>CM041542.1:19421508-20627342 GCA_023238725.1 Scortum barcoo
TCAGCACTTTTTGCTGATATATTTCCGTAATTTTACCTACATCAAATTTTTAATTCAAGGCTTTTACTTGTGATGGAGTATTCTTAGACCATGGTATTTGTACTTTTACTTAAGTAAAGGATCTAAGTACTTTTTCCTAAGCTGATCTCCAATGGCACACTGGAACTAACAAATACAGGTTATATACTGTATACTCTCATGCATTATGGAAAAAAAACATGTACTGTACATGTTCATGTTAGGTTCTATCATCTACACTGATCCATTCTCTTCCTCCTCTTCCCCAGGTTCCCGGTGCAACTATGCCCGTCTCCCTGCTTTGGGCGGTGGATGTGTACGGGCGGGTCTACAGCCTGTCCACGGCAGGGCAGCAGTGGGAGCATTGCCGCGATGCCCTGATGGAGTTCAAGCGGGTGACGGCAGCCAAGCAGTGCTGCTGGGGCATCGCCTGCGACAACAACATCTACCTGAACGTCCACGCTTCTGACCTGCCGGTGCGCTACCAGGAGGAGGCCTACGAGAATCAGGTGGGTCTCTTCTAGTTTGCTTCTGGAAAATAAACATTTCCTTTCACAGTATGCATGTCGAAAACACCCCTATATTTTTCATATCCTGTATTTCCTTTAAGTAAAACTTAAAATGTGGAGTTCCTCTTGGACTTGTGTTGTGTGTGATTGAGTGACTGACAAAGTGTGACTGACAAAGTGCAACATCCTCATACATTTACCCCACTTCCTCTGTTGACAACTTCAGCACACTGTCAGCTGTGTGGCTTAACGTGCTCATTAGAAGCACATTGAGCCAATTTTTAAGCAAAGTCCCAGAAACAGTACAAACAGTGAAAGTATACTGTATGTTGCAGAAAAACTGATTAGATTCATGTGTCCTGTGAATGACCATCAGCAGGTAATTTAGGTCAATGCTCTGTCTTGATTTTTCTCATGACTTCCTTTCTAGGGTACATCTTACCAAAAATGCTTTTTGGCAATACGTTGTGATACACACAGTGAAATCGGATGAGGCATTGAATTTCAAGTTAAAGCAATCGTTGGCAATGAAATTCTAATGCTGCCTCCAACAATTCTCAAACAAAATGTATTAAAAAATATATCACACTAGTAAAAAGGAGAATCTAAGACTAAGGCATGACATATTGCAGAAGTTAAAATATAGGAATATAATATATATAATACATGAAATAAAATATACTGTGGAAGGCACATGTAACACTAATAAACTATGATGGTTAAACAGGTTGTAGACAAATAGATTGTATTATATCCTTGGGGGGAAACAGAAAACAGATTACATTTTAATTATCTTGTTGTTTTTTCCCCCATGTGTCCGTCTGACAGCGATGGAATCCGGTCGATGGTTTCTCGGAGCGCTTGCTGCCGAGCGACCGCTGGCAGTGGAGTGATGTCACGGGTCTGCAACACCAACCTCTGGACAGCTTCCGGCTGCCCTCCAGCAGCTGGGAGTGGGAGGGCGACTGGTACATGGATGAAAACTGTGATGGAGAGCCCACAGAGAAAGGAGTGAGTGGCTGGTCATTTATTTGCTTGCACCTCCCTACTTCAGCATCAGTTTTAGTCAATGTTCAGGCAAAATTACAACTTTCCTCTGTCATTAATATGGTTGAGGGTTCATGTATTTCTTCAGACTCGGCATTTTAACAAATAGAATTAGTGTTTTTTAATGGTTTATTTCCAACCAGTGAAAAATGTCGACCACAGGACATGAATGTGCGAGACTGTATTATGTTCAACCGGCAGATGGAAAACTTTCCTTTACACCTCCACACCACATCTAACCCTTCCCCCAACCACCAACAACCCCAACACACAATGCCCCTCTAAACAGCAGCCTGGCTAAACAAATAACTATGATAATCCCTCAATATGTTTTCCTCTAGTCTAAACTAAAGCCAAAATAGTATGTAATAATATGTAATAGTGCCCAGGAAGTTGGCTAAAAGATGTCGCACATCATCTGGTGATGATATATGCTTTAAGTTTGCGTAATGAAGAGTTCAAACGGAAAACATAATAAGACATCAACAATAAGGATCAAACACAATAGGAGGATTAATGATTGAGGTGTTTGTATCTGCAGGGATGGACCTACGCCATCGACTTTCCCGCCACTTACACCAAAGACAAGAAGTGGAACTCCTGTGTCCGTCGCAGGCGATGGCTCCGCTACAGGAGGTACAAAGCCATGGACACCTGGGCTAAGGTGGGTGCTTTCTTCTGTGTGCGTGTGTGTATATGTTTATGTGTGTTTGTGTTAAGCTTTCAGTTTGTTCACCTGCATCTTTCTCCATGCATGTAATGACAGATCCCCTCACAGCAGACGATTCTACCAGATCCCTTCAGCGACATCAGCTGTGGAGGCTGGGAGATCAATGAGGAGCCCAGAGGCCGGCTGTCACTCTGGGCTGTGTCCCTGCAGGGCAAGGTACGTGCACACACACAAACTCACATCCACACCCCCAACCCTTAGCCTTTGGGAGTCTTGCTTGGCTAGCAATTTGTGCAAACTAAGTCAGTGACAGTGTGGAAAAACAGGATTTTACTGTCCTCTCTTGCATACTAGACATACATGTTTTATCATGTTTCCCACTGTAAAAGAGCAATAGATCTTTGCTCTCATGTAGCTTTCAAAACCTGCTTTGTAAACAGAATCTTTATTAACTCAATCTAATGTCATTCATTTGTCTAATCTAATGGATTTTATGTTAAATTCACACTTATATATATACACACACACACACACACACACACACACACACACACACACACACACACACACACACACTGTCCATAGCAAGTTCACATTCTCAGAGTCCTGCAGATCACTTCCTGCTATCACTATTGAATATCTAATGCTCTTTTTCTCTCTGTCCAGGTGTGGTTCAGAGATGGAATCTATCACCACAACCCGGAGGGCTCGTTGTGGGAGGAGGTTTCTCTCCCCGGGGAGGTGGTCCAGATCAGTTGTGGCCCGGGGGATCTGGTCTGGGCAGTTCTGTGGGAGGGGCAGCTCATTGTCAGGGAGGGCATCGGCCGAGACTGCCCCAAAGGTACACTGGCTTGCTGGTGGGAGGAGGATGCAGTTTGTGTGTGATTGTGTCTGTTGTAATGAGAATAATATCTTCTGCACATCAGGTACTTCCTGGGCAGTGGTGGACTCTCCCAGTCCTGATGTGGGAGCCACACATGTGGCCGTAGGAGTCAACGTTGTTTGGGCTTTGACCAAAGATAACAAAGTAAGAAAAATCTGTTATGGACATTATAAAAAACACATACATCTGTTTATTTATTCATCACCATTATACTATATCTTACATAATTGTTTATTACATAATATCCATCCTATATTTTACATACATGTGTAACTGTGTGTGCGTAGAGTCACTTTCTAGTTAGTCAATTAAACAGTAACCACTTACTTTATATTAGTGTTGTGTATGTTCTGCTCAAACTGCAGGTTTTGGTTTTAGTTCAGATAATATTGAAGATGTTGATGATGATCTGTTTTAGTCATAAAGTATTGTTGCATTTTTATTTGTATGTTTAAAATTGAACATATAAACAAACATTTTAGACTTATCTACTTAGAAATATTCTTCTCCTTCTCCTTGTTGTTATTATTATTGTTATTATTATTATTATTATAAGTAGTAGTAGTAGTAGTCGTATGTTATTTTAAATATGAATGTGAAAGAATGAATATGAATATGAATTTTCTGTGGCTTCAGTAACGCAACCATCATACAGGTTATGGACAAATTAAAATCTCATCATAATATAATATTAAATATAATATTAAACTAAAAATGGTTACTTTTTGTTGAAACTGTGTTGTTGTTTGTTGAAAATTAACAATGGGTTAATTCATTAAATGATACAATACGTCAAACAGGAAAACTGTATCAGCAAAGAGAAACAGACAAACTAAAGCTAAACCGGTTTTGACCATATTGTTTAAGCAGATGTTTCTTGTACTAAAGAGGAATTTTCTCCCGACTCTCCTGCCTTGCCAGGTGTGGTTCAGACGTGGCGTAAACTCCCACAACCCCTGTGGCTCAGGCTGGATCAGCATGGTGGGAGAAATGGTTATGATCAATGTGGGACTCAATGACCAGGTGAGTTCCAACCACATCGAAGCAGTTACCTTCCTCTCTGCTGGTTACTAACGCTTCACCACATGGCTTTCAGTCTAAAGTCATGGGATGCTATTTAAGTCAACCTGTTGCTGGTGTGTGCAGGTGTTTGCCATCAGCTTTGAGGATCGGGCGGTGTATTACCGACAAGGTGTGACCTCCAGTGAACTGAGCGGGAAAACCTGGAAGGCCATCAGCGTCCCCCGAGACGGAGATCGATCCCACTCCAGTGCCAGCGCAAGCAGTCTGCAGAGGTGGAGACACACACACAGATATTGAAGTTAAATGAACTAACGCAAGGAAACCAGTGTTTCCAGTACTGATCATCATGTCAACTTACAGTGGGGCAAAAAAGTATTTAGTCAGCCACCAACTTGTGCAAGTTCTCCCACTTAAAAGATGAGAGAGGTCTCCAATTTTCATCATAGGTATACCTCAACTATGAGAGACAGAAATGAGAAAAAAAATCCAGAAAATCACATTGTCTGATATTTTAAAGAATTTATTTGCAAATTATGGTGGAAAATAAGTATTTGGTCAATAACAAAAGTTCATCTCAATACTTTGTTATATACCCTTTGTTGGCAATGACAGAGGTCAAACGTTTTCTGTTAAGTCTTCACAAGGTTTTCACACACTGTTGCTGGTATTTTGGCCCATTCCTCCATGCAGATCTCCTCTAGAGCAGTGATGTTTTGGGGCTGTCGCTGGGCAACACAGGACTTTCAACTCCCTCCAAAGATTTTCTATGGGGTTGAGATCTGGAGACTGGCTAGGCCACTCCAGGACCTTGAAATGCTTCTTACGAAGCCACTCCTTCGTTGCCCGGGTGGTGTGTTTGGGATCATTGTCATGCTGAAAGACCCAGCCACGTTTCATCTTCAATTGCCCTTGCTGATGGAAGGAGGTTTTCACTCAAAATCTCACGATACATGGCCCCATTCATTCTTTCCTTTACACGGATCAGTCGTCCTGGTCCCTTTGCAGAAAAACAGCCCCAAAGCATGATGTTTCCACCCCCATGCTTCACAGTAGGTATGGTGTTCTTTGGATGCAACTCAGCATTCTTTCTCCTCCAAACACATGACAAGTTGAGTTTTTACCAAAAAGTTCTATTTTGGTTTCATCTGACCATATGACATTCTCCCAATCCTCTTCTGGATCATCCAAATGCTCTCTAGCAAACTTCAGACGGGCCTGGACATGTACTGGCTTAAGCAGGGGGACACGTCTGGCACTGCAGGATTTGAGTCCCTGGCGGCGTAGTGTGTTACTGATGGTAGCCTTTGTTACTTTGGTCCCAGCTCTCTGCAGGTCATTCACTAGGTCCCCCCGTGTGGTTCTGGGATTTTTGCTCACCGTTCTCTTGATCATTTTGACCCCACGGGGTGAGATCTTGCGTGGAGCCCCAGATCGAGGGAGATTATCAGTGGTCTTGTATGTCTTCCATTTTCTAATAATTGCTCCCACAGTTGATTTCTTCACACCAAGCTGCTTACCTAGCTGCAGATTCAGTCTTCCCAGCCTGGTGCAGGTCTACAATTTTGTTTCTGGTGTCCTTTGACAGCTCTTTGGTCTTGGCCATAGTGGAGTTTGGAGTCTGACTGTTTGAGGTTGTGGACAGGTGTCTTTTATACTGATAACGAGTTCAAACATGGTGCCATTAATACAGGTAACGAGTGGAGGACAGAGGAGCCTCTTAAAGAAGAAGTTACAGGTCTGTGAGAGCCAGAAATCTTGCTTGTTTGTAGGTGACCAAATACTTATTTTACAGAGGAAATTTACTAATTAATTCATTGAAAAATCCTATAATATGATTTCCTGGATTCTTTCCCCCCATTCTGTCTCTCATAGTTGAAGTGTACCTATGATGAAAATTACAGGCCTCTCTCATCTTTTTAAGTGGGAGAACTTGCACAACTGGTGACTGACTAAATACTTTTTTGTGCCACTGTATATATAATCTAAAAATGTCTCCTGGGAATTATAACTCTTCTTCTCCCTCCACCTCACAGCGCTGGATGTTATTTCTGTGGCGAGGTGCGTGCTCATTTGGCGGTGAGTGATGTGGAATCAGACACAGAGAAAGGATCTATAGATGGAGCTAGCTGCCTTGTCGCCTCCACCTCCCCAGAGTCCTTTGTTGATGCCCCCACAGACCACTCTGACCAACCCACTGAGCCCCCCAAATCCCGCATCCCCAAAGTCACCAGCGACAGCTTCATCTCCGACCTCGTGTCTGACCGAGAACCAGGAAAGCCCTCTGCCGTTCCAGCTCTTTTGGAGGAGGAGACCATCCCTGCAGAAGCAGAGGTCAAAGCCCCCTGCGCTGATGTAGCTATTTCCCCCAGCCAGTTGGGAGGTCCCCTTGACCCCCAGTGGAGTAATGTGGATCTGGAGGAGGCGCAGGGTCAGCAGGTCCAGACTGGAGCAGTGATGGACTCAGCTGACACCTGCAGCTTGTCATCAGTGGCAACATACACTCTGGCCATGGAGGACCCGTATGGGGCAGATGAGCGCCCTCTGTGGGCGTGGGTCAGCGGAGGAGGCTGCTCTGTAGACAGTCACTCCCAACTCAACTGGTTCAACTGCTCTTTGAACGCATCATGTGAGTTGAGATGGATATCTGGTTATTGATTGCTGTTGTGGTGGTGTAGCATAAATGAATAAACAATTGAGTCCTAATTCATAAGATCATCCACGACCTGGATGATTCAGAACCTTCACAGACAAATTGAGTAGAAGAAGAGACTTCATTTGATGTCTTTGTTTTAAAGTTGAGGCTTGCAAGACTGTAATTTTTAATTCCACGTGCACTTGAGTTTGAAAATCAGTCTATGTAGTTTCCTTTTTCTTTTTCCAGTTATTGATTTTCTCCTTTCTGGTCTTTCCCAGCTTTGGTCCAGTCAGTCCAGTCTATGAGTCTGTCCGTCACCCCAGCCCAGACAGCAGCCTGGAAGAGACAAATCTTTGAGCAACTCAGCGAGAGGACCAAACGAGAGATGGATAACTTCAGACATTATGAACAAGCCATAGAACAGGTACATGTGGTACAGCAGCCATTTTTATACTTGATCTTCAGCACATTTATTCTTTTTTACTTATTTATCTACTATTGTTTCTGTCTTTGTGTGGAATATTTCCACCTTCCACCTTTTATTTATCATGAATTAATTCACTCCTCTGCCTGACCGCACACCCACAACGTAGTCTGTGTGGGTGAAGAAGGGAACCATGCAGTGGTGGAGAGACTGGAAGCCACACAAGTGGATAGATGTTCATTTTGCCCTGGAGCAGTTCTCGGGACCAGAGGGCAACAAGGATGGCATCCTTTTCATCTATTACAACTTTTATGAGGAGAAAAAGGTGATAAAGAAGTCTTTGTGTGTGTGTGTGTGTGTGTGTGTGTGTTGTTAGACACTTCCTCTGTCTTCTAGAGGGAAAAAATAGTTTTCATAATTCAGGGTCAGCTTGTCACAGTGTTGTCTTCTGACAATGGAATGAGTCATTCACATGACTTAGTGCTGCTCTTCCCTTCTCACACTCACTACTGCTTTTCTCTTCTTTATTCCTCTATTTATATATGCTTTCACTTTCTATCTGCCTTTTTTTCTTCTTCCCTCCCTGCTCTCACTCCCTCCAGTACCTGCATGCCTTCGTCAACGAGGTCACCATCCTGGTTCCTGTGCTAAACGACTCCAAACACACTTTTGCCATCTACACTCCTGAGCGGACCAAACAGAGATGGCCAATCAGATTGGCAGCAGCCACAGAGCTGGAGATGCATGATTGGGTATGTATGGGTACTACAACATTTTTTTTCATCATGCACCTTATTCCCATAGCGCCCTTTATCTCATCAGGCATGAAAAACTGCAACTCTTGTTGTCCCGTGCTAAGGTTTGTATTATACAAAGAATGATTGTTTCTGTGATGTTTCTGTGATTTCAGTCTATGCTACCATTTATCATACATTTACCATAAGGTGGTGTTTCATTCATTCATTACCAGGCAGCAATGAGGCATAAAACATTTAATGAATCAGTACCCCATAATAAATGTGTAGCAGACATTTTTAAATAGCTGTCATGATCACACAGATTTCACTTAAAAAAAGGTTTTTAAACCAACTTCACCATCTGAAAATGCCCATATGATCCACACACACATTTCTACCATTTTCTTTTTATTGTCTCTCTCAGACACTTCTCATTTGCCTCTCCTTCCCTTCCTTATCCAATCTGTCTGCCTTAACCTCTCAAGCTGGCTTTGTTGAGCATGTCATGCTGCGACTCCAGGGGGATCCAAGGTCCTCCCTCCAAACAGGCCATCTGGTCTATCACCTGCAAAGGGGACATCTTTGTCAGTGAGCCCTCTCCTGGTCTCGAGGCCATGCCTTACCCCACGCCCTGCGACCAGATGTAAGAAAAGCCAACTATATGTGGCCATGTCTCCTGATAACAAGGGAATGATTGATTCCATTTTTAAATGTATTTTAGATATTAATGTAACTTTTTACAGTGCCACCATGATAAAACTGAAATTTTGGTCCAATTTCTAAGGCTTAGAGATAGAAACAAAAATAATAAAACCTCAGAGTTACCCCCAAGCCAGCTAGAGAAAAGAAATCTCGAAAAGTTCTGATAGACAAGGATGTAAATCATTGTGAGGAATCTCTCATATTTCTCAAATGTTTCTTTTTCCTTTAATCTTTGGGCCTTTATTAAGCATTTTTTTCCTCTATGCAGGTTCTGGCGGCAGGTTGGAGGTCACCTACGTGTGGTGGAGTGTAACAGCGTTGGCATAGTTTGGGGAATTGGCTACGACCACACTGCCTGGGTCTACACTGGGGGCTATGGAGGAGGCTTCTTCCAGGGACTGGCCAGCAGCACAGATAACATTTACACGCAGACGGATGTCAAGAGCGTCTACATCTATGAGAACCAGAGGTGGAACCCTGTCACCGGTTACACCAACAGGTAGAGTACTCGCTCCAGCCAAAAATGACATTTAAGTTGAAGAGCTGCCAAATTTTGTCTGTTAAAACTGCTACTGAAATATCTGCAATGATTTAATTGGTGGCATAATAACATTATTTTTCAGGCTGACTGTGTGATATGTTCTGTCCACCAATTTGAAGAGTTTTAAAAGAGCAGAGCACTTTTACATTTCATGTTCTTCTTTCAACATTTAAACCTTTGACATGACACTATGAGATAACAAATAAACATGCGCAAAGGCACTCACGACTCATCTAAATTATTTATTTAGAGGGCTACCTACAGACCGCTACATGTGGAGTGATGCATCAGGACTACATGAGTGCACAAAAACAAATACAAAGCCTCCCTCCCCTCAGTGGACATGGGTAAGTACACACACCAACACTGGGGAATGCCCTGAGGTGATTTGAAACCAGCCCTGTGGTGTACAGATTAACCCCCACTCATCGATTTTTATCATTAGTTTGAAAGCTATAAATATTTGGTCTTGAATAAAAATACAGATGCATTCAGTGTTTCGCTTCCCGCATCTGCTGTTTTCAGGTGTCTGACTGGGCTATCGACTACAGCGTGTCTGGAGGGACAGACAGAGAAGGCTGGCAGTATGCTGCTGATTTTCCAGCGTAGGTTTCATTCGCCGTTCCTAAAACCAGCTGCTGCATCAGTTGATTCAAACTGTGTTGCCCTCATAGTTTCATTTGTTTAGTTCTTCCTGTAAATCGTCCTTCCTTTCCCCTGTATCTCTATGCAGGTCATATCATGGTCATAAAACGATGAAGGACTTTGTGCGTCGCAGGCGATGGGCCAGGTACTAAAAAAAGCAACACAGACATATTTGTCCCTCTAATATATTTGTTCAGCAAGTACACAGGTCACACAGTGGTCAGACAGCACATTTGCAGTCTTTGTTTGTGTATTTGTACAGTTTTTTTTCTCTTGTCAGTATGAGTATGTATAGTTAGTAGAAAATAATTAGCTAAATGTATTAACATGCTAATCATAGAAAGTTATTCAATATACGTAGATCTTTAAATAATATTGAATATCAGGCTGATATATAAAAGATGTTGTACACAATAAAAGGAGAATCTCATTGATAGTTTTAAGCCCTACAATTTGTCAATAGCACTTGGCCCTGGAACATGAATATGAGTTATACAGATTAGATTGTTGACCATTTTACAGTAGTTTGGATCATTGTGTGTTTGAAGCAGGTTTAAAATAAATCTGGTATTGCTATTTGAGTGACAAACCTGCAGCTTATTGACATTAGCTGGATCATGACCAAGATGTTTTAGGGTGAACATCAAACATGAACTAATATAAGATAAAGTGTCTCGCTTTCTTAGATTTAGAATGAAAAAGTATTTGTATAATAATGACTTTAGATGCCACTTATAAAGAAATCAGTATTCACTACACAATACTTGTTTTGCTGAAATGTTTGTATGCAAAAAACTGATTTCTACCTGTAGCAGTAGCACCAGTAATGAGGCAGGAATGGCATCATGGTTTCAACTCTCTACAAGAGAACTAACACGATTTTTTCACTCTGATTACAGCATGTTAGTCTAAATTAGCTAACACACATTTGAAGAACAGGGTTCTTTTGCCACACCTCGCACTTCAGCACCATCTTTAGCTGCATTTTGAGTGATCTGCGGTCTCATTGTATTTGTCAACCCTGTACAGGAAGTGTAAATTGACCACCACAGGACCCTGGCAAGAAATCCCGCCTATACCACTAAGTGATGTGACCATCCTGCCGTGTTCAGCTCAGAACAGCGTGGACGTGGTTCCTTTGTGGGCAATCAGCAACAAGGGAGACGTGCTCTGCCGACTGGGAGTCACCGCACTGACGCCTGCTGTGAGTCATGTTTACTGTACGCATGCAGACACCCCATGAACAGGTTAAACACCATTTGATGAGTCACCTATAAACATTAAGAGCTCTGTTCCTGTTCTTATTTCAGCTGAGCAGAACAGCACTGCGTTGTCTTTCCCTGCTTTGGACAGTGTTTGGAGTCATTTCCTCATATTTACACCTAATGGAGGCTGTTATCATTCATGGCTTTGATACAACAGTGCAGCAGGGCATGTTTTATGTCTAATTCCTGTTGATAAGCAGCTAAACATTGGCATTGCAAAGGTACTTTCAGTGTAGCTGCAATCAAAACAAGTACTTGAGAGATAATTGTTCTAACATCCTGTGTCTCAGGGATCCTCATGGCTCCACGTGGGAACTGACCAGCCTTTCAAGTCCATCTCCATCGGGGCTGGCAGCCAGGTTTGGGCCATCGCCAGAGACGGTTCTGCATTTTATAGGGGATCTGTCTCTCAACAGACCCCAGCAGGTCAGGCAGAACAGGGAATATTGTTCAAGTCACTGTCAAATTTGAATGAAAACATTAAGATTCAGTTCAAAATGAGCAGAGATCAGGAAACAAAACTTGCTAGTCTCTGATGCAGGCAGTATTGTATTTGTATTGTGTCTCCCTCTGCAGGAGACTGTTGGTACCACATCCCCTCACCACCCAAACAGAAGCTGAAGCAGGTGGCTGTTGGCAGGACATCCATCTACACTGTAGATGAAAATGGTAAAGCAATTGCATTTGTATTTACATCTTATATGTACAATACAATAAACAGATAGCGATATATATGATATTGATGTGTATTGGTGGATAATGGTGAGCTTAAGTCTGTTTTACTTTCCAGGTAACCTGTGGTACCGGCAGGGTGTGACCCCCAGCTACCCTCAGGGCTCCTCCTGGGAACACATCTCTAACAATGTACGCAAGGTCTCTGTAGGGCCTCTGGACCAGGTCAGTACCAGATTATCAGCACTGCAGTATGGACCTTTTTTTCACTATTAAACACCCTTTTGTTACTGTCTGCATATTGAGATGACGTGGGTGTGATAGTCAGAGTTCATCAGCAGGTCTAAACCTTTTTCATGATGCCACTTTTGTTTATTTGGTATCCATGTGGTGTGAAGCATCACAGGAAGATAGGTGGGGCCAGTTATAAATTTAATCTTTTATGTTTTTGGTTATTGAACCAAATTATTGATAGTTGCCTTCTTTGTTATTTGCTCCTACACATCTGAAAAGCGAGGGACAATGAGATGGGTATTCGGTTGGTTGCAGTCTGCAACCACACCACTACATGCCACTAAATCCTACACAGTAGTACTTTAAGGTTATAAACGAGTCCTTGCATGTTGTTTGGTGGGTGATTTTTGTTGTTGTGTTGTTGGTGGGGTGTAGGTGTGGATTATAGCGGACAAGGTGCAGGGCAGCCACAGTCTGAGCTGTGGAACAGTGTGCCATCGACTCGGAGTCCAACCTATGGAGCCTAAAGGACAGTCGTGGGACTACGGCATAGGGGTAAAGCAACAGTTAAACTAAACTGCATGAGCGTGTTGTCAGGGTATCTGCATGTCTTGAAAAGGTTTAAAAAGAAGACTCAAAGAAAGGCCTTTATTATTTATTTTGTCAGTACTGTTAGTTATAAAATGTTTTCTATCACGAGATGTTACACACTTCTAAACTAAAAGTTTAGAAGTAAAAGCTGTTCAGTCCTTTTTTGTGCATAAAGACAGATCATAGATAGGCTTACTGTCACTGCTGGATTTCTCTCTCTCTCTCTCTCTCTCTCTCTCTCTCTCTCCTCTTGTCTTTTAGGGTGGATGGGACCACATCACAGTGAGAGGGAACTCCATGGAGCCGCCCCGCATCCGTCTTCCCTCTATAACAGACCCGCAAAGCTCCCTCCCTGTCAGCAACACAGAGGTCAACAGCAGTGCTTCAGGATGCTAAACACACACATTGGTACACGTATTCTGTACAAAGAAATCCTAAACCATAATACTTCTGCACTGTTCTTGTAGTTTTTTGTTTTTTTTACCTTTAACATAAGCAGCAATGATAATTCAACCCCAAACTCAAAGGGTGGCCTTTAGCCTTCACATTGGTGTAACATTCAGAACTGTCTTAAATGCTGAATCTGTCTCTCTGAAGACAGCCTCTAGTCTTTTAATCTGAACTTTTTTTTACAAAGCGTTCCTCTGTCCCTGCATTTCAGTTTAATTTTTTACCATTGCTGTTTGTTTCTGACATAGACCTTGATGGTCTTAATGCATTATTCCGCTTATTTATTCATCATCAGGATGTGATGCTTCTGTTGGCACCACATGTTAGGTGAAGGATGTTGATGTTTTTTAAGAGCTTTTTTTTTAAAGGGAAAAAAATGGTGTATTTAATTAAGAGTTGCTGCTTATCTGTCAGCTCCTGGGCTGATATTGTGTACAAAGTAAAAATGATGTTTCATCTCAGTCTGCAGGTGAAAGATTAACACGTGTTCCAAAAGAGGAAAGTCTGATTTACACTGGAAACAGAAGAAAAAAAACAATTGGGAAGAGCAGGCAAGAAAATGGTTGATCCAGGCTTTACTGGCTCTTTTGACTGTCTGCTAATCTGACTCACTGCTGTAAACTCTTATACCAGATTGCAGAAAAACATGCAGTATCTGTCTATCCCCCATTTTGTAGATTTTTAAAAGGCTTTTTCATGTCTAAATTTGAGTTTATAGTGTGTAACAATCCAGCCAGTTGTTCAGAGCCAGAAAATCCAATATAGACTAACATTGTAAAACCTGTGTGAAACTGAGCGTGATGGGCTGTGAAGGCAAGCCCCCCAAGACAAACGTTTCTGTAAGCCTTAGTCTATTTTAATGATACTAGAAGTGATTAAAAAATATATATAAATAATATTAATTAAAAAAATCAGGGAATTTGTAGGTTTTCCCACTGACTTGTTGTGGAACCAACATGTAGCAGCTGTAACAAGACCTGCACTGGCTTCATTTACCTGTGGTGGTTGCTGCTTGCCTTGTACAAACAGTCAAGTGATGTTTTATAAGATTTTATTGTTGTTTTATAAAAGCAAAGCTATCATTACTATTTTTTTTCATGGAGTATGTGCAATGTTAGTGCAGTAAACAAGGGAATCAAGGGATCACTTGTAAAAGTCTTGTGGTTGAACTAAAACTGAACCTTCCTCTTTCTCAGGAGAATGTTTGAATTTGCATGCCGTCGACTTCCTACAACTGACAGTTGTAGAATGACTGAGCAGTGAGAAGGAAACCGTTAAAAAACACTATATTTTTGTTATAAATCTGTAACATATTAGTATTATAAAGTGACTATTGTGGTAATATATTAAGATGGAGTAGCGTTTGTAAATTTGGCAAAGAGAAATTAATTTAAGATACACTTTTCCACTGATAAGGCATCAGGTATTAATTTATGTCAACGGCTGTCTAAATTCCCCCATATCAAAATTTAATGTCTAATTGTGATTCAGCATTTAAAAATGTTGAAAGTGTACAGAGATCTGTCTGTAATATCTGTGAATAACAAACATTGTACTGTGTTACTGTAGTGTGCAACACGTCGGTGCTGTTGACATTGTGGAGTATATTTCTCAAGTGTCGTGCATGGTCAAAACAACAGTCCTTGTCAATAAATAAACGTGTTTATTGATAATAACTCCTCTTCTCCTGATCTTTTTTTCACTACAACATCCTGTCTCAAGACACAAAAAAGTCAGCACACACTTTAAACATCATCCAGGCCCTACAGCTACACACAACCTGTAAGAGCAAAAGAGCAAACACACTTTCTAGCTTTGACGTTTCAGCATTCAGTCCTGCTGCCTGCATTTCTTCTCTCCCTGTATGTGTCGGTTAATGACTTGAGGCCACGCTGGGTACGTTTCTCAACAGAAAACACACAAGAAGATCACAAGATAACATAAAAGAGAACAAGTTCCTGCTCAGGCTCAAAGCATAGAATGTGAGAATTAAGATGCAGTTTGGTGAAATATGAATCCCTCTTTTCTGAGCACAATAAAAATGGATCTTTTCATAACGTGTTTCATCTGGTTTTCACTGTCCAGTCCGCAATCTTTGTGTCTGCTGGGTGAATGGACCTTGTTTCATTCCATATTTTGCATGAAGGTCTATGATCTGCAACCCAGTTCCTGCAGAGAACACTATCAGACCGCGATCACAGAGAGGTTTTCCTGCTGAAACTGGTTGGAGATTTCGCCCTAAAAGTCTACCCATGCCTCTCTCTGCCTTGGAGACAGCTTCCTGGTGGCTCCCCTGGTCTCCAAACCACCTGGCAGCCAGTGTTAGCTGCGTTGGCTGAGGTTGTGCACGTGGGTGAGGTACTGGGTGAGGTCGTCCTCCCCCTCGTCCTTCAGGTGCTGCTGGTAGCACTGGAGCAGCTTGGCAGCGCTGGCCTCTGACGAGACCCCAGCGGAGGGCAGGCAGGCCCCCGACATGTCCAGGATGATGGTGGTTAAGGATTTGATGTAATTCTTTGCCAGGGTCAGAGTCTCAATCTTGGACAGCTTCTTGTCGGTGTTGACGTGGGGGATGGCCTCGCGCAACGCTTGGAAGGCGTTGTTGAGTTTGTGCATGCGCTGGCGTTCCCGCTCGTTGCTCTCCAGTCGCCGGACGCTGCGCTCCTTGTTGCTGCAGCCACGCTGCCTGCGACGACGGCCTCCGCCCACCCCTCCTTGGCGCTTGCCATCCCCGCTCCTCAGCGAGCCTCTCCAGGATCCACCGATCCGGACAGAGGCCTCTGAGCCTTCCTGCTCACTGGAGCCCGGCTCCGGTTCTGTGTCTGGCTCAAGCTCCGGCTCAGGGTCAGACCAGGTCCTCCTGGACGCTTTCACTGCCTTCCCTTTGGATTTCATCCTGCTTCCACCTCAGTGTATATCTCACAGCTTCAACAGGCCTGGAGGAAAAAACAAGGATGTTAGAAAAAAGAAGAAACTTCTGAAATTTAGCAAAGAGGCATTTTAACATGAATTCAAATTGTTCCTAGTCAGCCAACTATCCCCTGTCCTGAATGAGCCTCTCTCCAATCAGTAGCACAATTTCTGGACCCTGTACAAATTCATTCTCTAAGGGACCCTCCCCACATCCACAGCTTTTCATTCTCATATCTTTGTGGGCCGTCTTCACAAGTTCGCCCTGTATACTTAGTCCCGTTAGCTCCCCCCTCATCCTACACCCCTGTCTCCAATTCAAACAGCCTTGCATCCTGTTGTATCTAATCAGCCTGCTGCAGTGTGAAACCTCCATGATGCTGGTCTGTTAATCTACGCCTCTCTTATCCCCACGGTCCTGCGATAATGCCCATTTCAAGGTTACACTCACAGAAACTCAGCAAACTCACCTCCAGCCCTCTTAAACAAGTAGACGTCCAGCTTCAAATATTCTGAATGAAGTCACACAATATGTTTAAATTTGCTGGAGCCTTTTCTTATTTCTTTAAAGCCAATGAACAAACAGTGCTGAAACTCAGCTGGAACTTTTCAAGATAGATCTGCTTTGCATAGATTAGTAACCACGTAGAATATTTCTTCATCCCTAAGCTGAGTTTGATCACCCCAACGGTGGTGTTGTAACAGATAAAAGTCAGCTTCATGCACCACAGTGAGCGACACACACACACACACACACACACACACACACACACACACACTGCAAACATGACACGTAGATTGAAAACGAGCCTCACCTTGGAAGTTAAATGAACTTTTCCTTCCTCCCTCCCGAGTGTGTTCACAGAGGAGCCGACGCCATCCAGAGCACCATCATGTGGAGTCAGAGAGAGCGCAACACAAACACACACACGCACACGAACAGACACACACACACTGTCAAAGACAACTGTCACATGTGAGCTACCTGCGGCTGACTGATGTACACGTAGCGCTGCTCAGCCAATCACAGAGCTCCGTCCCGCCCCCTGCTGCTGCACAAAGTCACAACACTGCAGACTGTGTGTGGTCTGAATAGGTGGAAAAAAGGGGCAAAATTATCATCCAAAAGAAAGGAAAATAATAAAATGGATGGAGAAAGATTTTTTATGGTAATATTTAATAGCCTAGAGCAGCAGAGTTTACCTAGACAAAGTAAAGGCAGCAATACTACAAAATAAAAATGTAAAAAAGTGCATATCAAGTCTGATAATTACTGCATGAATCAGGATTTTAATGTTGCAGATATTTGAGGTGGAGTCAATTTTGACTTCTTTATGTTCAGTTTAATGTGCATATTTTATAAGTTAATCAAATGTTTCGTGTGTAAAATGAAAAAGAAGCGCAGATATCAAGTAAATGTGGTGATGTGGAGTAGATGTATGAGGTATAAAAAAACTCAAGTAAAGTCAAAGTTGTGCTTAAGAAAAGTACTTGACCAAATGTAATTAGTTGCTTTTGCGCAGATAATCAGTATAAAATGAAATAAAAATGCAATGGTTCAGTGTGCTTGATTTTTTTTTCCATCTGTAATATGATGAAGAAAAATGTCTTGAAAATGTCACATTACAAATGTTTGGTCATTTGTTGCTCATTTTACGCACAAACCATTGCACCACATACTGCTCTGCTTCAGTAGTACAGCATCTTCTACCCAAGTGAAGTATTTCATTCTTCACTGTTCCTGAGCTCATCTTGAACCTTTTCTTCAGTGCAGAATAAAATTAGATAGTTAACAGAGTCAGAAACGCTACACTGCAAGCGGTTAACATAATTTCCATTGTGGCTTATCGCCTTTCACTGCTTCATTTGAATACAGTCCTCCAGGCTACACCTGAATGTACAGAAGCAGGGCCAGGTCTCATTCAAACATTATTTGCTTTTAACCAGCTGTTGTAAATGTTTTACACCACAGCATGTGTGTAACAGCAGTGTGAAATTGACCAGTGGATGCCATCAAACTATTAAACAAAGTTAAACAAAGATACCAAAATAAACATAATTAACATTTTTGAATTATCACCAGCTTCCCCGCCCCACTTGTCATCTGCAGTAATTCCCCCCTCATCTGTTTGACCTGGGGGCCCAAACACAACTGTTGGCAGTTGGGATTATTGCCCTTTCCTGCTGTGATGGTTGGAGAAAGAGAGATAGGCTGGTGACATGGCCTGCCAGTGAGATAGACAGGCTAACCATTCATATAGTTAAATAATGTTTCACTGTTTTTTTAATAGGTTTGTCAGAAGCTATCAAAATAAGAGCTGGGTTTTCATATCCCACAGTCCTTTGAAGTTTTTCTTGAACTCTCATGGTCCCATAGTGTCTTTCACATGTAAATGTATAAATACTTAAAATACCAAAGACTCAATAACATTTTTCAAAGTAAACTTAAAGAAGAGACACTTGTTTTATGTCTATTTTTTATGTTCATAAAAACTTTGTTTTCTCTTATTATTGATTAACTAAGCAGGTTTTCTTTTCAGAAGAACATTAAAATGCTATAAACAACAAAGTGTTTAATGCTAACGGTGGAAGAGCTGCCGTTTGTCCTGGAAGTGTTTATACCAGTTTCACAATGATTTCTAAACCTGTCAAGCTAAAATACCCTCCTATAATGTCTTGTTGACTTAATTTAACTTGGCTTAACTGTGAAGTTTACATTAACACACTGACAGAAAGCCACAAGTGAGCTAACAGCTCGCAAATTCAGTTTAACAAGAAAACAGTGTAGCAGCAACAGCGGGAAAATGATCAAATGAATTCATTAGGAAAATGAATGAACATGAAATGAAGTCACATTTTTGTTGCCAAAATAGAGTTGCTAAATACCTCTGATGCTTTCCTTTTAAATGCAACCATTTCTAACCCTAAACCTTTCATGAACTTCAGGAAACACTTCATATTGTTAAAAACAAACTTTATGGTAGCGTACATTTAAAAAACCCAAAGTGTTTTTATGAATGAAGCCAAAGAATGCATGTATGATTTACACAAATTAACAAACATTAACACTGAATATCACAAACGTGTAACAACATCAATAATGTACAGGTGTGAAGCTCCCAGCTCTCAAAGGCAAACATGTTTAGCTTTTGGTGTCCTTGAACAGCTTGTGTGTGTGTGTAAAAGTGCGTGTGTGTGTGAACACTAAGACTGGTCCTACCAGGTTTCCTTTCCTCCTCAGGTACACTGTATCTAATCAACCAAACCTCGCTGATGCTGGCTCTGTGGAAACATTATCTGTTACTTTTAGTTTGTTCAGTTTCTGCCTCCTCTGGCCCTTTAGGCTTACACTGTTTATTTAGTCACAGCCGCTGATAAATTCTGAGCTGAATACACTTCAGTAATGAGGCAGGCAAACAGGGCCTCCACAAGCATGCTGTGTTTGCGCAAAACAAACTGTATAAACAACACATACTCCTCTTGTTCTGAGATTAACCTGGAATTTGCTGAATACAACAGTTTCAAGGTAAAATTTCTGACACTTTTATTAAACTCACAGAATTTGGAAGTGGCAACATTTATGCTCAGGTCTGAGGATACGATCTGGCATGAAAAGCAGCTCCCACAGTGGTTTGCAACTGGGACAGGCAGGCACCAGCACTGTTGTTGTTGTTGTTGCAACTGGCTGTTTAATCTCATCATTGCCGGTGGTCGTGTCATACCAGCAACTGTGAGAGCCAGACGCACTGTCACATAGTCCTGCGTGGCCGTGATGTCACGAATGACAGGTGCTTCGAGGCCATTTGGAGCAGAGAAAAAAAGGAGGAAAAAAAAAAGCCATTAAAATCTCTGACTCATCATAAAAGAGCAGAGAGAGGTGAGGAGGATGAGCTCTGGACGATTAGTCAGTTTTTCCATTAGGCCCAGGCTGGCTGACTGGGAGAAAAACAAGTGTGGATGTCACATAAGGTCACGGTGACGGCGAGATGGAAAGGCCGTGGCGGCTCAATATGCGTGTGCCGCTCACATCTAATCTCACAGCTCAAGGTCTGACTCAGTGACATGAGTGAGGAACAGGCAGGTTTGGGACAGAGAGAAACGCTCCGGCCCGGACAGAGCAGTGCAGCTCGGCGTCGGCAGGGAAAGGGTGTAGTGCCGAGATGCAGGTTGTCTGACACAGCGAAAATGGCAGCTCTTTTCCAAAGCCGAGAAGTCGTCTTCCCACTCCAAGCCTGCAGGCAAAAACAACCAAACACACAGTCAGTGGTAACGAAGTGCCAACAGCCTGCAGCATCTGTGTTTAACAGGACTTGCAAACACTAAAGTTTGTTAACCTTTGTGGTGTTCCGCCCTGATCTTGTTACACTGTCAGAAGTTTGAAGTATTTGGTGACACGTTGTAGGCTAAGTTTTAGTCTCAAAAAAGTGTATTATTTGAGAACCATTTGACACAGTTTTTGTATATTTTTCTAAAAAAATCTCAATAGTTCAAACTGTGTCAGTAAATTATACATATATATTTCAAAATCATAACCAGAGATGAAAGAAGTTCTCGTTTATTTTACTAAAGAAGCAAGAAGTACTACAAGTAAATGTCCTGCTTTCAAAATTCTTAATGCAGAAAGACTATTCAGAATTATTGTATTATGTTACTGGATGAAAATTATTGATGCATTATTATGTTGATCCCTCTAAATATGAAGTTAATTTGAATTTCTATACATCTGACATGCTTTCATATGCTTTACATTCTTCTAGGTAGCTTGTGATCTCCCCCATTAGATCAATTTGCCCCTGAATTGTTTTAGAGTAGAAGTAGAAAGTAGCAAGTAAAAATACTCAAGTAAGTACAAGTACCTCAAAATTGCACTATAACCCCACCACAGATATTTAAAATTTCCTTTTTAGGATAATAACTCCTGATGAATAATTCTGCTTCACCCAAAAATACTTCAAAATATTGTGTTCAGCTTCTCATTTCAGTAAAAAAAAAATACTGACAAGAACTGAAACCAGTGGAGGAATTAAATCAAAGTTAGGCAGATATGCTATCTTTATTTTCAAAGTAAGTATGATCTGTCATATTAATGTAATGGATATATGGAGATATATTTCCCTCTGACTGCACAAAATACATTTAAGTTCATTTCTTGGTTAAATATTACTTTCCACCACTACAAAACAGGCAGCAGTAATATTACTCTCTGTAATTAAGTACACACAATATTTAGTTACTGGGATCAAACATGCAAAATCAATGGTGAAGTACCACTGTCTTCTAATGTGACATCTGACAGGTTGCAAGAATAACTGCTTGGCAGAGATGTGTAGGGCCCAGGGTGCAGCTCCACGGTGGGACTCTCCTGAAAATAGTAACAGTGAATAATCAGTGGAAATTAAACCGGGGAAAAATGGAGTTTGAAATGTTACAGCCTTGGTTTGGATGAGAATAATGATCAATATTTAACTTCCATGTCTCCCATGGGAAACAAAGCCCAAAGCCCACTGAGCTAACAGACGATGGGAGAAAAGTACCTGATCAAACAGGTAGACCGTGACATCATCATAGAAGGACACGCTCTTCTTCTTTTTTATGTGCTTGTCCCTCCTGGACAATCTTCCTGGAGAAGTGTCGTTTTGAAAAGATTTCACAGGACTGTCAAAGTGGCATGTGTTAAATTTGTCTATTATGGCCAGTTCATGCTGCAAACTCTCAGAGTTGTTGGTGTTGGGAATGTGAGGCCAGGTGGCGGTGGAGTTTTTCAAATCACTCAATATGTCATTGTCACTGAGATGCCAACCAGTATCCCCTATAGATGTTGTCCTACAATCCTCAGTGTAAGAAGTGTCACTGAAAAGTTGTAGTGGTATGTCCTCATCACAGAAAATGATAAATCTACTGTGCTGATTGATTGTAGAAGTGTCCTCCTGGGTCACAATGTTTAGATCCTTCTTGATCCAACTGAGAATGTCCTGCATGTTTAAAATAAGTCTCGTCCATGGGGCCTCCTTTAGGCACTCCGAGATAAAAGCAGCCAAAGAAGTGAAAGCTGAACGATGAGTGGGCTCCTCCGGAAGATGACAAAGCCGAGCGGGGTTGGAGAAGAACGGGAGCCACGATGTTGGGCTTGACTTGCAGTCACTGCTCCTCCATAACTGTGGGGCTGCACCTCCTCGTCGGTCGAGGACACAGAAGCAGGTGATCGGCTCCAGCTCCTCATTCGCCCGGATCATCTGACCTGAGGGCATCATCAGCTGGAGCTCTTCGCCCCTGTATGAAAGATTCACAAGGACTTCCTGAGACTGTTTTTGCACAACGCCAAACATATCTGTACAAAATGAAAACCCAGCTGCTATTTTTATAGTATCTGCCATTATTTCTGTTTCTGTTCTGCAATAGGAAAAAGCACAGGTGAAAAAGTATATTATATTTACTAAGTTAATTTCTGAGAACTTGGAACACATATAAAACACTGCTTGTTGTAGTTAAATGCACGCTCAGGTTTTCAGTTCATGGATGGATTATTACTGACATTTCGTTTATGCCAATTATCTGTTTAATCGAGAACCAAGAATACAAAAAAAATCTGGCAAAACTGCTTGTGCGCAACCTGAGTGATTTCTCATGTCTATTGCCCCAGGCTATGTTTGGTGAGTAAGTTATCATACCTGATACCTGAAAAATCACACCCAAATTGTATTAAACCAGAATTATACTGAAAAGTCGTGAATCAAGCACTACTGTTTTTGTTTTGCTCTGATAACTGGATATAATACATGTTTTTAGAAGAAAAAAATAAATATATCAGGACAATGATGTCTAAGTGACAATATGAAAGCTTTGGAAAGATGAATGAACAAAGAATTATAACTTGAATCTGCAGCTCCCCTCAACTTTATGGATCTTCATAGCAGGTTTTAGCTCATTCTTCAGGATCTTGGACCTTCTAGCTAGCTTACTGTAGTTACCACTCACAGTTAGGTATTGGGACTGTTTTAAGAAATGGTGAATTGTCAGTATACTGTAATCACACTACAGTCAGTTAACTACCACTTATAAATGACCCCTGCAAACATGGTAATTGTAATTAGACAACATGCTGTTTGTTAAGAAAGATATAAGCTAGGTTTTAACATATCACAGTTTTGAACATTATTTTGAGAAAATCTGCAAATGACAATTCAAATGAATGTTTGTTTCCATCAACCTTTATATTATTACCAGAAGTTCATCAAGAAAACAGTATATGGTGCTAGAGCTCCAACAACTAGAAGAAGTGGTGGAACAAAATTATATAATTAAATGAATAAATGGCCAGAAAACAAGATAGAAATATGGCATTCGTGTTCATTTCATGTATTTAATGCACTCCATAGAGTTCTGAAGTTATGGCTTTAGTTATGAAACAGTCTCAGTTTCATACTCATACAGTTTCACAACAGTGAGAAGATCGGCCATTAGTTTCTGACAGTTATTCTTAGTGCCTGCTAACGTGTCACATTTTTTGGAGGAAACATGTAACCTAACATCAGGCGAAACACTACTGCCTTTGTCCACAGGGGCCGCCAAAATCAACACAAAATGAAAAGCTCCATGAAGCTGCTTTAATGTAGGAATCATCACAGTGTCCTCATCGCTCCACAGGGATATGATGTTTCCTTAATATTTTGGGACATTTGCTTTAATCAATAAACAAACCTTTCCACCTTCTTTTTTTATACATAAAAACAGGTGAATGGAAACCGACTGTTAGAGTCAACATGGTTCGTCACATATCCCACTGGGGTATCTAATATTTAGTTGCTAAATGCACTCTCAGGTATTTTGCCAAACACTGACGGTAGCTTACATATTTAAAGTGACTGCTGGCCAAAGAACACTCGGTTGTGGATGATGCTGTATGTAACATGGAGTCACCCATTCAACACTATTCAACAAGCATAAACTTGAGAGACTTTAACTAAAGATGATATGCAGCATTGTCTAAAGATAGACTCACTGTACACACAAATATAATTCCATTTCAGTGTCTGCTTTTTCATCCACTGGACATTTTAAGAGGTCAGCTGCAGCGCACAGACAGCCCTTCAGTGTCAACAGGAAGCACTAAAACTGATTTGTCAGCCTTTGTCCATTGGATGAACCAGTGCACACGCAAACGCACGCATGCACACAAACACATACATTATTTGGCCACTCACTCCTGAGCCTGAATAAATATCGGGGCCCATCCGTCTGCGGAGACAAAGACGCAATAGGAAACTTTCGCCGCTCTGCAGTAACCAAGCAACCGCTGGATGAGTGACTCAGGAAAGGAAGAGGGGAGCTGACTCACAGCAGCTGTGACGTAAAGGATGTTAAAGGACACACACACACCCACACCCACACACACTCTACTGCATGGTCTCTCACACACACACACACACACATATGCAGCAGGCCGTGAAGCCTGTAATCTACCCTGTTTCGGGTAAATTAACACCCCACTGTGTAACAGGTGGAGGAGCTCGCGTTAAAATAACAGCCAGCACACAAAAACACACAACCTTACATCCCACCACAAACACATCAAACATTCAAAGTTTCAACAGACCACCAATCACAGTGATAAAAATCAAAAGAATACCGTTTCTTGACTCCTTTGCATCTCCTTTTAGAAAGCCAGTTCAGACCATCCAGTGAAACCACCACTGTGGCTCCATCCCTGAAGTATTTAAACTCTGCAAAATAAAGAGAGGAACATGGTCACCTACTGATAATGCATTGCCTCAGGATCTTGCTGCATCATGACGCTGCAAATTGTGTTGCAATACGCTTAATCTCTCTGCATCCACCAGCACATTTCTTTTTCCTACCTTGCATCCCGCAAGCCACACTCATCCCCCTGGGTTTTACTGCAGGACAGAAACCTCATTGAGGGCGCAGAAAGAGACGAGCTAAACATATGGACAGAGAGAGGATATACAGGGATGCACAGAAAAGAGAGAGGGTGGGGGGGTTGCAGGGATCAGGCGGGATGGAGAGTGAATATATGAAGGGGAGAAATGCAATAAAGAGAGCAGATCAGAGGTGGTAAGAAGAGTGAAGGAAGGTGATGAGGCGGAAGAGAGGAGGAAGGACAAAGAGCTTACATATACACTACACTCCCTGGAGGCTGCTGGCCTTTCTGCAGATGGGGATCAATAACTTAGCTGGTCTAATGTAATACAGCTGCCTGAATGAGAGAGAAGAGCAGAGTGACATAGGAAACAGTTACTGCACGTTATTCTTCATCATTTCACCATGCATACTGTAGATCTTACTTTATGCATACAAAAGTGTAGTAACGAGTAAAATAGCTTATACTGGTGCAAGAACAAACATATCTGTTGGTTTCCAGGTTGTGTACTCACAAATAACTGGAGGATTCCTCTCATTTGCCCTAAACAAGGTTACATTTGTCTTTTAAGGACTTTTTATTGTAGCATTGATGCATAGTTTTGATCATTCCTAACACCACGGAAACTCTTGTACTGTAACTGAAACTGTAAACCAGATATTACATCAATTGTAAATCTTAAAACTGACTTTAAATCATTCTAAAGAGTTCATACAATAATTATTAACTATTATTATTTATTATAAATAATTATATATATACATTTTCTGTTTTTTGTTTGGTGTCACAATACAGTTATATATAATATAATTTACTACACAGTGTATGTCCATTTTTCAGCATGAAAATAATCACATTTAAAAAACAATTGCATACAGTTTATACTCTGGGCTCTTAGAGTATATGTATGTTGTATTTATGGGAATATGTTTTTGGTGCTTGGTCTCACAGTAAACATTGGCTACCTCTAGTGGTTGAAATCAGAAGAGCAGGAAGCTTTAGCCAGCACTGGGGGAGAAATGAGAACTGCAGCAAAGCTATGGATAACAAGCAATTATACATTTATCTGAGATTTATAAATGGCCTCTGAGTATAAAATAATAATATATTAATAAAATATTTGGCCTGATATATACACATTTAACCACTTTTACTGCCACTACAGCTAACACAATTTTTAGCAATAGAAACAGAGCTCACCAATGATACGTCATTACTACTACTATCCCTACTACACATGCTTCTTTAATTTGCAGAATACTGTAGGTCATTATCATGCAAGCATGCACATTTATTATTCCTGAAGGTATACTCTTCCCCCTGGCAACAAAATCACTGATGCTGGAGTTTTACTTTACACACCCAGGCAGCATCAGGATGTTGTTCCCAGGAGGTGGCAATGTCACCATTCAGTCCAGTTCTGGTTCCCAAGAGACAAAGGGGAAACAAAAGAGAAAAGAAGTAAAAGAGAAGGGAAAAGAGACCCAGAGATGGACAGATGGTGTTTCCATTCAGAACGAAGAATGCGATTGCCTGTCTCTCCTTCAACTCATTTTGCTTTTCTTTTTTTTTTTGCTCATGCACCTTTTTCCCCTCCTCCCACTTCATCCCCCAACGGTCATCGCGCCACCCACGGATCCATATCAGGTCAGCCAGGGCACTCCGACTGCTTACAGTACAGTGTTTCAGTATACTCAACTCTTTTTTCACTGGACTTAGCAGTACATGTGAGGATGTGATACAGTCCCTGAGCTGAAATTCTTCTCACTGGCACAAAATGAGAGCTTGTTCCGGTCCGTTCCACTTTCTATTTTCATATTGGAGTAATGATTGATGCGTCCTGTCTGACTTCAGCTCATAATCTGATATCTCAACAAGTTCTGCATCCAAATGTCAGATGAAAGAGTGATGCGTCTTTGGTTTCAATCCCTCTGACCACTGAGTAGGTGCTGAGGAAGCCTAATGGTTGTATTTTATTATTGGCTGTAGTTTATTTAAGCAGGATAAAGTGCTGAATATCATTTCTCCACTGAGCTACTCTGCCCCTTTAGCTGGAGGTGTGCTGAAAGCCACCATGCTAGCTAATCTGGCCTCCCAACCAGCCCGACAAATCTCTTAACATGCCTGTCGAGAAATGGCTCAATCCCACAATTCCCTGCAGCATACATGTGGGAACTTGACCTCACGGGCATCAACAGGTGAACTAGAATAAGGAATGTCTGTTGCGCTAAAGAGGGTGAGAACAAGCCCCGGTGCCGAGGTGACACTCGGCCCTGCTATGTCTTACTGCTGTGATTGAGCTGTAACGTGCGTGGTGCACGCCAAGAGAACTGTGGAGGGATCCTTTTACACTGCAGGCGCAGAATCATCATATCAAGCCGGCAGACGGCGAGTGACACCAAACAATCCATGAGAGGAGGGTAATTGGAGATCATTGGGCTTATTCTGAACATGCAGAATACACTATGTTCAAGGCCTGAGGAGGACCATATGGATCGCAAGTCTCTAAAGTCACCGTCCGACGCCAGTGGGACAGGGCAAAGCTCCATGGGTAATATGGGAAAGTGAAGTGAGGCTGTTAGTGCCGCTTGCAATCTTTATTTGGACACAGCAGGGTGTTACGGCTATGGAAGGCGGGGCTGGGAGGGAGTGAAATGTGACACTAAAATAACGACATGCAAGAGTGGTAAATATGTCACAGTTGTGTACATATTTGTTCAAGGTGTGTGGCATCAACAGTAGTAAAATGTCCTCTTTTTAAGTGTGTAAAGTAAAGTGAGGAACTTTTTTGGAGCTTTTGAAATAAAAAAAATAGAAGTCGGAGTGCAGCTCTGCATCTGGTTGTGAATTTAATGACTAATTTGTTGCAGATCAGCACTAGCTATGCAGCACGGCGGTGAGCCATGCCATAAACTTCCTTTGTAGGAAGGAGAGGCTTTTCTCCTAGGCGGCTGATTATAGGGTCTTGCTGACAGAGTGTCTTTAATAAGATGACATAAATGTGTAATCCATCTCAGATCGCCGGGCCGAGTATTTATGAGCCTCTGTTGACAGCAGTACACCTGCTCCTCCCCAGTCCAGACCTGGGAACACTGCCCGTCTGAACTAGCACCACCACTGCCAAGGGCGCTGCCTTATTGGGAGGAGTGTGTGTGAAGAGAGGGGGGAGTGTGTGTGTTTGTATGAAAACGTGTAGAGATACAGAGACAGGAGGGGACAGAGCTGTGTGAGGAGGGTGTGTCTGTGTTGGTGGGAGGATTTGGTTGGATGTAAGTCTATCTGCATCTCATTTCCTGCAGCTTTAAGAATACAGATTACTGAGAGTCATTTATCACTCAATCATTCACCATATAGAATACATTTTGTGACAGAGGGAGAATAAACATCTTGTCTACATAAAGTGCGTCTGAGCTGGCAAAACAAGACCTGCTGAAGGACAGAAATAAAAAGTGTTGACATAAAAAGCTGGCTGCAAAATGTGGTTAAAGAATGGCACATACGTAATATGATCAAAATGTGAAAAGCCTTTAAGCAAACACTTTAAAGGCTTCACTTAAATGGATTTGTGTGACATCTTGAGCTATTAATTCACTTAATACAAGCTCAGAAATTCTGCAGAATTCAAAGGACAAAAACATTTTGTTCAAAAAGGATCTAACATTCAGATATAAATAATAATTTCCTACCTGTTTCCAAGGCCTGTGGACTTTGTTTTGTTTGCCTGCGTGTGTGTAAAGTTTCCTTGGGTCCCCAGAACGGTGCAATAAAACTCCAAGCAATTATCATCATGTCTAATATACTGTATATAAATGTACATAAAGAAGTTCAAGTAAAGAGATATTTCTATATACAGTATAAACTCTATTTAATTTATATTTTCATGTGTTTTCATGAAAACCTTCAGAATTTCAACATAAATGCTTGCACCACATTCAGGAGCCACACTCACATCAATAGAAAGATTCACTACATTAAATATTTATTTATAGGGCACATATGCCTTTTTACAGTGTCTTATTACACAAGGAGACCAAAAACAGCAAGTTAATCTGTAAACATGACAACTAAGAGCAGAAATACTGTGCATTCAAAGTTTCTCTGAAGCATATGTCGTTGCAGTGTTTTACCACTAGGAAGCAGCAGAGTGCAGCATTTTACTTTAATAGTGAAAGATTTCACACACGAGCACACAAACTCTAAACCTTGTTAGCAAGCTTGTTAGGCATACCAAACAAAGAGTACGTCCTTTAATAAAAGTCTATAATATTAACTTTTGCACACACACACACACACACACACACACACACCACAGCGTTGTATGTGGCACTAAAGCTGCTGGTGAAAGGCCTGTGCCTGTCTGTCACTCTATGTGGACCCATTTCTGTTCCTCCACTTGTGCCATTTATAAGGTTGAGCAATGCCTGCGACCATGTATGTAAACACTTACCTCATCCCGTCCCGTAATCGGCCGGGACCAAAACGATATTTCAGCAACAACACAAAGTTAACACACAGTTGACACACACGCGCACACACACATAAGTGGGGAGGAATTCAGCTTGAAATGTCACGGCTGCTGGCAGGCAAAGGAGGGTGGGAAAAGCGTTGTAAAGCAGGGCCGTGACCTCTGACCCGTGGGAACACACTCGCATAGGCACACGTGCATCAGCACGCACAGGCCGAGACAGCTGTGGGACTCCTGGACTGGTCTTAAGTGTTTATGGAGGAGCTGATTTTGAGTGCTCACTGACAGAGGTCTCATTTACACACAACCCTGATCAGATAAGTGCAGATCTGTTTCAGAGGCTTATCTTAAATGTGATGAGGTTTACAGGGGCCTGTGGCATTGGGATATACATAAATATCTTTATTTGGGAATCATGCGCTGCCCAGGGGTATATCACACTACCTCACACTATAGGAACATGAAACAGTACACGATGCTTTCATGTTTCCCGTACTTTTATGTGGAAACTTGTTTCAGCTTGTAGAGCCCAATAACTGCCACATGGACAAAGAGAGAAAAGGGATCAGAGGGAATGTATTTTGGGAAACGTCTTAACTTGTCCATCAGTATAAATCATGTACATCCATCTGTCCTGTACATCTATAAATCCAGCCCACACCTCTCTCCCTGACACCACTATCTCCTTAGAGACACTTGAGGGAGTCCCTGAGTGCCCCCCTCCCGCACCCATCCATGCCGTTAGTCTGACTTATCCCAGCACAGATCCTATCACTTGCCTCCTAAGCTGGCTGGTATTCATCAGGCCCCGATCCAGTTGCACAGCAGCAACCGCATTTAAGTAAAAAATGCAATGAGTCAGGATTTGCCCTTAGTTACGGCTAAAACAGAAAAGAAACAGAGCGGGCCCAGACACAGAGGATCAACGTTCCTCCAGTCTGCGATGCACCAGGACAACACCATGCTTCTGCTGCTGTTCAACATACAGGCACTTCTGTGACTGAGAGGCTTTCTATACTTTAACGCAAAAGTTAAAGCACTTAGGGTAATCTTTCTGTTCACTCAAGTCTAAATATGCAGCTACGGGCTGGCTAACATAGCTTGGCATAAACACTTGAAACAGGGGGAAACTACTTGCAAGGGGAGTTATGTACCGTACTGTACCGTAGTAGTTTCAACAATGCAGATTTTTTTTCTCAGATACTTTAAAAGAGAAAAAATAAGTGCAGCTCACAGTTTTGCTGTCTTTGCCCAATCAGAAGGCTAAAAATCTGATTGTATTGGACCTCTTTTACCTCAAGTGAATATGTTTAGATTGTATATGAATTGGAAAGGGACTCAAGGTTGTGATAAACTCAAACTGTCAATCGAATTGACCCTTAAATAGCTACTCTTGTACCTACAATATCTTTTATTACTAAATTTTCACTTCATGGTAAAGTGACTACATTTTGTTTTTAGTTATGTTTTCTCAAGATTTTGCCACAGGCTGACACTGAAGCACAAGGAAACATGTAAATATTAACTGACATCAACCTAAAACAACTATAGAGAGACAAAGTGAGAGTAAAAAGATAGAAAAGGTGTTAAAATATGGAAGTTTTCTCTAGTGATGGCTCATCCGGTGTAGTTCAATGTGATCACAGCATGTGTGTGTTTGTGTCATTGCATTCTTTTTTTTCTTATTCTTTAAGCGAACTGACAGTCAACATTTGTAGAAACATGCAGGGGCCCACACATTCATATAGATATGCAGTACTGTAGAGTTACATTAAACAGATGCAAACTCACACACATCCAGTCCACATGTCAAAACAGGGTAGTGACACACACACACACATGCAGACACATCAAATACCACAGACTGAGAGACTGCTGCCAAAACAGAGGAGTGAGATAAAACTTTTAGAGGGTGGAGCTTCAAGTGTGTGTTGAAGGGGGCATCTCGGCTGAATTTGAGAGCGTCACTGGCATGCCCACACCGCAGCTGGTAAGATGGAAATAGACGAGGCAGTAACTGAGCCCGGGAAAAAGGAGGAGCAGCCACTGTCCTCAGGGGATGCTTAGGTGAACAGGGTCTCTCTTCTCCTCTGTCTGACTGGGAGGCCAAACATTACAGAGGCACTTAAAGATTTGATTCAGCGGGACGTTGAGCCTGTGCTGATGACATTGTCATCCGTCTGAATTAAAATGGCTTTCAAGAGAAATTGTTTCTCCTGAAGGCATTAGACACTTGTTGTTCTAAACATCTTTAATATTTATTCTTTCCACACTGAGAAGGTTATAGGTCAGTGTGAACGTCATGGGATGCTGAGCCTGACAGGATTTGCACGGCAAGCTCATTAAGAAAACTTTCTTTTCACCAAGATATTCACAATATGTGCATAAATATATGTGCCATCTTACCCCCGACATTTATTTTAGCAAGAGGTGACACACCAAATTATGTGAATTGTAAATGACCATGCAGGAAACTGAATTCATGCTGAATTCGAGCTAAAATGCAGGCACCTATGCAGCACTTTTTACCCTGAGATGGACAAATTCCTTCACAATGTCTCTCATTCACTCGTTCACACACTGACTGATGGTTGAAGTTGTCGTGAGATGCTTCGCTGCTCAAGGGGGCGAAATTTGGAGATCGCTATTTTTCTGACATGTGGACAGAGGGTTCCAGGGACCAAAGAAAACAATCCTTGACATCCCACTCAACTATCTGAGTCATGAAATCTGTTTGTCTGTAAAGACAAAGCAATAGTCTTACAAAAGTGTGAGAGGGAAAGGCAAAGTTATGGGTAAGCAGAAAGTGAGAAACAAACACCAAGAGACACACTAAGACAAACATATAGTGAGGGATATATCTCTTGGGACCATGGTAGAAGACGTTTTTAGATTATTTTCTTAAGTAAAAATACAAATATATATGAATAGGATTACTAGATGAAATGATGACTGATGCAACAGGGGAAGATTTACTCTGTGAGTCAGACCTCACATAATAAATCCTCACAAAAGCCAGTCCAAGTCAATGCATCCATGATACATCCTGTCAAAGTGTCCTCAAGCACACTGAATGTCGACCAGCTCACACAGTCACTTCGTATTGACACATCATGTATTCAGAGACAGCGCAAAACAAGAACATGTCCGGTGCCGAAACAACGAGAAAGCTGTCTGGTTCTTTAATTTGTATAAAATGTGACCTACCTTCTGTTGGTGTAATACTTACCTCTGCTGGTTTCCATGCTCTGTGCTGATGTTGCCGTTGCTCAGTATTTTCCACAATGAATGGAAGAACAAAACAGGAGAGTTTCTATGTCAAGCATGAGAAAGTAGAAAATTGCAGTTCCAACTACCCACATGATTTCAATGTACACCAACTGCATTAAGGCCAAGTAGCACATCAGGCCAGTGTCTACTTTGGCTGAGATTAGATTTTTCTCAGAAGCAAGAAACTAAAAAAGTCAAATGTTTCTACCTACGCAGAGGTTTAGTGCTCTGATCTTTCCTGATCACTTTTCCCAGACTGTTTTACAGCCGCCTGTGCCTGGCAAGGAAGGAACCGAGGCAACAATCTCCCCCAAATCACTACGTGCACAGGACCGTCACTCCATCCCTATCCATTTCTCTCTCTGTCTGTCTTTTCCTTTCCGTCCCATCCCCCTCTTCCTCCTCTCATCCACCGCTCCATCACGCAGGAAGCCTGGCCTTCCTGAAAACAAGCGTTGGAGTGTGGAAAGGGACAAGGCTGAGGGGGGCAGGTACGTGAGGGGGAGGCAGAGGATGTTTTTGTCGTTCCTCTGGCCCTCTGGTCGCGGCAGGCCTCACTGTAGTCCATCCTGAGGAAGCCAGGCTCACGTCACTCTGGCCAGGCCTTGGGCCCACACGTGCTGCCTGTTAGGGCGGGTATGACGCAGTAGCTCCGGCGCTCCAGCAGCCCCTCACACACGGGAGCTATAAACACACATGTGGGCCGAGACTGTGGAAAATACTGCTTTTTTAAATCCCAATGGCATTAGCAAGCAGGAAAAGTCGACACAAAATCACATTTCAGTTACACAAAAGGGGTCAAAATGTGGCGCAGAGAGATACTGTGAGGAGGGTTTGTGTTTTGCCAGAACAAAAGTCTGCAGCCGTCCCAGTCAACCACAATCAGTTTCCTTTATTCGGTAGTTGTAAACCGCCACCTGCAAGTGTGAAAATTTCTCAGCAGGTGCTTTTCCAGAGACTCCTGCTGAATCATTTATAGCTCATCAAAAATTGTCTACAGTAAAAAATGCTTCAAATTTCACAAAGACATAAGTGACTTTGGATCTGTTTTTCTCATGATTTAAAAGATTTGCAAATGTAACTATTTGAAACAATTATTATTATACGATTATTGATCAAACCTGATTTATCTTCTTTAAAATGTAATTCCATACCCACGGTAGGGTAGATAGGGTAATACAAGTAGGCCATAATCTGTAGGTGGGTAATTTTAACTAATTGACCCAGCAAACACATGTAGACATCGCCTTATATATATAAAAAAAAAAAAACATTGCTGAGAACATAAAACCTTTTGGAAGATCTCTTCATTGTGTCATATCAAGAGAATATTGATTGTCAACATGTCATTCAAAAGGTTTGTTTTACTTCTTTACTCATGTTTGCCTGTGACTTCCTGTTAATTTAGTTGACTGCTTTCGATTGCACGGTGCAACAAGTTTTACACAGCCTTTACTGACTAATACTAGTTTTAAAGGTGTAACTGGATAAGCAGTGAGACATTAGTGTGAACTTAGTAAGCCCTAACACAGAAAGTTAGTGATGAGTTTGTGAAGACCCGTTGGAACTCAATCATGGAGAACATAACAATCCATTAAATGTTCTATTGAAATAAATCAAATATTAATACTAAAACAGCTCAGTGTGTGAGCGGGATTGTAGTCATCTTTTTAGGGCTCCTCACATGTTAAACGTGGGAAGAGCGTGGCTGTGAGTGGAGACGGCTCTGTGGAGTGCAGCCTGACTGTGACAGAGGCCGTAATAACAGGATGTTTACAGCCTGTGGAAACACTGCCAGGGACGACCACGAGCAGGCAGCAACTGTGGCTGGAAACACCAGCGAAGAGGAAATACAGGCCAGCCAGGTTCCCTCCAGATGCACCAAATATAACCTCACCCACTTGCTGCATTGTTTACAGACACAGACCGGGGTCTGTTTAGGTAGACTCAAATCCACAATGACCTTTGACCCTTGGAGAAACCACCCTGGCTCTAAATACATTTATTTAAGTGCTGTACCATATTTGAGGTACTTGAATCTTTTTGTTTCATGCTTCTTTCTGTTTCTACACCTCTACATCTCAGAGGAAAATATTGAACTTTTTATTTCACTAAAATTATTTGATAGTTGTACTTACATTACAAGATTTTTTTTTTTTTTGCAAACAGACATTTGAAAATGTACAAGTACAGCTGAAATGATTAGTCAGTTAATCAGTCAATAAACAGTAAATTATGGCAGCTATTTTGCTATTTTTTATGGTTCCAGCTTAAAAAATGTGAATTTGATTTGCTGTTTTTTGATAAATAATGCATACAAATATATATATATATATATATATATTTTTTTATCATTTTGAGGTTCTGATAGTTAGTTGGAAAAAAAATAACATCATGAAGGTATCCATTTTTTGATGGAGAAAATAATCAGGAAATTATTCCATAATAAAAATAAAAAGTGGTTGCGGTCTGACACAAAAATTTAATATGTGTGCTCCACCTCAACCAAATACAAAAAAGCTAAATACTATTTTCATTTGACATTAATGTATGAGTGATGCTAATATAATAGTCTCTGATAGAATATATAAAAACATAGTATAAGTACATTTTCCAGATACTGGTACTCCATATTTTCTATGCAGGACTTCATTAGTGGTTTTACGGAAGTAAAGGGTCTGAATACTGGAGTTTTTGACTCGGTTCTCTGTTTTTCAGCCTCCCTCTCTTACATATACTCACACACTGCTTGCTGAAGTGGTCAGCTGCAGGTGACAGCAGACAGAAGGACACTGGTGGTTTTTGACACCGGGAAGGGGGTGAAGCTTATCCACTGTCACCAGTTGTTTCTTTCTGCCCATCAGTGGTCACATATCGCATCAGACTGCAACATCCACCGCAACAGAGCCTCCACCAACATGGCTATTACAGACTTTCTAGCTGCCTCAGACATCACTTCGGCTATTAATGCATGTAAAGGTGAGGACGGTGTGTGATTGAAATGATTGAGTCTACATTGACCTGACTTGACTGACCCTCAATTTAACTGACTGGATGTAATCAATTTTTCTCTGCGATTTTGCTTTCAGCGAAGGATTCCTTCAGTTCGAAGATGTTTTTCAAGACAGTGGGTTTATCCAAGAAAACTCCAACAGAAATCGAGAGGGTCTTTAAGATCTTGGACCAGGACAAAAGCGGCTTCATAGAACAGGATGAGCTACAGTTGAGTTTCAAACACAGAAATTATCTGTGCATACTCCATCCATAAATCATGTATCAAGCTGTATTTAATCTGTTGGTGGTTTTCTGTAGAACAGACACTTTCACAGGTTGCAGTATTATCTTTCATAGAAGTCAATTTAACATTTAACAACTTTTTGTACCCCGTGTTGTTGTTCAGCCATCTTTCACTCAATGTGGTGTTTCATCCCTGCTCCTCACCAGACTGTTCCTGCAGAACTTCTCCAAAGGAGCGAGGCCCCTGACAGCAGCTGAGACCAGAGCTTTCCTGCTGGAGGGAGACTCGGACGGAGACGGGAAGATCGGATGGGAAGGTAGGCGGGTCTGAGGGGCACTTGACTGTACAGTACAAACTGAAAAGGAGAATGAGATCAGGGCACATTTTTTAAAATGTTCCAAAATGCATTTGATGGATATTTCTTCATCTTAAGTGTGGATTTTTTTTTACTTTTAGCAGAATCTTGCAGCAAAATAGCAAGAACTGGGATATTTATTAGTTAATTGTCACATTTTATAATAAATATGTTAGTTAATAGTGAATCAATGGCCATAAAGTGGTTTCAAGTTAAAACTCTTTTAGCTCTGTGCTGTATTTTGCTGTGTTGCCAGGCAGCTTAAGTGCAGCTAAAGTCAGTCACCTCATACAAAGTGTCACTGCCAGAGCTGCACACTTCAGTACGTCAGCTCACTTTTGTGACTGTGTTAGTTCAATGAAATAATTAGGATTAATATCAGATAAATGTAAAAGACCAAAAATGTCTAAAATTCTGTCTGTGTTTCTTTTTTTTTCAGAGTTTTCCGCATTGGTCAAGTCTTCATAAGTTATGCGTGATCCTTTTTGATTTGTTGCATGGTGATAATCTCAGGGTGGACCTCTTTTTATAATGTTTACTAGCTGCAGTGAATAACATGGACTCATCCAGGAATCTTTAGAGTAACAACATATGTTGTCGTTTTAGCAGAAAGTAATGTAGTAAAGTCATTAAAGTAAACCCGAGATTAAACCTTGCCTCTCTGATATGTCTCTTTACCTGCCAGAAAAGTATATAAATAAATGTACTTTTCTCCATGAGATGTTGGTCATTTTTTTTTCTGCTTAATTCCAGTGAAACTCTTGTGAACAGATGATTTCTCTCATGTGTGTTGTGTCGTGATGTTATATTGAGCTCTGGGAGAGGTCCAGTCTGTCCCGGAGGCTTTGGCTTCTCCAATTAACAACATGAGTGACTTTCCACTGTGCAAATGAAGTGTTTGTAATTTCCGGCAAACCTCAATTTGACACCTTAGATGGAGTAATTTGATGTAAATTATTTTTATTAGTTTATGTGTGGACAACATGTACCCAGCATTTAATCCATTTCACTTTAATATAAGTTTGATAAAGTATGTTAATTGAAAATTTGTTCTTATATTCACAACTCTAAAACCATATCAATTTAGACTTTTCCCATGCTAAGAAATGAGTCATCTGATTTATTTTACCTCACATTCACACCAGTCACCTTACAGAAATAAATGCATTCATCTGCAGTTTGCACACAGCTGATGGTCAGCACAAAGCGCCAGTTGATTACACATTTTGTCCCTCTTGTGTTTCATTCAAGCTTCGATTTCTTTGCATTTTATATAACTGCTGAGGAAGTTTTTGCTTCGGAAGGTAATCTCACATATAAATGATGCTAGTCATGTGTTTTTTCATAACTAGATCACACGTTATATTAAACTGGGAAAATGTGTTGCATCAGTTTTATATATTAATGTCTGATAAAATACTCACTGAAAAAAAACTTGTTGTTTTGCTTAAGTACCAATTCTTGGTTAAAATAGTGCATTACAAGTCCTGCTTTCAACACTTTCTAAGGTAAAAGTACAGCAGTGTTCGCAACAAAATGTTCTTAAAGTCATAAAAATAAAACTACTCTCTGAATTACTGAAGCACCAACATGTAAGCAGTAGTCTTAACTGCCACTTGATGCCGTTATACTACACTATTAAATGAATGTAGAAATGTGAGTCCCTTTAAAGTGTAGTAGGGCAGAAATATAAAGTTGCATCAAATGGTAATACTCAAATAAAGTATCTACTAATTTCACTTAAAATAAGTACATAGAAAAAAACAGTACCATCAAATATTTGTTTTGGGTTAGACACCAGGACAGCAGTCGCTGGATCAAAACCAGTAACTGTGCAGCTTTTGGCGTCCTATGCTGAGCCACTATGCTCACTGGTGTGCATTGGAGATCAGGTGGGGACACAGTTGGATGAGAGGCTGCAGAAGTAGCTCTGTGGTTGGAGGACTGGCTGTCTGGCAGAGCGTCAGCAGTGCTGGTCTGAGGAGTACTTGCAGTGACCCAGCTGAGGAACTCTGGGACAGGGTAGAGTTTCTGTGCCAGCACATTTACAGGACTTCTGTCAATGAAGCACATTTATTTGCAACTTTCTCTCAGATGGCAAGCCACGGTGACAGAGAATATAGGTCACTTCTATTTCTGCTGCAGCATCAGGGAACAAACTCCTGTTCTCAGGAAGAGCATTAGAGACACTTTAGTTCACACAGAAAGGAAAAAACAAATATCTGCTGCAGCCCTCAGGCACATAGCATGACAGTAAAAGTTCCTGTGCGATTGCTGATGTCTTTAAATGTAACGTTAATTCAATTCAAGTGTGTTTACCAGCCCCAGATGCTAACTAAATTCTGCTGTAAAATCCTAACAAGAAATCTATTACAAATGCACAAATGTACAAGTTCAGAATATGATGGGGGATCGTCCCTCGCTGTCTCTAATTACAGACATTCATGGCCTTGCTTGATGGGTTTCATCCCTGCTGTGAGATATTTGTAATTTAAGCCTGATATTGAAGGAGGGCAGGAATAGTTCCAGTATCTATGGCCGAGTCGTTCGAGGTGAGAGACCTCATTTGACCACGGCAAATGTTAAAGGCCAAAGATAGTTTTGCAGTGCTTTTGAGAAGAATTTGAAGTGAGGAAGAATTAAAAAATAAAAATAAAAGAATAAGTCTTAAGCACCTTTTTTCTGGCAGCTGAGACAGCAAAAACCTGACACCACTGCAGTGAGGGAAGTGACTAATTAAACAACATTTTTAAGATTTTAAAGAGCTCAAGAGGATAAAGTAATCATTTTTATATGCACGAAGGTCCAAAATTGAATGTTTTTAATGATTTAATAATATTTTGTGCAGGCAATTAAATGTGCTGATGCTTCATTATTAACTCCACATCTTATTGGTCACAGAGTGAGCTCAACACTGCCACCCATTGTGTAATAGGCACATATCAGCCTGAAGCCGTCATGAGAGCAAATATGGGCATGGAAAGACCCCTGGACTCGGTCCCTTATTCAATTTCATTGTCTGGTGCAGTGAGAGCTCTGTGTCATTACGTGCAGTGCACAGTGCCGCGCTGAAGTGTTAAGATGATGATGAACATAATAGTGATGGTGATGAGCAGGGGGATGCCGATGATATTAGTTTTCAATGTCTCCTAAAATAGCATCGCAAATACTTTCATCACCATATGGAGAAATGGTCTGAATGAGTGTAAGGGGGCCAAAAATAAAACCTGGCAAACGGTCCTCACCTGCATGTAAGCAGATGATGTGCTTTTAAATTAAAGTAGTTCAGTGAATCCCTCTGGCTCTCCTCTTTGGCACTGTAGCTCATTCAGATCTCATTATCTTATGTCCTGACTAAGGACTAAGTTTTTCATGTTTTCCTTTTTACACTATCTGACAGACGATGTCTTTACATAAGTTCAAGTATATAAGTATACAGAGTAATGCATTAAACTTTGCCCAAAGAGCCATTAAAATGACGCACTTGTGGAAGAAAATATGCTCTGTAGTAGATATTTGCAACATCTAAGCCAGAATATGAAGAACTTACAGTGATACGAGATGCCGTAAATCCTATTCGTTCTCCATAGTAATAGCAATAGGCCTGTATTTTGTTTTATAACATAAGATTATATTTTCCTCTTCCTCTTAAATGATTTTTTAATTATTTAACTGTGCAGCTATTGTTTATTCTATGTTTATAATACCCCAGTTGGTTCAATAAGCTTCACACAGTTCCACACATACTGCCACACATATTGACCCAGATGCAAAAACAGAGAAAGGTTTTTGGATGAAATCCTGATACAATCTGCATAAAAATCATGTAAAAAAGAGAACATATAAACCTACAGAGACACAATCCTCAAAAATGATTTTTAAACTGGGTCACCAGCCTGTGCTGGTAATCAATCACAGCAACTTGATTTTTCTGACACTGGAATGCCAGCGAAGTCATTGCAGACATTTTACGCATGCCACTTGTGCACAGGCTCGTTTTCACCAAAACTATACCATTCACAGGGCACGTGCAGGGTAATTAATCACCAAAGGTGATTATGTTGTAAAAGCACAGTTTGACTTATACTTTGCTATAGACAACATTATCAGAAACAATTACATTGTATTTTTAATATTTTTTATTAAGGAAAACAAGACATATCTGGCCAGCAAACTACATTTAAGAAAAGCATGACAAACAGAACATATATTACAAAGATCACAATCATCGTAACACATTTAAAAGTCACATATCTGGAAAGTTTAGGCTTGGCTTAATAAATGCATTTTACAATACTCATTAGAAATGTTTTTGATACACTGTTTAACTACTGACATTATTGCAACAGTCATATGTTCATAACAACAAGGCAGAAATAATGATCATTTAACAAACCTGTACGTTAAGACAGTACAGTCCGTTAAGAATAAGTACACTGTAATAACTCACAGGATACCAACCTGCTTGATCTGTCTGATAATCTTAATAACACACAATATAAAAGTTTACCTCATTCTTCACTCCGTGCTGCTCCACACAGTTTAACAGGTCAAAACTACATGGCCACAGAGTACGTTTCACCCAAATCAGCAGCGTATATTATTAGCCCTATGCAATATCAAGCACTTTTGCATAGGCCTACACTTAGCCTACCATTTAAGCATCTTCATTTATGTGCATATAAATAGAACAGCTCTGTCTACTGGACAAATTTTTCGACCGACTGCTTTGACTGCTTTGCACACAGTGTCTATTACATAGCCTATGCATCATATTTCAGGTGAGTGAAGGTATATAAGCCTGCAAGAGTCGCTGAGGGGTTCACTGCAGTGAGCAGATTCATCTCGAGCGAATCCACTCTAGTCTTAGAGATAACCCTAAGGTGAGTTTCACTGAGGAGCTGCAGACCTTTAGGCACTGACTCAAAGAGCGGGTTCAGGGCTTCAACTTCATGCAATGGGATATAAACCGAGGAAAGGGCTGCACAGGGCCAGATTCTGAACATCAGAAGCTCAGAGTTCGGCTTTGGACGAACTAAGGAACCAAAGGGGAAAAAATCTATTCAAACCAACCACAGCTGCAAAGGATATTTGATCTTTTGCCTTGGAGGGCTTGGTTTTGGAAAATTGGACTACCTTTTCTGATCATTTGTCTTTTGGGGGCTGCCAGAGAGGAATACTCACAGAGAGGAACTTTAAAATACATTGCATGGCATAATGAAGACGTAGCTCTTTAACTTTGACTGCTGTATTGTAAAGTGCAGTGAGGGAACTTAACATGCTTAGACTCAAAGTAAAACTGCTTCATCGTGTGTGATCAGCTGAACCAATGAACTGATGACTTTTCCTCTGCTCTCCTCCCTCAGTTAAAAATGGCATTCGCCGGAATCTTGGCTGACGCTGACATCACTGCAGCCCTTGCAGCTTGCCAAGGTAAAACTCACCAGAAAATGACACAGCGCGCAATATTACATCTTTAAAACAGCTACAGGCAGCTACACATGCACACAATCAGGCACTTTATCAGACCTGCTCTGCAAGGAAAGGACATGGATTCTTACTTCATCCATTTGTACCAGATTATAGTGACCTTGCATCTATTCTGCATTTGAGCATTTGAGACGACACAGGATTGTCTTTTCAAACAGTAGTAGGTGGATCAATAGTGCAGCAGGCCTGCAGGATGGGGCTTTAATGTCATTTCTAATAGTCTTAATAAAAAGTGTGTATTTGTTTAAGCATATCTGTAAGAAAAGCTCTGCAAACTGAGTGGTGGCAGAGGTACTCAGATGTTCTATTCAAGTAAAAGTAACAGTAAAACAGTGTAGAAATGCTCTGTTACAACTAAAAGTCCTGCATTCAGACTAAGTATAAGTAGTAGTAGGATCAAAATATACTTAGTACCTAAAATAAAGTAATCATGTAGAATGAAACATGTTAGATGTGTGAGAATCACTTAAATCTTGCAGCTTTAACTACTTTATAAACCAATGGATAGCTTCATCTGTAATAATACATAACAATTCATTCATTAAATATATTTTCTACTAATAATCTGAATCTGTAAAGTAACTCAAGGTGTCAATTAAAAAGTAAAAAGTGGAATATTTCCCTCTGAGATGAAGTACAGGTGCTTAGTCAGAAGATGGTGTGGCTGCAAAATACACATTGGTTTGTGTGTGATGCATCAACAAGCCTGATAAGATCTCCTCTCTCCCTCCTCGTAGCTGCCGACTCTTTCAAGTACAAGGAATTCTTTGCCAAGGTCGGCCTTGCTGGCAAGTCTGCTGATGACCTCAAGAAGGCCTTCGCTGTCATTGACCAGGACAAGAGTGGCTTCATTGAGGAGGATGAGCTGAAGTAGGCACCAATCTCTTTTTTAGACTTCACATTGAGCCTCTCTTCTTGAGCTTTTGCAGCAAAGGGAATCACCTTTCTTCAGACTACAGTGAATTCAGAATGAATTGATCAAATGAATTTTGGACCAAAATAATTTTCATTGAGAGCCTCAAAGTGATTCAGAAGTGAACACAATAAGAAGTATATAATAAGTAATCTATTAGGCTCTGGATAGTTTCTGAAAGATAAAGACCTCAAATCAATGCAAAACAGTGATCTGAACAGAACAGTGATCTGGCAGAGGAAGTACTTATATATATATATATATATATATATATATATATATATACATATTTTCTTGTAATACTCAGCGTTTCTCTGTGATCATCCTCTCCAGGCTGTTCCTGCAGAACTTCTCTGCCAGTGCCAGAGCTCTGACCGACGCTGAGACCAAGGCATTTCTCAAGGCCGGCGACTCTGATGGCGACGGCAAGATCGGAGTTGATGGTGAGAAAATGTTTATTTTTACCACAAAACCGAGATGTAAATTCCTCCAAAGACCTTCAGATAATGCTAGAATTTCTCTCTTTTTTTGTCTCCCTGCAGAGTTTGCTGCTATGGTCAAGAGTTAAATGACTAAACTGACCAACATCTTACTTCACTACTCTAAAGGAACAACTTGAGCCAAGACATACTCCTCTCTTTTTCTCCTCTTCCCTCTCACTCTCTCTCTTTAGCTCTCCACACCACTTTTATACACTTGACCTTTCACCCCTCCAACCGTAAAACAGACTCCTATCTCTCTTTCTCTCTGACCGTGCTAACCCCTTTGTCCACGATGAATGTACCTGACTAAGTGAATGGTTGACTTGTGTCTTTCTCTCTCTCTCTCTCACTTCTGTCGTCGTTTTACTATGTGAGTTTTGCTAACCGTGAGATCAGTGATGATGCACTTTTATGGGAAACGGACGGACGATGAGAAAACAATAAAGGGTCTTTTTCAATAACACAAGTCTGAACGTGGTCTTCAATATCAGTCAATCAAAGAAAGTCACAAAAAATAGTTTTAACAGAACAGGTAATGCACCGAAAGACCAGGGACACTAATGATGATGGTTTAGATGATGAATCTGAGAAGCAGAAACACATTTTTCAAAGTAAATATAATCATTTTATTTAGATCAGTCCACTAAATTACCACATTAGAGCACATCATAATTGATTAATTGATGTGTGATATGTTAAAATAAAATGCTCATCCACTGTCACAGAAGCACAAATGGAGAAAAGTAACAAAGTCAGAAAAGTGAGCAATGTTAATTCTAGAGCAATATCTAACTAAACATTAGCCACCATGAGCTACTAGTCATACCAGACTAAGTCAGGCTGTAGCAGCAAAGCCCCCAGTCTGCACTGAATTTGAGCTATGGTGCTTTTATGAGAGGAAGAATGTGATATTTCTTCCTTTAAATTATAGTCTGACTGAGAAGTTGGGAGCCAGGGAGTTTGGTTGGAAGTCTTATCCAGCGGTGAGGAAAAAAAAAAAAAAAAAAAGAACGTAAGATTGAACTTCTTGATCTACTGCTATGCAAAAACACGCTGGCACGCACTCAACTCATGCCCTACTTTATCCAGATCCCATCTCACGCAGCATGTGGTGCAGCTTTAATCAAAGGAGGCTCTGCATTGATGGGAAGTGGCCACAAGGTGGCGCCTCTGATCCATCAATATGCCACAATATTGTCAGACAAATCTGCACAATTGGAGGCTTGGTAATACAGCAAATGTGTTTTCTGGGCTTCACATGTGTTGAATTGTTCAGTTTTTGTGTATAAAAAGTGGCCGTGAGATGACTGAAAATGCTGTCAGTCTAGTGTGAAGCCAGAGGTTCACTGCATGTAATACTTTGAGGAATATTGAGATTTATTCCCTTGGTTCTTGTTACAAAAACATCCCCCCCCTCTCTGCTAATGCTGTTAGTGCTGACTGAATTCACCAGAGACGCTGCTGCGTCGGATGTTTTGAAAGTTTTGTTGCAGGCAACAACTCATCAGTTTAGAGTTGTCATGGTGACCAGGTGCAACCCCCCACCGTATGCGTGCGTGATAGCATTTCCGGATGAAAACCATCAAAATACACAAAAATAACCCAGATTATAAATGAAGTAAGAACTATTTGAGCTTACAAGTCACATGTTTCTTGCAATGGTAGTATAACTGAACTACTATGATCATTTTAACTGGTTATCTGTTATTTGTCCTTTTATCACTTTGGAAAGACAGTTCTACTTTTAGCACAAAATTGCGATTATATAGCAACTTTCCCTCAGAGGACGATCTGTTGAGGAGGACCACATTGGCTCTTTAAAGTAACAATATCTAAAACATTTCTTACTTACAGTAGTTTTCACAATACAAGTCTGCCTTTAGTTTGACAAGAGGTGCTGAAATATTGAGATCCTTCACTTAAATAAAAGTATTAATACTGGAAAAATACTCAGAAAGCATCTCTAAAAGTACATAGTATTGGCAGCAAAATGTATCTGACATATCAAACGTAAAAGTACTCATTGTGCAGTGAATGTGCCCTGTCAGTGTTTCACTTTATATCTGATGTTTCTGGATCAACACTTCTGCTGCATTAATGTGAACATTGCATTGCACGGTGTGGATGTTTCAGGTTGAGCTCATTTGAACTTCTTTATATATTTTTGGGTATTTTAATCTACAGCTATGCATCACGGCCAAAGTCACATTAAATGTAAATGCTCATGAAGGTTAAGGTTAATATATAAATGTGCAGTTAAGTACAGTTCCTGGGGACATTTCAGCATTTGTAATATCAGTGTGACACATAATAATAACACATAATAAGCTTACCAATGAGGACAACCATGCCCTGCTGAATCATAGGGTAACTTTCCAGGGTTGTCTGAATTTAGGGGATTATTGCCTAAAACCAAAGAGAGAAAAGGGGGCTGATTAAATCTTAGATGTCTGTAAGCTTCCACATGTACCTGCAGGGAGAGAGAGGGAGAGGAAGAGAGAGTGAGAGTGACAGAGAGAGAGAGAGAGGAGGGAGAGAGGAGAGGGATATAGCCCAGGGGAAAAGTTGATTGGACAAAAAACAAACAGTGTTATGACAATCAGGGAGATAGGGGGAATAGAAAAAGCAGCGTGTGGCGGATATAAAGACTAAAGGTTAATTGGGCAGGTAAGCAGGTGAGAAACACGAGAAGAGGCGGCCAGCTGTGCGAGAACTTGATCTGTGGAGAGGTTGGAAACTCAAGCATCCACCCAGCATATATAAGACTGGGCCAGCTGTCAGAGGACACCACAAAGCCTTATCTGCTGCTGCTGCTGCTGCTTTGGACCTGGACAGAGAGGAAACGCAGCCAACAGCGGTGAGTCCCACAGCTGCACGGGGAGGCATCAGCCAGGTGTGCTGTACACCTGCCTGCTCTGTGAAGCTTGGCAGAAAGTGGAGCAAGCAGTGGAGCCATAGGTTATGTATTCTGTTATATGACTTTTTTTTTTGTTTTGTTTTGGGTTTTTTTTTTCTTTTTTTTTTTACTTTTGCAGGGGTTTTTAAAAACTGAAACATGCTTCATTTCATCTGAAACTCACCAAATGCTCAAAACTACGACTGAAAAAAAAAGCTGAGCGTTTAATGCCTTGATAAATGATGTTTTCGGTCAGTGTTGTTTTCAGCTCACTAAAATTTTTATCCCTGTAGGATATTTCTTAAATATGATAAATATAGCATACAAAGTTTGAACTCTACTGTACTGAAATCAGTACATATATTTACTCAAGCAACAATAGAGGAGTCTGTGCTCACTCATTTGCGGGCTGTAATAGACTATTTAGCAGTTCTTTGTTCAAAACTAATGAGTGGCTGTATTTGCACTATTTGTTTATGGGGAGGGAACACTGTTGGGGGATTTGCTTATTTTAGGTTTACCAGCTCCCCACCTCCCCTCCCATCCACAATAACTCTTCTACAGTCCCTAAGTAAATCATCTTGCACAGCACAAGCAGTTCAAGGGCAGCAAATAGCCTCAGTAATTAAGAGGCCACCACTTAATCCAACCAATTTATTAAACACAATACATGAAAACATTTAGGAAGAAAGTAGTACAGTTATGTACATTTGCAGTTTTGCTGATTCAAGGCATTTTTTTAAGACAACTCAAGCATATTTGTTGATGGATTTGCCGTCATGACTGCAGTTTTGAGGGGATTGTGATATTAACCTAGATACATCTGCAAATACAAAGAAAAAAAGTTAATCCAGCACAACATACAAATGGACTGGGAGCAAACCATAAAGCAAAGTCTGAAGTAAATGAAGAAAATGTATGTCAGAGAGGGATAGAAAATGTGTGTGTGTGTGTGTGTGTGTGTGTGTATGTGTGTGTGAATTATTTACAGAGCTTTTCTTTGACCCTGCAGGGCCAACATGTCGCTCACCTCCATCCTCTCAGCTGAGGCCATTGAAAATGCTGTCAAGGACTGTCAAGGTACAACAAGCCCTGTCCTAGAAATATTTAAAACGACTCATTTAAACGCAAGCAGGGAGATTATACAGATTTCTTGACTCTACATCAACCTACACCTTCCCACAATCAAAAGCATTTACATTCTGAGAAGATCACACCTAATTGTCATAAAGTGCACAATAATCCTGATGAATTCACATAATCTCTGTTGCATTCAGTCAGATCTTCGCAGCACTCTCACACAAAAGGTGCCTAATCTTTTATCTTTTCATTGCTTTCATTATTGAACAGTATCTCCTCCACTAAAGTCGTGTCCAGCTTTAACTGAATGGTGATGAAATCTGAATTTGAAAAGGTTTTCAATCATCTTGTCATTGAATGTGTTGACTGGACTTAAAAGATAAGAACAAGGGAGGAAAATCTCCCACCTGGACAGCAGCCACATGTTGTTTTAATCCCCACATGAACCTCGTGGGTCTTCTGTTCTTTTTATTGTTTTGTTGGGTTTTTGTATGTCCATGGTTGTGTGTTTCTGTGTGTTTCCAGCTCCGGACTCTTTCTGCTACAAAAAGTTCTTCAAGCTGTGTGGCCTCTCCTCAAAGACGCCCCAGGAGGTCAAAGATGTCTTCCAGATCCTTGATGAGGACAACAGCGGCTTCATCGAGGAGTCTGAGCTCAAGTGTGTGAAATCGTGATATTAGATAGCTAGGCTGTGTGATCCAGGGTGTAACAGCAAACTTTGATGCCTTCCTGGGAAACTGACAACCTAATATGATGAGAGTTTTCACCTTTGAAGCCTTTTCCTGCATCATCCTAAATGATGCTGTAAATTTTATGTAAATTTGTTACTAGAAATGTAGTAATGCACTGGAAACAATCAAATATCTCCCTTTTTGTAAGAGAGCTGCTTTTAATATTTTACCTTAACTAATATAAGTCACATAAAAAGATAGTAGTTACAAAGTTAAAAATGCAATTTCTGTGTTTTGTGAAAGAGAGATTTAGTATCAGTCACAGTCGTATTATTGGGATGGCACCATTAAGCCGCATCCTAATAATCCACTATGGGCAAAGTGTTATTATTGCAGTTGTGTTATATAATTCACCTTTGTGTTGTTTTGTGATAAGAGCTGAGGGTTGACTCGAGCCATGTAATTTAGGAATTTGTGTAGTTGTGTTTTTATAAGTGTGTCATTTCACAGTCAAATACCAATAGGAAATGTACCGTGTTTGTCTGTCCGTGCGTGTGTGTGCGCACACACAGGTTCTTTCTGCAGCGGTTTGTCCCCGGGGCGCGGACACTGACTGAGGCAGAAACCAAGAGCTTCATCTCAGCAGCTGATGATGACAGTGATGGCAGAATTGGAGCAGAGGGTCAGTATCTGATTACTCCAGTTGCATTTATACAGACTCATGATGATGTAGGCAGATGTGATCTCACTGGTTGGATTAAATCTCGGTGGGTGGAGTCAAACAACCATAATCTGTGTCAGTTTAGGGCACTTTTAATATTAAATGTATCCTGGCCAATATATAATATTAGTCAGATCATGTAAATTTAAATAAGCAAAACCATCTTTTGGTAGAGCCCAATGAACCAAGTACCTGTTGGTATTGTGTGCTTCCAGATGACTGTGTCGTTTTGGACTTGCTCACCAAACTTTCGAGCGTAATTACAACCATTAGAGAGAAATGTAAAACAAAAACCCAGGTTGAGATATTAGAATAATGCACCGTATATCCATATAATCACAACTGTGTGATTCCTGTGGGAAAACAAGCATGTTTACTCAGTTTAAAAGAAAATGTTTATTGAGTGTTAGATGCATTGTACTTAGTTCTGGACTTTTATTCACTGCAGAGGTTGGTTAAATCTAAATTTTAATTTCAGAGTTAAAATGATAAAAATGCTTTTCAGTGTTTATCTGGTGCAGAGAGTATTTGACGTCGTATCAGTTTCTCGAGGATTGTTAAACGGATTGTTTCGGGTTTATCAGTGTTGAAACTATCTGCAGTCACCTCCAGATGCTTGCTCCAGTTTTACCCATCGTCCAGATACCACAGAGCTCAGCTGTCTTACATAATAGGATGAAGGATTCAGACAATCCAAATAGATTATTTTAGTCTGTATTTCTTTTTATTTATTTTCCAATGGTCGGTCAGTTTAAGGTCAGAGTCAGTCATGCATGTGTCGGTTCTGGATATGATTGAAATTGATCACCGAATAATATTTCAACATCCTTTTCTTTCTCTAGAGTTCCAGACTATGGTCCTGTCCTGAGTTTTACAGTTGAAAGTCTGAATGTCTTCAGGTCTTCATCCTTCTCCTCACATCGGGACTCCTCTGATGAAATCTCCATCCCTTGTCAGTTTGTTTTCTACTAAATTCTGAGTGCTTATTGTTTTTAAATGACCTTTTGTCCATTTAAAGACAGCAGACTTTTGATTTGTCTTTCCACTGTGTTGGTCCTGGTTTTCTTTTTGTGACCACCCCACCTCTGACAATCAATGAGATGAATAAACATGTGGAAACACAGACTGCCTCATTATGCTTATTTCTCCATAGAATATGTAAGATAGATAAACAAATGTCATAGAAATGTTCATCATATATATCAAAGCAAAACTTAATAATTATATAATATTTATTATAATATTTGAATATGAAGTTCTTTAGATACAAACGCTTCACCTCATCACTTCACTACACACAGTGAAGGTGATGTTTAGAGACAAACATGGGCGCAGACTAACGTTGGTGACGATACATCTCATGACTATATGTAATGTAGTAGTCACAGATATCTACTAAAATTTCTACAATTGAACAATCTGAATATTGTATTGGTTTATGCTACTTCATACGTCTACTCCACTACAAAACAGATATGGTAAACATGGTACTTTTACTCCACCACATTAATTTGATAACTTTAGTTAACTTGCAGATTGGTATTGATGATGCAAACTATAATCAACAAATAAATGATGATGTAATATTATAGATTAAGAGAAGACTTTATTGATCCCTGGGGAACAAATTCACAGGCTATCAGATAATGGTAGACCCATGTTTACCAGCTGCAGCATTAAAGTGATAAACACATTAATGCATCAGTAATTAGCACATGCTTATGTAATACATTTTATTCTGAAATGGGCCATTCTGCACAATGAGTACTTTTGGTATTTAAAGTATATTTCTAATACCAATAAGTAACATTTTGCAGAACAGAGTATTTTTACACTGTGTTATTACTGCTTTTATGGCAATACAGGGACAATTTCACTGCACAATGAGCACTTTTACTTTTGATACTTTATGTACATTTAGCTAATAATATAGAATCAATTTATTGCAAAGTAGGTTTTCAAATAAAAGCAATTTGTCTTGGTATGAAGATGCGAAACAATAAACATAGTAGGTAGAAAAATGTAAGAAGGGGTGAAAGCAAGTATTTAAGGACTGTTATATAAATTAAATGAAATACATAGTTTAAAATTATGGATGCATGACTTTTACTTGTAGTGGAGTATTTTAATGGTGTGATATTTCTACTTATACTGAAGTAAATGATGTTTATACTTCTTCCACCATGCTATATATCCCAGTAGGAACCTTTGATTAGCTCCAGGTCGGTTTTACCCGGACAGCCGAACTTGTGACACCGCGCTGTCAAAACCAGGAAGTGAAGAATGTAAAGTATAATGCGGCATCTCCTCTCATTGATCTTATTTCCTCATTTTTTATTTTTATTTTCACAACCTGTGACCACAAGTCCCTCGACGCGTTGGGTTTCCTCTGTCAGGTGAGTGTTAGCACAGCAGGCTAACCAGCTAGCTGCTCAGCCTGCTTTAACATCGGCTGCTAAGTTAGCTTGCTAAAGTGAAGTATTTGTACCCGTTTGCCTTCCATAGCTGCAGATTTGATCGTGTGAGTTTAACTATTTAAGTCATAATTTAGAAAAACAGCCAGTGTGTAAAGACATAGAGGGGTTTTATCTCAGCAATTAGCCAAACGATGCTAAATCTGCACAACAATCTGTGGCTACAAATGTACTTCCAAATGCAGAGGTGACAATTATCAGGTTATTATGTTGATAAGCTCCACAAAACCTGGTTGTTTTAGTTAATTACAAAACCTGACAATATTTCACAGATGTTAATGCATGCATTAATTCTAAGGGAGCCTTTAAACAGAGTACTTCGTACTCAGAGTACATTTTACTGCTAAAAGTCACATTCTGTACTCAACTCGCATTTCCTTTTTCTAAATTTGAAATCTATTAGAAAATTAGTTAGCCTCTCCGTGCCTCTAAATGGATAGGTAGTTTACATTTCCCTGTGTGTTTTGTAGTAGTTATATTTAACTCTATTATATGACATAATAAAACATTTTAATCCTCTTTCATTCTGCAGGCACACGGCATGCTAACCAAACTGCCTTTGGAGCAAAGGAAATCCAGACACAAGTTACACTAATGCTGATGATCAGGTAAAGCGAATATATGCTTTGTGATGATGCAAGGCTGACACTGACGAAAGCCGAAGGAACCTAGAGGTCTTTTCAGCTTTTATCTGTTTTTATCTGTTTCTGTCAGCTTTCTCTTTTTGTCTGTTACAGTCCCAAAATGGCCTCAGGAATGCAAGAGAAACAGTATACGCCATCTCTGCTCAGTTTTTTCATTTATAACCCGACATTTGGACTACGGGAAGGAGAGGTGAGGTTGATTCAGCAAATATTATACACCTGAGTCAGTTTTTTTTGTTCACTTCTGATTATTAGGAAAACATTTTGTAATTGTCTTGCTGTTCTGTGTTTTTTCCAGGAAGAAAAGAAGATTTTGTTGTACCATCCAAGCGATGTGGAGAAGAATGAGAAGATTCGAAATGTGGGCCTTTGTGAAGCCATTGTGCAGTTCACCAGGTAAGAATAAGGCTTTAGGAGCGTTCACATTTTACTGACTGGTAGATTTTTGGCATCCTGCTTAGACTTTAAAACATGTCAAATATATATATGGCTTAGTTTGACAAGCTGTGTTAAGGCAAACCAACCTGATGGTACAATAACTGGGCAGACACTCACTCATAGATATATAATGTCTGTAAAAGCACAAATTAATGAGCTCATCATTTTGTTTGGGTGTGTCTTCTTTCTTTTCATGGTCGTGTCTTCTGTCTTCCAGGACGTTCTGTCCAACAAAACCAGCTAAATCCCTGCACACACAGAAGAACCGGCAGTTCTTCTTCGAGCCTGAGGACAATTTCTGGATGGTCATGGTAGCTTACTAGTACATTATTTGTTCAGTATTTTGTGTTTGTCTGCTGACCTTCTATAGGTTGTATTTTAGCTATACCTCTTTGATCTGTGTTTTTATCCGCTGTTTGTATTTCTAATTCACTCCTCAGGTGGTTCGAAACCCGATGGTCGAGAAACCAAACAAAGATGGCAAACCTCCCACAATAGAATATCAGGAAGAGGAAATACTTGTGAGTACTGAGAAACACTCACCAACAGCTGCATTTCTGTCATTAAATATTGTCAGTTTAAAATTATACTTACAGTGTCCTCTTGCCTCCTTAGGACACTGTTTATGGTGCTGTTGTAAGACAGTGCTACAGTATGTACAAGGTGAGTTCCAGCATGTTTTATAATCACAACTTTTAACAACTTTTTTTCACATATTGTGTGCATTAAGGACTTTTGCCAATAAAAGTAAGGCCTTTGTAATGCAAAAGGAATTATAACAGTCATTATTTCTGTGTGCTGTAGCTCTTCAATGGCACTTTTGGCAGAGCAATGGAAGCTGGCGGAGTGGAGCTGCTCATTCAGAAGCTTGAAAAGTTCTTCTACAGGGTAAAAATGTATCCATATCTTTCTTTTTCTTCATATCATAAATTGTATTCTTTGCTTACCTTGCTTTGACAGCACAATTAATTGTAATTTACGTTGTTTATAAAAAGTCAGTAGAGCCAGAAGTCAGTGTTTTCACAACAGGGCTGGAGGGCTGGACCTCGCTGATTATTTGCTGAATTGCTTCTCTGTAAATACTCGTGTGACTCTCACAAAGAAGAGTTGTTTGCAGTCATGCCCGGTTTCTTTAGCTATCTGCCCACATCAGCTGTCTTCGCCTCGCGCTGCAGTCGCTTTGCTGGAATGATGCAGCTCGAAGCGTAAACACCATAAAAAATTCATTTTTAATTAGGGAATACCCTTACTGAGTTAATGTGGATTTCCCTTCCCACTATCTAACCCAAAGACAGAGAGAAAGAGAGAACAGTGGTGTTCATGTCACAGGTTGTATGTCAGCACTTCTCTACTTCAGGATGATGTAAGCGTCTCTGCAAGGTATCAGTCAGAGTTTCTTATTTCTCTGTCAATGTTGCATTTGATGGGTAAACTAACCCCTTTCTCCTTTCCTCCTCCTATATCTCCGTGCTGTCTCCTGTTATTTTTGGCACGTCTGTGTGTGTGTTCGCTCTGCGGTCTCCAGTATCTGCAGACTCTCCACTTGCAGTCCTGCGACCTGCTGGATGTATTTGGAGGCATCAGCTTCTTCCCACTGGACAAGATGACCTACCTGAAGATCCAGTCCTTCGTCAACAGAGTGGAGGAGAGCCTCAGTTTGATAAAATACACAGCCTTCCTGTACAACGACCAGCTCATCTGGTACAAGACTGTCGAAATTTTCCTCTTAATTCCGTTTGCTTGTCCCTGAAAATCAAAAATGTCATATTTTTGTGTATTAATACACAGTGTGTAGTAGGCCAAAACAATCCTACATATTGGCACCTGGGTGTGCAGAGGTGGCTTTCAACGCAACGTGTAATCCTCTCTGCAGTAAATGTGCTCCATCACTTGCCTTTAATTGTGCTTCTATGGTTTGTAAACAAGGGGGGGATTACCTTATTGCTAATTAAATTAATCTGAAATGTTATCTTATTGTGAACTGTCATTAGACAAGTAGAATTATTTTTTGTCCAAAATAAGTGGCTGCATTGTATCCTCTCATGCTCTGCTCTGGGGTATTCCTTGTAGTGCATTTGTAACCACTGCTGAATAGTAAATACCACCAGCCCATGATGCTTAACACTGAAAATATTGTGAAGGTCGTAGGGTCCAATTTGCGATTGTGTTTGCAGGAGCGGACTGGAACAAGACGACATGAGGATCCTGTACAAGTATCTGACCACCTCGCTGTTCCCCAGACACTCTGAACCAGAGGTGAGAAGTCGGGCACGCTCGAGGGACATACACAATAACAAAAGACAATTTGAGGATGTATGAAACAAACAGAGTAACAGGGTTTTTTTTTGTATTGGACGGAGAAAAGAGGCTTACTGCTGTCTACGTGTTTGTAGAAAACCATTGCACAGCATATTTCTTGCATAACATGATCTAAACGTGTTTTTATATTAATGATCAGAGCACACAAGATGACTGACCTGAACCTGAGCTGTGAATATTACTTTCACATTTTCAGTACTCTTTTCTTCCTTCTAGCTGGCTGGCAGAGACTCTCCACTGAGGCCGGAGGTCGCAGGGAATCTGTTGCACTATGGGAGGTAAGATTCGACCCCATGTATCTGTATACCTAATTCCTTTGTTTGTCAATAAAATACTGTTTGCATTACTTGAGGGTGTATGCACAAATGTTTACATTTGCATGCGTGTGCGCGTCAGTGTCATGTGGTTTCAATCCCCTGACCGTATCAAGCATTACTGGCAGTGAACCAAATTATTTAAGGTGGTAACTCCCTTTGCTAACACTTCTTATTTAAAGAACAGAGCAGTGGAGTAGAGTATCACTGTAGCCTCGGGAAAAATCTTCTGTCTATTCAGTGTGCATATGTAAGTTTGCTCAGGCGTTTGCAGTCTGACTAAACAAGTCACTAGTTTCTGAAGGTGAATTGAAGCTGCTGCAGTTGTCCAAGTCTGACTCCTGGTGACTTATCAGGAGACAGGAAACATAGCTTTAGAGCTCTTATAGGATGAAAGACTAGAATATAAAGAACATTTGATGAAAGTCAGAAAAATGACATTCACAAGGCACACAGGAGAGGCACATGTAACACAGGCATAACCTCCAATTCAAATGGTTCCATATAATATTAAGAGGCATCCCTGGAATCCAGCGTATCAAAAGCACAACAATGAATTGCCTGTTCAGTTTGTTTTTGGTCGTTTGGATCATGAAGGAATGAGAGTGGAACAGCTTCCGATCCATTTTAGAACTGAGGACATGAAACACATTTAGTTCTTTTATGATTAGTATGCTAATTGCTTGATTAGGTTTGGTCCAGTCCATCCCACACTTTGGTCCACAGTATCTGGTCAGGCCTTGTAGCTGTGAAAGTTGATATGAATATTCACAATATCCAAATGATGATTGGCACCCATTCGATAACCCCCTCACCTTTCCGCTAGTGCCACCATCAGGCCAAACCCGCCCCCCCCCCTAAAAAGCCTGATGTCCCTGTAGTTTGCTGTAGATATTCAGGATCCCCTGAGGGCATCAGTGTAGAGTTTGTTCCTTTTTTTGCACAAAAAGGAAGAAAGAATCACTGGTTCCAGCTTCTATTTTTGTTCCAAATGCGAGTAGTGTATTTGAGAGTTTATAAGCCTTCACTTATGATAAACTGAATTTCTTTTGGATTGAAGGGCAAACTAAACAAGACATTTAAACGCATTGCTTTGGATTCAGGAAAACTGATTTTGCAGTTTGCGCTATTTCCTGACGTTCTACAGACCAACCTAGAAATTTATCTCAGATTAATCTTAGAAGATACAAAATAATTGTTAATTGCATCCCCAAATAAATTTGGTTTAGACTCTTGTCTTTCTTTTATTGATACAATCAGACCCAAGTTCTTATTTTCAAGTAAGCGGTAGGCAGTAGATGAATCATCAACGTTACTATTGGAACGTTTACTCAGTCGTGCTCTTTGTTCTCTCCAGGTTTTTGACAGGACCGACCAATCTTAAGGATCCAGAGGCCAAATTCCGATTTCCTAAAATATTTGTCAGCGCAGAGGACGGCTATGAGGAGCTGCATCTGATTGTTTATAAAGTAAGGTAGAATAAATATGATCTGCAATTACGTGACAGTCTCCAGACCTAATCATTGATTCATACACCTAGAGGAGTTTTAATGTATTAAAATAAGGGGAGGGGGGGTTGTTATTCATTTTTTAGGATGATTTTCATAATCTGTGACTGGAGGATTTGTTTATGAACAGTAGAGTTAGGATGCTCTATCAAACGATATGGATTTTTGGGATTAGACGGCTGAATTTTTAAAATGATGAAGTTCGCCCCACATGCCTATCATCACATTAATGTTATTTCTAACCCATGTGACCTTGATTTTGCATTTAACCTGCACTGATCTGCTCTTTTCCAGGCAATGAGTGCTGCAGCTTGTTTTATGATCAGTGGTAAGTGTGCACCCACTCAAATGATGGCATAACTGTCATTCCCCTTTTCCTAGAGAATTTATTTGGCCATCATGTAGCATTTTGGCTATTTTACTGTCACATAAAGCTAAAATAACGCGTTTTCCTGAGCTCGTGTCCCATAATGACTGCGTTTCCTCTGTCCCCTGTCTCTTCCCAGCCTCTGTGGAGCTGACGAGGGACTTCTGTGAGCAGCTGGACAGCCTTGTGGGCCCTCAGCTTACTCTCCTGGCGTCTGACATATGTGAACAGTTCACCATTAACCGCAGGATATCAGGGTCAGTTGAGAGTCCAACAGCTCACCACAGTGTGAAGATGACCTATTCTTGTTTTTGTCTCGACTAACTCAAATAGTGCCTAAATATTTATGTCTTGAAGGTGCTGTCTTTGTTTCTGTAACTCACCTGATAACACAAGACAAGATTTCAAGGCTATAATATAACAAATTAAGGCACTCTCTGATGACCTTGCAGTGTAAGTCATAATGTACACTGCGTCACCATGCTTTCTGTTGTTTTATCATAGAAAGTGTCAAAAGTGAAAATTGGCCAACAAATGTTCACATTTTAGAACACGGAAACTGCATTTATTATCTATCAGTTAAATTAATTAGTTAATCAATACAAAATAATCATCACCTGTTTTTTATTTTGTATTTAATAATACAAGACTTTTTTCCAATAAGTAGTAGTATTAGTCTCAGTTATGAGAGTTTGCTCCTTTGTCTAGATTAATAGTAAACTGAATACTTGTGGATTTGAGTGTCATCACCTTTGGTAATTGATTTGTAGATTAAGTGATCATTGAGAAAATAACTGATCCTAAAAATAATTGTTAGGTGTAGCTCTGCAGTGGACTAATTGTTTAATCCGATGGAACATCAGATGAAAATATTACAAATGTTGTAAATATTATAATGTCATACAGTGCGGTGCTGTGAAGTCTTGGTGCTTACAGTGGCCATGCTGTTTGTCATCAGCTGGCGGTCAGTCCTTTGTATTAACTCTGGCTGGCAGGCAGTGACAGATGAGACTCCATACCACTGGATATCATCAGGGCACTACTTAGGGGTAACTCAAGCAGAGTGGCTATAAAGACTGGCATCCTGGCCCGCTCTCCTTTAACCCCAGCAGTTAGCGTCAGATACGTCCTCGCCTGTAATCCAAGACTGGACTCCCTTGCCCAGACAGTTTGATGGGCTCCTTTTTAATCACCCTAGTGAAGAATCCACTGAATAAATAATACCGTCCCAAATTCTTCAGCTGGCATTCAGCTATGTGTCCTGATTTGGCCTTGTGGGACTGTAAATAATTAGATGCAGTATGAATTAAACTCAGTTGTATGAATAAAGTTGTTTGAATGCATACACACACTGTTCCAGAGATGTTGTCAGATAAGCTTTGGTAATAACAGTTTTCCTCAGCTCACCCTTAACATGGGTGGACAATGGAGTAGTCTTAATTAAAATGCACAACTGGCTTTTTGGTGAATGTTATCATCCAAAGTGATTTGGCTTACTGTATCATTTATTAATGATGTGTGTTTACTGAATAGCTTGTCCCAGAGAGAACCTTTAACTTCATGATTTGTACAGGAGTCCAGCTTTAGTGTTAAATTGTAGTATAAGATGTGTCCATAACTTATTTTTCTGCTTCATATGACATAAAAGAAAAGCGCAGCAACTCACAAAATATTAGAATGACTTTTAGGGATTATGTATCCCCAAAAAAATACCAAAGATCATACTTTCATTTTCATTTTTATTTAATTGTTTTTGTATGTATATGTTCTTTAATTTTGCGTCCATTCAGGCCGGAGAAGGAGCCCCAGTTTAAATTCATTTACTTCAACCACATGAACCTGGCGGAGAAGAGCACCATCCACATGAGGAAGACCGCCAGCGTTTGCCTCACCTCTGTACATCCTGACCTCATGAAGATCCTGGGAGACATCAACTGTGACTTCGCCAGGTACAGCAGACAACACGGGTTTGATGAAACTGTAGATGTATTTATCATTACCAAATGCCTCCTGATATTTTTCCATTTTTATATTGTGACATGTTGGCCAGGAGGAGATACCTTTTTTATTTTAGTTTTAGGGGAAACACCATAAAGAGGTAACACTACAACAAACCCAGAAAAGAAAATGTGTAAAAGTCTTTCCCACTGAATATCAGCACAGCTGTGTCATTGTCATACATAATGTGATGCCCCTAACTTTGTAAACTCAACATCTTTTAAAGCAGTCGTGAGACTGTAGTCATGTGAAAGTCCCATTTCTAGTCTGTGGGACGAAGAGTGGCAGCGACATTCATAGCATTCCAGTGTAAATATCACTTCCTCTTTTTGTGTAGATGCTGCTTTCGGTATGTCGGCCTCTGGTGTGTTTTATATAAAATTCAATTATTTAGTAATTAACCCAGAAACTAGTAGGTCATTTCTGATACAAACCTTAATAAAAATTATAGAACTTTTTTCAATAAAATGTGGTGATCTGTGTATTAAAGTTATTATCTTCGACGTACATTTGCCCCCAAATACAAAGAACTTTTCTTTTGTCTCCCAGGGTTGATGAAGATGAAGAAATCATCGTAAAAGCTATGACTGACTACTGGGTAGTCGGCAAGAAGTCAGACCAGAGAGAACTGTATGTGATCCTGAATCAGAAGAATGCTAATCTGATAGAAGTAAACGGTATGTCCCCACCACTTGTCATTGAGTAAATCTGTGTCAGAACGGCCACAATATCTGCCTTGATACTTAATCTATGTCACCCTTAATGCCTTCTTGTCTTTTTTCTGCTCCAGAGGAGGTTAAGAGGCTTTGTGCGACGCAGTTCAACAACATTTTCTTCTTGGACTGATGCAGCAGGGAGACAGAGTCTTCACCACACTAAGAAGTGTCTTGCAGGGTATCATGACAGCATCAGCGTAATGCAATAATTGCATTGTAAAATAAAAGAAATAAAAAGCTTTCTCACCAAGTTTTTTTTTTATTTAACCTATAAAAATTGTAATTTTCTTCTGTAATTAAGTGTAAATCCAGATTTTTACTGTACATGTACTTTATTTTCTTTTGTTTTCTTTGTACAGACTTGTAGGGTTTTGTTTAATTTTGATTTATTTCAAATTACAGTTTGTTCGAGCATTTTTTTTTTTAATGAACACATCTTGACAGTGTCTTGGATTAATTTAAAAACTGACACAAAACATACAACTGCACAGAACAATTTACGCCAGATTCCTCTGATAGTTTTAAAATAAGATGTTATCATGTTAAAAGTATTGTGGTTTGTAAACATCTGCGCTAACTTTAAATAAATTAAGAAGTCATTTTACGTAGTGCAAGAAATGTCTTTTTTTGAAGAAGAAGAAGTTGAGGATGCACATTAAGCAAAAGCTTTGAACAGACTTCCATATGGCAACAATAGTGGTAATAATGATCTGGAATCTTTGAGACACATTTCCAGATCACAAGAACAAAAAGCAGACACTGATTAGGATGCTGCAGTTTTATATTAACCTGTCATCATGAGGTGTGGCTCACCTCTGTGATAGTTTTTAACAGCAGGCATTTATTAAAGACAGTAGTAAATCATTTATTTATATGTAGCATTTCTTGTTGGTGAATTTTATGCCTGCTTTCGTTGCAGGATTCTTTTTGAGGAATGCTATAACTGCTGCGTCTATAATATGCAAACATATGAGGTGATTCATCAGTTAGTTGTCATCTTTTAAAGTATTTACCATTTTTTTATTTTGAATCTATTATTTGTTTTCAGACATTTTTTGTAAAAACTATCCAAATTCTCTGATTTCAGCTTATTAAATGTGAATATTTTCTGGTTTCATTACTTCTCTTATCACAGTAAACTGAATGTCTTTGGATTGTGGATAAAATGAGATATTTGAGGACATCACCTTGGCCTTTGGGAAAGTGATTTTTCACCATTTTTACATTTTCTGGACCAAACAACTAATCGAATAATCAAGAAAAGATCAGATCAGTTGATAATGAAAATACTAATCATTTGTGGCCCTAATATAGTTACTTTGCATAATAACTAAGTAAAAATAGTCTTTGGGCAATACTCTCTTTTTAATAGTACAGGTTTATTGTAAGAAATATTCAAAGGAGACTGACACTAATTGGCTTACTTTGTACTGAAGCAAAATAGAGCATATAAAGATTGTGATTTACTGTAATACATGTTGGGAAAAACAAGATGAAACAAAAGTTTTAGTTATGAACACTCCAGACCATCGAGTGGCATCAAACTTGACAGCTGTTACCACAGAAAAACAGCGCACGAAGAAGAAAATTAACCAATCACCGCCCACCGTTGTCTCTGATTTTCAGCCAATCAGCGTCGCCCTAGACGGATTTCAAACAGTCGCCCGCCATGTTTGTTGTTTTCTGTTAGCGTCGGTCGGCTCGTTGTTTTGTAGTAAGTCTTTTTACTGGACGGGCCGAAGAACAAGTTTGTTTTTTTGTTTGTGTTTTTAAGAAAGAGCCAGGTAAGATGTCTGTGCAGCTTTATCCTGTATGAACTATACAGCTGGTTTAGATCTTTGCGCGCTAACTGAACCGTTAGATTAGTTCGTGGTTTCCTAGCGTTAGCTCACTGAGCAAATGTTGGTGGATAACATGTTGATATAAACTACATTTGGCATTAATTCTTCGTATAACATTTTAAAGACTTTATAATTAACAACATATTTGTAACTAGTGAAATTATAATCATATAAGCTTTGGTAAACAACGTTTACAACGTTAGATTTTAGACCACTGTTTTAATTTCCTGTTGAACTAGTTATGTAATTGTGTTTTTTCATACATTCAAAAGGTTACAGTATGTTGACTCTTTCAGGGCCCCTCATGTTCCTTTACTAACCCTTTACTAAGGCTTGATTGGTGTGAAGTTGAGAGGTTTTTTAGTTCTTACTGTAAAACACTAACCTCAGCAGATTAGTTAACTCAGCCTGGAGACAAACTTCCCATGACACAAAATAAGGTGTATATTTTGCACAGAAAATAAGATGTGTATTTTGCATTTCAGAGAGGCAAAACGTCCTGTATTTAGCTTTAACCGAGAAGGAAAAGGTGTGTATAGTTCAGATATTTAACTAAACGCTTGTTGTGTTTCATTATGTTGTTTGGTTGTTTTCCTTAATTTCTTTTGTTGATCACAGTACAAACTGATGCACCACGTTTGCCATTACAACATTATTTGATTGCCTATCTTTTCTTTTCAATATCGGTTTCTCATTTTCTCCCATTTGTCATATCTATTAGTATCTAATATGTTGTAACTCAATACCCCTAATAGGGCTGAAACTAACGTTTGTTTTCATTACCGAGACTAATAGACTAATTAGTCTATTAGATAGGCTAATTAGTCTATTAGTCAAGTTATTTGGTCCATAAGGTGACATCCTCAAATGGCTTATTTTGTCCACAACCTAAAGACAAAAGTCTAAATAGTTGATGATTAATCAATTTAAACATTGCAGCTCTAACCTCTGATATTAACTATTGTAAAAATTGTGCCTGTAATACACTATGTTCTTCTTTTTCGTTATCACTCCAGTTACCTGAACATGGAGTCTCGATTTGGTAACCTGCGCCAGCGGGACACCAGTGTGTCGATGCTGAGGGTGAAAATGTCCCGTAGGAGGTCTCAGTCCCAGAAGGAGAACAGAGAACGTGCCGTGAACACACGGAGACAGCTAGACAAGCTCCCAGAGCTGGAAATGTCTTGCCTGGATGTTTCCATCGCGATGGCCAATAAGTCAACCATTCAGGAGAAGACGCAGAATAATGCAAATGGTGCCAAAAGTAAGGCTTCACTTTTTCATCACAGTGACGAGTCAAACCTAATAATTTGTTCACATAGAATAAAATACCCACATTAATAACCCTCCATTAAAAAAAAAAAAAAAAGGGCTATTTCACCTTTTTTGTGCCTGTCATTCTAACTAATTTGTGTCTCATCCCACCTGTTTCTCAACAGATGAAGCTATACAAGAGAGGCTTAAACAGCTTGAGCGCTGGAAAGAGCGTAAGGCTCTTGAAAAGGAGAAGGAAAAGAGAGAAAAGGAGCGTAAAGGGGTTTTTAAAACTGGCCTGTATCATCCAAGAAACAACCTTACCATTGCTCCACTGCCTGTGGTCCCAGCTGCCTCAACCAGAGCTAAGGAGGTAAGGGAAGACTAATCATATTTAGGCTATAGCTATTTACACTATTTACTGTAAATATCGACCCTGTGTTTTCATTTCTTTCTGTTGGATATGATGACATGAGTTAAAACAGAGGGATAGCTCTCATTTGATGAATAACTCCAGTGATCAATATGTAATGTTTGCTTCTGTTTTAGATAAAAGTGGATGCAGCTCCATCCCAGAGTACCAGAGTCACTCGTTCAATGAAACAGCAGCCACAAGTGCAGAAGGTACTGCTTTCCCCAATATATATTTCTCATATGTTCTCATGTAATCTTTGTAACACTAAAATCTAATGTGAACTTTATGGTCTCACTTTTCTTTTATCAAAATGTCTACAGCCTCTGAAGTTGCAGGATCCAAATATTGCGACAAAGAAAGGTAAACTAGCTAACTGTCTCTCTATCTCAAATTAACCATGGTGTCTTTTGCAGCACTGTTTATTTTAGATCTGACCTCTCACTCTTCCTGTAGCTCAGCCTGCTGTGGAAAGATCAACCAGGAGTCGGGCAGCGCCTGTCAAGCCTGCACCAGCTAAGACCAGGACCAAAGTTTGTCCCGGTAACTAATAAGAATTAAAAATCCTCGCACATAACTGGACCTTGAGTCCAGCTATCGTGTTGGTTTCACCCTATTGTGTTTCCTTATTTGCATCTCAATCTGTGTCTCTGTCATGCCATCCTACCGTAGTGGAGCCTGTTGTACGAGCTGTGTCGACCAGATCAGCCAACAGGCCTCTTGTTACAGCAGCTCCTGTGGTGAAAGACCAACCTAAGGACAAGTCTGCAGGTATACACTGAGCCAAGATCAGTTTAAGCAGTTTTTTAGTTTTGACACGTGATCATCAAGGCAAATATGGAGACAGCCTGTATTCTGTTAAAAAAAAAAAAAACCTCCCATAATATTATTAAATGTCTCTCTTTGCCCCCAGATGTAAGATCCACAAGGAGCAGAGCCTTTGTCAACACTGTGGCCCCCCCTTCTGATGGAGAAAACTGTAAAGGTACAAACAAAGAAATTTTAGAGTGCGTAATTTTTTGGTCAGTTTTCTTTTCTGATGCCTTTTTTGTGTTTCTCTTCTTTTTAATATCCAGAAACTGTCAACGACACTGTAAAGCCTGCTTTGCCCGAGGTGAGCAAGTGTCCGAGTTTTACACACACAGTGCTGAACGACTGCCTCTGTTTTACAGTTTGTTTTTTATCATTGACTTGTTGATAAATTTGTTTGCTGTTTATGACCTGTGAAGGAGCCTGAGATGCAGGAGCCAGAGGAGCAACCGTGCCTCGCAAGCCCGACACCCTCTTCAGAGGAGGATGACATGGTGGTGGACCAACGTTCTACTGACTCTGCTGTGGATACTATGGGAGCACCATCCTCTGTATCGTCCTTTGCTCCAGAGGGTTTCATCTTCCAGGCACCTATTGGCTTGTCATCCTTCAGGTTCGAGCCTCTCACTCCTCGCTCTGCAGATGCCTTCCTTACACCAAGGTCTGTTGTTATATTGTTGTGTGTATATAATGTAATTATCAAACCTTCAGTTGTTTCCTGTCTCAATACCATGTTGTCACTCTTCTTAACTAGCACCAGCTTTAGTCTTCCACCTGCCCCCGTGTTTGACATTGAACCTCAGGCTGAGCCAAGTGCACAATCTCCGCCTAAATCCCCTCGCCGCTCTCCCCCGTGTGTATCTCCAAACGCCCCTCCAACTCCAGGCAGCCCCGTTGAATCAAAGCATGACGTACCATACTTCAGGTGCCTTTATTGGTCTTGTTATCTATTATTCAGCTTTTACAAATAACTTCATTAAATTTAAAGTTTTAAAATTCATTTTTGTATATTATTCAGATCGGAAATTGCCAACGAGACGGATAGACTGACGACTCTGTGTGACCACTGGGAGTCCAAAGTGGAGGACACGTCCATCCCAGAAGAGAGTGAGTGTCTCCTGCTACCAAGGGCAGAGTGACAAATGGCCATATTTAAATCAGTATTTTTGAGAGTGATGGTGTAATTTGGGGAACATGACGTTATTTCTCAAGAGAACAATCGCAATTCAGTGTCTTTGTTGCTCATGTCTGTTTAGTGAGAGACGGTATGCGTACCGCAGTCGGCCAAGCGAGGCTGTTGATGAAAGAGCGGTTTAAACAGTTCAGCGGTCTGGTTAATGACTGTGAGCTGGGCCGAGGGGAGAAGATCACCACCTGCACTGACCTGCAGGGATTCTGGGACATGGTTTATTACCAAGTGAGTGACTTTATAAGAGAGGGAGACATCACATTCTTTCACACAACAAACACATAAAGAGAATGATAATGATAATATACTTTTTGGTATCTTTCAGGTAGAGGATGTTAACAAGAAGTTTGAAGCTCTCAAAGAAGCAGAGAGCCGAGGCTGGGTGGAGGAGCACAAGCCGCCCCCACGACAGAGGAAAGCCGTGAAGGTGAGGGCCCTAGACTGACCTGCATAATAAAATCATTTTTACATCAGTTGCTCTTTTAAAGAAAGCAACCTCTAGTTTAAAATAGGTCTGTTTGCTCCATGTGGGGCGAAAAAGAATTTTGTTGTTGATGCAGAGACATTGTGCCTGTCCTCTCCATTTGACAGAAACCATCAGCAGCACCTGCCAAGCCAACAGGAACCAAAGCAGCAGCTAAGTCTCGCCTAGCTGCTGTGAAAGCAGCAATGAAAGCCAAACAGCAGGCGGCCGAGGCTGAGAAAGCAGCAAAGGATGCTGGTAAGGATGAGGACACCCTCACTCTGAACTCCCAGGAAGGGCAAGCCCTAGCAGAGGCCCAACCGACTGACAAGGTGGTCTTTGATGGAGGCTTCTTCCAGGTGGAGAGCCCAGCCAAACCATCAGGTGAGAAAAACAATAGTGACTCGCCAAAGGCTTCGTTTTTCATGCCATGTGAGATCTAAACTATAACCGAGCCTTACATATTGTCTGTAGGTTCAGTCAGGAGATCCAGCCGACTCAGTGCTGCTGTGCTGCCTCAGGCCTCTCCCTGCTCCAGCTATCTCTCACCTAGAAGAGTCACACGGCGATCCCTCGCGCTGGCACAGACGCCCACACACACTGTCGCCTCTCCCGCTCAGTCCGTCCGCACTCCGGCCCAGCTTCGTCTTACACTTGATCAAACCCCAGCACAAGCACCACAGTCTCAGCGTGGCACCCCTCAGCTATCCCAAAACAGAAAGGACACTGTGAATGTTTCTCTTTGTTTCTCAGCTGTCAGGGAAGTACTTTCAGGTGAGGACCAGGCTGAGGGAAGCCCTGCACACCAGTCAGAAAAAGTCTCTATGCTGGAAATCACTGCTTCTGTTCCAGAGCTGAGCACACACACACCTGCACAGTCGCTCCCATCTATTTCTGTAGTGAAGGAGCAAGACGAACCAGCTAAAGTGATCGACACTGGGCTCCCCCTCTCTACAAAACTTTGCCTCTCTCCCTGCAAAACACCCCTTCCTGTCTCCCAGGCCCCTGAGCCCTCATCATCTCTGAGTTTCACGTTGTCACCCTGTGAAACCCCCAGCCTGCCTCTCGTCTCATCCCCTGCTGTGAAGGGCCCTGCGGAGGCCCAAGAGTCTGCGTGTCATACACCAGACAGCTCAGTTGTTGAGGTAAACACGTTAGTCCTCTTTCTGTGTCGAGGTCTGACCCCACAGGTCAGGCAGAGGCCCAACAGGCCTCCCTTGCTGTACAACAAACCAGTTATTCTTTTGTAATTTTCAGGAAATTCCTGGGTTGGACTTTGAGCGTTACCTCCAGCCTTCACAGAGATGCAGCATGTCACCAAGGGACACGGATGTTATAGAGACGCTGTCTCCCATGGCAGTGGATGTAGAGATGGAGAGTCCCAGAGGTCAATCTAAGGACCTGCTTACTCAGCAAGAACCAGGTATAATTTATGCCCATAGGTACTGTGCATGCACACACTGTACACCTGGGTTTTACCTTCACACCACTAATGCATACTAAAGCAGGATTTCTATATTGAAATTTGAAGTGAGCAAAACCAGACTTTATGCTGAAGGAATATGAGGAGTAGTCGTTTTAAGACTGCTACTAATGATTTCTTTCTTTAATACATTGTCTAATACCAGACCTGCCTGCTTGAGAGAAAATGTTAAGATATTCCTGGTTTATAAAGGGATTACCACACAGTTCTTTTGGTATGTTTATTTTAAACAAAGTGCACATTTTACTTTACTCACTTATGTTCACTCCCTCACCACAGCATGGCCAGCAGTGTTAAGTCTTCAGTCACCACAGGTCAAAGTTTTTCCTTTTTTTTTATATTTTATTTTTTTTATTTTTATTTCTTCACTCACAAATATTGACTTCCAAATCCACACTGAACAATTAACATAGCTCTTAACTATGACTTTTATTTCTTTTATTCAGGCCCAGTCAGCCGAGTCTGCCCTGCTTCTCTTCACCCCGGACCTGAAGGACCGGATTCGCCAGTCTGTCTGTCCAAGTGACCTCATAGTCTTCACCCCTCCCCTCTAATGTGTAGTAAAAAGAGATTTTCCTCTTCATTTTAATTTTTTTTTTTTTTTTTTTTAACATGCATCTACTTCTTTTGATACTCTCTTTGGCGAAAAAAAATTATCTGAGTGATTATAACATTTATTTTTTTTAGACGAAATGGAAAATAGTATTGTGTTACAAGATGGTCAAATTAAAGCTCAAGTTATAACAAGGAAATGGTCAGTGCTCTTTTAAATCCCAACACAAATCTGTCCTTTTTATTACTCTCTGTATTTGAAGGCTTTAAGCATTTTGTTTGTTTTTGGACTATATTAATTATTGAGGTACAGAAAAGTTGGCTCCATCCTGAGTTCATTGGGCTGCTCACATTACTGCATTTTTATCATCTTGTGTGATGCAATCATCAGCCCTCTAATGCTTCTTCTACCTGTAACACAACACAATACAGTACAACACTAAGCACTACATGGCACAGTAATGTGAGTAAAGGAGGAAAAGTAATAGGCGCCATCTGGTGGCTTGGTTTATGCTGAAGAAGTAGGGCTCGAACACAAATTAAAATATGGAATTTGGTCTGTAACTCTGCACAAGGAGTCAAATTTGGTTGTGTCAAAAAATGCTTTAGATTTTTCTTAAGATACAAAACACCTGATGAAACTGGCTCGTCTGTCATGTTAAACCCCCACAATGTTATAAAACATGGGCAAATTCTCCATCTAAGACTATTTCTACATGTCAGTTTTCAACACAGAAGAAATAAATTCAAATTTCTTCCACTTTTGGAAAAAAATAGCTTGTCAATGATGATTGTCCTTTGGTGGGAACAAACCTCACTGCTGTACCTGGTTAAAACTTTGTTGACCCATCAATTTGCTGCATACTGTCATCTGACCCAACAAAAATAAAGAAATCTTAGCTGGGAATTGCTAGAAATGTGCTACCTAGCTCTTTGTCGGGCCTTGGCCAGAGCAATGCGTCTCTGGGCTTCCTGTCGGAGCTTCTCTTCCTTCACATTTCTGGACACCGACTGGTTATGTTCATAAGCTGGGAGGAAAAAGTGGTTGAAGAATTGATGGATTGTCTGGATCCAAAGTGCCGCTTCACTGTCTTTGGTTTCTATTCCTCTGGTTTGCACATCCTCTTGTTCACCACTATGCTCCTCTGTGCGCTCTACAGGAAATATGACACATCATATTAAGAGCCAAAACATAATTTTTAATCATTACGATTTTCTAGCCTACTGTGATTGTCTCATAGAAGGATGTGCATTCCAATCGTAGTAGTTCAAGTTCTGTTCCTTTGTAGTCAGTGCAATTAATTTGATATGTGCTCTCACTTTCTCAACATAGTAAGACTGCTGCTGTCCACAATTTATACATACATGCACATACAGTAAGGACATATATATATTATTCAAAGTACAAGAAAATAAATAAATAAATAAAACACACCTGCAGACTCAGGTCTCTCATGGACATTAGTCTTGGTATTTTGTTGACTCTCCCTGTCTGGAGTAGTGGATAATTCTGTGTCACATGATTCCTCTGTCTATGAAAAGACATGATTTCAGCAAAGTTATATAGCCAAACCTATAGCTCATTAAAGTCTAATCTTTTAATTAAATGTTGATTGTGTGTATAATTATAATTGCATAGCCTCACTCATCAATTTCTCATTCAGCATTAAGAAAAAAATATATTTTTTCTTCTCCCTGTTTTTGTCTTTTGAAACCAACCTTCTCTGGCTTGTGGCTGGAAATTTCAGGATTGACGGGAGAGTTCGATGGAGCTGCCGCCTGAGTAGAACAAAAACAGTAAAAAAAAAACAGTCTTTATGGAAACAAGTCCACTCTTAGTGGGTAAGAGGTGCAGAAAAAGGGTCTGACCAACTGGGAAGGGCTGTTTGTAGTCTGCAAGATTTTCTGGCTATGCTCCCTCATGGACTCAGCATCAGGACTAGACAGTGACTGGCCCTCCTCCAGGCTTTCAGAGACCTGCTGACACTTCACCTCAGCGGAGCCAAGAAGCACCTCAAAAAACTCCAGGAATGTAATCTGCAGCAGAAATAATGGGTCAACAACAAAGTTATACAGACGACGGGAAAGGGATGCATAAAAAATGGTAAATAGATGGATGCAAATTTTTAAGTGGGTACTGAAAAATAATGAAAGAGTTAACTTGACCTCCATATCCAGACCGGAGGACAGGTTGCTGGGATCACGGTTCTCTGCAGTGATGATATTCAGGAGTCTTGCTGTGGTCAGTTTATTGTCCAGCAGGTGGAGATCCTGGCAGAGGTCACAATAAATTAATTAATGTTTAATGTGTTAATGTCTTAAACATGGTGGCAATTATTCATTTTATATTTGTCTATTTGTATATTTGTAATTACAGTGTTTTGACATATTTGCTTTAAAATGACAGAGCATGTTTTTATGATGTGTTGGTTCTCGCCAAAAAGAGCTGAGAAGAAGTCCTTAAAACAACATCTTGATGGACCATATGATGTAGATTTAATTTTTTCATCGAGTGAGAATGTATAAGAAGCAGTTAACATGGCAGGTAATGTTGGTGCTACACTCTATTGCACCTTGAACATCCGCAGCAGCTGTCGGCAGGTCATGGTCCGGTCATATCTGTTGGCTGAGTTGACTGTGCTGTAGGCCTGATAGACTTCCCAGCACTTCTTCGAGTAGTTCAAAGCCACCTCTGCACAGTCTGGCTGCCTTAACAGGAAGCCTGGATGAACGCAGCCGTAGTTAGTGAGCACAGGTAGTACTGTATAATATCGAGATTAGCAAGGGTGTACCAGCAAAGTGATTTACACCTGGCACTCATTTTTTTCTTCACTATCTTGATTTGTTTTTAGCACTGTGTTGCACTCAGTCTTATTAAATAGCCGGTTTCACTGTCCTGATTTCAAAACAGTTTGCAGCTTCCTCTATCATCAAATACGTTTGTGTACATGAGCATTTAATATTATATTGTTAGCACCTTTTACATTCTTAGCATTAGGAAGGATGTTGTCTGACATGAGTTTGGAAAAGCAGGAAGCCAGAATGTTCTTTTGCGACCTGTGAAAAGAGCAGAAGTAATGTTTCTTTTCTGTGTTATAGCAATTATTCTATGTCGCTTTTTAAGGGACCAAAAGTAATGATACGTTAGGAGTCATTCCTTACGCCATGTCCTTATGGTAGATGTGATAGGCCACAACCACCAGACAGCTGAGGAGCTTACGAAGAAGCATGAGAGTGAAAGGAGAGTGGACCTCTGCTGTGGTGGCATCCTCTGAGAAACACAGCGAGTAAAAACATAAAGCACAATGTCCAAGCTTACAATTAAACAGTCGTCATAAAGCCAATCAGTGTCTTGTCTTGTATATGTGAGGTGGATTAAGTATGAAAGAGAGGCTCTGAATGCTACCTCTGATGAGACGGTCTATCTGTGTCAGAGTGATGTCGTGATGGTGGATGTTACAGTCTTTGAGCAGGCGCCAGAGCTGCAGGCGGGACAGCAGGAAGATGTTATCAGGTAAATGGGTATGGCCAAGTCTGCTGTAGAAGTTGTAGACAGACCTCAGGGCCATGCCCTCCCTCAGGACAGCAAACTCCACCTGTTACATGCGAGCCACAGAGCCAGGGTGGGGGTGTGAATGGGGACATGAGGAGAGGATAATATTTTATCATATTTACAGCGCAAAGCGGAACCGGACCTGTTTGCGCTCAGTGCCGCGCTTTCTCTCAGGGATTAAGTCCAGCAGACATTGAATGTTCAGAGCCATGTCTGGTCCTAAGACAGATGAATGACCTCCTGATGGAGGAAATGCACCTGTAACAAGATACAAAATTGAGGATTTCAGGGTGTTAATGATCTCTTTGCTGGTAGGCTGAGCATTTTGGATGGAGTTATATATACTGTAGGTGTTTACCACACAGAGGAGTGAGAATGCGGTTTCCATTCATGTTGTGTGTCATCATCTGATCGTTCACAAAGTCCCCTTCGAAGATGTGCCCATCCTTAAAAGTGAATTTTCCCTATGAATTGTATAATACAAACACTTCAAGAATTTCTTGTTATTACATACAAAAAAGTGTCATTTCTGAAGCTACCCACAGAGTCATCTAAAGGGAAAAGGCATAGAAGCTTGTAAAGAGCCAATTTTTTATCTTCATTATGAATGCACAAAAACAAAATGGCTCTTCCTCAAGTGGTATTGGTTCTGACTGGGAGCCTGAGGAAGAGCACAGAGTTGGAAGTAGGTCCCTGCTCTACTCCAAAGCAAAGAACCTCCAATGCTTTTTAATCTGGATTTGACTGAATTTGACGCCAAATGTATATACACTGTGAGGAACAATGATTGACTCACCTTCCCATGTTTTTTATTGTTCCTCCATTCTCCTTCATAGATTGCGCCACCGGCATAGTGAAAGGTTCCCTGTCCATGTCTCTGACCCTGCTCGAAATCCCCTGTGTACTTGTTGTTTTGGGAATACTGGGATCCATCTGTTCTCTCCAGGATCCAGACATGTGTGCCTCGTCCATGCTGCCAATGAAGAGAGCAGGTTTACATTTCAAGGATGGATGAAAGGCAACTGAGAGTGTGTTGCAATTGATGGATGTTTTTTTTTAGTGTTAACAACCAGATATGTTGATGTGAACAGTCTGGGAGAGGGCTAAGATAACACTACAGGATTATTTGCTATGTATGCATGTTGTGCTTTTATACCTGGACTCCATTCTGCCACATCCCAGCATACTGCTGTCGCAGTTTTACCCAGTTCATTGTGCCCTCTCCATGTCTCAGGTTGTTCTTCCACTCACCAGAGTAAGTGTCACCAGACGGGTAGCTGTTAAGAGCCAGAAGTCACCTTTGGGCAGTTCAAATAAAACTCAGGCTACAGATTAGATCATGTACTCCAGACATACCATCTCACCCCCCACCCCTCTCGGTTGTTTTTCACCCAATCTCCTTTGTACCAAGAGGTCTTCTCCTGGTTATAATACACTGCACCCTAACACAGAGACAACTAATTAAAGACTTTTTTAAAAAAGACTAAACCTGATGAGAATTCGTGGGTCCTACCTTTCCGTGCCTCTTGCCCTGATCCCACTGCCCGCTGTATGACACACAATTTTTTGCACATGTGTAAGTCCCGGTGCCATGTCGTACACCATTGTACACCTCGCCCTCGTAAGAGCTCCCATCCGGCCAGTTGTAGGTACCCTGGCCCATGGGCATGTTGTGCACAAATTCTCCCTGTTGGATTAGAAATCACTTCAAGAGTACATGGAGAAAAGTAAACTATGTCTGTCAGACATCTTACTGGTTTTATTTTATTTTGTATGTTGACAGGATGCATGTTTAGAAATGTTATGCACACGTGAGTTACTGTAAAACACTTTGGACACTGCTTAAGAAATGCTCAATAAAATTTAAAGTTTATTACAGTTATTATAATATATCATTACCTCATATTTCAATCCGTCTGCTCGTGTAAAGACGCCGTGTCCATCCATAAGTCCCTTTGAAAGCATCCCCTTCAGAGACACAAAGCAGTGACTTTATGATATACAATTTTCTGCTTAAGTATTGCCAGTGGTGGAATATAACTAAGCACATGTACTCAAGTTCTGTACTTAAATGCAAATGTGAGGTACTTGTACTTTGCTTAAGTACTTCAGTTTTATTTAAACTGTATACTTCCACTCCAGTGCATCTCAGAGGCTAATATTACTAATATAACTTTTTACCCCTCTAAATATATCTGACAGCTTTAATTACTTTTATGGCTGGAAAAGGCATTGTCACATTAACCCAAAAACATCATATACAATAGTAAAACACTGACAGGAAGCACTTTACAGTAAAATGAGTCCTTTTACTTAATACAGTTATCTGATAATACTTACATACTCGTCCTGAAGTATTTAATGCAGTACTTTCACTAGTACAGGAGTATTTCTACAGTATTTTTACTTAAGTAAAGCATCTGAATACCTCTTTAAAGTATTGCATTTACTGTATCGTTGAATCAAACATATTGTCTTTATATCTTTTAAATGTGTACCTTATATGTGTGTCCTCCTTCAAAGTAAGCAAGCCCTTCTCCATGAAACTGGCCTTCGCAGGTTTCCCCTTCATGTCTGTCAATGAGACAACAACATTTACACCAGCTACAGCCTAAAGAAGACTAAAGTTATGAGTGATGATTCACCTCTGTACAGTTAGGATCAAATAATTGGGGAGCTCGTAGAAGTCGTGTCCCTCTGGCTGCTCATCTCCGACAGGATGGCCTCGGAGGTCGGCTCGTTTCTGCGCCACACCCGCTGAATTCACCTTCAAACTTTCGGAGCAGCTCACCAACTTTCTTCTCCCGCTTCCCTCCGTTTTCTCGTTTTCGTGTTTGTCGTTTTTCACCTTTGTTTTCGTCTTTTCTTTCCCCTGTGTCATTTTCTGCGCCGCTCATGTGTCTCAGGTGCAACGAGGGGTGGTCTCCATGGCAACGGTAACTCACAACTACGGCAGCCTTTGTCAGTCAAAAAGGGCCAAACACGAGAACATCCAGCACTACCAGTGATTTGATTTAGAAATAAGATCCTTAAACAACATTATTACGGTAATTATGACGGTAAAATTACTCAATGCAAAAAAATGTCCCGTGACTGGTATACCATTACAGATTATATCATAGATTATTACTCATACACCAATATAAAAGCAGGGTTTCTGCAGTAGGTTAAGGTGGAGATCACTTCACTTGAACAATAATTTACAACTAATATTATTTTCATTGCAATCTCTGATGTAGTGAAGTAGGAGTAGAAAATAGCTTGAAAAGAAATAACTAAAGTACTTCCAATTTGTACTTAAGCACAGGGCTTGAGTAAAGTACTTTATTACATTCCACCACTAGCTTTAACAGTACAGATTAACACAACAACACATATTTTAACTCGTTTATTCAATATAATTGGGTGTAAAAATAGTAAAACTATTATTTTTTATGCAAAATACAAATCTCTTAACAGATGTAAAGAAAAACACACTAAACACACTAAATAGTGTCCATTCATTTGAATCATACAAATGTACAGTATTTATTTGGATTCAGTCTGCTGAGTGAGTGCACCAACATGGTTGATATTTAACAGAAATAAACTGGAATAAAATCACATTCTAGCAAGATTAAGACAGTGTAAATTGAGATACTGGTCAGTCTTGTGAGATGATGTCCAGGTTGGCAAGGTGTCTCATGGTGGGCCTGCCGTGAGGACAGTTCCATGGATGCTCAATCTCCCCCATGTGAACCAGGAGCTTCTTCATCTCAGTAACACTTAGAGCAGTGCCAATCATCACCTAAAGATAGACACAAACAAAACAATTCACCAAGTATCAAGAAATTAGTTGGGTTATCCAACTACTCTTCAAAAAAAAAAAAAAACAGTAACAAGTGGTCTTATTATAGACATTTAAAGGATGATCACACCGTTTTTATATTTTTAGACAACTTTAAATCACAAAAACTTTACGGTACTGTTTTTATTACCATTTTCATTCACTGTTACTATCAATATTCTTTAAAAACTCCAAAGCTTCTGTTTTTAAATCAGTATAAACTCACAGATTTTCGACAAGCTCGGGAGGCAAACATTTGCCTGACGCGCGACGGTCGGCACATGACCCCTGGGCTGTCGCTTAACATGAAGATCAGCTCTTCAATGTCGGTGGGGCCAAATGTCCAGTTTTTACTTGTGGGCAGAGATACCAGTTTAACCCTCTCCATCACCTGAGCTGCAGTCACAATAAAAAAGGGTCAGTAATTGTATATAAATTAGAACTGGTTTAATCACTCAGTACAACAGCTAAATGTGCATACCTTCCTCATCGATGAGAAATTCAAAGCCATTCTTTCTGAAAATCTCAATGTTTTCTATGAGAACATTTTCACTGATGGCAGTGAGGTGAAGCTTCTGAGGGCTGCAAACATAAAGCAACAAAAATAGATGATCTGATTGTCCTGAACAACATAAGGTGAAATCTATCAACTGATTTTTATACTTACGCTATGAGTTTCTGTCCTTGGAGCACAGTGTGCTGCTGCAGCATCTCAAAGTTGTATTTCTCATCTGTGGCATGTTGGTCAATCATGAAGATGTCTGAGTTGAGCTTGGCGATAATGAAGCCAAGGTTAAACTGGCCGATGATCTCCATCTGTTTGAACATGTCTTTACTGCAGAGATGAAAGAAAGATTGTTCACTGTTGTGGAAATATTTGCAATATTAAAAGTGAGCAGTAGCTAAAGGAGTTAAATCCTACCTGATCTCTTTCTTGAGCTCCTCCTCTGCACTTTGATTTTCTCCTGGATTGATCTTGGCCCTGAAGCGTCGATAGTGCAGATCATCGCTGTTGCTCTCTTTCCTCTGGCCCTGTAACCTCTTCATCTTCCCTGCCAGGTCTTGTAAAGAGAACTGGAGAGGCACCGTCCTCCTCTGTAGGCAGACTGGAGCATCCAACATCGAGGACGTATTCTCAAAACTGTCTGACAAACTGTTTGACTGGTGTTCTGTGGGGAAATGTGGTTTCTCTTTCCTGGCCCTCTTGGCATCTGGACTCAAAGTACACTCCTTGTTGGAAGTGCATGTCTCAGTCTGTAACTCTTCAGGAACAGTATGATTGTTGTTGGACGTTTCTTCAAATGTTTCATGTTTTATGGGACTGCCAGCGACCACTTCAGACGTTTCTTCAAATGTTTCATGTTTTATAGGACTGCCAGCGACCACTTCAGACGTTTCTTCAAATGTTTCATGTTTTATGGGACTGTCAGCGACCACTTCAGGTAAACTCAGCTCCAGTCCAGGACTAGGAATATCTGATGTTGCCATAGTAACATCACAACTGGACACAGCACCGTACCTGAACCCATCAAGCACCGACCTTCCCACTGGGGAGCATTTAACCGGATCTCTTGTAGGTTTCAAAGGAGATTTTACACTTGGGTTGCAGGTAGGAGCTTTGGCAGTGCCCTTTAAAAAAGACTGCAGTGTTTTTTGTGTTGGGCCACTTTTAGTAACCACAGTTGACTTGGAGCTGTGATGACTCGAAAAAGCAGCTTTTAGGCCGGCCAGGTTTAGGGACGACTTTGGGCTCTGAGCTACTGATCGTGTGTCCTCTCCAGGTTCTGGCATGTTCTCACTGGACGGGGCCACCTGGCAGATTTCAGATGAAGGCGTTGCATCTAGAGATGAATGACACACAAAACAGTGGTGGAATGAAAATGTCTACAGAGGATTATTCCTAAAAATGTCCCAGTGATATAAATATATACATTTTGTGAGTTGATATTCAGGCTAAATGTAATGATGCGTTCTTACTGGAGCTGGGTATGGGTGTATAGTTCAGGCTGATCTTATTGACTCCAGCCTCGTACATGTTGATAAGAGACGTCTTTAGGATAGCCAGCAAGAGTTTCTCCTCCTGAAGGAAAATCTGTCGTTTGTCTGGAGTCACGTTCACATCCACGCACTCTGAAATAACACAACAGAAACTCTCATGTAGTTCAGAAAGTCAGCAATGTGTTAATAAGTTCAGTTCAGCCATTTTCTTACCAGAGGCAACAGCAATGTTCAAGGCAACAAATGGATATTGATGTCTGTTGTACATATGATAGACTTCATTCACCAGTTTGGTCACCTGCAAATTGGGAAACAACCACAGATTAGGCTGAAAATCTAAACCCTTGCTGACAAAACTTAATTCATTAACTGTATATAAACATTTAACAAACAGTTTATGACACGATGTAATGTAGTTAAAATGTTGATTAATCCATTTCTCAGCAGATGCTGAATAACAATATAGTTGTAATAATACAGAATGTCACCATAGGAGAAGTTAGCATTTTTTGACAAATACTGTAAATCAATAAACACTTAAATTTTTCTTCTTTTATCTGCTTACAGCCAGATAACTGCACAGTGTATTACAAACCTTTATTAAATGTCTGTGTACTGCTTATAAATGCCAAACAGGGGGATTTAACATGAATTACCTTTAGGGGATCACATGGCCGCTTGTTAATAAAAAAGAACTGCCTGTCTGAGGCACTTCTCCCAACACCATGGTCTCCTCGTGACACAAACCCTGTGATGCTGCCAAAATACAGTTTGTAATTTGTTAATGTTTGCAAAGAAACGCATACACGGGACTACACTGCAATGGTGTCACTCACGAAAAAAGCTGTTTGGGTAGATCTGCATCTTTGAGTCCATATTCTTCAACAATATTCTCTGTAGGAGACACTTGCTGAAAAAGCAGAAGACTCTGTAGCTGCAGAACACACAACAAACATTTAAATGAAATATTTAGCAAACCAAAGACAGGGCTTTGACAAAACATATAACATAATTTACATGGTTCCTCTAAGACTTCTCTTTTACTTTTGGATTTTGATTTAAATACACTTCATATTACTTAAATAAACTCAACAATAAAAATTAAGATAGAAAGATTTTTTTTTTATTTAGTCCTGACTGGCAGACCTGACTGACTGCAGATTGCAAATAAACTGTATAGAAATGAACAGTGTAAAACCAACTTTTCAACCTGTTTTGGTCCAAATATGGCCCCTATGTTGTCCCTCATACTCTGACTGCCACTGGTGCTGAGGACCGTGCTGCGCTTTGCCTGCCCATTTTGGTTGGAGCAGGTAATACGCACTCCTGTAGAGATGATACAGTAGGACTGCAGGACATGCAGCATTTTGGCATATTCCTGAAAACACAGAACAATTAAACATTTGAGATTAAAGAAATGAATGACGTTGGTAATTTCATTAGCCCCATGATTGGTTCATAACTAATACATTTAAAAATACTAAATGAAAAATGGTAACATTTCAAAGTCTAGAAATTAGTTTGAGATAACGTGGATGATTGTGCTGAACACATAGAAAAGCACTGATTGCAATTAAGAAAATCTTGCTGGCGGTGTGTTCATGTGCTTGTGGGAAGAAAGGAGGAAACTGTGGCATTTTCAACTTATATTGTCAGCAAATCAAACCTTTAAGAAAAATGAGGGAAATCGGCAAAATGGTTTATTGCCTAAAGAACCAGAAAATGAATGCCTAACTTCCATGTTACCATGCAATGATTATGTAACTTTGGCAAAAAGTGTCAACTTATCTTATGGAAACTGATCATTATTGACTGACCTTCTTAATATTGCGCTGAAACTCCTTGTGTCGAACAGGAAGAGTGTGGAAGAGCTGCTGCAGGCTGACCGTGGAGCCTTGCTGCCGGGGATGGGGTGACCGCTGCACCAGGTGGCCTTTGTGGTCAAACACCAGCTTGGACCCCACCTGGCTGGATTCGTGGCATGTCACCACACTCAGGTCACTAGAGCAGAGGGAATTTCAGCTGATGAGGTCACAAGCAAATTTAGGTTTATGTGTCAAATAGATCCTGCTATGCAAGGTTTTACCTCAGAGCACATAGAGAGCTGAGGGCTTCACCTCTGAAGCCAAATGTTTCCACATGGATGAGATCAGAGAAGTCCCTCAGCTTTGATGTGTGATGCTTCAATGCTGTAGGGAGTACAGAGGAAGTTTCACTTTAACAAGAAGACCAGGTAGACTTTGACTAACAGGGAAGAGATAAAGAAAGATGACACTTACTCAGCCCTTCAAAGTTGGCCTCTTCGACTCCTTTACCATTGTCTGAAACTTCCACCAGTTCAGCTCCGCACTCCTTCAGTCTGACATCTGGAACATACAACAATGTGATACTGAACAAGACAATGACAATACTACAGTACTATGCAGATGAACCCTTCACAGTACACTAAGAACCTTGTTCCAGGTGGATGTCTGTTCTACTAGTTTTCAATAGTCACTGTATTTAGCAATAAAAGGTTTATGTTATTGCACGGTCTGAAGAGCTATTTGAAATTAAATCAATATCTCCAACTGTAGTGGGCTGTAAAACATTAATATCTTATCATTTTTACAAATATTTGTCAGCATTCCCCCCTGTAGTTCTCATGACTGTTAGGTGGGCTTTCAAAATCTCAGTTGTATCATACCATGTTCATCATTTCTTACCAATGTTGGTGGCTCCTGCATCAATGCTGTTTTCCACCAGCTCCTTGACAGCAGTGGCCAAAGTCAGCACTACCTGTCCTGAGCAGATCTGATGCACGGAGTGCTTGTCAATGGCCTTGATGGCTCCAGCAGGTTCAGAGCTGCTGAGAAGAAAACCAGTGACAGTGATGGATAACTTTTCCTTCTGCTGAACTTATATTGCTGAAGTAGATATATGCATGTAGAGCCAGATGGTATAAGCTCTTTAAATCATATTTTCTCAATGAAGTGATGAATACATGAGGGTTGTGGGAATTCCAGGTGATGTCTTACTAAAATAAATATTGACTGGACAGGTGTACATTGGCTATTATTACTATTCTTCTATTGACAGTCCTTAGATGTGGGTAAGGATGCAATGCATATATTCATCCTTGCAGATTTTCAAGTGAAGTTAAGTGAGTCCAGTTTCAAATTATTTTTAAATGAAAACACGACCAACAGGGTCTAAATTATAATTAAAGTTTAACATTGTAGATTTACATGGTGCAAAAACAAAAATACCAGCAGGGCGGCTAACTACGTACACATTCTGGTAGCTTACTTACCAAGCATCAGTCATCCTTAAAGAGCAGAAAGCTTCAGGAGAACTCTGATTTTTTTCTATATGAAGAAAAGAGGGTCATCATTCAGCCGCCATAGTCAAATGTAGTTAGTTTGTTTTAACCAAAGATTTGCGTGCAGCCTCTCCACGCCGTCATGTTGTAAACACAAAACTAAAGCTGCGCCGCGCGGACTGTGCGGGTGGTTTGCGAGCGTCATCTGTGCGCGAAACTGCGCAGTTCCGTTGTTTACACACCCTGAAATATAAAGTTGTGCTTATAATAAAATCTATCAGAATTAACTCAAAATATAAAGAAGGTATAACCGCGTCAAAAACATAATATTTCTGTACATAAATACGTGTTATTAAATCCGTTGCCGCAAACTTTGCAGCGTTTCATCATCAACACAACCGGAAGTTTTGAGATATTAGAGCGCATGTGCAAATATCTCACCTTGTAAAAAACGAACAAATCTCTTCTTGCTAGAGACTTATTCTCAATCATTTAAAATAGTAGAATTACCTATATATTAAAATAATAAATTGTATGTATTGTATACGATTATATTAATTTAAATCTTAATTCAATTCGTTAATCTCATTTATGAAATGTATTTACATTGTCAGACGGTCCCTTCACTGTTTTGACTGTTAAACATGGCTGCCCGGTAATATGTCACATTTAAGAGAAAACTAAAACTTCCGTGGTATAGATTGACGATGTAATCATTCACAAAGCTACGATTTAACGAGTAGTTTGACCGCTGCTGATATGGGTTAGCTAGCTGTGTTAAAAACCGGAACTTTGTTATGAGTCAAGTCATAGAAAATGTACAATTCAACATCCAACAGCGTCCTGCGGGCGGAGGAAAGTTCTGGCAGCGGCGGTCAGCTGCAGCTGCTGCACCGAAGCATGACAGCCTGCAGGGCGCAGGAGGTGGACGGCAGCTTCAGCCTGCTGAGTGTGGCCAGTGAGGAGGACGATGAGGTCCAGTTTGACAGTAAGAGGCTTTTCTTGTTGTCCTTCATGCTGCTGCCTCAGAAAAGAGTGTCAGTAGTATGAGGCTGTCTTCCTGTTATTATAAATAACAGGAGCTGAGGAGGTACAGGCCCTGTGAACAGCAAGACAACACTCACTGTAATAAAACAACAATAATAATAATAATGAATACTAAAATGCAGAATAAAATATACAAAAGCTAATTTTGTTGCTTTATTGATTGAACAAAACTGATTTGTTGCTGCAGCACAAACATAGAGTACAGATAAATAGATAAAATAAATGATAAAAGGTAAATATAATAAAGGTCAAAACAAGGAGTTAAGATAAGAAGTAGCAAAGCAGTATAATTTAACATGTTTGTTAGGATCATTTTACAAATCAGGGTTGAACAGTGACATTAAAATAGTCCTTCCTTTACATACAGTGTAGTACAATACAATATAATCTGGCATATAATATATAGTTTAAGGTGAAATTCACAGAATAGAGAATCAAATACAATATAAAGAGCCAAGTAGTATATAGTATATGATACAAAGTAAATATAATAAATAACTATATAAATTATTGTTGAAATGATAGCAAAGGTTAATGAAGAAGGCAGACCAAAAAGAAGAAATATTGTGGCTGTATGTGCGTTTGATTAAGCTGTTGTTTTGTGCTACAATCTCCTGTTTAGACAATGAAGAGGTAGAGGTGGTGAAATGAGTGCACACTCTTTCTTTATTTCAGCTTTGACAGATATCCATGCCTTCATTTATCAGATGTCTCCAGACAGTTAGAAAAAAATCACAGTTTCTCCAGTGAATATAAAAGTTAGTTAATTTCTTTCCACACCTGTACAACATACATTTTACACATTAAACTCATCCATTACTCAGGTGATATTTTTTTTTCATTTGTAGACTTCCATGCAATCCAATAGTTTTCACTAATAGACTTTTTGGCAATAAAATGTGTTTTTATTCATACATGTTTTATTCTTTTCCCCACAAACTACAGACTCTAAGCCTGTCATGATAAACCTTTATCTCTACATCATAGAAATAACCTCTCAAATAAACATATTCCTCCAAATTTGGACAGACAGTCAAACCTGTTAAAAGTCTCTTAAGCTGTCTATTCTTATGCTGCAATTTTAAAGTGGCTATCTCTGGGAGGATTCTTTCTATACAGCATAACCCTCATGCTTAGAGGGGTCCCAACGTAATTTCATATTGTACATTTATAAAGAAAGAGGACATAGAATGGTCAGAGACAAAGCATGGATATCCAGACGTTTGGTTTCTATGAATAAGGTTCAGAATCAGTGCATCTTACATTTCCCTTAATGCAACTTCATATCTCCTCTCATTAAACCTTCTTTGCCTGTTAAATATGGCCATCTTTGAAACAACATGTCCCCAGTTTTTAATGCAGGTTTTGTGTCAAATGTTTTCTCAGATTTTAGAAAAGTCGCTCTAGTGCAGAAGAGTTTATACAGCTTTTAAATAGTGCTCTCTGTGACGAGTAAATTGACCGTCGTGTGAAATCGGTTACCCTTAATCTTGTACAAACATGCAAAAAAAGTTTGCATGGGCCTAGTGACATAACCAGGCCACTCCTTCTCATTCTGGCACAGTTGAAGGGTTTCAGCTCGGTCATGTGTTTTTTGAGTACAGTAGGTGGAGGAGGCTGGTGTCCGCTGGAGCAGGCAGATAAGCATTACTTCTGTGCACGCCCCCTTATGTATAAACAAGATCATTTTTCGCATTGGAGGTGAACAGGATAATCAGCTCCGAGTGCTTTAATATTGGACCAAAAGTGTTTTTATACAGAAAAATGGACCTAGGAGACAAAAACATTGTTGAAATGATAGCAAAAGTGATTGAGGAAGGTAAGACCAAAGAGAGGGACTATTGCAGTTCTATGTGTGTTTGATTTTAATGCGTGTGTCTTGTGAATTTCTAGGCACAGTCAAATGTAACCTAAACTTGTTTTGGGCTACAATCTCTAGTTTGAGCCTTTTTAAAGCGAGGTTTCATTGTAAAAGACAAGAAACATGGCCAAAACAGCAAATTCTTTCATTCTAATTTACCACTTCTTCCTCATGTAATGTTTCTTTCTATTTTGTATGCTCAGCTTCTGACACAGATAATAACCATGAGGTGTGGATGGCTGGCAGACGTTACCCATCCATCCAAGAGTTTGCCTCAGCAATCCCCAACCACCTTCTCCTGGGGTCTCTGCTGGAGCACCTGTGTTTCGTCTACGAGAGCAATCCAGCACGCTCGCGTATGCTGTTTAAAGGTGTGAACTGAGACTGCGCGAGTGTAAAAAGTATAGAAACGTGTTTATGATTCTGTTAGGCCGTCTGAAATATTTTTAAATCATGGTTTGTTACTAATTCCCAATTGGGTCGCAATTTACTTTGTTCTACCTCTCTCTCTGACAGTCATTGGCCAGCGTTTGGCCGGTCTGAACCTCCTCTCACCTTTGGCCATAAGCGATGAGTTCAGCACCGTCCGACTGCAGCACAACCGAGCCTTCACTGAGCTGCTTCACGCTGCCAGCTCCTCGCTGTATCCACAGGTAACTGGACAAATCACCAGTATGTCACCAGTATATCCACTAGGTACCTTTGTATTTGTCGATACGTTGTCATATTTGATGTTTGGACTAATTATTTTATTTAATTTTTTATTTTAACAAATTGTGTAAAGTGAGTATTTACCTCAGTTTATAGATTTGTGGTACAACCTAGTGTTAATTGTTACTGTGTTGATCCTCCTCTCATTTTGCAGGGCCACATACTGGGCATAAACACATATAATCCTGCTGTAAGGTAGGCTGTACTTTGATGGCTTTAATGTTGCTACAGATTAATGTTTAAGTACTGTGTAAGAGATGTCTCTTTTTGCCTTCCCACAGATCCAAGGAGGGACTGTTTCAAGCTCAGACATCCCGGTATCTTAGTGAATTTGAAGAAACATGTAGACTTGGAAAAGGATCATATGGAAATGTTTTTAAGGTATTTTACATTTTTTTAGTACAAACAATTTTTTAACAAACATATCTAAAAAAGTGTTGAGGTGATCAACACAATCATGTGATCTGTCGCATTATTTTGTAGGTTCTTAACAAGCTGGATGGACAGTATTATGCTGTGAAAAAGATTCTCATTAAAAAAGTCTCAAAGGATGACTGCATGAAGGTGGGACATCAGCAGTTTTATCAATAGACCCCATTTTACACACAAAAGCAGACATATTATAGAATAATACTTTCATTTTTTTCATCATTTTATTTTGTTTTAGGTGCTCAGGGAAGTCAAAGTGTTGTCCAGCCTGCAGCATGTCAATGTTGTGGGCTATCACACAGCGTGGATGGAGCATGTTCAGCCTGCAGCGTGTGAGTATTTAAATTCAATCCTGCGACACGCTTGTTGGTCCCATATTTGTGAAATTACAAAAATACTGTTTGTAGCCTAAAACAAGCTTTATCTGAAACACAACTCTGTTGCAGATCCCGAGTCCCTCCTACCTGCACTGGAATCACCTGGACAAAAAGACAGGTAAGGTCCAACATTGACTCATTTACATGAGTTTTTTTCACCATTTTCTGTCATTGTAGAAGCCAAAGATTCAACAATAGTAATGGAATTAATCATTTGTGCAGCCCTAGTATCATCTGTCATATGTATTATTTTATTGATACTTAGCATTTTAACCTTGCTGTATACTACTGTAAAGTACTTCAATCATCCATCATCATCTGAATCATTTCAAACACCATGTACTCTACAGTATTTATCTCAAAGCTGCAATAGTTGTATTCTATAATACATTAATACATATAATACATAATACAGAATTAATAATACATGTTAATTCTATAATATCTCTTGTCATTACTTTGTCCATCCCTATAATCCAGCTCTGCTGTTCTTTGCAGTATTGATGAGAGCGCTGATAGCAGCAGCAGCTCCTCAATAGTTTTTCAAAGCCTCAGTCAGGCACCGACAGACACTGCTTCAAGTGCCAAAGCATCCCAAAGAGAGACCCAGCCCGTCAAAGCTCCAACCCAAGTTCCAACCCAAGAGAAGGACCAGGTGGTGTGTCCCAAGACGATGCGCCGGATTCCTGAGAACTACGTCCCCTGTGTGTTCCTGGGACAGCGGGGTCCAAGGAACCCACCGAGCTCCAAATGTCCTGCCAAAGGTTGGGAAAGTTCAGCGCTGCTAGAGGAGGGATCCAGCAGGAGTAGTGTCGAACTGAACAACAACTCCTGCGTCGACAAGGAGTGTCGGCAGTGGGCCGACAATCGTACAACAAAGCCTTCTAAAGATGTGTGTGCTTAAAGAAGCTTTTGGCAATCACACATTATTATTAGAAAAATAAAGATTGGCGTGATTTATAGATACTGAAAGGAAAGGTTTTCAGTAATGGTTCTGCCTTCTCTGCAGGTACAGTTCCACCTGATGCTCTACATCCAGATGCAGCTGTGTGAGCGCTCACTGAAGGACTGGATCTCCGACAGGAACACCAGGCCAAAAGAAGAACAGACCTCAAGATGTAAATGTTTAACACAAACATTTGTTACAATAGTATTTTGTTCCCTTAGAGATTGCATTCATTAAAAGCATACAACTTTAGATTGTTGTTTAGTTTTCTCACCATTTTACAAATGATTGATTTAGTGCTGATAATTAACCTCACATCTGTTCTGAGTTAAATATAAATTTTGGAAAATCAATATACTATGTTTTCAGGTCCTTATGGATGTGTTGATACTGAACACACACTCAGTCTGCTGAGAGGGATACTTGAAGGAGTGGAGTACATTCACTCCAAGGGAATTATGCACAGAGACTTGAAGGTAAGGTGCTTTGATAGATTTTATTTCATCATGATTAATTTATCAGATTTAATGTGTCTTTGTAGCTTGATGCACTTTTCAGTCATGGGCAGTTTGCACTGACAGACAGGTGTCAGCTAGGAGTGATATGAAATAAGTCATCAAAAGAGTCCTGCTTGTCATCTGTGACAAAGGAAATATTGTATAAATTCTCACAGTAGTCGAATATAAAGTCATATAGCTTCTCAGGTAGGATTCCTTTCAGCTCTTCTCTCTTGTTTTGCACATACTTCAGATAAATGTCCCTCTTGCAAATGTCCTGAAGTCTCTTTGGCTGCTGTATGAGTTTTAGTAGCTGGTCTCTCTGTTTGAAGAAGCATGGTAGCATCAAGGTGGAGGGCAGGTGGCCGTTCTGGTTGTAGACTGTGAGGGGGGAGGTCAGACTGAGGAGTTTCACCAGCAGAGAGGTTTGCCTTACATTAGGCCTGTGGTCCAAGAACAGGAACAGACAGTTCTCCCCTGTTTTGCTCAGCTTATTGATGTTCGCTCCATATCTGAGCAGGAGGTCCACCAGCCCCTTGTTGCCCATACTGCAGGCCTCCTGTAAAGGTGTCATTCCAGCTTTGTTCATCACGTCGACCTCGGGCCCCTGCTCAAGCAGCTCAGAGATGCAGCCATAGTTGTCCTCCAGGGTATTTGTGGTCTTAATGGCCATTGCTACAGCAGCTAGGTGCAGGGGAGTGTTCCCAGAGTGCTTCACAACCTTGAAAAAAAAATCAAGAATGACTTAAATGAAGGGCAGATGATGAACCTAATGCACATATTTAAACAAGATTTAAGAGCACTAGAAGGACACTAAAGTGAGGGTAAAGGGAAATTTCTGGGTGTCACTTGAGAATTTCTAGGCACAGTTTGCATACTTTTGTGTGTGAATCAACTGGGATATTTTATGTCATCTAGAATAAAATTTGCAGGATATGGTTAGGATCATTAGACATCATTCAAGTGATTGTCCAAAATAAAAAAACATTACAGTGAAAATACTGTTTTCAATTTTTCTTTTGTTTTTTGCCCCATTGAATTGAGACCTACACTGTAGGTGATTTACTTCACATTAAGGGCTCAAATAAGCCCTCATTCTTGTCTGTGCAGTGGGAACATTTCATTAATTTGTTTTGAGCAGTATTTTCTGTCTTTCATCTGTCTTGGGTCTTTTATTTTTATTTTTTATGAAATTCTGACTTCAAAAATCACAGGTGTTAATAATCATCTTACTCAGGTGTCCCAGTAAGCCATGGTACACAGTGGTTATTTGTGACCCGTGGTTTCCCTGATGTGACAGGTCTAAGCGTGAAAAAACATGCAGCCAACAACAATAGAGGAACAACACAAACCGCATTGATGTCCGCTCCTTTTTTTATCAGGCTGGCTATGATTTCCTTATGAAGGATTCCAGCGGCCATATGCAGGGGCGTCATCCCACTGCCGTCCACTGCGTTAATGTCCGCACCATAGTTGGCCAGAATGTGGATGGCAGACAGAGCCTTGTAGCGTACTGACAGATGGAGAGCTGTCTGGTGACTCTCCCCCTCCACCTCGAGAACAACCACAAGAGACACACCTTATGCAAAACATTTCAAGAGGATTTTAAAAAAAAAAGATATATTTGCATTCCTATTAAATTTTAAAAAAGACATATTTGCCATTTAAAAATCTTTTCACCTTTGCATTGACATCAGCTCTGTGCTCACAGAGGCACCATAGACATTCCTCAGCCTGGCTACGCTCGCCGGTAACAGTAGTCCAGAACTTGGAACCCGGTTTTGGCCAAGTAGTCCCGATGCTCGGCCATCCAGTTATCACCAAGTGCACAGCGGTTCGACCGAGATGATCCCTTTGACAGAGGCAGAGAACCGCGAAACAGGCAAAGATGAAAAGCTTTTAGTGTTTAATTAGAGATAAAAAGGAACCAGTGATATGCATGTCATTGCAGTGTCACTTTGTTGTTGTAACAAAAAGTTGTCAAGTCATCAAAAGTGAAATTAGACTAGCACTGTCTTTGTTTTAGGAGTAAAACAAACTACCTTAACTGAAACAAAATTATTTCAACAACTTTAGTCGATTTTGTATATTCTATATAAAAGGCTCATACCATGAAGAAAAAACAAACAACCTCATGTAACAATGTAGTATTGATTGGTGTGATGTTTAGTGTTAGTGTGTATATTGTTGTCTTGGTGTGCACGTTTATTCAGACCTCATTTCAGGCTCTGCCCCTGCTGACAGCAGTTTCTGCATGCTCTTCGCTCTTCTGTAAAAGGCAGCCAAGTGAAGGGGAGGGATAACAAGGCTCTAAGACAAGACAGGACAAGACAAACTGAAATACCATAGACCACAAATGTGTTGTAGTCTAACACCTCCAAAAAGGCCTTTCTTTTTTCTTTTTTCTTTTATTTCCATAAATTGAATGATCACATTAAAACATACACATGTGACAGTTGACAGCGAGTAGTCATTTAGCCTCTATAGTTATAGTTCATTTATATATAATGTGGCAGTATTATGATATATTAGGTGGTATGTTTCTGTCCATGTGACACTTATTGTGTCAAGTGAAACTTACTTTGAAAACAGTTCTCACAAGTAATTTTTTTTAAATGGTTGCGTTGTTGCATTTACCTTCCTGAAAAGTTGTCCGGGTGTACCGTCTTGTATCTTGATGACAGAGTTGATTCCATAAATACTTGAAATGTCTTCTATACGTCCCAAGTCTTCATCCATAATGGCAGTATAAAAGTCATTGTTGCAAAACTTAATAATGTTACTGCTCTCGTTCTCATGTTCTTTGCTTTCCTCCAGCATGACTAAGCATTGCAGCTGCACTGTTCTCTGTGTCAGTAAGACTGTAAAGTTCGAAGTGTGTGTGGTCGAAGTGTTTGAGAGCTAGTTATTCTGGTTTGTTGGTGCTAGCAGGAGGGTTCGGCAGTTAATTTGGCAGCCTGAAGAGGGAAAATCAAAAATCTTTTCAGGAACTTGTGTTTTCCGTTGTTTCGGCAGCTACTTCTGTTTTCGGTTTTTCAGTCAGTTTTCATCATGCAGGTTTGAGAGCTACATGTCTGTGTTTGATGTGCAGCCTTCCTGTTACAACTGATAACTTCTTGCTGCTTGCGGGGCCAGTCATGGGGACTGGTAACGCCCGTGTTCAGGGCTTGTTTACTTTTGGGAAAGCAAGCAATTATCACTTTATCAATGTGTACATGTCCAAACATTAATCCTTTGGAATGCAGAAAATATTATCCAAATTTGAAGCGTATGTGATGTGAAGGAGCTGGATTTTTTTAATCATCAGTCTTTTCAACAATTTTCAGTCACACATGTCTGTTTAAAAACAAACTGTTACTAACATGTACAAATGATCATTATCAAATATAAACCCTGTTTATCCTCTGTACTGTATATTTTAGACATACATATATTGTCAGATACACCTACTGTCCACCTTCTTAGCTTAATCATTCCAAATTTATTCTTGCATTTTTCTAATTATTTTGTATCTATATGTATGTATGTATGTATGTATATATATGTATATATACATATTAAATGTTAAATGTTTATGTTTATCTTTTCCACCTTTATTGCATTGTTCTCTTTGTTTTTAACTATATGTCTATTTGTGTTAGTACGTTGACTCTGATTCAGATTTTTCATCCCGTACATATATATATGACAGTCTTGTAGTGTCTATCTTCCTGTCAGAGCCTTTGTGGAGAAATATAGTAGGGAAAAAAGTTTAAGTTTAGGTTGTAATGTTAAAATGAAACTCTAAAGTTGTGTATTTCTGTCCTCTATATGTTGTATGAAACATTGTGATATTACATGCAAAAACATCAGGCATCTGAATCATTACACCTAGTGACATGTGGCACTGATTGTAATGTTTATTCCACAGCCAAGGAACATTTTCCTCCATGGTCATGACTACCACGTTCGGATTGGAGACTTTGGTTTGGCCTGCAGGGATATGATAATGGACGGCCATAACAGCACCACCTCTGCCAGTAGTGGTAATATTGACCCTCTTTGCTTGTTACGCTTTCATGACAAAGTACCACAGAGTCCCCAGTAGATGGTGCTATTTTGTTGAAAGCCACAATTGTGGTTTGTTTTGCAGATTCTGCACACACCACAGGTGTTGGCACGTTCGTATACGCTGCACCAGAACAACTGAAGGGCTCTCATTATGATTCAAAGGTAAACATACTAACAGTATGAAAGCTAAATTGTGAATGTTTCAGACTTGGTTCCTTTTGTAACACAACACATATTTTCACACAATGCTTTGTCATAGATTGTCATCGCTGTCTTCTCTTCTATGACATTTTTAATGTCTAAACTTTACTCGTATTGTTGTTGCACTCCCAGTCAGACATGTACAGCATCGGAGTGCTGGCCCTTGAGCTATTCCAGCCCTTTGGGACAGAGATGGAGCGGGTCCGGATCCTTGGGGACCTAAGAGAGGGGAAAATCCCAGACTCATTCTGCCACAGATGGCCAGTCCTGTCGAAGTACATCGCGAGGCTGACGAGTACAGACCCCGGTGTTCGGCCCACAGCCAGCCAGCTTCTACAAAGTGAACTCTTCTGCAGTAAAGACATAGTATGTAGGATGTAATTTGGGATTGCTGATCTAAAATCTACAATGTAACTGAAACAAATGTAAATTCTATTTAGGATTACTTATGACCTGTAGCTTTTATTTTACTGTATGGTAGGCTACACTACCTGTGCCACAAGAAAGTGCTCTCTGTTGGTTCCAGTAAAATTTGGAATAATAATTACAGATTAACTGATTACAGAATCCCCCCCCACAGGTGATCCATGGTTTGCAGAGAAGGGTTGAAGAGCAGGAGGAAGAGATCACGCAGCTGAGGAGACAGATCAGTCAGCTTCAGAGCTCACAAGTCACAGTTCACTTCTCTGAGCCGGATAAGACCTGAGCCTTAAGAACATCAAAATTCTTCAGTGTCAAAACTTGATCACTGCTGTGTTTTGGTGACTTGGTGAAAGCAGGTAGAGTGTGTGTGTGTGTGTGTGTGTGTGTGTAATCATTTGAGTGTGTGTTATACATCTGGATGTAAGGCTGCAATTATTTATCTACATTCAGCTGTTCAATAAAACCTATTTCCGCAACGTCTTAGCAATATGTGATTCTCATTTGAGATGTCGCTTTCAAAGTATTGCACTAAAAAAAGACCTATAAGCAGAAACGTGTGTGTCCCAAATAAGAAGCTTCACATTTAAAAGCAATTATGGACACAACAGATCTTCCCATTTTGATTTTTAAGGAACATTTTTTTTGTTTATCTTAAAACAAATGTACTTGTGCTCTAAACTGTAAACCTGTTAGACACTTAAAAGGCTGGTCACAAGGAATCACTCATATATTTGGAGAACTTGACTGTGATTTACTGTAATATATTTATACATACATGAAGAAATATGCGCTCTATTGTTTTGCAAATTAATTAAGCTTAAGATTTATAGTGTAGGTCTTGGGGTAGGTAGCACATAACGCAGGTTGTACATTATGTACACAAAGGTCAGCAGTGTGCACATGCGACGGATCTTCCCGAAACATGTTCCTCTCAGAGAAACGTCCGAGGGAGCCAATCAGAGAGCTCGTTTCATCGCAGGTACCCGGATGTACCCGTGGGGCAATTAGCTACGTCATTGTTCACCGCCGGACACCCGCTGGAAATGAGGAATGGATTTACAACGGCTATTAACGCATTCATAACAGAGTACAGGTGAGTCTGCCGTCGCGTTTACGGTCGAGGGGGGCTTTAAGCGTGCAGCCGCTGTATTTCGGCGGGGCTGGGCCGCGGGGTTCAGCTGTGGGAGCGTTACACCGGTTGTCTGTCATGTCGGAGCGGGAGAGCGGCGCAGTGAGCGCACACAGCCGCCGGTGTCGAGCCCCTCCTTTATACAGCTAGCCACACGTCCCGTTAGCTGGGCCCGCACGGTGAAAACCACCCCCGTGGAGGAGTGGGATGATTAAAAAAAACCGCGCTTGGGGAGCTGCGGTGGCCGGTTATGTCGCTCGCCGCCGTGTCAGCCAGCCTCCATCGTGCCGAGCTAGCTAGCAGCGTTAGCCGCCGCACGTAACGTTAGCTCCGCGCGGCTGCTTCGCCGTTTCCATGGCGGCGGCTGCGGTTCCGGCTCCCCCGGCTCCTCGTCCGCCACTCCGCCCTGCTCCCGGCTGGGCTTTTAGTGGAGGCTCCGTCCGCCACACAGGCCGGCGGCGGAGCTCAACGCGTGCTGCGTGCTGGAGGCCTAGCAGCCGCCTGTTAGCCGACGTGAGCCGGAGCGGGTGGGAGGGAACAGCTGTTGTAAACGCGCTTCCGACCAGGACATTTCTTCCCTGCGGGGTTTGAACCGAGCGACTTTCACTTTTGTAACTTCAGCTGAATCGTTCTCAGGTTGGCTCTCTGAGGTTCTAAACATACTCAAAGTACAAGTTAAGTGTTTTCTGACATTATAGTTTTTTTTAAAGGTGCCCAGAAGTGGCTTTGACCAAGAGTTAACCTAAAGTTAATGTTGTTTGTAGACACATGCTGGTAGTTCCTGTTGTTGTGTTCAAAGCTTTTCTCAATTAATACGTTTGATAAGTGTGATCAGTCGGATAAGACGACGTGTTTAGTCTTAATCTGCATTGCTACAAGTATACTAAATGTCTCAGTGCTCACTTTGGAACAAACTTCAAGTCTGTGCTGAAAAGGTGAATCTACATCTTGTATTTCTCACTGTTTATTCAAAGTGATAGCACTAGATATTGACTGGCTAATTTAAATAAGTGATATTTTGCCTATGGTAACTGTTGTGGGTGATGTGGTAAATTGGTGTGTGTTAAATTTATCTAGAACAGTCAAAGAAGTAAGTATAATTTGTCGCTCTGTATTTGAATACAGCTTCTCACGACCAAGACATTTGAGCTGTGTGTATTATAAATTAACAATAAAACAAAGCTCTTAAAGTTATATTCTTGTGTGCTTCTGCCCCTCATACAGCAATGAACAATGACCATAGTTGACAGATCTTCAGAAAAGTCTGACCACGAGTCAGTCGGGTGTAAGCGATCTCCCTTCACCAGTGGAGACGTGGGGATGGACGGCAGCTGTTCCAGCAGCTGGGCAGTGGGTCCCGCCATGCCCAGCGACTCTCCGAGGCTGAAAGCTCCAGGAGGCTGCCTGGGCCCGACGCCTGGAGCTGCTGTCTACAACAGTACACCCTCCTCTGTGGACCGGCCCAAGGAGCAAGGTAGACGCGAAGCCTTTATCAGCTGTGTTTTTAATGTCTTGAAAGCTGGAAAGAAATTCTCCAGGATGTTGGCATGTTAGTTCACTGCGTGCACTATGTGTCACCAAGTTATACTCTCTGCTTTAATGCTGCTTTATTTTTTATTTATCCATCACACAGTAGATGTATAGAAGATTTCCCTGACCTATGTTGTCAAATAATAAAATTAAGCAAGCGTAGGCAAGGCTAATATGAACAGTCAATGTTTTCAAACCCATATTAGAAATGCTGATAGACACATTGTCAGGTCTCTTACAATGCAGGTTCAAAACAAAAAAAAATCAGGCATGGCTATCTAAAGATAAATAAGTTAAATACCATGTTGCTAATTTACATTTTGCTTAACAGACTGTGTTTGATTCCAGTAATATACTCTTGTAAGCTAGATGAGAACTGGCATCTGGGAGTGGTTTACATACATAATGAAGCTAAACGTAGCTGTTTCTGTATCAGAGTGTGTCACTGGTTTTGTGGGTGTTGTGTTGTTGCTTCCACTCTACCTTCATTCATCCAGTTACATAACCAAGCCAGTTTTGAAGTGAAAGCATGATCAATCACTCCAGCTTGTGACGCAATTGGTGTTTTGACATGAAGAGCAGCAGCCTGATTTTAGCTGAAACAAAAGAGAACCTAAACGCTGTCTCTGTTTCACAGTTTTAGTAGTTGTCATCACATTATATAACTCTTCAGACTGATAGCTATGACTGTGAGTTCCTGATTTTCCTGTACTATGTGCCAGTATATACTTACAATGGCAATATAACATATACAGAAACATGTTGATGTCCTTGACCTGGCCTGAATCTAATTTTAGTAATGATGTTGGCTCTGTGTGCACAGTGATAAGCAGCGGTGACGGCATTGACTTGCCCCAGAAGGTCCTCTTCTCTCCAGAGCGGCTCAACCTGAAGTGGACCCAGGTTCACCGTATTGGTGCAGGCCTGCAGAACATGGGGAACACCTGCTTCCTCAACTCTGCCCTGCAGTGCCTGACCTACACCCCTCCATTTGCCAACTACATGCTGACACGGGAGCACTCTAAAACATGTAGGTTGATGGAAGAGAAAGTTCTTGTGTAATTGTACAGTCATGCATTATTTCTCACACTCAGAAGTATCTGTGAGCTGGTTTCTTACCTGATTCGTGACTTGCTCACCAAGTTTTGTCCATCTGTCACTGATGCAGGTCACGAGCCGGGGTTCTGTATGATGTGCACCATGCAAAACCACATCATTCAGGTTTTTGCCAACTCTGGGAATGTCATCAAGCCCATTGGTGTGCTCAATGAGCTCAAAAGTAAGTATTTGTTGAGCTGAAAGACTGAAGTTGTGCCCTTTTTTGCAAAATGGTTACCAGAAATGAAGGACAGGAGGCGCTGTGTGGCTGTTTACGTTTTCTGATTTTGGAGGGAAATCTTCTGGCAGGAGTTTGTAATCAGCTGTTAAAAGATTTTTTTAACTCAGCATCTGCATGTATGTATGATATATTTATTAGCATCTTATGTCTTACTGTTTTGTGTTTTCACCCACACAGGGATTGCAAAGCACTTCCGCTATGGAAGCCAGGAGGATGCCCACGAGTTCCTGCGGTACACAGTGGATGCTATGCAAAAGTCCTGCTTACCTGGAACCAAGTAAGTCCCATTCATTTCAAAATCCATACACAGCTTATGATAACACACAGTGATATGTTTACCTAGAAAGATTGACCATGATTTTGACTTTATTAGATAATGAGTTATTTAGTATTGACAGTTAATCAACTGGGAAATATTACTTTATTCTATGTAGTCTATGTATATTCTGAAAGCTTTCCAGAATTAATTTTGCATAAAAGCTATACGCAGATACGTTCAAGTATTCATGTTTTTTTTTGCTGAACCACGAAATCACTGTAGAGCCATTGCTGAGTAGGTTAAGGTAACATACAACCTACGTGCATGTTTTAACACATACACTGGGCTGACTGTTGTGGTTCTCAGGGGACTTTAAAAAAGGATTTTAGGAACCTCAAGTACCAAGTCAATTCCTATTCTGTAGTAACACGTGGCCTCGCAACCAATTACTCTTGCTTTAATTAACTCTTGTTGTGTTGTGTTGTGTTGTGACTTGTCAGTGCAAAATGACCGTCACGTGAAATTTATCCTCTGTACTAATATAGCCAGAAAATATTTGTTTGTTGGATAAATGACCCTTAATGGTTGTTTTTCATTCTCTTCTCCCTTGTGACAGATTGGACAGGCAAACGCAGGCAACCACTTTCATCCATCAAGTATTTGGCGGTTATCTGCGGTCCAGAGGTAAGATATTGGTGTTCGTTTCCTCTACATGCTATGGTTTTTTGTTTTTTGTTACAGATTTGCTTGACTGATAAACATTTTTTTCTTTTTCAGTTAAATGTTTAAACTGCAAAGCAGTGTCTGACACATTTGACCCTTTTCTGGATATTACTCTGGAAATTAAGGTAATTAATCAGTATTCAGTTTCACTTTTGGGTTTCGTATACCTCTGTTTTAATGCAGATGTGTAACAAATCAGTTACAGACCAGTTTGAAAACCAGATTTTTCTCTCGGTGCAGACGGCTCCCAGTGTCTCCAAGGCTCTAGAGCAGTTTGTAAAGCCAGAACAGCTGGATGGAGAAAACGCCTACAAATGCACCAAGTAAGTTATTTTATAGAGACAACAAGAAAGAGGCAGCATTCATTTGTTTGCTTATTTGTGTGTCTATCTGCTGGCTAACTAACTGAACATTTGTTTTCCTCAGGTGCAAAAAAATGGTCACAGCCTCAAAGAGATTCACCATTCACCGCAGTTCCAACGTGCTCACCTTGTCATTAAAACGCTTTGCAAACTTCAGTGGAGGCAAAATCACAAAGGTACCATAAATTGTTTGGACTTCAACATCCAGAACCATAATACAGCTACAGCACTTTGATTAAGTGCATATTTGAATGAAATTTTATTTTTTGTTGTTTGGTCATCAGGATGTGAAATATCCAGAGTACCTGGACCTGCGGCCCTTCATGTCTCAGTCCCAAGGGGAGCCCCAGATCTACGGGCTGTACGCTGTGCTGGTCCACTCTGGATTCAGCTGTCATGCTGGACACTACTTCTGCTATATTAAGGTACTGGCACAGCCTCGGACCACTGTTCTAATCTATCAGGGCACTGCTGTTGCCAAGTACACATGCACATATTTGTCTCTCTAACTCACTGCAGCAGTTTAATGCCTTATCAGTTGCTCTTATCAGACTGAGGGTTTAACTCACAGAGAACAAATAGAGAAAAAAGGTCTTAGGTCCATTGCACTCAATTAAATAAACACAGTATTATAATTATTATTATGTTGTATTATGTTATGTATAAGTATGATAGCACATTTACATATGATTGTAATTTTCTTTGACAGTCAGCATTTCTTAAACCCTTTATCATATTCAGTACTTAACTCAGAAACTGAGTAAAAGAAAACACTGAAGTGAAAGGGATGTAACAATGATGATTCTGTTGAGCAAATATTTTTAAAATCTGAGACACAACTGTTCTGCTGTGTGTCTCCCAGGCAAGCAATGGGCAGTGGTATCAGATGAACGACTCCTCTGTGTCTGTCAGCGACATCAGGTCTGTTCTCAACCAGCAGGCCTATGTCCTCTTCTACATCAAGTAAGTGAACCATTTAAGGAAAAAAAAAACAATTGTTCAGTCATAAGTGAGATAGAAACCAGAACGAATGTGTAGAACATTACACAAATGTAATCAAAGTTACAAGAGTATTTTTAATGGCTAGGAAACATTATAAGACCTCAGAATTCTTTCCTTTTAATTAAAAATTGGTCACTTGACTTGCTTTATAACTTTCTTTTCCTTTGTGTCATTAGGTCCAGCGATATGAAGAAAACAGGGGACTACAGCCACATGAGCCATAATCCAGGCATCCCTGGTCAGTCATCTCCACGGCCAGTGGTGATACCACGCATCAACACCACCATCCACCACAACAGCATTGGCTTCATAGGTCCCCAGTTGCCTCCACACATGACCAAGGTATTGTAGACTTTCTTAAATCAAAATACACATTTGAATGTTCAATTTAAGATGTAAGGGTTTGCCCTAGACACTCAAAATGTGTCCATTTTGTTTCCTCCTCAGAGCTCTCTCCACGTTAATGGGAATGGATCTTTGAGGGACTATCCCACCAACTCCAAGCCCAGCACCAGCAGTAGTGTTGTGGGGAAACCTAGCCATGGACTAGGCTCTTCCTCTTCCATTTCCCATTCAATCAGTCGGCCCACAATGATCCCAGACCACAACAAACGTCAGAAGCTTTCATTCTACATTGGACAAGGCAAACAGACCCGCCCATCCTCCTCTTCCTCCTCCTCCTCCTCCTCCTCCTCTTCCTCTTCTTATAGCCAGCCGTCCTCTGCCAGCAGCAGCTCCTTCTCCTCCTCGAGCTCTTTATCCTCCTCTCAGTCTACCTCAGAAGTCCACTCAGACATTCGCTTTGTTCCACGTCAGCTCAACCACGTTAACGGCACATCGTACAGTAATGGGGGTCACCACGCGGGAGGGAACGGGGCATCATTCTTGGTGCCGTACGGCCAAGAGTCTTCAGAGGAATCGGACCAGGAGAACTGCGGCACACTGGATAACGGCTCTTTAGCCAAGTCTCACCTCAATGGAAACAACAGAGCAGGAGACGTCTTTGGTAACTCTCCTCAAGCCACCAACGGAGAGTCGGGAGTGCACCACAATGGTAACGGATTAAATGGACCAACCTATGGCGTTGTCAAATCCACTCAAAATGGACACCATTATGGACATCACAAAGTGAATGGACACAACAACGCTGATAAAGTAAATAATATGCTTTATGGCTTTATGGCTTTAACTTTAACAGTATTAGTCTTTTAATCTAAATGAATAATTATGTCTTGTTTTTGCTCGTCAGATCTCTGGCAGTAATTATGGTAGTTCATCCTCTGTGGCTACTGTTGCTGCTAATGGACTAGACAGTGACCCTAGCCAAACAAGGTAAGATGAGCACTTTTAACACTGACCACATTAATGACCTGTCAACCACTTATTAACACATTATAATCTACCTGACATTGCACCCCAAAAGTGTGATATAAAGCAGTATTTAACTGCTTGTGTATTTTGTGTTTTGTTTTTTCAGCAATTCGGCCTCATCCCAGGCCAGTTCCTCTCAGAGCATCCATCCTGTCGCCAGTGAAAGCCAGCACCTCTCCACTCCTGACACAAGGGCTAAAACCACGTCCGAACCTCTGCCTCAGCACACAGCATCCTCCGCTGTGAGCTCTCCACCTCTGGCTACTGCTACGAAGACCCATTCTGTCACATCTAGAGAATCTGCTTCCTCTTCTGCCCATCATGGCAACATCAATGCGGCCTTATCCACCCCGCCAGACTGCTCCCAAAGCACCAACGGGGTCTCTGTGGCTTCACAAAAGACAAGCAGAGGTGGGGATGAAGCAAAGGATCCACCACAGGCCAGGGGTCCGTCAGCAGGGACTGAAGGACGTACAGATGCTAAGGAGCAACACCAGTCTAAGCCCAGTTCTAGAGGCTACGACGGACTATCTTCCCGAGACCGGGAGAGAGACAGACTGTACTCTGACTGGAGCAGAGACAGAGAAAGACACTACAGGGATCGGAGTCAGGAGCGAGAGAGCGACGGTGATCGCCATCGGCACAGACGGGACTACCGAGATCACCGCCATCATCGCTCGTACAGGGATCGTTTGCCCACTCACGAACGTCACCACAGGGACTGGGAGTCTGAGCGCCGCCGGGAGAGGACTGCCCACCACAACAGGGAGCGCGACCATGACCGGAGCAATTACTACTCCTCTCACCATCACAGATCCAGAGAGGACTGGGAGCGTGAGCGGAGGGGGCACGGTTATACCCACCGTGAAAAGTCTCACAGTCGCAGGAGGTGGCAGGAGGAGAGTCGAGAATCCCGGGGCATGAAGGACAAGAGCAACGGCAGGGAGAGGGACTATTACTCGTCAAAGGAGGGGAATTCCTCGCCCAACGCAGCGCCGGAAACCTCCACCGAGTCCAAGGGCTCACCTCCTCGGCCTCATCTCTCCACGTCTGAGTCCGCTCCAAACAGAGAAGATCAAAATCACAAGAGGACTGCTGATCCGCAGAGTAAGGAGAGGGATGACAGCTCTGAGCCCCGCCACTCTAAAAAACACAAAAAGAGCAAGAAAAAGAAGAAGTCAAAGGATAAAGACAGACACCATGAGAGCGGGTGAGTAACGATAAGTATAATGAGTACCATCAATTATACTGTCCTCCATTGTAAACTGAATTGGATCATTTCTCATTATTTTAGAGCTGAAACAGGGTTAACTGACAGAAAAAACGATTTTGAATGAGCAATTTTTTGAACCGTAACAGTGATAAAGTGCTAACCATTCTCTGGCTTCAGTTTTAGGATTTGCTGAATTTCTTTCATGTTACATGTAATTACATTATTTTTGTCTGATGGAAAAAACGGATACCTCAGTCAGCTTTGGATAGATAATCACGGTGCTGTCTTCCCCCAGGAGCTCCGATGGGGATTCTGACAGAGCCACTGAAACAAAAAAGAAGAAGAAGAAGAAGAAAAAGAGGAGGCAGCGGGACAGCGAGGTGGAGCAATACAGCCCAAGAGCAGCTCGGAGCCACAAGAACAGAAGCAGCGAGGAGAAGGAGAGCCGCAAGCGACGTCATTATGACGTCAAAGACACTAAACACAATCATGGTTTTTCCCCAGAAAAGCGCCGGCGTACGGACTACAGCAGTGACCATCTACTGCCATCCCACCACACCTCACCCACAAACGGTTCAACTCACCGCCATCTCAACGGATACACAGGTATTTCAGGTTTATCACTAAACCGCTGAAATAAATGTTGCTGTTGAGCTCGTCAGTTTAAGGCGTTGGTCCTATTTTGCAGGAAACGGTTACAGCCAAACAAACGGTGACTCCCACGGATTCTCCGCTGGCTTGAAACACTGACAGTGAGTGGGCACCCTTTTTTAACGATTATCACAGTATGCTTTAGTAGAGTCAGTGCTAACAAACAGGACAAATTCTTATTATATATGCAAATGTGTTAGCTCTTAGCTCTGCAAACAGATTGTATGAAGGCCTCTCTTTTCTAATTTCAGACACATCAACACCATTTTAACAGCAGAGGAATGACATCAACAACCTTTTTGACGTGGTGCTTCTTCATTGGGAATATATTGTATTTTTACCACAACTGAAGTGTTTTAAATGTTCAATTTTTTTTTTTTTTTTTTTAAAGGCATTGATTTATTTGCCGCAGTTCTCCTAACTATGATGAAACAAACTGTCACCTGTTGAACATTTATGATGAAAAATATTAATATATACTTGTATGAACACAAACAAAGCCTGGAGCTTAAACATCTCAACTGCTGCTCAGTGGAACTCAGGACTTGAAAACTTGTTAACATCCATCGCGGATATCCACCTGCTTCAAACGAGAATGAAACAAAAGGGAAATGTGTTGCCTGAGAGACGAACTTTCAAGGCATCATGTCGGCTGCAAGTTTAAGATGTCACCATATCTACAGAGCCGCAATGTTTGAGTTATTTTTCTTTGATCCCACTGGGAGCGGACAAACCAATGGAGGGAGATATTCATGAAAGAGACAGACAAGCGCAGTGGTGGGAACAAGGCTTCACTGACTGGTACCTCCACGTTAACCCTGGACAGACTTGAGAACATTTCCCAGCTTCTTTTCTTTTTTCTTTTGTTTGTTTGTTTCCATCCTCGCTCTGAAGCCTAAGATTCACGCTGTAATTTTAAAACTTTTTCACAGATGCAGAGTTTTTTTTTCTCTGAATCATGTCTCTCCCTCCTCCTCACATTCTTTTTTTCTTTTTTCTTTTTTTTTTTTTTAAATGTTTAAAACAAAAAAAGCATCAAAAATTTGTCATCATGGCTGTGGACCATTTGTGTTTGCTTTTTAATGAAAAATACAGTTTGTCTTCTAGAGTCATAAAAAATACTGTGAATTTCATTTTGAACTGTACTATCAGTTATTTTTATACATAAAAATCCTGTATCAGGGTTATCAGTAGATGTTTTGTTGTGTTGCTTTGTTTTTAGAAAAATGTTTTGATCATATTCTCTGGACAAAAGTTGGTAGTATGGTTTGCTTTTGTTTGTTTTTTGTTTTGTTTTTCAACTTTAGGCAGAAGTTGAAAAACTGCTGTTATATCTTTAGTTTAGCATGTCAGAATTTATACATTGTATAAGGTGAAGGCCTTAAAATACATTTGTTAATGTCAGAAATTGTAATTTGTTCCTGGTCTTTGACTTTGTTTACAAGCTGTTTGAAATGAATGAAAAATAATGATTGAGATGATTGACGAGTTGCCAGGGATTTTTGAAAAGCTCCTGTCTGCCTTTGTATTATATACTAGGAATAGACTGATTGTAATCGAGCCTCCCTTTGAACAAACATTTCACTAAAACCATTATGTAGATACATTAAGTGAGAATGGGAACTGATAGCACTCTTCTGTATTCAGGTTTTGTTAAATACACACACTTTTCTAGCTATGTGGGTCAGCAAGACGGCTCAGCTGACTCTTAATATTTTATTCACAACACTCACGTTTCCATGTTTGAAATAACCAAAGACCCGGTAAGTTTAGTGAGTCATGCTCTTCTCACTGAATTCACATGCACACGAAAACAGTTTTCTGATCAGCATGTATTTTTATTAAAAGTCTTCATCAAAGTATTCAGGAGCAGTTTCCCCAAACTGAGATCGAGCCATGTTTAAACTTCAAAACTACGAATGAAAGATTAGAGCGCAAGATGGTTTGATCTCCGTTTGGGAAAAATGGTCCTCAGATTCCAGTCAACATTCACACACTATTCAAGGGTATTGTAAACCCGCTTGTTTCCTAAACTCTTGTCAAACTCAGCATAGTGAGTTTTTCTTTCATAGAACACCCTGTATTATCTGAGCTTCAGTAATAACACAGAGCGAGGAGGTTTCACTGCTCTGTAAAGAGCTGCACAAAGTCCCTCTTCCACTTTTGTAAACTGTTAGCTGTTAAACTAAAAAAGGTGAACGGGTATAGGCTACGGCCAATATGATTTACATGCTACATAAACAGAACAAAGAAAAAAAAACAACAGTATGTACATTATATATTATACATGCTTAATGTAAATCGGGGGCTGCCTCTTTTGTTAAACAAATCAAGAAAATAAATACAAAAGAAATGAACTCGACCAGAGAGGTGGATCTTCAATACATACGTTTGAAACTGTGGCCACTTAAAAGGGTCATTACATTTGATATTATGTTCAGTATAATTCCTCAACCTGCTTCAGTTTCTTTGCCTTCGAAAAGAAAATAAGGGAGCGTACTGTGAATCAGATACATGAGCTTAAGATTCATTTTCTAGAATAGATCAGTGTTTGCATATACAGATAGTCACTTGAGGGCTAACAATCAGACCAGCTGATTCATAAGCTTGAGGCTTCCTGTTGTTACAGGTTACTACAAAACATTGTTGGTGATGGCAGTTGTGAAAGGACGTGTGAGGTGAAGGTATTAAAATGTTCACTGGCTTCAACCAGGTGAGCCGGTCTGGATGACGAGGAGTGTCGTATGACCGCGATGGATGTTCAGGTTTCAGGTCCTCCCACTGCTCGATTCCTTATGCGTCCAGCAGAGGGCAAGCTCGTCATGGCTACAGTATGCAAAGATTTCCAGTCATCGCTTCTCCTCCAGTTAACTGTAGTCCTCGCCTTTTTGTTCATTCATTATCATCCAGCTTGGTAAAGATTTTGCGCACACGGCTCCTGCAGCACATCGGTGTTCAGAGTCTGTGCCGGATTAAATAAAAACCTTCACGTCAACCAGGCGCAGACAGTCTTCAGGCGGAAATTAACTTGATCCCACCTGTCTGCTGCTTGTCCTCCAGCCCTGATAAACATGTGGGACACACACACACACAAACACACACACAAGGACTACTGCTGGTCATGGTGGCGATGCAGGTGTGGTAAAAGGTGGGATGGTCATCATTTCTTATTGGCTATCCTCCGCTTCCTGGTGGCCAGCATGTCGTAGAAAGGATCCCTGCTGATGCTCGCTCTGTGGAAATAGGACAGGAATGAAATGATCAAGTATTTGCTTCAAAATGTGCCAAAAGTAAGAGTATACATTATGCAGAAAGGCCCATTAGAGATTCATATACATTATTTTATTGGACTGGTGATGTATTCATGTGTACATCACAATCAGTTGGTAAAGGTAAAGCTCATTTTAATGAATTAATGTGCTGCCGTGTAGAGTACTAATGTACTAATGTATCACTGTTTATTAGTTGGTTGTATATTTTGTATTAATAATCTGAACCGGCAAAGTAACTAAAGCTGTCTAGGTTTATTGTAGCATAAAATTTACCTCAGATTTGTCCAAAAAGTAGAGTACTTGAGTAAATGCACTTAGTTACATTGTGTAAAATGTGTAGTTTTATTAGCTGTCAGAAATGCTCAAAATCTATTGCTCTAGAGAAGATCACCATTACACATGATCAGCTTATGATGTTTAGAGCATTCAAGGACTGTTTTGGGATGAGGTCCAGTCATTTCTTAGCAAACTAGCTTGACCTTAATCTGTCTTGTCTCTGTCAGTCATCTTATCTCATCTTATCCAAAACACATCAGGTCTTCTGGGGGATCTATGAAGAAACCTGCTTTGATTCTCACTGATCAAGACCGAAACATGACATTCACTTGATACGCTGGAAATATCGCAGCATCTCCTTATTTATGTTGGCTACAGAAAGAACAACCCACCAAACAACCAAACAACAAAATGCCACCGGTGTTGCAACAGTAATGTCGTCAACTAGTCATTTGAAAGCCATCTCCAAGGACAAAACCGTCATTCAAAATGTACAGTTAGATGTTAACTTTCAGCCCTGCATGTTTTTGGGGAGATACAAACACAAGAGTGTGCTAGTTATTGAAGAAAAAAAACCCTGCTTCTATGTCTTCGAGTTTCACATTATTATTATTATTAACACACTGTTATTGTAAAAATTACATTAAAACTTCTTTAAATTGCTGTGGTGTGTTAATGCAACACTGTAAGGAGTATGAGAGAGATGAAACAATATGATCAGTGCATTATAATGTAATTTTTCATTTTTTTTTAAAGCTCGTTATGTTCCAACTTTTCTTTTTTTTTATCTGTTACATATGTACAGTCATTTTTGGCAGTTAGATTTATTTATTTTATTTATTTATTTGTTCTATTCGTCCTAGAGCTAGTCATCTAAGAACTTGTTGTACAGTGTATTATGTATTTGTGACAGTAAAACTTGGATGTGTTGTCTCTGACAGACACTGGTGGTGGCAATAACGCTGAGCAGTGCCCTGCCTTCCCAGCAGCAGAACAATCAACCACCAGTCTTTCACTCGCATCAGGAGTTACCACAAGAGCACTTTCCAGCCTTGCAGATGAGTCAGGCGGGACAGCGTGGACGTGTGTGTGCATATGTGTGTGAATCTGCTGACCGCGGGCCAGTCTGCCGCCCCAGCAGCTGAGTCAAGTGAGAGTGTGATTGTGGCAGCACCGCCCAGTCCGATCTGTGATCTTTCTTGTTCCAGCAGCGGCAGGAAGAGACTTTAGATTGCGACGTGCAACTGGACCTCAACAGTAGCAGGCAAAACTCCTGGTTCACGTTTAATAAGCACTCCGTGGCTACTAGCAGGGTGTGAAACAAGCGATACAGACAGCGTGTCATCTCAAGGTCAATTGACTAAATCTCCCGAACCAAGAAAAATGTCCACTTCTTTCCTCTTTGCAATCGCTTTAACTGCCCATGAAGCAGCTTCACCCCTACAAGACTTAGCCGAAAAAAACATCACTTTCATTAATGGATACCCATATGTCAATGCTAAATGGCTTTTTAATATTATTAGAGCATGGAGGGATTGCGTAATATGATTTCTGCTGTGATATTGATCATATTTGCCGGTGAGGCTGCAGCTGAGTGGATGATAACCAGCGAGCTGATCAATTACCCGCTGGATCCAACTCACCGCCGCACCTCCACACGCCTGCCTGCTTAACAAGGCAGCATTTGGATACGACTAATCAGGTGTAAAGGGCTGCCAGAACGCTTCTAAGAGGTGTGTGTGTGTGTTTTTCCTAATCAAAGGGGAAGTGAGCTTATCCGGCAGAGCAGAAATCACCCCTGAGTGTTATCTGTGTGGAAGTGTGAGAAACGGAGTCACATTTAGTCACCAGCATGTGTGTGTGTGCATTTGTGCTGGTCTGCACATTCGCGTTGTGTGTGTGGGTATGTGTGTGCGTTAGGGTCTCACAGTCAAGGTCAGACATGAGAAAGCGCCACATGGGAGCAGCCCGGTGTTGGCTAAGTGCCCTCTCAGTGTAAATGGATCCACACTAACACGCCGTCTCTTACTTGATGGATTTGATCCACTCCTCCTTCTCCTCCGGCGTAGGGGCCGATATCCTGTAGACGACGTGGTTGCCCTCGACGACCCGCCCGTCCGCCTCCGTCTTGCAGGCCTTGATGACCTGACCTTTGTGGTTGGGGTTGTAGAGCTCAAAGCAGTTCTAGAGAGAGATCAGGAAAATATAAGAAAATCTCGGAAAATATAGAATTATAAAGTTCATGTTTTTTTGTGTTAATTTTAAAGAGATAGAGATGAATTTAGAGCATCTGGAGTTCATCCTTACAGGTTTCCTGGGCTCGTCCACCTCTCTGATACTGAGGTTCTCCAGAGGAATAATCCCACGAGGCTCTTTATCCTGGAAACACACAAAGACGACACACCAGTCATGCAGTGTCTCTTTACCATCTAAAATGTGGAGCAGGACAAAATCAGTGTGTAATGAGGTCACAGTGACACATGATGAAGACAGCATCCTGCCCACATTATATCACACACTCAAGTCATTGAAGAAACGAGCTGATTTTTCTTGAGTGTGTTCTTAAATGAATGGATCATTGTCAGATCAGCTGTGACGCCTGTTTATATTCATGAATGACACCACAGACAACCGGTAGCCTCCTCATCACACAACGGCTCTCATTATTGTAGATCAAACTTAATCAGAATTTCCCTCAAATCCACCAAAAAGACATTTGAAGATCTTGTTCTAAATGGAAAAGAATAAATCTGTTGAAAATTATTTCTCAATTGATCTTTAACTTCATCATCGGGTCCAAATTTGAATGTGTCAAATATTCTGACTTAAGACCAAATACCTTAAACTTAGCAAATGTTAGTTTGTGTTGTTCACATGTTAAACTAAGATGGTGAATGTAGTAACTATTACACCCGCAAACATCAGCATGTGAGCAGGTTAGCTCAAAGCACCACTGAAACCTCACAGAGCTGCTGGCATGTTTGTCGACTTATGGTATTTAAGTAAACGCGCATAGAAAAAGCAGAATAGTTTGTGACATTTGATGCTAAAATGTGTTGGAAATGACTGATTTTGTTACAAAAATGTATTTAACACATTCATTTCAGTCAACTATTTCCCCAGCAATAATGTGCTTTTTATGTTACATAAGCACTTTTAAATTCCACTGCAGCATTTATAGAATTTTAACTATTACAGCTGCAGTATTTCAAGTATTATAACTATTATCTTTACATTTTATTGAGCCAGACAGCATGGAAGTAAAAAATAAAGGTAGCGATAAAAGCACACTGGAGGTCTTTATTCATCCTGGTCACGTAGGGGACAGCACCCGAGGGAAACGTAACCCTATGCCCTCCATCCTCCCTCAATCCAGCGACTGCTACTCTGTCTGCAGGGCCAGATGTGTGTGTGTTGAGGAGGGGGGGGACCTTGAGGAACAGCCCCGTGTTCTGCTTGTCATCTTGCTGCTAATGAGGGGGCACAGCAGGGGGGGGAAATGCCCTGGGACAGCTGCTCACAGCTGGCTGAGTGTGTGTGCCCCCGCTGCAGTGTGTTCTGAGGGATTGGTGCACATTTTCAGGGGGGATGATCTCAGAAATGGGGATGCTGGGGTGACAGGCAGCAGGTTGGGGGAGGCACTTTGCTCGCGGCTTAGTGGGGCCAGATGCGTGCCGTAGACTCTGCAGATGTTTCCCATGATGCCTCATGTTAATTGCTGGAGTGAGGTTCATTTAGGTCAAAAGGACTACATCTGTTAAAGAGGCAGAGCTGGAAGGCAAAGACCTCTGCCTCTTTAACTCAGCGTGTGTTGAAGTATGTGAGAGGGACACAGATTACATGTGTGTCCTTTGGTTTTTAGATTTCCACTGTAATACTGCACGTTATCTATCTATACATTTACATTACACATCAAATATTTCACACTCTTAGCTGGACAACCAATACTGGATGAAACATTTTTTAAATGTAGAACTATATTTTTTGTGATTCCTTGAAGGAATCTTAGTTATGGTTACTACTCTGGTGTCCGTTTACTAAATCTGAAGCCACGGCCAGCAGCTTGGTAGTATATCCTAGTATAAAGACAGGAAATGTACAAAACAGTACAAAAACCAGAGTGTATAAAAACAACTTTTGGTTTTAAGGGGGGTTATGTGCTGGACAATTTCTTGGCCCGATGCTGTGATTTGTTTTTGAGCCTTGTCATCTCTGTGAGTCGGCCAGACGACCAGTGGATACTCCAGGGAGTCAACTGCTTCCGGCCAAGAAGTAGTCATAAAACCACAACCTGTCCCTCTTGTGCTTAGCTTTATGTAGTCATTACCCAAACAGCATATGTTGTATTAGCAAACTTCAGAGGTTTTGGTAAATATATCTATTTAGTTTTCTGGTTTGCACCTTCATATTTACAGTACGGATCTGAGAGTTGTAACAATCTTTTCATCTATCTCTCAGCAAAAAAAAAAAAACTGAATACACAAAATTGCTATACTGTCAAAGTGTTTCTGACTACTTACTGTTGTGTATTCAAAGTAATAGAGGCAGTTGTCAGTCAGAATGAACCACCGCCTCTTCCATGTCTTCACCCTGCCACCTGCGGAGAGAAAACACAAAAATTTGAGTTCAGACTGAAGAGGTGATCGCATTTGTGCACGTAGAGGCTAACCTACAGGGGACCTCAGCTCCATGTGCCACATCTGGTTCTGATCATCTGGCCTCTGCATTATTAGGCTCAATCAGAGGATGAATTCTGCCTCCAGCCAACACCCCAGAACAGGAATATCAGAACAGATGAGTCACAGCTATATTATAGTTGTTATAGGTTCAGATTGGTTCTATCCAATACTTTATGTTTGCGGTTCTGTCGGCGCTCCCTCGATGTATGTATGGAGAAATGGACCCAGACAGCAATAAGCAGAGGGCAGTGAAGTATTCTCGGGAAGTGAAAATATAGGAAATGTAATAGGGCAGAAAAATATTGGCTTAAGTGGGGAAGGTATATTGCTTTAATAAGTGCACAAGAGCAGGGGTAAGGTGGACATTCAGGTGGATTTTATTCTTCATCTGTACTCCGGATTCATGTATTTACTTGTGTTATTTCTTTTAATCAATTAATTTTCTCTCTATGAAGTGGTGAGGGAGCAATGGGAAACGACATATTTTTACACTGGATTATTTGGTCAGATTTTGTATATTGAAAAATAAAAAATGTATGTGATGAAAAATAAAAAACAGAGGCAAAAAAAAACCCAATGACTCATGATTATTGGAAAAATATAAAAAAAAGAGTTAAGTAAAGCATCTGAATGTAGAAATAATATCTTGGACATATCCTTATAAGAGACACAACCACTCCATCTGCCTCCATCATCAGATAAAAGTAGATTATTGGGATTATTGGATTTTCCATTAATTACACCATCAATGACGCAATGAGTAATTTACCTATGTAATCAAAAAAAACATAACGTGGCTTATGTCAATGTACAGTCTGCAACACTGCACCATAATAGCGTGTTTGCTGACTTTACAGAATGAGCATGAAGCAGCCGTTACTGACGTAATGAATATGTAATGTTCACTTAACCCAGATTTTCATTCTATACTGCTAGCGAGGGAAAAATCTAACATCTACATTATGTATGAGTAATGTTTATTTTCAGATGCATCCAATACATTTTAGCATGTAAAATAAGGTCTGCTATTGTTGAGTAAATATAAAATATAATACAGTCCCTCTAAGCCACATGTTTAATTAGATCCTCAAAACCTGACGTTCATTATGGATTTAAGCTGCAGGACCTTCTATGTTTGCATTGTTCTAATGCAGACACATCATTCACATTAGTTTATAGACACTGCAGAGAGGGAGTGCAAATTCATTTGAGAAGGTTTAAATTAATGTGAGTGAGTTAAAAGTCTTGTGGGATTACTAAATTTTCATGATTTGTATTACTGAGCAGGATAAAAATGTTTCCCATGAGTGTAATTTATTTAAAAGGTTATTTGTGGGATGAATTTGAAGTGCTCGCATGCAGAACGGCCACAATACTGCACAGTGACTGGTCATTTATCAAATTAAAATATTGATTAGGTTACACACTGACCATTTTCTTAAAAACAACACATCACCAACAGATGCGCTGTCTTTGTGACCCCTCTGCAGTAAGCAGGCCTCCAGAAATATACAGTACAAAAATAACTGAATTTTAGGACATGCTCTTCACATGTTATGATGATAGATTCAGGCATAGCAGCAGGCTGAGTCCTGGAGCCTCACAGCCTCATAGCAGTGCAGTGATACGTCATATTCAACAAGCTAAGTCAAGCTAAAAAAGAAGAATCATATCTCATTAAGCAGGGACTCCTCCAATGGAGCTAAAATTAACATGGAGCTCACCAGTGGGAAAAAAACTGGATCTAAAATGATGTGGTAAGTGCAGCTGGTGGGATAGAGAGCAACGGAGAATCTGTGCAGGAGGAGGAGAAGAAGCAGTGAGGCCTGTAGGACGGGAAAAGAGGGTCTCCTTTATTTCACTGCATGACCGGCCACGCAGCAGCAGGTTCGCATTCCCGCAGCGCAGACTCAAGCAGCCCATTCACTGAAGCTCGAGCATGAACTGTGTGTTGTGGCAGATAGCTACACAGGAGCTGTATGAGGCGCAGGGCGGTCTCTTATGGTTCAAAGCACGAGGTGGACCTGTCCAGATAACCTCTGGGTCTTTGTTTCAGGAAGCAGACATCATTTATGTCAGAATGTACATTACCAAAAGTGCCATATACAATTTAAAACTCCAACTTTAAGGTGCAACATTTTGGTAAATATGCTTATTTGCTTGCCTGCAGAGATTTAGCTAAGAAGACTGACGCTTTCATGTCTGTGCACTAAATATGAAGCTAACATTACAGACACTGTTACCTTAAGACAAAGCCAGGCAAGCTGTTTCCCCCCTTTTTCCAGTCTTTGTGCAAAGGTAAGCTAATCGGGTGCCTGCCTGATACAATCATATTTATGGTTCAGACTTGACTTTATCGTGTAATCATTGTAGATTTTTGAGAAAACAGGCCAAATAGTAAAGGGGATAGTTTTCCTGATGAACAGTTTTCTTTTATTTGAAGTCTTCTTGAGTGTGCACCAACTGAGAGGAGCCCTTCGCGTCATCCAGCCTCCTCCAGAGCTACAAGAGGAAAACAGCCAATCCCCATGCAGAATGAACGAAGTCACTGACCTCCAACTCGAACTTTGTATAATGTTACCCATCACCTCACAATGCTGTTTTTATTTGCCCAATAACAGCTCTGATACAATAAGCCAATTAAATGAGGCGGCCAGCATGTTCAGGAGGGCCCGGTGTGCTAAGGAGATAACAGCAGCCAATGCCAGTATGAGGGCACTCTGTGATGAACCAGGAGGGTGGTGGAAGGAGAGTTACCTACCTCCTAATACAGAGATTTAACAGCCATCACAGAACAGAATGAAAGAGCAGAACAAAAGGCGAAAGGGCGAAAGGTTAGAGAGAGGGAGTGAGGAACAAAAAAAACACAGAAGGATTTTGAAAGAGCACAGAAATCACCATGCCAGAGAGACAGAGAGAGGAGCTGTTGTCAGAAGGAGAAGCATGCCTGAAGTGAAAGGGAGAGGATAGACAGGAGAAGACCAAACAAAGAGGAGAGGTCACAAGATGAAGGACGAAAAGACACTGCGTCACTGATCTCCTAGCAACCTCATCTAGCACCATCATGAAGGTGGACGGTTTTTGGGAAAAAATTGATTAAACTAAAATTTGTTTATGTAGCGCTACTAAATGTTGATCTCAGTGGTCAGGTCAGATCTCAGTGTTTCTACTCTACATTCAGTTCCCAGACAGACAGACAGACAACTGCAGGTGCTTCTGTGACTGAGAGTGGCAGCTGTCAATCATGCAGTTACGAGCCTCATTTTATAGCATCAAATAAACATTAAAAACAAACTTATCAGAAAGATGAACATTTAAACAAACACGTTAAGCATGTTAAGCACTATGTAAAATGACAGAAACAACATTTGGGAAAAACCTTTGTGTGTATTTGGATTTTTTTAGTTTGGCCCATGTCACATCTGCTAACATGGCAGCATTTATGACCTATACCGCAACCAGACACTAAGGGACTATCAAGATTTTCTTTTTTTTTTAACTTCACTTTTGTCATCCATCTTTATATACAATTTACGGGTTAAACATGTGCTTTGAGCTAAATGATAGCATCAGAATGTTAACATGGTGGTACTAAGCAGCTGGGTAATAAGCAGCTGAATAAAAAGCATGAACAGCAAATGAAAACAAAGTGCTACAAGACATAGTGCCTGGTCAGACCAGAAAGTAGCGCTGCAAAATTAATCTGCACATTATCACAAATCAAGTTTTGCTGCAGGCTTAGCGGTTACATTCACTCATCTGTGTCTTGATCTGAAAGATCATCGCTGGAGATTGATAAGGGCCATCTCCACATTTCAAATTGCAGGAGAACCAAGGGAGACAAATTATTCAAATTCAGTTTGAATAGTTAAAAACTGTTCAGCCACTGTTGAGATATAAATGTCTAAAGTTAAAAAAAACAGTTTTGCCCACATATTCGGGGGAGTAGGTTTTAAACAGCATATAATATTAGAAGGTTAAAGCCATGGGTGAAACTGACGCAGGGAAACATACATTGAACATATTCACCCAGGGAAAAACATTGCTGAGAACATAAAACCCTTCACAAGTTCTCCTTAATGTGTCATATTAAGGTGGTATTGAGCTGAGGAACAAAGGTGCTCTTCCAGCACCTGACTACATTCACTCTCACACAAATTCCTGTCTCATGAAGCCATTTACACTCAAGGAGAGCAGAGTTATTTAAAATTAGATGGTGCAACACCAACATAGGAGAGATTTCTCCATTTTGGACTCTCAAGTTCAGTCAGTCCAATCAAAAGTTAATGCAATCAAGGCAGTTTGCAATTGCCACTAACTCATGAACTAAAGCTCAACTAATAAACCAAACAAATTTACTTGGTTGGCAAATCCACTGATTGCCGCAGTTCCACTAAAATGAAATATTTTAATCTCTGTTGTCACTGAGCACTTAATTGTAAGAAAACATGTTTAAAAGCTAAATGTTTAGTTTTTATAGATGAAACTGGCAGCGCATGACATCTGTCAACATATACCTTTCTTGTTTGTCACACACTGAGACAATCAGGGACGTAATGTTCAGTTCAGTTGAAAATAAGCTATCAATTGTTGTTGCCCAAGAACCGTCGACCTCCAACATGGTCGCCTGAAAGCTTATTGTAAACATGTTACACACAAACAAACAAGACAAACACACATCGGCAGGGAAATGAAGGACACTGCTCATCAAACTGAGGCTCTGCTGACATGAATAAACATAATCAAGGTTACGTGTGTGGCTGTAAATACACGTACCGAGCTTTAAGAGCCAGCCTTCTCTGTCGGGGTTGAAGAATGTGTGCGTCAGATCATTTCCGTCATCCTCCGGGATTTTGAAGGGCTCATTCTTTATGCTGTCGTAAAGGTTCTGCAGACAGGGGAGAAAATCTATTAATCAGGACGGGAGATAGCAGAGGAAATGCATCACTTGTATGGCGTAGGTGTGACAAAACAGTCACGGAGATCAATTATCGCGGAGAAACGCTCGTTACAGACAAATCCTCACCCTGAGAAGCTCCTCTGGCAGATCTCCTCCTTCATTGATGCCCCTGTTCATGGAGATAAAGCGCTCCACGGGGGGCTTGTCTCTGACATTTGGGTTATGTAGGCTGGTGTTAAGCATGATGATAGCAAATGACAGCACATAGCAGGTATCTGAAAGCAATGGAGAGGAAATCAAAGGGGTTACACATGTATGTCCTGCCACAGAGACCCCATTTATATCTAGTAACAACACACAATCTGTATCTGGGTATCTGCATCTGTATATATGGTATTTATTACATTGCATGTCACAAATTACTCCTGCATATATGGTACTAACAGACAATAGCTACGTTTCCATCCAAATGCAGCACAAATTTTAACATTTTTGGGAAAATCATCAGTGTTTCCATCCACTAGTGCAGAAGACAAGAATGAATGCCAGTCAATCCTCCAGTGGTGGAAAACAAAGTAGAAAATATTATTGAAATATGGCAGTTAAATTTTATGTATTAATTTGAGGAAGGTCACAGTCTCCTTATTGCTCCACACAGATCTCATGCGTCAGTCTGGCGCCATTTTTATCTCTTCAGTGGATGTTAAAGTCACAGTGTATTCATATATACCAGTTTTCATTACACTTTGTCACTTTTGCTTTTCCACCACAGGCAAGCAAAATACTTTTTTGTGATATTTCATTATTTTTTATTTTTCTTTCCTTAATTTGCAAATTGAAAATGTGCATTAAAACAGATAGATGGGAACACACCTAGTGACATACACCACCCACCAAGATCAAAGATAGGACACATTTGCCAAGATCAATCAAAAATGAATATCCAATCATTGCAATTGTAAAGCAAACTATTTTTAGCTTGTATGGTGTAACATGTAACAGGATGTCATTAGCACATGGTGACTTGTTGTGATTGTTAGACTCTTCTCCATTTCTTCTGAATGTTTTTTTTTTTTTTTTTGGAATTGATTTATAGACATTTTCTTAGTGGCTGACACAAAGAAAAGACTGTGGTTTAGTCTCTCTCTCTATTTTACTCCAGCGTCACTTTTAAACTTAGGATAACTGGGTTTTTTATAGTAATTTTGAATTTATACTGTGTGTGTGTATGTGTGAGAGAGAAAAGTGAGGGGGGTGGATGGAGGCAATGCTTTAGTCACTGCTGTGTGTTAATGTTCAGACTCACACGGGCCAGTGGCTGCGTGTAAATGAATCATTCATTCCACTCTGTCTCCTCTCGCTGACATACTTTAGCCCTGGCTGTCCCACGCTTCCTATTGTCTACGCACTAACACACACTCACTATAAAAAATAGAGGAGCTTTGCACACAGTGTGTACGAGAGGTGCTGGTAGCTGCCAGAGGAATGTCAGTGTAATCAAAAAACTGATGAGCATGATGCAGCACCGAAAGACACGGGCTGCTCGTGCCCCTGGTAGTTAAAGATTCGAGATCATTTAATGCTTTTTATGGGCTCGATGTGCGGTTACTGCGACACACATGGTTCTAAGCTGTTGTTCTGCACTGAACCCACAAACATGCATGGCTGTGCACAAGACTTTATGGGGCCACTGGAAAAAGAAAGCATACGTACAAGCATTATTCATTAATCTGATTTTGCTATATTGGAGAGAAACATGGAAAGTTGTCTAAAATCAGTATGTGAATAACGCATCGTCTGAAAGATTTACAAGTCCTTTCATTTTTGAAGCTTCCATTCTGCATATTATCACTATCTGTACAACACATATCTCTAAAAACTGCCATAATTATTACATTTCATCTAATAACTATGAATTTGAGCAGGTAATCCATCAACCAAATAGACCAAACTTAGACTATTCCTGTTATGGGACCAGATGCACACTCAACAATCTTGTACAGAGCAGATTGCTCTATTCTATTCTTTAATTATTTAGAGACTGTTGTAGTTGTAGGCTTTGTTTATCACAAGACCATGTATCACTCAGCCAGGTTGAGTCTTCCTGAATAATGGATGTCCCTTGTTTGTTGCTGGTTGTTTACTCTGAACTCATCTCCTGCAGTGAAGTGAAGTGTAGTTACTGTCATCCGGTTAATCCGCATTGAGCTTTAGTTACTGTAATTCCTCTGGTTTAATGATTGAAATGCATTGAAAAAAAAAAAAAACAGGCCATCACTCGATGCATCCCAGACCCTCAGGCAATACTTCCGTTGGCCCATTAGGCTGGGCTGCTTATCAGTGCATTGACTGTGCCGACCATATTGGATTTCACGCTTTGCTCATATGTAAATAGACAACCAGACTATTATCTACCACTCATTTCCAACCAGGGATATTTACCCTAGGCAGTTTCCAAGGGGTGCGTGGAAAACTTAGCTCAATTAATTAAAAAAAGAGACCCTAAATTTAAGATTTGCTTACAAAAACAGAAATCTGTCAGCTGTAATCTATTACTTTTAGTAAAGTAATAGATTGTTTACTGAAAGTTCATTATTTATGACAAATGATTAACCATTTGAGAAAAACAATTGAAATAATTAGCTAAACATATTGGATAAATGGTCAATAGATGGTAACAGAATAGCTAAACCTAATAGACAAATGGTTGCAAGAGCTAAAGGTAATGGATGAAAATTTGAAGAGGTTAGCTAAAACCATGGATAAAGCTCATCTAACAGGCCTGTGGGGGTTAAAAAAACTGTTTTGCACTACAGTAGCCTGCTTTGTGTCTGACCTGTTGACTGGAAGACTCCGGGGTTGCACTGGCAGTACCGTGAGGCAAACGCTTCCATCATACGGTCAATCTTCTGGGCTTCACCTGGCAAACGGAAACTCCACAGGAACTGCCTACAGGTGGAGGGAGAGGAGGGGGGTTTCATGTGTGATGCCACAGGAAGTCAGGGCATTAATCATCATAACTGTTTCTCTGCTCAAAATTTGTGTTAGTCACTCTGCTGACCGAAGTGCTTGGACGAGGTTAAGGTCCGCAAACTCATGCAGCTCCACAAACGCCTGCAGCACCTTGATGTTGAAGTCATCCCTGGTGGGACAAAAACAAAAGGGCGAGAAAATCAGATATTCCAATATTATCTCCAAGCCATTCCTTTCTTGTTTTTCAGAGAACAAGAGGACCATCCAGGAGACATCAAAACACCTCAGAGAAGATTTACAATAACTCTGAACGCAATGTGAACCCAGAAGGTAGGGTGGGGAAAATCATAATTCCTCCAAAAAAGCATTTCTCAACCTGAATTCCTGTTCCTCAGCATTCCTGTCATGTTTGTGCCCTTATTCATACCGGACGCAGAGCGCAGAGAGTCTGGAAGCAATTTAAACAGCTGGCCAATGTTTCTCTGCCCTGAGGTGCGTTTGACTGATGAAAAACAGCTAAAACTGAACCCACGCAGGCTCCTTTTTGTCAGAGGTTTGTTTGGCCATCGGAGGGGTTTCGGGCGAAAAGTCAACAGCTGCTCTCATGCTGCGGTCACAGCTTCTCTGATCATCAGGGTCCACAATCCTGATCCAGCACCGCCTTTGTATTGTGTATTGTTGAAATGAAACCAGGAATTTTCAGTCTTAGCATTTTGTGTTTTTTTGTGGGGAGGTTGGAGAGAGTACAGCGAGTGCTGGCTTACAGGAAACAAACAACAAACTTGGGCTGTAATAACATTCTTGGATTATTTGGACGATGAATTGGGGATTTTTCTTTTCCACTGAGTGATTGTGACTGTATGGTACACTATACTGTTATCTGCAGCCAAATAAAATTAATCCTGTCCTGTGGGGTTTTTCTATATATACAGTATTTGAAATAGATAGAATTATTACAATATGGCCTGCTGTTGGTAAAAATGAAATGAAAACTGCATACATAGTGTCTCAGAGTAATAACAGTGAGTGTATTGTATGTGACAAACAAAGCTGAATAGTACAGGGAAGGATTAAAAAGCCTGGTGCTGTCATTTAGGAGCCAATCACCTGCTCGGCCTTCATCCATCTCCCACTATCTATCCTCCTAGCTATTTTTCTCTTCCACTGCATCTCCTCTCCATCTGTGTCCCTCTCCCTGTTTTCCCCGCTCAGCATGTAATGATAGGTTCCTGCTCCTTGCATAAGCTCAATTAGTGATAATTACTGAGCGTAAACCCTCAGCCTGTCTTTAGTGTGATTTCCACTTGGTAGGTGGCCTCTTTGATGATTGTCCATGAATAAAGCCTGTTGCCTGAAGAGGAGTCCCCCCCCCTCTCTGCACAGCCTCCTCCACAGCTTCATTCACAGTGTGTGTTTCACTGTTTCAGCTGCTGTCTGACACTGCGGATCAGGATCTGTTCTCAGGTAAGATCATACAGACAGTGGTCGATGCAATTTCCTGTATAGAAAAAAATTATGAACTGAGTTGTTGCTTTGTGTTTCGACGACTGAAGATAACAGGGGATAAAATGGACATACTGTATGTGTAAAAAAAGCACATACATGTACCATTTACCATGTTTGTACCATTTACTTTAACATTTCCTCAGAACATGTGTGGCACATCCTTAAACTCAAAACATTTTTAATTTAAAATGACTTTTCTACAGATGACAGATAAATAACAAAGCTGTGGTTTTATGGCTTCTACATTCGGGACACTAAACCTTTGATGCGCTCTCATTTCCTGGTTTTTGATTCGGTGTATTCTGTCGCTGTTCGCCTCATCGAGTGTGTTTAACTATCTAATCTCACCTTCTGATGAAACCATCTTCAAGACCACATGATTGGACTATGACAGGACACCCACCCTTACTCAAAGATTTATGTTGGAGAGGGTCAGTCATGTTTTTAAATCACAGAGCGAGCTTGAAACTCAATATGAGGAGGACTTCCTCCTCCTGACAGTTGCTCTGTCTCACCGCTCTCCTAAGTAGTCCCCGATGACTGTCTTGTTGAGGCCCTCGCCTTTGTAGAGGAACTGGGCGATGTCTTCGGGAGTGTGCTGGAGGAGGTCGTTCTCCAGCAGGAACTGGATGCCCTGCAAAGGAAAAGAAGAAAACAGGATGGCTGTTCATCTCAATTGGGGAGTGAGGATGGATAATAGCAGTGTGTGGCAGCTAAGAATGGGTCACTCTTCACACCAGCTATAAAGAAAAATATTTCCTTTCAAGGCTACAGAGACATTGTGATTGTGGTGGTTTGGACACAGTACCTTCTTTGGATCCATGTTGAATTTCTTCCTGCCCATCGCGATCTGCTTGTTTCTCTGGGATGTTTTACTGAGACACATAAATGTTGAGATTTAGTTAGGTTACTTAACTTGTTTACTCTAATCAACACTGAAAATAACAACAATACAATTTATTTATAGTCGCAACTATAAACTGCATTTCCTACCGCATCTGCTTTGCCCATTATGTATGTACTAATCGGAAAAACATATGCACAAACTTAAAGTGACAGATCAGAGAGTAATCACTGTGAACTCATGATCAAAGTACGCACATGTATGAAAAAATGTACTTTAAATATTAAAAATATAAGAACTCCAAGCAGAAAAATGTCTGTCTCTGTTATACTCTTATGAATCATATCATGAGAATATCACACATTAATACAAAAGCCGAATTTTACTGTTGGAGTTGGTTGTTTGATTTTGAATCAGACAGCAACTAATATTTAATTTCATGACTAGATAAACCTGTTCATTATTTTATCCATTACCTAAGTGATTTTTTTGTTTTGTAAAAATCCTCGTTCACAGAAAATGATTAAAGTACTTAAAAGAGAGAACAGCAAATTCTCAAATTTGAGGAGCTGGAACTATGAAAAACAACAGTGACAATTATCAAATGAGCTGCCAATTAACTTTGTAACAACGGACTCATTTGAGAATCAACTAACCATTTCAGCCGTACTTGTATAAAATATCATATTTTATCAACTCATTTGTGTGCAAATATCCTAATTTGCAAAGTAACTTAAGCTGTCAGATAAATCTAATGAAGTAAAAAATTCAATATTTCCCTCTGAGACATAGTGAGAAGTAGAAAGTGATCTGAAAAGAAAATACAGCATATTGAACAGAGTGGTGCTGTTAACAATTTACCAAACAATTGGTGTAAGTCAATAACCAACCTAATATTGCTGTCAAATAAAGCCACATCCTTTCCACTCATATCTTATTCCACCCACGTCATTCAGAACAATAATCCGACTGTCTTTGATGTCTCTGACCTACTGTGACATGCAAATCCCAAACCCAAGTGATACAGAGGCTGTAAAAGCTAAAACAAAACTGTATTAGTGTTATTTAGGACTGCAGAGCTCCTGGTTTCTGTATTTTATCTGTGATCTTAGTGACTTTAAGCCCAGTTTACATTCTACAGATTAATGCTACTCATGTTTGATGATTTTAAAAGGTGGATTTTCTTTAGGGTTCAGCAGTGTGAATCTTTCAGACACACAACTTTCTTTAAATGAATAATAAAATACAACTGAACAAAATGCATGAATAATGTGTGAAAATATCCAAATCGGAAACACTGAAAAGGGAGGTGTTGCTTTGGCCCTGCTGTCACAATGTTTCTAGGTAAGTTAGTCATCACATGCACTCACTGGCCTCTTTATAAGATATGCACTTTATAAGCAACATGCAACCAAACAGCTCTGCCTATATTCATAATATTTGTTGAAGCCATCACGGAGGCGCTAATTCAACATCCATATCAACAAAATGTAATACTATAAGCTTCATAAAGGTCAAATGTTAGTGAACAATCCAGTATTTTCAAGCCACAAAGCACCTGAAAGCACTTGATAAATGCTACCTTGCTGATACAGAAGAGATGCAAACATCATATCAATGTAAAGCGTCTCAACTTGGGTGACTCACCTTTCTCCAACACACGTCAGCTGCTCAATCTCCGTCATGACCTCCGCTATCTCAAACTTTAGCCTCTGAGAGAAAACGGCAAGACACGCCACAGTTAGTTTCTTTATTTATGGTTTAAACAGAGAACAGCTTTATGGCACGACAAGGACAGATACGCAGTGGAAAACGCATCGCTTCTTGTGAGCAAAGTGGTTGTGCAAAATGCACTGTGGGATTATTTGCATTACTTACAGCATGCAAATAGACCCACAGCGTTGCAGTAGATAGGCAAAAAGGTCAGATGTTATGGCTAAAGTTTAGAAATTACTAAAAGAATATACTGTACACCTAAATATCTCTACAATATGATGATATGATGATCATCATATGACAATGAACATGAGCTTACATGCAGCCTGAACACACTGTATATGCTGATGAGCCCAAACACACACCTCAATATCGTCAAGCAGCTCTCTCTTCCTGCGTCGGATGTTTGACAGCTCATCCCTCTCCTCCAGGGACAGATCCTCGGGAACTGAAATACACAAGGGCAGAAAACATTGCTCACATTGCTACACCCACTCGGCTCACAGCGTAGCAGGAAAAGAAAAAAAAAAGGACGAGCAAGTAGCGAACCCTAAATCCGGTCTACAGGTTCTTCTGGAGTTCACACATCCATCCTCATCGTACAGTGACAGTGACAGTGCTGCTGCTGCTGCTGCACTGACTGTTTCACCTTGTTCAGCTGGAGCAACACATATCAGGATCCTGCACATTTGTCTTAATTAACAAGAGACAGAGAGAAGGCGAAGGGTCTTAATTATTCCACTTGAAAGTGTTTTGCCCCCTTCCCCTCCATTCTCCACTTGGCTCAGGGGGAAATTCTATTAATAAAACCAATCCAGATTAATGTTTCCTTCATTAAAAGTGAATTTGGTAATTTAACACAGCCTACGACCCTGATTCCCCGGCCGTGAGGGTTTCAGAGCTCCGGGCAAAAATGAGCTCTCGTTTTCTGTTATGCGTTGCCTTCCCCCGCCCCAGTGCTTCACCCTGTCTTTCAATCTTTTCTCCCTCTCTTCTTCGTTCTCACCCACGCACACTTTATCTCTCAATTTTCCTCATCTTTGTGGAGCGCAGAGGGCCTGCGCAAGCTCGCTTCATTAGGCCGGCTCAGAAGCAGAGAATCCAAATCTCTCAATGGGAAAATGACATTTTGCCTACATGTTGCTAAAGGAGAGATATAATAAAGAAAAAGAAAAAACATCACTTGTTATTTTCCCTCGCAGGCGGGAAGCAGCAGCGCCAATTAAAGTAAAACAAGGTCACTGGGCTCGAGAGGAAGCATTCAGCCCACTTTTAATTCAACAGTGCGTACAAGAGTTGCGTTCGGGGAGCCAAGTATTGTTGTAGATGGTATTCACATTAACGCAGAGACAAAAGGCTCTTCCCAACCTAGTTATGTAATCCTGAGTTACGGTGGTGAGGGTCAGGTAAACAGCAGGAGAAACAGCTGAGGAATTTCCTTTTGAGTTTTTAATAGACCAGAGAGGGGGATATAAATGACTCAAAGTTACGAAAATAAAGATGTGAAAGTAGATTTAAAGCTAATTAGTACTCTTAAAAAAGTTTCAAGGCTGTTTTACACAATTCTTTAATCTTCTACTTGAGGAATGTTTTCTAAAATTAGAGGACGTCTCTATCTACACTTCCTCCAGGGGAAACATGCGCTGTTGTGCTCGGTTTTAAGGGGTACATCTTGAAGCGAGACATTGATTTGTTTCCTTGCCGAGATTTAGATGAGAAGACTGACACCACTCTTTTGTCTGTCCAGCAAATGTCAGGCTTGTTAGCTTAGCTTAGCATAAAGACAATGGGGAGACAGCTAGCCTGGCTCTGACTGAAGGTTAAAATATGAAATGTCGAAATGTTTGACTCAGACAACAACCCGTCACAATTTGACAAAACCTGTTGGGTCGATGCACTCCATCCCTGAGTTCTGCTGGTTAAACTAAAGTCAAAAAGCGATTGGCCTGAGGCCACACTGTAATTAAAGGTCAGCATTTTAAAAGGTCACTACACTGATTACAGATCTCAGTACAGAATGGCCCGAGGTTCAAGCACATCACTTTTCAATTCATTCATGAATTGGACTGATAGAGATGACACACAAACCAGACCAGCTCAAACCTCATCCAGTGCCAAAAGTTGAATTTTTCCAGTACTGAAATTCAGGACCAAGTACCTGCAAAACTGATGATTTATCCCTTCAGCTGCTCTTTGGGCAATGTCAGAATGTTAATTAAGATGCTAAACATGTCCTTCGAAACATCAGCATGGCAGCTCATAGGTAGGGTTGTCCACTACTCAAAAGATTGGAGCTTCGATCCCCGGCTCCTCCAATCCGCATGTCGAAGTGTCCTTGGGCAGGATAGTGAATCTGAAATTTCTCCTTAAAGCTGTACCATCTGTGTGTGAATGACTGTGTGAATGGTTAAATGGTTTGCAGTATAAAGCGCTTTGAGTGGAAAGAAGACTATAAAAGCACTTTGTAAGTGCGAGTCCATCCATTTACCATGTTAGCTTTGACACATTAGCATTTTATAATACTAACATCAGAATTTATCTCAAAGTACCAATTTGTTTATGGCTGAAGAATCAAACAAAAATGGAAAAAAATACAGTACTTCCCATCTAAATATATGTAAATACTTTGCCTTCTATGATAAGAAACATACTACTATTTAATTAGATATCTTATCTTCCTGACACACAGGAAACCATAAATAACAGTGGAGAAAATAATCAGCAGATGAATCAACGGGAAAAATCAGTAGCTCCATCAGGAGCTAATTTCTAGAGTCGCCTTTGTCTTTTTGAAAATGTTGCTCAGAGGACAATGATGTGCAAGCAGCAGATGTTTTCTCCATGTTTACCATTTGCCCAAGGCTGTGCATTAGCTAATGGAGATATCCACTGGCTGCAACAATCTGCATGATTACAATCTTGATTCATTACAAATCTAATGAAAAGCAGAGGATGCTCCCTTTAATAAAAGCCCACCACCATTAACGGCAAAGCAGTCCCCTTATCCTCCAGTCCAGATCCTCTCTTACTGGACACACTGGGAAATATGTCTTTCAAACCATACATCTGATAAAGGAGAGGACTGTAAAACCAGTGGATAATCTTGTTCAGTGGTGGGGTGGGCTCCTCTACAGAGGTGGTCCCCCAATTACATTATTAACACACTTCCCCCGTGACCTTCTATGACTCATTGAGGAAATAAGTTTAGTGTCTTCGGCGAGCACAGGGGGAGTCGAGGGGCCAAAGCTGGTCGTTACCTCCACATTGGCTCAAGCCAAACACAGCCACGCTTGAATGATAATCTACTAGAACATTTACGATGTGAGTCATTGCTTCATAGTAAACAGTAGACGTTGGGAGGGTGAGATGGTCCAATAGTGGTGTAGCTGTAGTCAGACAGGGCACTGGTTTCAATGTGTGCATAATAATGTGTGCAGAAAAGTGGATATTTTAACCTCTGTGACTTTTTAAAAGAAGTCCGTTATGTGAAAGCTCAAAAATCGGCTGTATGAAGCGGTGGGCTGAGAGGATCCAAAGGGTTTAAACTCCATGTGCACCACAGAACAAGAGGCTCCAGTAATTTCTCCCCCTAAAAACAAAATCCCTCAAAATCTACTTTTAGGAGCAAATCCCCTGCTGCTCTTCACACCTAAAACTAACAACTGTCCCCGGCCACCCACTGAAACCAGAGGCTTTAATGGCATTTAAACTAATGCAGGGATGCTTTGGCACGCACACACCAGTCTACATCAGCCTTCAGTTTCATCACTTTCACTATTTCTTTTGTTCGCATACTTAAGTCATTTGTGGACATAAAGGGAGAGGCAAAAAATCGAATTTCCAGGCCTTGAGAATTTATTAAAGGACTTCTCTAAAACCATCATTCATACCAAAGAGCACATGGAGCTCAGAGTGAAAATCCCACAGTCACTTAACACTGGCTGCGGTCCCAGTTTTCACTGACTCCTGTGTGAGAGAGGATTTGTCCAGATCTGCAGGCTTTAAACTGGCGACTTTAACCGCTGTAATGTCTTTTAAAGTGGGTGAGCTTTAAAAAAAGATAACCCTGTTACCCTGGTTGGCTTGCGCAGCACACTGGGATGCATGCACGGAAGCGCGAAGGCAACGGAAACTTCCTCTGGATCCAGACTCTAATCTGACACCAGCCGCTCCCAATCCTCTAACTGACGATGACATGGTCTGCATTAAAGCCTAGGTCACACGGACAGACAGACAGACATGGATAGACCCACACATGAGTTTCTACACACCAAGGCCAGCTGGCGCTAATCCCACTCGCTCGCCCTTTCTGATGCTCTTTAAGCCCAGTATGAGTCTGCTAGAGCGGAAGTGTGATGTATAACAGCATATACACAGATGTTGCCGCTGACCGGCCGCCTGCCTTTAACCTACTTTGCCCCACTGATGGCGGATGAAATAATGTGCTGGTGTGCGTAGCAGCAGATATGTCTGGTGTCTGCAAAAGCACTTTGGCTCTGACACACACAGCAGGAACACTCGGGCATCTGCACGCAGCCAGCGTGAGGAGGAGGTTATGATATGGAAGGTGAAAGGTCACACACACAGGAGTCTACATGCATGTGCAAAAAGCATGCTGCCATATAGCAACAGAGATCAAATGGAACAGACACATCGCAGCTCTGGTCCAAAAAACAAAAAAAAACTCATTAAAAATCCCTTTGAAAAAGGCAAAATCTTCAGCCATGAAAAGGTACGTCACCTATTTCGATCCATTTGTTGAGACGAAAAAAGTGATATCGTTGTTTACTTAACTTTTGTTTGGACGGTGTAGGTATTTTAGACAGCAGAAATAGAGAGAACTGGTGAGTATCATGGATATGGAGGAAACCACTTTGCCAGGAATGCAAATTTTCATGGTAGCTTTTTGCATTAATAACTTCCAAAGAATTGCGGTTTAACATTACAACTGCTGTGGCGGATCCTCATCATCCTCATCCCAATTTTTCTCCTGTTGATCAAATTAATGTAAAAAAATTCACTAACTGACAAGTGGTTTCAGCCCTACATAAAATGAATCACTTACTGCGTGGCAAATGTATTTATTTACCTTATTTGCATGGCACTTTCCACACAACACGCTGGATTCAAAGTGTTACACAGCACAGAGAGAACGAACAAAAATACAGTGTGGAAATCAATTACAACATAAAAGCTTGAGTGTACGCTGAATAATTATCGTGCTAAATGAATTCCTGTGAAAACATGAGACTCTTTCTTCACAAGTAGCACATTTTGTCTTAACAAGCAGATGACCTCTTCGCCATGTATGAATACCTGTGAGCATCTGTGCCTGAGAATTCATGAATTATTACAGTACGCTGTGCTGAAACCTGGTCGGTAATAATTCAGCAACAACAGTCCTTGCGTGAGAAGAGAGATTTGGGGAGCTAATATGGCATCTAATTTTTAACTACTGCTGGGGTCACGGGGAGAATCTGGGGCTCGGGGAGCTGCAGAGCCCTCCCACTGATTGCTCGGGTTAATCTGCCGTTTTGGGAGGGGGCCCCCTGCTGCATGTGCATTTGTGCGAGTGTGTGGTTGCATCGGAGGTGGTCTGCATCCTATGTCCTCCTTATATTGCACATCTGCTCAGCATCAGCACTATGTCAATATGCGATTCGATGATCTGAGAGGCTTCCACTGCCATATGCTGGCAGCCAAAGTAACCATAATCTGATGATTTGATCAGCCTGAGAATGAATTAGATGGGCGTTGTTTCTCCTGGCACCCGGGCAGGATGAGGGGCTTTCACAGGCTGAGCGCAGTCCAAGTAGCTCTCTGTTTGCTCGCGTCAACAGATCTCAGATGATCATCCAGGTTTTTACTTTGAGGGAAGCTGTAAAAACTTAAATGTTAATATCTTTCATTTTTATTCTCTCACAGGACGAAAAATCTAAAATTCAAGAAAGAGACCCTGAATACTGGCGTCATACAGAGTTAATGCCTCTTTACTGTCCTGACTGTACAAAATGCTGTTGTTTTGATGCTGCATTCAGTCTTGGCAGAATGGAAAGAACAGGAAGTCCTCCTGTTCCTGTTGGGAGATGGTTACTCATACTGCTTTGTAGTCACACCAATGATTTTCTTGCAGTGTTACTTATATGGTTCATTAACAACTGAAGCCACACACAAATAAACTGTGTACACCTTCCTAAAGACACCTAATTTGCTTAAACTGCTTTTTTTTAGGTTCAACTGCCAGTGATGCCAGCTTCCCAGCCATTTTCCCAACAGGTCTGAAATATTATCCAAGACTGGGAACAGCAATGTTGGTCCACCACTAAAAAAATATCTCAATAACTACTGGACAGATTCATGCATGCCCCCCTAAGCATTAACTGTAACAGGGTTTACAAAATAAAAATGGCATTCAATAGGCTGAAATGTTTTTAGCTTTAGAACATTTTAGCTTTTATTAACCCACTCAACTAAGACAGCAAGCAATTAGCATCATCGTTATGCCTGCTGAGTTTAGCTTTTCACTCAAAGCACCTTTGTTCTCCACTGACTGCACTGCTTTGCTTTTCACCTGCTCAAACCTAGCATAATAATCCGGGCCTCAACAAACCCGAATGGATAACATGGATATGACGATAAATTCTGAAGGACGACATATATTTGAGGTATTATTTCCTGACAGACACTGCTTTTGCTTCTTGCGGACATCAGGTGATTGACAGGGAGCAGAATGAATGCAGCGCTTTATCTGATATGAACACACTCACCTCCATTACTGTGATGGATATCTAGCTTGGGAGCAATTTTGAAATCTGGGTGTTTTTCCATTCTGCACGCAGGAATGCATGAGAGCGAGACAGAAATTTTGACACATCCAGTGACGCTGACTATGAGCAGGGATCGGGTCAACCAGGATTACTGGCACTAACTTCAAAACCAGTCAGCCTGTTGAGCAGGACGTGTAGCTCTGTTGTCGGCCTCCAGCTTACTTGGAGGTTCAGGATGTTCCTGTGATGGTTGTGCGCCTGCCTGCAAAAACACTGACTTCGGTGGACCACCCTGATCCGATTCACAACCAGACCAGAGCTACCTCTGATCAAAACAACAGAAACCGCCCACAGGGTTTTGATAATACGTCTCTCTTGGTGTTGGCTCAAAGTTCACTAAAGTTCCTTATAGATGGATCATGCTGAATATCAACCTGTCCCTGATGGATCTAACACTTTCCATTAAAAGCAGCTTTGTCCTCCGTGCGAGTGCATTTGAAACAGAAGAGAAAATATACACTTAAAAAAAGTACAGGAAATGAAATGAAAAGTTCCAGGACATGTTATTAAGGTGAGAACAAGCTGGGCGTTGGTGCGGTTCTCCATTTATATTGAGCCAGAAGCCAAGAAATACACATCTCCTCTCCAGCCTCTCTGAGCAGTCGCCCCCCGCCCCCCTTCTTCGTCCTGTCTGTATGGTCAGCTGGACCCTGTTTTCTCTTAACCCTCCTTCCACTGAAATTAGGTGTGGATTACTCAAACGCAGTACATCTCTGCTGCCCTTAATGTCTGTCTGTGTTCCTCCCTAACTCAGGCTCATTTAATTTGCCCTTTCTTTTGTCTCCCATCTGCTCTCTGTCTCACTCTTAAAGGGCTTCCCCTCTCGACAGCTCTGAGCCATCATTCCAAGCAAAGAGTACCTCTATTCACAACAGCAGAAATGTCGCCTCACTGACAAACCACTACTCACTCTCTTTCTCTCTCTCTCACACACACACGCACACACACGCACACACTGCCATGGTGATGCAAACATGTCGGGAAGCCTCCCCAGCCTCCCTCTTAATCAGGTCCATATGTAGTCTTCTCTCTCATAACTTAAATAGTGGCTCAGTCCCTGCACATCACGCGCCAGAACTGTCTGTGTTTGTGTATTCGTCTTGTTGCATGTGGTATAATGCACTGTATGTTTAATCTTCTAATGTTGTGCCACAAACCCCCCATAATCTTGGCAGTCAAAATGAATTTCTGTTCTTTCCAAATCTCCCCTTAAGCCTTTAAACAACACAGCCAGCCTGCTGGGTCAGCCGACGAGATTGTAAAGGGTGCATTTTAGCATGTTTTCTGGCATCCGCATCAACACACATAGGAGACAAGTTTGGCCTAAACCGTTTGCCGACATTCGTTTCAGGCTACTGGGCTGTTGCGGGAAGTTTGGAAGTGGTGGATTTGGCCCAGCTCCGTGTTTTTATACCCAAGGGGAAATTCTTTCTGTAACAAGGTGAGTAAAACAGATGTAAAGTCCAAAAGATGTTTAAAGATACACACAGCTGGTAAATACCCTTATTCACTTTCTTGCTAAAATTTAGTTGAGAAGATCGATAGCACTCTCATGTCTACATGGTACCAAAGCTACCACTGGTAAAATTATCTTAACACAAAGAGGGGAAATAAGTAATAATAAGTTTCTGTGCAAAAGTAACTAAATTAGACTGGTATTGTTTGCCAAATGTGATACATTTCTGAAAAGCTATTTCTTTACTTTCTAGCTAAAAAATGATCTGTTCTTCAAACTTCACCGTTTCCACAAGATAGGCTGCTGTCTTTCTACCTGATTGTTGATTGTTTTCTCGAAAAAAAAAGACTGTCTATTTAGAAGAAATAGAGAATAATGTTCATCCTGAGTTCCCATATATATTTATCTACATCATATTTAGTGTACTATGATAGAAGACTGATAAAACCAGGAAATATTCGCATGCTGGAAATCCCTTTTTTTATTTGCTTTATAAAAAATGACTTGGCACTTCACCAAATTAGCTGCCAGTTCAATTTCTGTCACACAGATGTCTGAGCACCGCTGCTGTCTAGCCACTCAGCACCGAGCACTTACACTCAAGCCAGCCAGCCTCCCAGGGCGAAATATAGCTAGAGAGCAGCCACAGCTCGCCTCGAGTGACTGTCTGATGTCCTCCCACACACTCGCCCCAGAGCCACAACAAAGACCGTACCCTAATCACACCAACTTCCCCGTTTTACTGACTAATCCCCCTCAGAACTACCACGCTATAGACGCCAAGAAATCACACGTACAGTATGTTAATTCAGGTTTTCCAAAAGCCACCTTAGCTTGGGTTTCATGCCTGCTGGGGGGAACGTGATACAAAATAACTCCGTACAGTCTGATGTCCATTAGTTCTGAGGAGATGATTACAGAAAAATTCAGAGAAGAAAGGTTTTCCTTCTAAAAAGCTAATGATTTCATCGCAAGAGAAGTCCAATTCTTCTAAGCCATGTGTGCACCATTAAAAAGCCTGTACAGACAAAACAGTCAGTCAGATTTGTTATTTTAGCACACACTCACACATTCGGTCCAAAGAGAGTAGAAGAATTGTAGGAAAAGCTGTTCCCATTCAACTTTTCCCACGGTCAGACAGACAGAAGAGTGCTGACTGACACTGTGGGGTTATCATGACACTTACACCGGAAATATGGTCAAGGAAACCTCACAGGACGACATTGACAAACCTTTTAGCACATTTTGTGGCGTCTGCAAATGAAGACATGTTTCGTTTAGGAGCCTCAGGCATCACAGACATTTTAATTTAGCTGGGGAGAAATATTGCAAAAGGTGAATTCCTTTCATTCAGAGTTTTAATACGGTTAACTCCCAAAGAGCCGTTTACTCAGCGCATATTAATCCCCCGACTGAAGCATCACAGAGCTGCTATAGAGACGAGAAAATACAGGAAAGCCAAGTGTTAAAATGCATGGCCTCCATCCAGCCGTTCAGTGAACCGCTTTCCAGCCAATTTCTGCTCCTGTGTTCTTTCCACTTCTCCATCCAGCTATACAATGAGGCTAAAAACAGACACATGACTAATAAAAAAACTTAGGATTTCGAGGCTGTTGCTGATTTTCATCCATTCTGAGGCCAGGCCCTGTCTGCTCTGTGGCATGTAAACTGAGCAGAGGAGCGCCAACTCTGATTAGCGAGCGCAGTAAACATGTACTAATGAATCCCAAACTACAGCCGAGTCCCACAAATAATGCACAGTGGCACCTTTTGTAGTTTCGTTCGGTGTTGTAGCTAAGTTTAGCTGAGAAATATGGGCCCTTTGTGGCCCCTTGTTCCAACACCGCCATTAGTCCACCGAAGACATCCCTGAATTCATATGTTTTCCCTCGTCACCCATGTGCAGCTTCGGCTTCATGGAGAGGCGGCTTGTGGGAGTCTTAGCTCTTTGTTTTCATACCATTTATTAATCCTAAAGAATATCGCGACATCTGTTGGCTCTTTTCTCTGCTGTTCTCAGATTGGCTCATCAGTGCAGAACAAATTATAGCCCCAACTTTGAACATATGTTGTACAGTTTGCATGCAGTCGCGAGAACACAGTCCCTAATGCGCACACATGAGGGTAACGTGCACATTTGTTGGCATGCAAAACAGCACCACTGAGAAACTAAGACAGACTTAGCGGAGAGTTTCATCCATAAGTCTTGTGACTCTACAGGGATGTTTGGCCCAAGATGATTTAGTCCAGATCCCTTAAAAGTTGGGTATCTACCCATACCGAGTCCAATCCGATACTTACATTTTACTACATGTTGATTAAATATAACAGATTGTACAAGGTACTTAGTCAAAATACTGAAGGTTCTGATTCAAAACTATAAATACAATCAGCTTAAATTTACAGGTTTAATTGGAGAATGCTATGATGTGTCGTGATCCACTAGAGAGGAACCACACTGCTTTTGATGAGGGTGTAACTTTGGCTGCTGCAAGTGACTGCTGGGGACAAATTTAGCACCTAGCGCCTGGTGTGTGATACCAGCGTATCGAGGTGAACAATTTTAAGTGATGTGTGCAAGGCGGCGAGAGCTCTTCATTACTTCAACATTTATGGTAAGTTATTTGAATAATTCACACACACTGCACAGGGCTGCACATAATCTTCCTGAGCTCATATGGGGCTTGTGTTTCCAGTTTGATCACACACAGCGTGCCTCTGCGCTCCCTGACATCCTGTCACGTGATCCAGTGGCCGGCATCTCTTCGACCGGCCTCGTCTATGGTGGGTGAACATGTGATGATGAGGCGATTTTTTTTTTTTTTTCAGGGATGTTTGTGGCTTCATGGTTTAAACTACAAAGGCAATACAGGACAAACCCCCAACTGTCAACAATCGTCTGAAACAACATTAAGACGACATGATGGCATAAAAACTCTCCCTTGAAACAGACATGAGATAAATGATATACTGTTTGTGTAAAGTTCTTTTTCACTGGAGTGAGGCTAATAAAGGGTACGTCCCCCCCCCCCGGGATCGTAAATGTCAGTCAATTTCATTACAATGTGCCCACCAGACTTTGATATGTGGCATATGCTGAAAGTTTGCTCACTATAGAGTTCATGTCTTTGGGTCACTGAAATCCTCTCAATCCAACAATAATAATGAAATTGTATAGAAAATGTATACAATAACACAAGGACATAAGGAGCATGATTATAGAAAGATAGGAAGACTTTAAGAACCACCATAGTGCCTCTACATAGACACAATATCAATAAAATACATCAAACTGGCTCATTCACACTTCCATGCGGGTAGATTCACACTCCTGAGGGAAAAAAATGGAAATCCAGATGAGGGTCTCTCCTGGCTCTGCTAATCTGTCACAGTTTAACCGACAAACCGTTATCAGACCACGGCCATTTGTTTACATTACACTGCCTTCAAGGCTGGCAGCCCGCGAGGCGGTTTGGAGTATCTGCTCAGAAACACGCCGCTTTCATGCTGATAACTGATGTGGGACTCGGAGCTGCAGCCACCATGTGAGCAGTCAAGCTGCAGCTGCACAGGTTCAGTTCATTCAGCTTGCCTATGGCACCCAATTTGACCTTATTACATTTGACCTCCACCTACAGGGTCACTACAGTTATCTTCTATATGCAAACAAATAATTTTTCTGCCTTACTGTCCTTAAAGGCACATCTTCTCTCCATATTCTTCGGTTTTGGTGCATTTAAAGTGATTTCCGGTTGTTACTGTAATATTTCACAGCACTGCACACATTACATTTTGCACAATGATCAGAATTTATCTGAAATACCACTGCATGTCTTCATATGTCATGTAAAAGGATGCAGGTCTTGCTCGGTCTGTCCTCCACATGGAAGGCTGCAAGTCAGATGTCTTATCCATTTCCACCAGTGTAGGAGCTTCAAACGGCGTGAGGAGATAGTGAGAGCAACTTCAAAGCCTTTGCAGTGAGACATGAAACAGATTGGGGGGGGGGTGCACGGTAAAACTGCAGTGTTTTGGGGATTTTTTTTTTCTTCTATTTTCATCCAATCCTGACTTCAGTGTTTCTAAGCATGCAGGAGCAGCCAGACTCTCTCCCGGTGTTTCTGAGGGATGCTCCTTTACTGTCAGGTTTGAAATCATGACAGCCGATTCTGGCTTGTTTTTCTAGGTAGGTCTGCAAAAAAAAATAAAAAATCCTCCGTGTCCCCCCCTCTGTCTCTCTCTCTCTCTCACACACACACACACATCCATCCATCCGTCCCTGCGCACGGGCTGAGAGGAGACCAGAAAAAGAGACAGAAATCAGCCTTACCGTGATTGTCTTCATCCATATTGATCAGGAGCTGTGACAGAAGGTGTGTCCGGATGAAACCTCGCTGAAAATGTCAAATGGTGTGAAAATGTGTTGGTTTGTTCTTTTAATCAGGAGGTGGGAGATTTTCGATCCCGGTGACAGAAAGAGAGAGAGAGATGAGGTGAAGTGGAGAGATGGACAGACAAATGCAAATAGGGGGGATTGAAGAGGCAGGATGGTGGTGGTGGGGGGCAGCCTGGGTGTGGATCAGAGGCCGGTCCTCGGTCGTGGATGGGCTGCTGTTTCGGAGGTGTCTGACCGCGACGTGAGACAGGCGGCTCCGCTTCTCCCTCTCTGCTCCATCCTCAGCTGCTCCGTCTGCATTCACATTAGACACACTGCAAACCGGGGCGACGTCACCAAGCCCCGCCCCCTGCAACGACACCCTCCCACACACACACACACACACACACACACTCTCTCATATACACACACACACACTGTTTAAAATCTAGAAATCAGCCTATAACACACTTACCATGTTTCAGTTTGCAAATGTAAAGTGTAAATTAAAAAATCTCAAAATCCCAGAAAAAAAACATTGCAGAGGGTATTACTGTGTGTGTGTGTGTGTGTGTGTGTGTGTGCTCCTGGATGCCCCATGGTAGATAAACTTGATAAAGTGCCCTCATTGGTGGCCCAGAGTTCATGAAAATGTGATGATGTGGGTTACCTGATAATAGAGAAAGTGTGATAGTGGTCTCTAGGGTGCCTTTCTTATGGCAAAAACTTCAAAGAGGGACGTCTGAGGGGCTCTTCAAAGAGAAAAAAAAAGATAAAGCGTCCCCTAGTATCCTTTCAGTGGAGAAAATATGGCTCCTATAATAAGTGCTCCTCTAGAGGAGAAAACGTATGATAAATAAGTAGGTAATTAATGTAACAAATGTATGTAAAAGTATATTTTATTACTTTATTTATCTATTTATTTATCATGAACCGAGATTCTTTTTTTGTGTCACAATAAATGTCACAGAACTGAATCAGTAGTGCTTTAAAATCCCCTTTTCTTTTCAAAGTGCGCAGAATGAAACTAAAGTTATTCTGATGATGCAACACTAAACTACACATGTTCAGTATTCACATCTGTATGGGAGAGCCACAGATATAGAAACTCAGGAGTAGTCAACCCTGTCCTGTGGGTTTGGTCAGAAGTCCTTAACCGCATTACACTTTATGTCCTCTTGTTTCCTCTGTTTGCACTGAAACAGAAACTAAGGTGTAAGGAAAAGTGACATCATCCTGTGACTGTAAGAGATGGTGAAATATCCCTCACCTCACTTTGTATTATTTTACTTACCTGACAGATTCTGATTAATAATTTAAAATATAACTGACAAATGATTGATGATATATTATTACAGATCAAGATTGTATTGATCCCCGATGAGATATTCATGTTCATTCATGTTTGATAAAAAATAAGTATCCATTTTGTTTAGAAAAAAAAAAATCTTCACAAACATTTAGAACTGTTTCATCATAAATGCATCTCAACTCTCTGCACACTGGTACCCCCACCCTTTTATTTTTGTCACCCTGCCCTCTCAGACAGCTTAATTTATTTGGAAGTTGAAGATAAAGGTGTGTGTTAATTACCACTCTGTGTATTTCCAGATAAATGGGTTCAGCTGGAGGTTGATTGTCAGCTTGTCTGACCGTTCACATGGCAGACCTTCATTAAATCTGATAATGCAATATTGATTAAATTAGCTAATTGTTGTTATAATTTGCAGGAATTATGCTCAATTTCTGATAATGTCCGTTTATGTTTTAGCTTTAAAGAATCACTTTGCCTCCTTATTACATGTTTAAAAAGATGCACTGAGCTGAATTTCTAACCTTGCCTACATCGCACGGTGAGCTCCACCAAACAGATTCTGGGTTGTTCAGGTGAATTTTCATTTGCAGCAGCAAATGGCAACCAAGGAGTAGATCCATCTGCAACTTACAAACTCTCCATACAACACTAAGATTTCTTGCCTGGGTTTAGTTACTCTTTAAGGTCAGAGGGCATGCTCCTTAAGTTCAGTCAGGGGTTAAACGCCTTAATCAGTAACGTGAAGGTGAACCTATCAGCATAGCAAACACACACCAAGATCTTTTACCTCTTAAAGCAACTTGCATGAACATTCAAATTAAATAACAAAATGGCAAATATGATCACTTTACATCATTAATTTGTTGAACATTATGAAGTATTTTGAAAAGCTTTTATTTGCTTCGTTAACGACACAGTTTTGGTGAACTGTGAAGAGCCGTCCTAAAAATAAGTGCGCCCCTGACTCTGACCTCATACATCTGCCCCACTTTCTTCATTAGTGACGCTGTTACGAGACCGCCTCTGAAGCCCAAATCGGGAATTTCAAAGGAATCTAGCTCAAATGCTTCCTGTCTGTTCCTGCCTGTGTGAGCTCATGGCTCAGTGAGGCTCTTCCAGGGAAGATCCCGGCCACACCCGCAGTGATGCACTGAAGGTAGGACTGTGAAGGCAGGAAACAGCATGAGATCCAGATTCCAGGAAGGGAGTTGTGCTGAGGACTCATTGTGCAGCACTACAGGGGGACAATGGAAGAAAGTTACAGAAAAGGAAGTGATCTGATCAGCCTGCCCTCCTCCACCCTTACTATATTATGAAATCTGATCTGACCAGTTACTGCACTCTACTGTACTTGAATGCAATTTTGATACTTCCACTCCACTACAGCTCAGAGGGAAATCATGTAGTTTTAACCGCAGTGCATTTATTTGACTGCCTCAGTTAGTTTTCAAGTTAAATAATGTCATACAAAACACTTGATCAGTTTATAAAATACAATCATACACACATACAATCTATGACATGATTTTATATCAGTCACAGTGGCGAATATTCAGCAACTGAGTATTTCTTTTAATAAATTTAGATTTAATTTAAAAAGTTCTCCCACTACTGTAGACAACGGACTTCATTATAAGACTAACCAGAACTCCTGTGCTGGAATAATACGTCACATTTTTTGTGTGCCAGTTAAATTGAGATCATTTGTACAAACGAAAAGTTTAAGCAAACTTTATTTAGAAATCCACATCAAAGCAGCACAATATACATTCAACATTTTTGACATTTATACAGGACCTTCCATTGTACTCTATTGGTGTAAATTTGCAAATTAATTATTTAGAAACTCTTCTTTGCTCAGTTGATGGTCACTTTGGTTTGCTACTAACATCCAAACTATAATCATCTAAACAGAGTTTGCCTAAAAGGTCTCCTGTTATCAGAAAATGTTGACTTTTACCTGGTCTTCTCTAGAGGGTTGAACTTGAAATATTTTCATTTCCCATTTGGTCTGCTGCTTTCCTCCATGTGGAGAATAATATTTGTCTTTCTAAGCTTTAAAAAATTTCTATATATTTCTATTTGGCATGTTGTAGAGAAGAGACTCATCAGCTACAGTGCTAAAGTCAACACCGCTCTGTGTTTTCACTTCTTAAAGTGCAGTATGTTCATTCATTTCAGGTTTAAATTGCATCTTTTGACCAATTTATTCCTTCATTTTTACTGTAAGTGCCCAATCTTAACATGTTCATAAATGCTAGATCTTAAGCAGCTGTTGGTGTGAATTATACGATGAGAATGTAAAAATGTGTTTTTCGCTTATGCAAAACTGTTATGCAACAAGGATGAAAACTGGGACAGTACTCCCACCCTTAGTTTCCCTTCTGTGTTAAGATCTCAGTACACTTCGCCTGCTTTGAAAGTCCATGCTGACATAACTGATGCACGTATCCATTGTTTCACATACAAGGAATGACCTCAGAGTTACTGGAATGAGTAAACCACAAACAGAATGAATTTACACGCATTTCAGTATAAATTTGATCAAGATGTAATAACTTAAAAATACACACACTTACAGCTCATAAAGTACTATTGTTATTAAAACGTAAGACAAAGGATTGTTTAAAGGGAGGTGTTGAAATGACTGAGAACCTTGAAGCAAGGCAGATTACTGCATATGATATAAACTGTATATACTACAGTATACTACATTATGGTTTGTTCGATTCATTGGTCTGTACATGATCAAACGCCCAAAGCTCAAAGAGTTAGCCTGGTTTAATTACATTTAAACATGAATTAGTTGCGGTTCAAAAAAGAACATTGGTCTTCTGGTCACATTATTGATATGAACACTGCTTTTTCCAGGAACGTGAAGATGACCCTCCCACAAAATGTTCCTCACTTCAGTGTTCTACTCAAAACAGATGACAACATACCATAAAACCAAATGTCCCCCCTTTCCTAAAATAGAAAATCAATGATCTCACATGTTTTTCCCCTCAAAGGCTCCAGGCATAAACAAATCCTGACTCCAAAGCATTGGTAGTTACAATTAATATGCACCATGTTCCCATGAATTCCTCCTCACACGCCCTCAAAGGCCGGCCTGCAGCCAGGAACCAAACAGAGCACATTCAGAGAGAGGAGAGAGAAACTTGAGGGAGAAGTTTATTGGACACACGACATCTTCATCACCATCTCTCTTTTTCTCTGCCGGCATATCCCCTTTAAATGTACACACAAAGCAAAGAGTCATTTTGTGTCAGGGAAGTGGTGGCCGTCAGTTTTGGGAATAATCCTGCGTTAAGTGCTGATGTCTAGACCAGTACAGGAAGAGGCTCCACTTCCAGGCTCAGTATAACCAAAAGGGTGGAGTCCAGTGAGAGCTCTCTGCATCCTACAATTCAATAATTTCCCTCTAATCAGTGAAACACTAGAGTTAATTCATCTTCTGCTCACAATGTGCACATTGTTCACCGAGATCATGTAGAAATGAAGTAAGACATATGCCAGCAAGAGAGAGTCATATCACATCTCAAACATCAAGTGAGTTTGAGATAGAAAACACAACATGAGAAGATGCAAGAGCCAACCTTTGCTCAGCTCAGCCTCTCTAATTAATTTCTGACCCATAAACTTGGCCTCAGTCTGACATCATTTCCACAATGTCGTTATATTTATTTTTTTCCCCTCATTTACAAGCTAGCATGGATGCACTCCACATTTCACTGGAAGCGGGTTCCTGCAAGGCAGTATATGTCAGCCACATTAAAATATCTCATGTGTGGGTCCAGGGAGCGGACAAATTGACCCTGCTTCAGTTTATGGCCCTTCACAGTTTATAAAAACAGAGCACTGAGATATACACCACTTTGTTGTCTAGTGGCACATATTAATTATCGCTTTGAAAGTCACCAAATGTAGACAATGTGATGCTGTAGTGAGATTTTGTAAGTTTCAGTGCAAATTTCTCTGCTGTCAGTCTCTATGAACTTCCTGAGTATGTGAAGACTATCTTTATCTTTACACCTTTATATTATCTATAGTCATGCTAGTGGCTATAGATAATGTATGCAAACAATTGTTAATTAGTGCTACATATAAAGTAAAGTTGAGGCTGATGGGAACAGTTGGACAAGTAACGATTTTGACCTCATGTTGTCTCTGGATGAAAAGTCAGGGGATCACCAAAGGAAGTAGGGTTCATTGTCTGGGAGCTATAAATGCTTGTATGCAATTTGGTGCAAATCCATCTTGAAGACATAGTTATTTTTCACTTGATTAGTGAAGAATTTGACCTGCTAGTGGAAGATCACCAGAGTCAGTGAGATTTATTGTCTGGGAACCATGAATGCCTGTACGAAATGTCCTTCCGTCCATCCAATAAGTATTGAAACATTTTGTCACATCACACAGTGACAATCTGCAAAGACACCTACTTCAGTTTATGTCTTTAGTTGTATTTAGGAATGGTGATGTACTGTGGTCTTTTTAAATTTCCTCATAAAGCCAAATGTACACAGTCATATGTCATGTTAAGATTTTTTGCAATTTGACAGCAGCCTGCAGAGACTATAATGAAACCCAGCAAAATTTGCTGTTACACTTAAGATTATACCCGACAGCAAGACTGTGTGCAACAAGTTCTACTCTCTGTTGGTTGTGGACAGGCTAACTGGGAAATGTGGGAGACCACAAACCTTGAGGGCGAGCGAAAAAGCAGACAAAAGAAAAGTTAAATTAGTTAAATTACAACAATTCATCAAAACTGGACTCTCAAAGAAGAAAGATTTCTGCAGAGTACCTTTTCAGTGTGGCTTTCTGTCCTCCAAGCAGATTCGTCCAAAATTTAATGCCCTGAACTTTTGCTGCACTCATTGAGGAAATGACCCTGTGCCACGTGGAACCGGATTCATCCAGTGCATCTCTTGACTACATTTGTGCGGCAGTGACGTAAGCAAGTAACCTGCCTCATGACCCATGCTGTTATAATGAGGAAAACGTTGAGCCGCACAGCTTCAGAGTTTCAGTCATCTGTATTAGAGTCTGACTTATGTCAATTGAAACATGCTGATTATTCAGTGTCTTCTCAGTCTTCCAATATGTTTGTTTGTAGTTTTACGTTTTAAAGCAATAAAATGTTATTTACATACTGCATCTGTCTGTGTCAGCAACACCTAATTTATCACCTCTCGTGTGTCACTGAGGAAAGTCTACTACTGGTGGATGTTCGTGTACAAATTTAGGGTTAACCAGCATAAACCAGTGGTGTGAAAGTTTTCAGATTCTTTACTATCACACTGTGAAAATACTCTGTTACAAATGAAAGTCCTACAGCAAAAGTACAAAAGTATTATAAGGGAAATGAACTTTTTTAAATCTTATTTTATTATATATATATTTTTGTCATTTTTGCATGAGAAACAAATCAAACAACTAATCAGTTATCCAAACAGTTACAGATTGTCATTTCCTTGATAGATTAACTGAGAAATTAAGTAAGATCAGTTTCTATAATTATTATTGTTATTATTTCTAAATTAAAAAGTGACTGAAGCTGTTAGATAAATGCAGAACAGTAAAAGGTACAATGTTTGCTTTGTAATGTGGCGGAGTGGAGGACAGAGGACTACACAGTTCATATTAAGGATTTTCTTGAAAAAAAATTGTAAAAACTTCTGTTAAATTCATGTGACCTTGCAGAATCCTTTTCTTAGCTAATTTCTCACATTATTAACTAGTAGCATTAGAAAACAATGAAGAAAGTCAGGGCTAATCCCACCTGAAATAGCTTTGGGTGTATTATTGCAAAAGGGATTCAAACATATCCAGGAATATATAAAAGAGTGCAATCGCAATTAATTTCACCATCAAACAATTTAATGTGATAGTCACATCATGGAGCCCTGCAATATTGGAAAAAAGCCTAGAAGACGGAGTCAGTTGTGACAAGACGGCCCACACAAATAGAAATTGATAGAAAGTTGATCTTGTGGGTTGATTCTAATCCATTTAGCAAGAATCAGAGCAAACCTGTGTCAGTAAATGTAATTAATTCCTGGAATAAATACTCAGATGGAGGATCATTGTGTTTTTTGGGTCTGAGTCTGTCGAAGCTCTGAGGAATTCCTGAATCAAGTGAAAACCATCTGCAGTAGTCTCACACACATTCCTGCTAACTCAAACACACAAGTAACGTGACACACTTCCTTTCTCACAGTGGCTGAGAGAGTGAAGCGAGCGACGTCGGTGAAGAACGGAAGAGAAACCAGAGAAAGAGAAACACACAGAGAATGCGAGGGAGGTCAAAGGAAACACATGGGACATCTTTCCGACCGGAAGCAAAGCACTGCCACTTGGCTGGAAACTTCCCATCACATCCAGTACAGGGAGCAGCATGTGACTCACCTTGCAGCTCGTGTGTATCTGATTGAATCTGATTGTGAAAGTGACTCACGGCTGATTGCCAGAACGTCAGAGCCAGAAAGAATGGCTAGATGGGACCGGACGCAAATAACAACACACATGTCTCATTCTTCATCTGATGACTAAATCTCTGCATAGTTAGGACTTCCTCAAAAGTTATAGGAGCTGCACATCTGCTGCCACTGGCTAATAAACAAGGTGCACAGAGCTGCCTGAAACCAACCTGAAGTAAACTGAACATCCCTCTGTCACGGCTCAACATGCAGTCAGACAACTAGAGGCAGTTCACAGTTTTAATTAATAAAAAAGAATTATTTTCCATTGCTCAGACATTCAGGTGGAATACATGCAGATTTAGCACCAGAATACAGAGTATTTTTGTGAGTTTGATAGAAAGACCTTCATGGGACGGAAAAAGGTTACTCCTTCATGCAGCTGTGACATTAAAAACACTGTGATGAAACTCTATTATCAGATCAGAAATGCACAGTTGCAAGTGTCCTAATCAGATTCGAAAAATTTCATCGGATGTCACGCTTCAAGCTGCTGAGTGACTCACGGCACTGCTAGTTATCGGCAGGATCTTATTAGCGCGATGCAAAGGCTCACATTGTTCGTATGGGAGGCACAGATAGCAGCAGCACAAATGCCAAAGCCTTAGCTGTGTTCAGCCGTCTGCTTTATGCGCTCAGTTTAGCTAAACGATGAAGTCCGGGGAATAACTGGCGAACGCTCTTTATCCTTTAGCTCTCGATCCATTAAAAATGTTGGCTTTCCACACGTTATGTGGCAGCAGACATCCCGTGGACTCTGTTGCGAGTGCTGCCATTACAGAGCACATTCTAGCAGTTAAGCCTTGATTGCCTGCAGACTGTCAATCTGACTCCTATGCAAATGAGAGCACCGTGACAGGGGTCATTAAATCTTGGTGATTATTTAGAGAGCTAATGGCTGAACATAATGATCCGATTAAATGACTCTCCAAACCTCAGTTTGGAGGAAGATGCATGTGGACTGAGGGCAACAGGGAGGCAAAGCAAGGCCTCGCCAGTGAAGTTCAAAGGTCTGTTTGTTGAAACCTTTCTTCTCACATCTGATGTGAAGCAATTTTTCCTACAAAACCAGGTGTTATCACAGCAAGGTAACACAGAAACACTCCAAGTGGCATAACTCACACAATCTTGAATTTAATCAAACAACTTCCATTGATTACGTGTCTCTGATTATCAGTGAATCCGCTGCTCAATGCAAAACCACATACATGAGATGAAAAAAGAAATGGAAACAAAAGAAAAGAAGAGTTTGGGGAAATATTCAAGGAGTTATCGTTACTTCTTAAACTAAGAGCAGGTCATTTCTCAGAATTTGAGCAGATTAAACAAGATCTAGTGTGTTAAATTAGTGAGCTCTTTTCCTTTAACATTGCACACAGCTAAGCCAGCTGTTTCCTCTCTATCAGGTCTTATAAATAAGTTGAGCAGTAGCATATTTACCATACAGACATGAGTAGTATCAATCTCCTCATCTGATTCTCTGCAAAAAAGGCGATATATTTCTCAAGATGTCGAACTGTTCTTTATCTATATATCTCTCAAAACATATTTGAAAGACGCATTTTGATATGTGTTTCCCAACGCAATTAAAAGAGCTGCAAAGAGGCAAAATCATCTGCAATGAAGTGGTAAAATGAAAGCAGATAAATCAAGTATATCAGCAAAACAACCTGGATAATAATTCTGTCAATGCTAAACAAAGACATATTGCACTGAATAGTGGAACTACTCTAAATGGGATACTGTGATGTGTTGACAAATACAGTATAAATAATAAATCCTACTAATTTGGGTGCAACTGTTGCATACAGTCCAACTCAGTTCAAGACATGTTTTTTTTTCTGGAGAATCTGCGAATCTTGCCTCAGAGCAGCAGGGAGAGCAGCATCTCCCCTTTAATGTCTTCCCCCAGTTTGACATCCTGATGTCCCACAGTGTGACTCCACTGTGTTTTACAGCCTCCCTGATGTGCAGCGACGGGCCTGTTTATCCTTCATTAATCTTTCTCCTTTGCTTTTACCCCCCACTTAATGGTGACGTTTATCCTATTAATGTGTTGTTTGCTGGGAAAATCCCCCAATAAGATATAATCCAGAGTGAAGGTTACTAATGTGCATTTCTCCACTGTGTGTGTGTTTGGACAGTATCAAAGCCTGCTGTTACATTAAAACTGTAAAATTGTGAAATGTTGCCCTCTTGTGTTCACATGCAAAACTGCAGAATGATGTTTTTGAAGAAACAAGCATTTACGTTGACAACATAAGTATTCAGATCCTTTAAAAGTACCATATTAGTACCATGTTGTGCAAACACTCTTTTATGAGTGAAAATTCTGCATTCAAAAATGTACCTGTGTAAAAGTACAAACTTACCAGCATCAAAAGTATCACAAGTAAAACTGTTGTGTGCTGCAGTTGAGCAAAGTGGAACCGACTTTAATTACTTATACTTTACACTTTATACTGTGGGTAGTTTAACGGATAAAAATGCATCATATTTTATTGTTCTATTGCATGTTTTTCTTTAATTAAAGAAGTAGTAACTATAGATTTCTCTCTGAAATGTACCAGGGTAGAGTCAGAGTCAGAGTCAGTTTTTATTTGTCAATTTCTTCACATGTGCTTGACATACAAAGGAATCGAAATTACGTTTCTCACTAATCCTATGCGTTACATGGACAACAGTAAAGTGCAGATGCACAACAAGACAAGTTCTAAAGAAAAATTTAGCATAAATAAATATTTAAAGTGCAGTAACTTAAGGCTACTTTCACCTAATGCTGCTAAACTAACTAAGGTATGACAAAACAAGACATAGAGTACACAAAGTCTGCTGCTAACATAACAGGGAATGACAGGACAGGACAACACAGTGTTTCAGCTGTATGCATTTAGAGGTAGTTGTTGTTGTAAATGTAGGGTTTTAGTGCAAAATGTTTCCTTATAGACAGTACTTGGATGGTAGTGGTAATAGTAATATGGGTAGTGCAAATATAAATATAAGTATAAATAAATAACAGTTAGCAACAGATGAGTGCAATTTGCATATTTAGAGTCTCAGTTGGGTGGGGAGAGGAGGGGGGGTCCAGTGTTTAGAGTCTCAGTTGGGTGGGGAGGGAGGGTGGGGTCCAGTGTTTAGAGTCTCAGTTGGGTGGGGAGAGGAGGGGGGGTCCAGTGTTTAGAGTCTCAGTTGGGTGGGGAGGGAAGTGGGGGGGGGTCCAGTGTTCCTAGACTCCTCCTCCCAGCCTGGTGCTCCTTCTGGCTGGGGCTGGGAGTGAGGGAGGGGAGAGGAGTTCAGCAGCCTCACAGCCTGGTGGATGAAGCTGTTCGTGAGTCTGGTGGTGCGGGAGCGGAGACTCCTGTATCCTCTTCCCAGAGGGCAGGAGACTGAAAAATATAGATATAATATAGAAATATAGAAAAGAAAAACCATAAAGTTGTACAATTGTAGTGAGTGATTATTCAGTTAAGCCATTAGTCAATAGACAGGAACTTTGCTGGAAACTATTTTGATAATTGTATGAGTCATTTATCATGAAAAAATATTTCATCAGTTCAGTTTCACAGACTTTATGCTTTTTGTTTTAATTATTTGAACAGATATTTAATTACTTAAAATGTTGGGGGTTTTGGAAGAACAAAAGTGTGGTATAAGTACTTTTATTCAACATTATCTACAGTCTATGGTAGTGACCACTGACTGTATTTAACATATGTATCTATATATGCATAACACATATATCTTTATAAAATATATCTTTACATTCAGTGTGTGATTGTGACCACTGACTATAACATCTATAATATCTCTTTATAACATATATATCTTTATAACATATATATCTCTTTATAACATATATATCTCTTTATAACATATATATCTCTTTATAACATATATATCTCTTTATAATATATATCATATATATCTCTTTATAACATATATATCTCTTTATAACATATATATCTCTTTCTAACATATATATCTCTTTATAACATATATATCTCTTTATAACATATATATCTCTTTATAACATATATCTCTTTATAACATATATATCTCTTTATAACATATATATCTCTTTATAACATATATCTCTTTCTAACATGGACAAATATCTCTTTCTAACACATCTGTTTGTGTGCGTTGCGCGCGGTGCCCAGCAGGTGGCGGGCGTGTCCGTCCTGCTCTGACCGGATGTGCAGGGATCCATGTGGGCGTTGTTTCCCTCGGCGTTGACTCCAGGTTTTTTTTTCCTGGGTGTTGCCTGCCTGGATTACAACTTTGGAGTTTCACGGGGTGTCGCTGAAACATTTGTCTGTAACGACGACGTTTTAAAGTAGTTTTCCTGATCCGCAGTCGACGTCCGCTCACTTTGTTCACCGGTTTTATTTATCCGCCGCTTGCTAAGCTAAGCTAACGGAGCTGTAGCTGCGGGGTTTGCTAACCAGAGAGCCGTCCGATGCAGGCCATTAAGTGTGTGGTGGTGGGGGACGGGTGAGTTCAGCTATCTGCTTTTAGTCTCACTTTAACATTTAAAACTCCTCCAGTTCGACTAAGTTTAAAGCTGACACCGCTTTGGTGGGTTGACCCAGTTAGCAACAGTTGGCTAGCGGCTAACGAGCCTCAGATAACACGCCAAGTTTGAGCGACAGCTGCTGTTGTTGTGTGCTGCTCTGCAGTCCAGCTGGGTCAGACAGATTTATCTCCATGCTCCGGTTAGCTGGGACTGAGAGGGTCACTGCATGTCATTTATCAGACCCAGGCTGCCATGTCGACGGCTGAGCAAACAAGCAGCCCCACTGCTCGTCCGGTGGGCGAGTTTGAGCTTTGTTTCATGTCCACACTTTGATTCAGCTTACAGCCTCTCTCAAGGCCTGCAAACAACATAATGTGTTTATGTTTTATTTTATAGGATATCTAAATTATAACAAAGTCTTATCCAAGTGATTTGCAAAGTAGCAGATGACTTAATCTGTCCTATATTCAGTTATGTGAAGTGTATTAATGTCATACATGTCAGTCACAGAAGACGCTTGATTGCAGTACTTTTACTTTGCATACATTATGTCCATTTTGCTAATAATACTTTTGTATTTTTACTTACTTAAGTGGGTTTTGAAATACATGACGATGATAGTTAGCAAGTGGTAGCAGTGGTTTAAAACTAGTTAATGACTTTGTTTATCTCATGAACAATGGTGGAAAGTAACTAACATTTACTCAAATACTACAATTAAGTACAGTTTTAAAGACCTTGAACTTTACTTGGGTATTTCCATAATATTAACATTAAAAGTTAACAATTAATGTTAATACCAGAGCTGCAGTGATTAGCTGATTAATCAGTTCCACACAGGTTAAACTGAGCTTGTCTGACTTGTTAACCTGTCAGGAACATAATACATATTTATGCAATTAAACTGACTTGTTGTTGCCTTTATTTAACTGAAAACGTGCTGTAAACAACAAAACTATAAGAATAAATCAAGTATCAATCATGAGTTTTAATCATTGTCTTTTCTTCTGATCCCAGGGCTGTGGGTAAAACATGCCTGCTCATCAGCTACACCACCAACGCCTTCCCCGGAGAGTACATCCCCACAGTGTAAGCCACAGACACACCTCTCATGAACGGCTGTGATATAATGATAGTCAGCAAATGAACATGACGGTACGCTTCATTTTTAACCAAATCTCCACCTTCCTCCCTGCAGCTTTGACAACTACTCTGCCAATGTGATGGTTGATGGGAAACCAGTGAACCTGGGCTTGTGGGATACAGCGGGACAGGAGGACTACGACAGGCTCAGGCCTCTGTCCTACCCACAGACAGTACGTGCATATTTATACACACACAGTAGTAACATCGGCTTGTCTCAGACCACTGCTGTACACAGACTAGAATCAGCCAGACAATGTTAGCATGAACACTGTTTTCACTTAGCCTGCATTGATTTGGAGTTATTCACTGGTCTTTGCACTCAGCAGAGTAGAGCCTTGTATCCACGGTACCTATACACTGTCTGGAGGACGGCTGGAGGAAGTGAAAGGGAGCTCTTGTTTGCACTTTGTCCTTACAACAAACTGCTCTCTGTGCCAAAGACTCACAAGGAGCTGAGAGTGGGACTCAGCTTGTATTTAACCTACAGAGTCCAAGATTTATCTCGCTGTGAACCCTCATGTCTCAACATTTAGGAATATATTAGTCAATATTGTATGTTTATCTTCACCAATGTTTGTGTCCCAGTTGTTGTAGAAACAACTCTACAGTACTGATTAACTTTTTAATGTTATATTGACGTTCGTCATTTTTTCCTCCTCAGGATGTGTTCCTGATTTGCTTTTCCCTCGTGAGTCCAGCCTCCTTTGAAAACGTCCGTGCCAAGGTGAGAACAACCTGCCCTTTATCTCTGCCAGTAATGGTGATATTGAGTTAACTCTTTTCAGTGACGTTCCACGGTCAGATCAGTGTGGATGGAGGGATAATTTATTAGATTTTGACAGAGGGACAGATCTGTAGTGTCAGCCATTAGACAGTTACCATTTTGGACACAACATCAAAACTGACTGAGATAGGAACTTGATCTTAAATCATTTACTCTTTTCTCTCCTAATTACATGATTACTCACAGAACCTTATTTGAAGTTTTAACCTCATAGTTGTCAGTATTTGAATATATCAGGATAAAAATGCTGGATCTTTTAATAACAAACATAGCTGTTTACAAAGAATCTAATTTGCCACATGGAATAGTTTTTTTTTTTTAAATATTTAATAACTACAGGACTGAGAGTTGATCAGAGAGTTGTTCAGTGTTGGTGGAAGTTTGTGTCCTCTTGTTGCCCCCTGAGTTCCTCAAAGGTCACACATCACGTTGAATCTGGATCAGAACCAGGAAACAGAGAGAGAAATCTTTTCTTTTAGCTACCCACATTTACACTGTCTGCCATACTTTCCATCTGCCATCCCACAACCTCTGACTCTGTCCGTCCTCTCTCTTCTTCATCCCAGTGGTACCCTGAGGTGAGACACCACTGTCCCAACACGCCCATCATCCTGGTGGGCACCAAGCTGGACCTGAGAGACGACAAGGACACTATCGAAAAGCTCAAGGAGAAGAAACTGTCACCCATCATCTACCCCCAGGGCCTGGCCATGGCTAAAGAAATAAGTCAGTTGTAACGCATACAAAGATTAAATGTTTAGATAATGTATGTAAAGTTTCAAATTTAAGGAAGCTTTCTTGGGGAATAGTGTCTCTGGAAATAGTATCAGTAATAGCACACAGTTTCTCATGTTTGCATCATGCAGATTTATTTGGGTAAAATCTGCAGATCATTAATACTTTGATCATTTAGAATAATTCAGTTTAAGGTCTAATTTGTTTACAGTTATTATCGTAAGTTTTATTTTGATGAACTATAAACGTAGATGTTGGTATTTGCACTTCTTACTTGCATATGTTTTTTCCTAACATTTTTGTACATTACATTTTAATTTCAGATGGTTTCATGGTGTTCTCTGAAAGGCACCCATTTCCTTTTTAAAAACTGATGCTTTATAGTTTAAGAACATTGTATTAGAAGAGGTTGTTTTAAAAGTTTTCACTCATTTTAATTAACTTCATTTTAAATTAATTTCCAGCAAAAGTCTACAATTAAATTATTAAGAAGTTGTATTTGTTATGAACCCTTATGCTTCCCAGAGATTTTAATTTTGATTTCACAATCATACGCATCTCCTCCGACTTTAAAACATTTATTGGACTGGATTATTACACCATGCAAACAAAACCAACTGGTAAATTGGTTTCTGACTTGTCCTTGTCCTCTGCCCACCAGGTGCAGTGAAGTATCTGGAGTGCTCGGCTCTGACGCAGCGCGGCCTTAAGACTGTGTTTGACGAGGCCATCAGGGCGGTCCTGTGCCCCCCACCCATCAAGAAGAGGAAGAGGAAGTGTGTTTTATTGTAATGGAGAACCATAGGGAGTAGACAGATAGGAGATACGGTTGCAGTCAGAACTCGCCTACTTAGAGGGAAGAAGATGATGGCTGGGTTCCCCAAATATCTATTCACCCCCTGTGTCCTTGCTTACATAGAAGCTCCAGTAGAACAGACCTCCATCTGAAAGAACTTCACAGATTTAAGCTGAAGGGTTTCTGTCACATTTCTTTAGATCTGTTGAGTCCTTTCAGATGGACAGGAATGAAGTGACTTTGCTAAGGCCTTGGGGGATGTGAGGGTGGGGGGGTGGGTAGATTTGATATCTGGGGTTGATTGATTAAGGAGAAAGAGGGAGGATTTTACTAAAAGAAACCCCATTAATTTTATTTTTCTCTGACATTGTGAAGAAACACTACTTGAACGTGATTTTTTTTTTTCATGAAATTTCTGTAGATTTAACTCGGTAAGAGAAGGAGGTCCTGTACTGCACTCTTTCCCCTACACACTAAGAGATTCCTGCTGCCTTGATGAAATTTTACTTTAAGGAAAAAAACTTTTTTATTTCTCCTTTTCTTTCTTATCATCGTCAGTCTCTTTGTCAGCTGTGGGTGACGGACCGTTTTGTTTACATGTGTCATCTGACGGGACTGAGGTGTTGCCAAAACTCAGTCAACGGTCATCGCTTTGCAGTCAATCCATGAACACTAAAATGTTTCTCTTCCTTTTTAATTTCATTTTAAACTGTACAAGATACATCAAAGCAGTCATTTAGAAACTGTTTAACCCTTAAATTACTTATATCGATTAATGTAGCAGCTTCTAAGATAAGTAGTAATTGCTCTCTACAATTAACACGCATTTAAAAACACAGCTAGATATTTAACAGATAATTATCTTGTTTTGTTCTTAAAGGCTTTTAGATGAATCCATTGCTCTCTTCTCACTACGTGTTAGGTGGACACACAGTATTTTATGGCTGACTGGTGGGCTTGTGAAGGTGCAGGTGAAGGTTCATCTGTAAAGGTTATTTCATCATTTGAAATTATCACTAAATTCTCGCTCAGAATGTGCTTTGGATATTCAGGCATATTGCTGTGGTTGTGGTATGTGACCACATCATTTTAACCCCATCCATCACTGTTGTTTATTAAGTCTTTGAGCCAGTGTATTAGCACTCGAAGGTCGTGACTAATTTTAATGTATTTGTTGTCCAATAAGACGTTGATCGGTAACTGTTCAGCAAATCCATTTTGTTTTGACATGAGCAATGATCAAATTTCATGGGCGATGGAACTACTGTAAATCTAGACTCATGTTATCAGTGTTTCAATGGCGCAGTGGAAGTGCACACTTGGATTTACTTTCTTCCTAAATGTGGTTTAATTTTGACATAGTAATATGCTGATTTTTTAAAAAACAAATAAATTCATTGACAATGCCTTTGTTGTATTTTATATCTTTCGTCCAAACACACAACAGTTTTGGGAAATAATATAAAACTGGAATAAATTACTTTTGTTTAGCCTAGAAATGTCAGAAAATGGTGAAAAATGTCCATCTTGATGTGCCAGAGCCCAGTGAGATGTTTTCAGAGTTTATTGTTTTCATCTGACGGGTCTGAAATGCAGAACTTTTTCAAAGATCATAAAAAAAAGAATATATGTGAAACCTCACATTTAACCAGAAGTTCAACATCTGACTTTGACCAATGCTTTTTTGCTAAAGTACTACAAAATATTACCAAAAAAGAAAATACAGACATTCCTGTCTCTGTGTTAGCTGTACTTAGTACTTCACGATCAGTAAATGCTAACATGTTATACTAAGGTGGTGAACATTACAAGCATTGTAATCAGGTGAATACAGTCGCCAGCATGTTAGCTCAGCTGCTAGCCTGGCTGCAGACTTGATTAAACAAATCAGTTTCACTACTGATTACTTTTCTGTTCAGTGATTGACCATATTAAACATGCAGCTTTGTGGCAAGGCAAGACTGGTATACATATTCATGGCAGGTTTATCAAGTAACACAGGAGTGGCTCTCTTTTCCAGGACAAAAAAAACTGAATTAAAATCCATCTGGATTGCAGGATATAATTTCTTGTCTTCATCAGGCTGTGAGCTGTAAAGGTGAGAGAGGTGAGGGTTGAAATCCACGACCACTTCATGGTTGGCTGGCTTTGGCTTTCCACTGCTCGTATACCAGCTCAGCAGACACTGCATCTTCAACTCCCATCCCTGTTATTGTAAAAAAAAACAAAAAAAACTACATAAGTACCTTGCTTTGTAAGAATGGAGTCCTTTTGACATGATGTGGTCATATCAGGTGGGACTTACCGAGGGATTTGAACACGGTTGTCTTCTCTCTGTGGGCAGGTTTTGTCCTGTTAATAACCTCTCCGAGTTCTGCGAACACCTCGGCCTGAAAACAAGACATCCACAAGCATGTTTTAACACACACACACACACTCCTCAGTTATCTTATCAAGGCAGTTGTTGGAAAGCACAATGACAGACTGACCCCCGAGAGGATGACGTCACCGGACTCAGCCATCGCCCCCTCTCTGCTGTCGACGTAAACCACCGCCTCCTTCATCAGCATGTCGTCCAGCTCCCGCCAGTTTGGCCTACAAGCTCCCACCGCTGCTCAGCGACAGCAGGGAAACACAGTGGGAAATATTCAAAAATCAAACTTCATGCTTTTGTTTCTACAAGAACAACAATCTAAAGTTGTTCAATGTAATCAGGGTGTTGCACGGTATGGGGCCTGTACATAGGCAGTCCCTAAGTCTATCCCATGATTTTAAAATTACTATTAAAGACCATTTGTTGGGGCCCCCTACACTATTTGAGCCTGTAAATTAGTACCCTCTGCCTTCCTGTCCTACGCCCCTGTTTGTGATGTGCACAGTTACAGTGAAGCATCTCCCTCCAACAATGCTCAAACAATGTGCAAAAGAAAATCACTCAAGTAAAATGAGAATGTAAGACAAAGTGCAAATAGTTCAAAATCTAGGAATAAAATAAAACATATATGAAACAATAAATAGAATATGAAAAAAAATCACCTATGTGTGCAGGGTGCAGATCTAAAAAAATCTCTTATTTCTTCTTTATTTATTTATTTTTTTTGCATCTTTATTTCTTCTCACCTGCCACGTGGGCTCCTGGTTTCACCCACTGGCCAAAGAGAATTGGCTCTGTACACCTGGTGACCGTCACTATGACGTCTGCTCCCCTCACCGCCTCCTCCACTGAGGCGCACACCCTCACCGGACCACCGACAGACTGACAGAACATCTCTGCCCGCTCTCTTGCGCGGCTCCAAATGCGCACCTGTGGGAGAGGTCCGGGCAACTTTCTGACAGACCAATATGTAACTCAATTAATCACAACACTGGTGGTTTCACTTTCACTGGATTCGACGCTCAGACTTATTCTGAATCCTTGTCTCAGATCTTTTCTGCTCAAATGTTTCCCCATTATAAACTATCATGATGTGACTGCGTGGATGAGGTATTTCTTAAATTTCCTGTTTGCTATAAGAAATGCTTATTTTCCTTCTTGTCAAGAGAAATCAATACACTAAATACAAACCAACTACCAGCAGCCGGTTATCCCTGGCTCTGTCCAAAGGTAACACAATCAAAGCATATAAGCACGTTTAGAGCTCGCTAATTATTTCTTTTCACTTTAAATCTTCTTTTTTTTTAATCTGTGAAAGAAATTAAGGGTCTGAAAGATAATTTTGAAGTGATTTCAATCCACAGCAATCAGTCTTTCCATAGCTGAGGTGAACATTAAGAAAGAGGCTTTAAAAGGATTTATAGTTGGATATTATATAGTGTATTTTACCTTACAGTACTGGTGTTACCAGTTATTATAACTACCAAAGTTTGGTCAAACCTGGTGCTGATTTTTGTTGTTACTGTGACTGTTAGTGAGCTTGAGAGGCGCTGGAGAAGGGTAGCTGGATAATAAAGCAAATGAAATGTTAAACTACAGGCTAACTATAAGCTAAATCAAGTAAAAGTAGGAGTTCATAAACCAGGAAAGCTTATTGTTTCTATGTCGTCCCACATTATGCTTATATTTTATGGCCTAGAACCTGGAAATGTGTTGGGACAGAGTGGCTTCTGTTCGGGCCTGCTGTTTGTGCATTTACAAGATCTGTTTCTGTACCTCCTTAAACGAAAACATCTCTGTGAAGACACTGTAATGAGTCAGGGCCTGTTTGCCGGAGCCCAAGATGGTCAGCACCTCTGCCTCGGGGCGCATTAAGAGCTGCGTGACAAAGAGCACACCAGTGAGTGTCAGTGTTAGGACAACCGTGCAAGACCAGAGAGCGTGGATGGGTGTTTAACAGAATGAGAGGTACCTTGGCGGAGATGGCAGAGGCTGCGGCTGTCCTCATGCCTGTAATGACATCTCCATCCATGACCTGCAGGACGGAAACATGGTGAGACTGGCGTGACTGGGTAGAGCTGTCAAACCGCTTCAGATTTGTTGGTTTCATTTGTGGAAACTAACTCAAGTAAGTTTTGGTGAGAGGGACTTGTGCAGGCACTGGGTTTACTCACAGCCTTCACATTCCCATACTCCGGGTCCAGCAGCACCACAGTGGCTTGGGTGGCTGGCAGAGTCGAACTCGCCTCCCTGTTGTAGAAACACACGAACTTTGCGCACAGGACTCCATCCTTCTCCATGTACGCCGGCATCAATCCCAGGAAGCTGTAAAAGTGAAGAAATGTTGTCAGGCAGCCAGAGTCGCGGAGTGTTAATGTTTCATTTGTCCCAGCAGCTCCTGCAGCGCAGGCCTACCCGTGGTGTCTGTGCAGCGGCACCGTGGTGCGCACAGGCTGGATCAGCTCCGCGCTGTCCCGCCTGGAGAACTTCCCCAAAGCCTGCTCCAGACGGGGGATCAGATCTCTGTAGTGCAACAGGCGCTCCACTTCATGCTCCCAGATGATGACAGGAGGTCCGGGCATGGCTTCTTCTCCCTCTGCTGCTGCTGCTGCTGCTGCTCGGGCGAGCTGAGCGGGGCGCGTTTGGGTCCAATGTCCGTGCCGCGTTCAGGGGCCTCTTTAAATAGCTGATGTGGTAAGAGGGGCGGTGCCTGACCCGGATGGGCAGGTTTTCCGGTTCATAGAAAGAAAGAGAGTGAATGAATGAAAGAATAACCAATATGTTTTAGAGAATTATAAAAAGTGCTGATATGTTTACATTCTTTAAGGACGCATGGGGGTTCAACAAAATATCTCCCAAAAAAATCTAAACTACAAGTGAAAATACATAAGTATTATAATCAAACTTTTCTGTAAGTATTAAGAAAAAAGATGCAGGATTAAGTGTCCATTAGACAGTGCATTAGGTCACTTTTAAAGAGGTGGACTGGTAGCTGGAGAGGTGCCAGTTCACCTCCTGAGCACTGCCAAGGTGCCCTTGAGCAAGGCACCGAACCCCAAACCTGCTCGGGGCGCTTCAAGAGGGCAGCCCCCTCACTCTGGCATCTCTCCGCCAGTTTGCCAGTTTGCATGTGTGTGTGTATTCCTATATGTAAATGTAAATTTCCCCATTGAGGGACTAATAAAGGGTCTTCTTCTTCTTTAAGTTCTTTACTTGAGTATTTATATATTATACCACTACTAATAATACTTTTAGAAGTAAATGTAGTTTTCACTCCACTACATTTATACAGTATGAGCTTCTAACATATAATACAAGGATTAAACCATTAAAGTACCTTACTTTAATTAATTTCTAACCTCATCTCACTGGTATTTGTAATCCATTGAAGGAGTCTGACCCTGAGCTTGGCTGGACCAAACTATTGAATATAAAATAGCTCCACCTCAACCAGCTAAAACAGTAAAATGCTGCATATACATTTATGCATCTGTATTAAAACTCTAATGTCTTATAAGATGATATATCAGTCACACACTTCTGTAGAATTAATACTTCTGTCTTTCCAAGTTCAAGTATATTCTGCTTAAGTAGAATTTTGAATAAAGGACTTTTACTTGCAATGGAGAATGTTTTAGTTGCACTTGTACTGTAACTTAAGAAAAGCAATTAAATACCTTTTCCACCACTGCTTTCCACCTCAGTTTTTTCATATTTATGATAAGCTTGAGGTAAAAGTAAACTGAACAAAGTGTGATCCTATAAAATGCCTCAGGCCTCTTTAGGTGTTCTAACAGAGTTGCATCATTGTTATTATAAGTAATGTAAATTATAGCATATTATATGTTCTTATATAGAAAACATAAACCAGGTTTTCAAAATTAACTAGACTGAAGAATAAAGTCTAAATGAAACATAATTTCCATGTAGTTTTGACTTCTGAAAGGGATGACACTTTTTATGACACCACACCTCTATCATTTCTTATTGGCTTTTTGTATCATCCCATGGAGGGAAAGTGTACTCTAGCAGCTCTTCAAGCCAGGCAACACAGGCTAAACTGGGCTTGTCTGACTTGTTACAAACATAATACATATATATCCTAAAAAATGGACTTCTTGTTGTTGCCTTAATTTCACTGAAAATGTGTTATAATAAACACAACTAAGCCAAACTCTTCCCTAGATTTAAAACTATTATTTCTTCAACTTAAAGTATATTTTGCTGGTAACACTTCTGTTTAGGTAGGATTTTGCATGAAGGACTTTCACTTTGCTGTGGAAACTTTCTACATCGGTGCTTTGGTAAAGGATCTTAGTATTTCTTCCCCCACTAATGCAGGCCTACCACTTCACTATTATCATTCAACTTTGTGTGCAGAATTTTAAAGCAGTAGGTGGTCTTTTAACATTAATTATATTGTTATTGTTGTATATCTATTATAGAGAGACATTTGAAGCAGTGTAAAGGTGTTTCTTCATGACAAACATTTTAATGGAAAATCAGCATCTCTTCCCAACATTGGCAACATTTGGCTGCTGTTGTATTTAGTTGGAATGAAACATGGAAACCATCTCTTCAGCACATTCATGATGACATTTTAAGTTAACACTTTGGGACACGTGATATTGTTAAAGGTTAACTATTCAATCTCCATCCAATCTCCAGAGACAAATCAAACTTTACAAAGCACCAGGTTTGAAGAATAAAAAATTATTTTATTATGAATCAGGTGATGCTATGGCAAAGCGATACACTGAAATGAACACACGGTCCTAAAAAGTAAAAAACAAAACAAAAAAATAACTATTTTTTATGTCAAGCAAATTGCAATTGTTTCTTTTTTAACCAAATAAGAGAGAAGCTTTTCTCCTTTTTTCAAGGAGACTTTGTCACAACTACAGAAAAATTACACAAGCAGTCTCTCAATGGCCATTTGAACAGACTGAATCTGTGGTTTGAGCTGAGACCCCTCCTTTATGGTGACTGAGGTAGCAATGACGGGGCGCGACACCCCGCAGGCCCGGCCCAGGGCCTGCTTGGACCGGACAAACACGTACGGGACGTTCTTGTCCTCACAGAGCAGTGGCAGGTGGAGGATGATTTCCAGTGGTTCAGCATCAGCAGCCATCACAATAAACTCAGCGATGCCTCTGTTCAGGGTTTTAGTGGCTGGGGAAGAAGTAAATGACAATTAGACAAACTGTTTTATCATTATTTACATAATAGCAGTTTTACACTGACAGCCTTACTGGTTTTAGAAGGGACTCAGAGACACATCACCACACTATATCTTTAACAATGAAAGTTTAAAACAGAAATGTATAATATTGGCATCTATTTAATACAATTATCGACAATGACCATGTCCCAGTAAAGTGTTCGGGGCAAACACCTCTGCATTAATATATGATTTTTAAAATGTTTTTTAAAAAATATATTTTTATGTGTCATAACTATACTACCATATGTTACATTGCTGTATTTTATCATTATACTTAATCACATCATAGATTAGTCTGGTGTTTGCTGTTCACATTGACATGATGATTCAGATAATATTAATCACACCACTGTCAATGTGCTACTTCAACAACCAAATCTTCCCGTTGGGGATGAATAAAGGTTCATCTTTTCTTATTAACATAATTCTTCAGTTGGTTTAGTTTAATCCAACCAACAGTAAAACAAATAATTTACACTACTGACTAAAATATTAAATGATAACCAAAGTAGCTTTCATTACCCAATTTATTATTTGACTGATCATCGCAGATCTTATGTTTTTAAAGACCTTCTCCAGGATCTTTCTCCACACCTGAGCAGTGTTTGCACTCGTGTTACTTGGAGAAGAGTGCTTTACACTTTCCAAATGTTACATGGACGCATAGGACTCATAATAACGAACAATCATATTACCAGCTTATAAAAGAGCCCACCCGTCAGTTAGATTTAATAATTGTGCCCCCTCACCTTCATTGGCCCCCTTCCTCAGCTGTTTGTAGTTTGAGGCTTGCTGAACCAGGTCCAGGATGGTTTTGGTCAGCGTGGCGTCGGCCAGCGGGTAGGCCTTCGGGTTCACTTGGGCTTCAGTCTGGTCACGGTGCACAAAAAAACACACATTAACAAGGAAAATCAGCACATGAAGTCAACAAACATGAGGATGTTGCGAGTTAAATGCTCTCCTTCTCCAGCACAGTTTCTTTAGCTTCTTAACACTTAGCTAGCCTGTTAGCTTGTTCAGGACTCACCATTATAGGACGTTTGTTCAGATATTCCGGCCCTCTCGGCGAAATGCTTCACGGAGGACTATTTTGTTCCACCTGTATTTGAGAGGACAACAAATCGCTGTGTGTTGGTGTTTGTTTGTGATGTTGATTGAAGTTTCAAACTCTCTCAGCTCGCTCTCATGCAGCAGCTCCAAACGCTCACAACACGTGTGAGGCACCGCGCATGCGCACTGGAGTCACCGAAAGACGACCGGAAATGTTTTTTTAAAAACTCATTTTGATTTTTTTTCTTTTCGCGTTTTCAAACTTCTTATTCTATTTTCTTATGCTTAATTTAACGTAATCAGGCTAGATGGATATAACCATAGAATATCTTGATAAAATTACTGCAGTGACTCATTGAATATTGTATACTTATTATATATACAAGATTTAAAGACAGTTTTAACATCTATAGGCCCATGTGAACATGTGATTTATTGCTCTTTTATGTTATGGAATATTTGTACATTATTTATTTTACTCTCAAGGTATCAAGGTTCAGTTTTTGGCATTTTACAACAGAGGGGTGTACACTAAATTAACACTGAAGTCCCTTCCTGCTACACATACATAAAACATATGCACAAATTTAAATAAGAGGATAAAATGAAATAAAAAATTAGATAAAATGTAATTTCCTTTCAGTACTCTTATAATAAAAATAGAATAATAATATGTACTTATATACAGAAAAAATAAATGGAAAGAATGTTATATTAAACGAATGGTTGTGTTTAATAATTTACATGTATGAAAGTTAATAGTAATATTGAATTATTTATACATTTAATTATTTATGTGTTTATTGGTATTTCAATAATTTCCATTAACCTCCGTGACGACAGGGGGCGCGCGTTAATTGGCTCGGCTGTTTTTTTTGCGAGCGAAGCACACGCTAGGCATTGTGGGTAGGGCACTTTCAGGGCGGCCATATTTGTTCATCGTCCTGAGTGAAGGAGAGAGAGCAAGAGAGGGGAGACGATGAAGGGGATCCGGGGACTCAGCCAGCTCTCGGTAAGGACTTGTCCGAACCGTCCGGTATATTCGTGTGTCGGTAAAAGCGTGGGCTCATGAGCGGCGTGTTTCAGAGAGTGGGTGGTCGTTTACCGCTGTGAAGAGTCAGGGTCGTGTCTGGACAAGGTGTGAAGAAGAGCGGACAAGGAAGCAGCAGAAGCTCGACTTCAACCACCAATAATGTTATATAAAGAAACACACAACAGGGTTTTCCATTTAAAACCCCAAATTCACTCAGCTCAGACCACATAAAAGTCAACGTATAAGAGAGGGTGTCTCACCCCATCTCATTATTTAAAGCTGACACCTCTACTGTAAGTGTATTAAACACAATAATTAATTAAATTCATATATGAAACCTGTGTTTGTACAGTATCACAACCAAAATGCAAACAGTGTCGTCCAGAGGTAGAAGAAGTAATCAGATCTTGTACTTAAGTAAAAGTAGTGATACCACACTGTAAAAGTACTCTGCTGTAAGTCCTGCTTTCAAAATTACAGTTAAGTAGTAGTACAAAAGCATCCAAATATACATAACATACTAAAATTAAAAGTGCTCATTGTTCAGAATGTCATATTTCAGATTCTGTTTTATTAGGGCTGCAGTCATCTGTCAGTCATTTTATTCAATAATCGATTAGATGTTTGGTCCAGAAAATGTCATAAAATTACAAAAAATGTTGGGTTAATCTCATCACTTTATCTGCTAGGTAGTATAGGCAAGTGAATTTGTCCCCCCAGGAATAAAGAAGGTTTTCTCTTATTCTCTAATATGACATCATCATGAATTTTGATTATATATTGTCTTATTAAACTGAATCTGCAAAGCAACAGGTTGCTTAAGTTATCTAATAAATATGGTGGACTTAAAAGTACGGTTGCCACTGAAATTTGAGTAAAACTATGACATGGCAGAAAATGGAAATACTCACTTAAAATACAAGTACCTCAAAACTAAACTGAAGGACAGAACTTTAATAAATATAAGTAGTTGTTTTCCTCCATTGGAAAAGATATAATCTGAGCTGAACTACCAGAGCCCCACATTTCTAATAAGATAGAGTAGACAAGGCATCCATCTTGACACACATTTATGAAACAATCACAGACAACAGAAAACATGATGAAGTACTCCAGGCTCCTAAAGGTAATCAGGACTTTAAAGGAGAAGGAGAACAACAGAAAGACCTCTAAAATAAATAACCACCAGCAATATTGCAACAACATGAGTGATGGCTGCTGGAATAAAGCTATTTTTATGCCGCTTTGGTCTACACCTGTGTTACAAACCTCCATCCAAAAGGAAGAAGATGAAATTCACACTGCAAAGGAAGAGAGTTGTGATTTAAAATTAAACTGGTTGTAAGTGCGTCTGGTTTACAGAGACTCTGGGTTTTGCTGTGAATCACTAATCAGCATTATAGACCATTAAACATGTTAATTCTGAAAGTTCCTGTTTGATTAAGATCGGTTTCAAATCCAAGGAAAATATAAAATCAATAAAAGCATGATAGAACAAGGTCATCATGTTTTTGTCAACCTTCATGGTGAGAATATTTTGTCCTAAATCTTAATTCATTTCATTGGCAATAACTAGAAGATGGTGGGAAATATGGTGCACTGTAAGAGTTAATGGGGAATCAGATGCATACTGAATAAAATCATTAGTTTTCTATAAGGCTGTTGTGTTTGAGAAGAATATATCGATAGAAATCATGGGTAATATCTTTACACCACCGATCCCACTATTTACAATCTTGATGATTTTCTTTCTACTCAAATTTCCCTCAGATCAGCCAGCAAGCCAGCGACACATTTAGTTGTAATCTCCCGCCTTTCCATGTGCTCTGTTTTTCCAGACGAGGCTTTACGCGGCCCAGGCTGCCCGTAAGGTGGAAGTCACTGGGGCCGCCGAACACGTTAAGTTTCAGCCGCAGGATGTGCAGGTCAGTGGTTGTTGACGTGTATTTCTCCTCCACAGAAGCGGTTCTATGCGGTTGTCAGAACAGGCCAGTCCTTTACAGAGCCCCTGGCCGGCCTCAAGCTCGCTCCAGGGGCTGCCCACTCCTACCAGGACGTCCATGTATGTTGGGGAGTGATGAGGATGGCTGTGCTGGGGGTGGAGAGTGTGGTTGTGGATTTGAAAAAGACAAGATGACTTGATCTGGCAATAGAAAAGACACACGTTGCTTATGTTTTATATGTTTGTCTTTTCTCCTTAAGTTTAGTGTAAAATATCAAGTCACCAAACTAAAAGTCTAAATGATCTTTAAAATTACCCTTTAAAAAGTGCATACTGAAGCTTACCGGCTGACCTGTTTAATAAATGTCTATAGATGATGGAGATGATGAAACTGAAAGCTGTCCTTCTGTCCAGGTGACCAGACTGCCGAGTGGACTGGTGATCGCCTCCCTGGAGAACTACTCCCCAGCATCCAAGATCGGTGTGTTCATCAAGGCCGGCTGTCGCTATGAGACCCATGAAAACTTGGGCATCACCCACCTCCTCCGGCTGGCTTCCAACCTGGTAGGGTACTATACAATTGGTGAATTTTGAGTTTGGTACCGTTTTAATAGAGTATTATTCATTCAGCTGTAAAACACAAGACCAAGAATATACCTAATGAATATTTTGAACTGTCTCAGCTTGGTGCCCACTTCGTTGTTTTTCCAGACAACCAAAGGAGCTTCAGCTTTCAAGATATGCCGTGGTGTTGAGGCGGTGGGCGGCAGCCTGAGGTCAGTATCCTTTAAGAAAAGCAATTAACCAGTAAAGTTTCTTTCTTGATTTGTGTTCTTACTTGGATATCTGTGTGTTTGTGCTTCTCTGCAGTGTGACCTCAACCAGAGAGAACATGATCTACACTGTTGACTGCCTGAGAGATGACATGTGAGTCTTTAACTAACATCAGTGTTGTGATAAGTACTATATGAGTCAGAAATTAACAGGATGCTTGATAAAAATGTACCATGTTTGTAGTACAACAAGTTTTAGAGTAGACAGGTTGCTGTAAAACTTTTGTAGTTTGGTACATATGAAAGTTTACTGGAAAGGCAGATTTTGCAGGAGGAGTCGTTATGTTTTTCATTTCGATGGCACAGTCTCAGCACTTGATTTTACTGTGGCATTTTTGCTTCCTCTTCATTATTTGTTTGCAGTGACACAGTGATGGAGTATTTGATCAACGTGACAACAGCCCCCGAGTTCCGACCATGGGAGGTGTCAGACCTCGTACCCAGAGTAAAGTTGGACAATGCCTACGCTGCACAGAACACTCAGATAGGTGGGCCTTTATTTCCCTTGCAGTGTTTATTTCCCTTGCATTTACAAAATCAGAGTTTTTTTTGTTTGCTGCAGAGCATAGCCCAATTTATGACCCAAGCCATTTTAATGTTCAATTACACCATAAATAAGGGGTAGATTCAGACATTATATGTTACCCTTGTCTTTCATCAGTGCCCTTCATGAATGAATCACAACTAGAATACTCCACAAGTTTTAGTCAAGTTATTCTTTTTGGGGTTGGCACATCAGAAAACACTGGTTCACAAGGCAAAGTGTGCGACAATTAGAGCTTTGTTCTTGATTTAAAGCAAAGATGACAGAGCTTCCAGCATTTAGTTGTTTTTTAGAAGTTGTTTAATGTAATTGTTGATGAGAGGTTTCATCAAATGTCTTGTAATTTCCATGAAAATGTGTTATTTACAAAAGTACATCGTATGGCACAGATGCAAAAAAAACCTGACTTTATCTTTGGAGTCTCCACCACACAGGCAGATAGTGACTTATCCATTAAGAAGACACATCACAAATTTTACCTTTTTAAGACCAGACTATTTCAGCTCATGATTGTGCCTCCTTTATCTTTTCCAGGTGTGCTTGAAGGTCTGCACCATGCTGCCTACAAGAATGCTCTCAGTAACTCCCTGTACTGTCCTGAGCACATGATTGGAAACATCCAGTCTGAACATGTAAGTATTTTCCCAGTGGTTATTCTGTAAGACCTTTAGCTATTTAAACTCCTTTTCTAACATCAATCTTTTTTCTCTAGCTGCATCAGTTTGTCCAGAACAATTTCACAAGCCAAAGAATGGCTCTTGTTGGACTTGGTAAGGGTCATTGTACCTTTTTAACATAATAACCCAGTAATGATATCAGCACTATTTTAAGTTGGTGTGTTTTTATGACGCTATTAATGGAAATGGACACTTGTCCTTTAGGTATCGACCACACAGTGCTGAAGCAAGTGGGGGAGCAATTCCTCAACATCCGCAGCGGGTTAGGCACCACGGGCGCCAAGGCTCAGTACCGTGGAGGTGAGCTGAACCCACATTTTACCACAGCTTTAATATTTTCAACCCGACAAAAGGTGACATCTTTTGTGCCTCCCCATCTATTCCTGCCTCTCTCCAGGTGAGATTCGTCAGCCCAGCGCTGGCAGCCTGGTCCATTCAGCGGTGGTGAGCCAGTCAGCAGCAGCAGGCACCAGTGAGGCTCTGGCCTTCGGCGTTCTGCAGCATTTACTGGGAGCTGGTCTGCACGTCAAGAGGGGCTCAAACACCTCCAGCAAACTAGCCCAGGGTGTTGCCAAGGCAACTGCTGACCCCTTTGATGTGAGTGGTTGTCAGTTTGGAATATAAACTTGGGTAAAACTTTATAGCTTTATAGCAGGCTCAATATGAGACTATAGCACTGTTTTGTGTATCTTTACCATTAAAAACATTAACACCTTCTAATCCTAATATTCCTATCTTCCTGTCCTCTGAACAGGTCACTGCTTTCAACGCAAGCTACTCTGACTCTGATCTGTTTGGGGTCTACACCATTTCCCAGGCTGCAGATGCTGGTAATGTGAGTATCGCACAGTCACGACAAACATCCGTTCACCAGTACAAACTGTTCAACAAAGTAGCTGCAGTCCTTCTTTCAAAATGAAACTGGAAATTGTAAAAATGGCTTGATGTGATCTCTGTCCTCTTCTGTCTCTCTAGGTGATCAAGGCCGCTCTCGCCCAGGTGAAAGCTGTAGCTGAGGGGGGCGTCACAGCTGCTGACCTCACACGGGCAAAGTAAGACAAACGGACATAAAGTGACACAACATTGATATGAAGCCTCCTTTTATCATATAATCTAAATTATGAATGCATTGAGAAATCAAGCAACTTTACAACACCACCAGAGAATAGACAAGTTTACCAGTCTTGTATCTGTAACATGAATATGTAGCTGGGAACAACAGCAGGTTAGCTTAGCCTAAAGACTGGAAACAAAGGTAAACACCTTGCCTGGCCCTGTCCAGAGATAACAAGAAATAGCACTTCACATAACGCTGTGTAAAGCTGAATTGTTTTTACTAAACATTTTGTCTTTAGATGGAGAAAAAATGGATATATAATATGAATGAGTGAGATTTAGAAGGGCTGGTGGGCAGATTTTAGTTCTTGCTTTGAACAGCCCGGCTAGCTGTTTCCCTCCTTTTCCAGTCTCTATGCTAAGCTAAGTTAGCCAGCTGTAGATTTATATTCAGTGTGCAGACATGAGAGTGGCATCCTCACTGGACTCTCAACAAGAATGCAGATATTTCCCAAATGATTTCTTTTAACAGTGTAATATGTCTGCTGAGAAAAGGTGCGGTTTTTCTTTTTAATTTATAAAACAGAATCCTACCAATTGACATAATGTAGATTTGAAATGTACTTCTGGTGTTAACCGTACATTTATCAGCCCACAGCCAATTAACTCAAACCCACTAGCACTTTGCTGCTGCTCCAAGTTTTTGTTCATGAAACACTTGGTGCCTGTTGGTGGTGCTATTAAGCCAAATTCTTAAACTGAGCTGGGTATTTGATAAACTGACATAGCACACAGATGAAAAAAACAGAAAAAAATGGACTGATTAAAACATCTCACCTCCTTTGGCTCATACTGACATACATTCAGAAGAGAATACAGCAGATTTAAAGTTTTTCCTCCTGGTCTGATTATTGTGGCTCATAGTAAACTCGTCTTTGTTTTCTCTGCAGGGCCCAGCTGAAGGGGCACTGCTTGATGTCTCTGGAGACTTCAGAGGGTCTCCTGGAGGCCATGGGCACTCAGGCTCTGGCTGAGGGAACCTACACCTCCCCTGAGGAAATCTCCAGAAACATTGACAACGTCTCTTTGACCGACGTCGCCAACGTAAGACATTTGATTCTGGTCACGATGTTAAAGAAGAGACCGGATTTACCTCAGTTATATAAATAAACTTAAGATTTGCTTTATTTACTGCGTTCTTAACTTTTTTGGTATTTGTTTCCAGGCTGCCAAGAAATTTGTGTCAGGCAAGAAGTCGATGGCATCCAACGGCAACCTCGTAAAAACGCCGTTCGTGGATGAGATCTAAAGCCCCCCTCGTCACTGTGTACTGTACCTGAATCTGGCGGCAAAGCAGAATTTGTTTCCTCTACATTGTGACTAAAGTAACAAAAAAAAAAAGAAAAGAAAAAGCAGAGGTCATCACTTAATCTGAGATGCCGTTGTTCTGAGAGATATAATGTCATAACACCAGTGGTTATTTATAGGTGTTGTAACAGTATACCTTCAGGTGATGCTGCTCACAATGTTGTGCTCCACCCATCTGTCCACATTAACTGTATAGCTGATGTAAAATAATGAATAAATTCTATCTACCTTACCGGATTTTACGTTGTTTTTTGTGGTCCTCTGTGTCTTGGATGTTGTGAAATGAGTTTTAGCCAGACAGTTCAGTCTTGTTCACAGACTTAAGAGCTCCTTGCTGATCTTTCAATCAAATCAGACTAAATGACCTCTACATCAGCATCTACAGTTTCATGACAGCTGAGAAAACTGTTCAAGTCTGTAATACAGTTACAAGCTTCAGAGTGGATCACTTAGATGCAGAAATAGTGTTTCCAGATTAATATAAATACATTTAAAGGCACACAGGAATAGCTACATTATCAGTGGAGTGTATTGAAGCAGTTTTAAGTGTTTTTGGTTTGTGATCCCTTAAAATAAAGCAAGATATGTGATTGTTGGTTGTGAGCGGTGAATTTTCCTTCTCAGATTTGCCTGAAGAGGTGAAAGTATCTAGAAAATCCCCAGAAAAAAAAAAAGTAAAAACAAAATAAACCATTTCTGTAACTCCAGACGGGGAATGAAGTGTGATGAACGTGATTGAAGAAGCTTTCGAGTAAACGAGTAAGTGGACCTTTAATTGAGTTTTTGAGTATCAGCTCTTTGGCTGCAGGAATGTGGGGCTGAAACTTGACTGGGGCAGCTCAGATAAATGATAATCCTCCTAAATCATCATCCTCTTGCATAATTCATGGTCAGGCCAAAAAAAAAAAAAAAAAAAGTGTCAAGAGCTGTCGCCTATTCACGGATTTTCTCGCGAGAGTTGAAGACAGACATGGAGATGAGCTGAGTGGATTTTAGTTTCCATAACTGAGAGAGGACAGCATCGTCCTGCAGGAGACACACTCAGCAGCAGCTCTTTAACTCGGGGTTAGTGTCGCTGCTGAGGATTATAAGCTCCAGAAAAGAGCTTTAAATGTGGGAAAGGGAAGAAACAGCCTCCATATGGGGGGGGGAGAGGTCGTGCACACTCAGGAAATAAGTCGACTGCATGCATGAGTCCGTTTTCACTGTTTGAGGATTAAAGAAAAAAAAAAAATATAATAAAAAAAGAGGTTTGTGCAGATGCAAGCTGCGTGCAGGTGGAGCATCCGGAGCTGAAGTAGTCCATGATCCCGGGCTCGCACCCTCCCGGGCTGGAAAGGAAAGGGGGACACTTCCAGGAGGGGGCAGCCTGCATGCCTCCCCGCCCGGGAGTCGGACACCATGTGCGGGCAGACCCTGGAGCAGAGCCGGGGCGACGGGACGCCCGGTGCGGGTGCAGCGCGCCGCTGACTCCCCCCTGCTAAATGTCCCGCCTCCTCCTCCTCCCCCCTCCCCAGGTGAGACTGAGGCGCAGAAACACTCTGGCCCCCGCCTGCCTGCACCGACATGGATAAGCTCACCGTGATTTCAGGATGCCTCTTCCTCGCCGCGGACATCTTCGCCATCGCCAGCATCGCCAACCCGGACTGGATCAGCACCGGAGACTCGGCTGGTGGGTGGATGCGGATGATGCTGTTGTTGATGTTGTTGTTGTTGTCTGAAAAAGTGAAAATCAAGCCCTTAAAATAAAACAAAATGTGTGATTGTGGGTTTTAAATTCTAAGCAAAGTAAGTACAGCTGTATCATTAACAAAATGTATCAAAAGTTAAAGTTATCAATACGCACAGTGGCTCCTTTCATAATGGTAATGGTACTGAAAATTATTCTGTATTTCTATATTCTTTATATACTACTGGATCATATTATGTACAGGTTAAACAAAAAGTAAAAAGTATGTTTCCCTGGAGTATGTAATAGAGTACAAGTAAAAAGTAACATAGAATGATGAAAATACTCAAGTAAAGTACAATTATATCAAAACTGTAAGTGTAATTAATGCAACAAAGCCGAGAGCCTGAGAAATGAGCAAATTCATCTCCTTGAATCTGAAGTTTTTAGTGCAGCAAAGGTCAAGCAGATGTAACCAAAGTCCCAAAGTTTAGATACTAAAAAATAACAATGAACTACATCCGTGTTCTTGCAAGATTGTCTTCACCCGTCCTTCAACATAAAATAGAGAGTGTGGCGCTCACAACACCAGGAGCCCTTCGTACTGTAAATATATGCTGTCTCTATGGGGCACTGCACTTTAAAGGCAGTAAAAACTCATTTTTATCCTGATAGCCATGAAGTTCTGCATGAAAAACATAATTTAATGCCAAGGATTGAACAGTTTTAGTTATTTAAAATTGTACATGTTGTATTATATTTCTGTATTTGTCTCATAATGGACAGCACCTACATTACCCACAGTTCGACTCAACCATCAACCATCAACAGTGCGGATGAAGATTCAGGTATGTTGAGCTAGCAGATGATGAGCTTGGGGAGTTGGTGTGACTCCACCCCAACATATCTTATCATAACTTTAACTTTAACTCACATTTAGATAGGGGTACTTAATTTTTGAATCCATGTTCATCACGGAGCTTTAAATACATTTATTATGCACCACTGAGGACACATGATTGTATCTCAAAGAATAATCCTGATCTCTAGATCAGATTATGATTTAATGAACATTATTTAATTAATCTTTTGGCATCGGTGTCAGCAGCTGTTGTTCTGGATTAAATGAAATGATCACCAAGATGACCACACTACAGCCAATAATAATCGTGCTTGGGACGGCAACTGTCATTGGTTGTACATTCAGTCCTGGAATTAAAGTGTTGAATGCAGGTGTTGACTAAATCATCTACTTTTGGTCAGCCTCACTGGTTATCGCAAAAGAGCGATATTGAAATGCAAAGTCCAAAAGCTAAACATTGACTAGAGCTGATGCAAGAGACAAACAAACCACTACAATATATGCGCAGCTGCCTGTGGTCCTTGTCAGCCTCCATCCTAATGCTACAGTGGAGCGGGGATAAGCGCGTAACAAACCTGCCGAGTGGTTGTTACAGGATTTAATTTGCTGTAAAAATACTGACTGCAGCTGCAAGTTGAGTACATAACAAGCAGTTTTTGTTGCATAATTAAATGAGTAATCACGCACCAAATCTTTTTTTTTCTTTTTTGCTCTGAACTTAAGTCCATTTTGTGCTCACACTCGGAGGGTTTTCCCATTCCTCATAGTAAACCATGGTGTGAAAATAATGTACTTACTGTACTAAAAGCCTTTTGTTCCTGTTTAATTAGTCGAATAGTAATTACCTGAAGGCAGGAAGTGTTGTTTGGGAATGAAGATGTGTGACTTTTAATTAGGCCTCCTGGGAGGGTAATACTTTCCACCTGGAGAATTAAAGCTCCTCAGGCTCAGTCATGACGTGTTTTATTTTGGCTGTGAGTGCCTGGTGTATACGTAGAGACATAAAGAGAATGACTGCAGTTCACGATTTTCTCTCAAACTGTGCCTCTGCTCTGAGCCCAGCTCTCATAAATCCATTTAGCTGGCTCACTAGATTTCTTTGAACGCTCAGAAGAAGAAACAGAATAGACCAGAATAACAAATTCTATCACTGTGAATGTGCACTTTGATAACTTCTTATTGGTTATCTTGATCATTTAGAACCTCCATTAGTGAAGGTTTATTATAGCCGCTGTTCAAACCCTGATGTTTTCATGATCTGCTCTGTTATTCCTGCGATAGTGCTTTGCCGTGCATGTCTGTCAGCACTGTCTGTGTGCATATGTGTGTATGCACTTGGTGTGTGAGTTTGTTTCAGTATTGTGCTGAGAGACTTGAAGCAGCAGGGGACGGTCTGAGTTTAGCAAGTATTGGTTACTAAGTGCAGGTTAAGGTTGGCTCACTCAGAGGTAAACAACTAAAACCAATGCCGCAAGGTTGTTTGGATACAGTTGTAAATCACACATTTAAGGAGCAGATTCAGTGTGTATTGAAATGAGTTAGTATTACAGTTGTTTGTGATTTCTGATTACCTTTTAAAGATATTAGACAGCTGTGTGAAACCTTCGGTGATATTCAGCAACAAGAAACAAGGCAGTTTGTGTTCATAGTTTTAAGTGTAATTTACAAAAAAACAACATATTTTGGTAGTTAAGGGAAAGGTTTCCTCTTTTTTTCTTCCTCATGTTTAATTGATAGTGGGCTGCAATGTGTGACCTGGCCGTAACAAGGTATTATGAATGGGTTATAAACATATAAAACTTTTCTGTACTCTCGGGATGAATGGAGAGGACAAAACATGGATGAATGATTGGGTTAAAGTGTAACTCCAGTGTAACTGAGTTTAAAGCGTTGTGATAGTTGGAAAAGAGCATAATGTGTTGAGTTAGCTGGTTAAATATATATTTTTAATATAGATATAAATATATATGATAAATAGAAATATATGATAAATAGAAGTTATAATAACAGTTAAACCAGGCTTCGCCTTTGTTTATTCCAATTTCAACAAATAATCCTCTTTATAAGAAATAAAACATGAAACTTAAACTTTATAGTACAGTAGTAACACCTGAAGTGCAGATGCCAGACACACATATACCGGACATTATAAAATAAAGACTAATTCATCTAATTTGCTGCCATGGCTCTCGAATAATTTGAAAAATAATGTTGCTTTCTTCATCACATTTCTATGAAAAACAAAAGCTTGTAGCAAAAGCACATTTAGTTTGGACCTTTGGCTTTTGATATGGACTCAGCAGTGAAGTGGATGCACTATTTACATTGCCTCCCCCCCCTGGGGTATGAGAGGATGTGTTGAGAGGGAACAGGATATCCTGTGTGTAGGGGAAGAGGTCAGCCTGCAGGAGGATGTGGTCCAGGTTCCCGTCAGCCTGGTCCCCGGTCTCATCACCCAGCACTGTATCCAAGATCAGGAACTGAAACCATTTCAAACCAACTATGAATATTTAAAGGGCCGAGTTTACTGTCCATGTTGTGATGGATATGGGTGTAGCATTATGTGGGAGATGGTGGGAAGCCTTTCTAGGATAATTTTTGATAAAATCTTTTGTCTTGTTTGTGTATTCTTCCAAGATCCATGATTGTACATCTTCTCAGACATTATATGATTTAAAAATAATAAACAGTTAGATGTAAATTTAAGGGTCTAAATGGCCTTAAGTACCAGGTGTTTATTCAAAAGCAGCATTTTATTTTTCTCCTAATTACACGATGTTTTATTGTGGCCCTGTGTTTTTCTTGCACTCTCGGTGATATTGGTTACTAGTAATTTTCGCCATTGTGACAATTATGTTAATTCTACAATCCGTGCATTTAAATTTCCCTGAATAAATCCATGAATCCATAAAACGTATAAAAGCTCCTCTTTCTTCCTTGTCTGCTTGGCAGTAACTGCTCGCTGAAGATAATAAGTAAGAAAACGGAGGGAAACAAAAGAATAAATGAAGGTGTGGGAGGATTTAATTTTGCATTTATGCGCTCTGTGTTGTGTGGGGGCTTCTGTGCAGTCAGACTGGATGCGGAGTTGAGCAGATGCAGTCTCTGCTGGGCTCAGAGTGTGTGTGTGTTACATGCAGAAGCCCTCCTACCTGACATCACAGCACCAACCAGGCTTTGTGAGACCGGAGGCCGCCTTGCCACCTGATGGAGGGTCATTGATCTCTTCATTTCTGCTTCGGCTGTTAATCCCACTGTTTCTCGCTCTCTCTTTCTCTCTGTGAAGCCGGAATCTGTTTGACGTCATACATGAATCGCTTGGGGAGGGGGGGGGGGGAATCTCTGTTGTCGCTGGCACACCGCCCATCATCGTGTTTCCATACCAATGGGTTCCTCGGCCCCTGGTCACTGTAGGGAATCAGAGGGACATGTCAACATGTCCAACCAACAACTGTCATACGTTGCTGCGCATTAGAGAGTTTTCTTTTATATAAAGAAAGGGCTGCTGTAGTCATATATTGGATTTAATGGGCAGTAGACTTGGGATTATTATTCTTGTGAGTCACTTTCTGCAATTTTCTACTGGATAAATCTGTAATGGTGTGTTAGTTACTGTGGAGCCAAAGTCCCATCTCTTACAATCGGAGAGAGATTTATCCAATCACAGGGTATTTTTCTACAATACTAAAGTGGCTATAACCAATGTATCAAATAACAACGTGAAAACTACACGACAAAGTGAAAGGGGTCCCTCAAAGTGATGAACGCACAGAGAAAATGACCTGAATCTGCAGCTCCTGTCTACCTGACGGAGCTTTAAAACCTCAGTGTTTCGAGTGACTCTTCACCGCTCTCATAGCATTGTTTTCAGCCACACAGGGCGGCTGTTATTTGATTAAAAGCTGACTGCTCACTACAGACATACTTACAACTGGCTGGTGAACCCAGCGGAGCATTTATAAAGAGACGGGTGTTTCCCTCAGGAGCTGGTGGAGACCAAAAACAGAGCTAAAAGAGAGCAAAGGAATGTTGGACTTGTATTTGTCAAGCATCCAGAAACGTATCTTAAAATGAATCATTATGTCTCTCTGTAACTGCTGGATGTGTAAATAACTGCTTTAATTTTTTTTAATAAATATTAATTTGGATGTTCACAACTTGTGTCCGCTCCCTTCAAGTGGGTAAATAAAAAAAATCAGATATTTCAGGGATAGACTAAAGACAAAAACTTGATTACCTTAGTAACGGCAGTTAACCACCCCGTCCCCAACCAACAGACCACTTTAACGTAAAATAACTGTTCCAATTTCAGCAAAATATTTTGTGTTCTTGCAGGACACCATCACTTATAGTAAGAAGCTGATAGAAAATAGGCTCTAAGAAAAGTTCTCTGTTTACACGTTTTACCATCTGCTTCTGTCGCCGTTCAGGTCAGGTAGAGGAATAGTGTTGGTGTTGTGACTCACCTATGTATGCATCAACATAAAGCACTAGTTCATCAGTATGTATTTTTTTGGGTGCCTCTGTTGTAATAGAAGCTGATGATTTCTGCGTCTTTTATCTTTTTCTGTCTCCATCCAGGCTCCCTGACTGTGGGTCTAGTCCGGCAGTGCCAGACCATCCACGGGCGAGACCGGACCTGCATCCCCCCGCAGCTGCCCCCGGAGTGGATCACCACGCTCTTCTTCATCATCCTGGGCATCATTTCGCTCACTGTTACCTGCACTCTGCTGGTGATATCGCGCTGGCGCCGCGAGGCCGCCCACTACGCCCGATGGATCGCCTTCACCGGAAGTAGGTGTTCTGCGCCACCTTTCACCCTCCTTCATCATAATCAATTCTCTTTCTCATTTTCCACCCACAGATGTGTGCAGAGAAATGATTCATTTCACACAATTTCATATGAATGGCCCTCCATGGCTATGCCAACAAACAGGAAGTGTCTTAACTTCAAGCTGAGAGCAAAACACAATCAGTCTCAGAAACATCAGATTTTCTACATCAGGAGACTGGATTTATCTTTCTTTATCTATCTATCTTTCTTTATCTTTATCTGTCTTTTTCCCACCTAAAGCATCAGCAGACTTGGTAAAATATAGTTGGTCTATGTCCAGTTTCACCAGTTATGTGACAGGATTCAGGAATATTGAAGACTTGGGCTGTTAAGGGCTTTTAGAGTTTATAAAAGCCTGTAAGGTGAGCGATGCTATTTGAGGATCTCCTGTGAAATAAAGGAGCTTACCTCAACATCAGAATTCGACACTTCAGGAAAGCTTTTAGTCTTTAGTCTTTAGTCTTTAGGTAATTATGAACATCTTGACAAAGTGACTGCTGAGGAGCTCTAATTGATGGGCTGCTTTCTATTTTTACAGCAAAGAGACAGAGTTTGTCTGTTAGAGAGCACCGCAGCAGGAGCTGTGCTTCACTTCGCTCTAAATATAGAAAAATATGAAGCAGGTCCTGATGAGCAGACCATCAATACTGCAGCCAGTTTTTAGTTCCAGCTACAGTTTTTCCACACAAAAACCCACCTGAAAGCTGCCTTAAAAGGTGGTGAAGTTCCCAGATGCTGAACATGAAAAACCAAATGTTTAATGATGAAAACAAAGTTTAGCTGTCTAGAGTAGTGTATTTTAAACCCTTTTTGTCAGATTGTCATGTCAGATGAACATGAACAGCAACATTAACCATTTATCAGTTCCTCTCGGCTTTTAAATGTGTATCCGCTCCATGTGAATTATTTGAACTCTTCATTACGTATTAGTGTTTGCTCACTAGTTTTCATACACTTTCACCACCTGATGTTCTTACAGCTGATTAGATATTTGGTCATATTCTGTAAAATACAAGCATAATTTGTGCTTTTTCGCATTTGCTGTACTGTTGGCGACTGTAGAAGTACCTCTTGATGTGACCTGCTGGTCTAGAGGTGATGTTAATGCCCTTCTTTCCGTTCTTCCTCTGTCACAGTGGTCCTCTTCTGTATGGCTGCCCTCATATTCCCAATCGGCTTCTACATTAACGAGGTTGGAGGACAGCCGTATAAGCTCCCCAACAACACAGTGGTGGGCTCCTCCTACGTACTCTTTGTTCTGTCCATATTCTTCACCATAGTGGGACTGCTGTTTGCTGGGAAGGTATGCTTGCCCGGCTGACCTTCCCTTCTCCTCTTTTTGTAACTTTGAAGAAACGCCACAGTCGGAGGCAACTTTTGGCAGAACTAACTGTTGCGCGGTGCCGTTGGAAGCACCACAGCAGTAGAATAAAACTGAAAAGCACCTGTTTGTGTTTTTCCTTACGGATGAATTGTCGCGAAGTTCATAACTGGAGCTGAAATCACCGCCTCCCACCTGTTTATTTCCGAGACCGAACAGGTGCGGAGAGCTCTAAAATGGCCATCGTCCATCCTGACCGATGAGTGTGAAGTCATGGACAGACAGGAGGACATTTAAAAAAAACATGGTGCAAATGGATTAAAACATATGGGACTTTCAAGGGAGCCCTGCAGCGTTATCTGCCATCTTTGATAACAGATAACCCGTACTCTTCTCATCAACCAAGACGCACATATTGAGATTAGACTGGCCAAAGCACCGAATACTGGCCAGTCACCTCCAATATGATGGAGGATCACTGACCACAGCTACATGGAACCATCTGTAACATATACAGTGAAGTTTCACTTTATTGCCACATTATTTATTTAAGTTTTCAATTTTTTTTTTTTTTTGTAAAGGTATTTTTTATCAAGAGGCCTAATGTAGAGTTTCCCTGCCATCAGTACATGTGGTGGATCACTTTGCCTTAAAGAGCTGTTAACCTTAAAACAACTAGTTTCATGTGATCTCTTCTAAAATTCTAGATACATGAAATTACTTAGCATATATAATGTAAGAACTGGAATGTAAAATGCAGCAACTAAATGACTAGTATTGTTGAAAAACTCTAAGTCTTATCTCTATATCACAATGTAAAGTTGTTTCCACGGATTTGACGCTGTTAAATAAAAGCGCTTTAACAGTACAGAACAGCGGCACCAGAGCAAGACAGGTCAAAGCTGCTCTGGTTTCTCCGTTACAGTTATGTTTTAGTGATATAGTGAATGTATTATTCACCTTTTCAAGCATTTCCTGTTGTTTAAACACTGTATCAAGAAATGACTGAATTTATGACTTGCTTGTTTTATACATTTGGGGCTTTGATGCCGACAGTCGTGCACTGTGATGGATTTAAATGAGCATGGAGGATCTCGTCTAATTAAAAATAACTCTTTGGCACACTGATTGTCTCATTTGTTTAAACGATTTACTTTAGAGGACCATATTATTGTAATTATTCATGATCTAAAACAGTTTATAGTGAGAGGAGGCCAGATGAAGACAAGCTGGAGCAGCAGCTAGGAAGCTTTGTCACACAAAAAAGTGATGTGTTGGAAAACCAACATTTAGCTGCTGTCCTGTGAAAACCTTTTTTAGTTTAGTTTTTAGTCTGTTTTAGTGATTTTCGCTCTTTTTTTAGACCTCAGATGAAGAATTCCATGGTTTGTCTCTGGGTTTAAAAACATCTTTGACCTCTTGGGCTCAAGAAACGTTTCTACAGCCCATTAAATAAAGTCAAACATCTCAAGGTTGGAGCCAAAAAAAAAAAGTCTGGCTTGCTTTTTTTTGTTCGTTTTTTGCAGATGCTTTGTCTTTAAATGTTTCTCTGCAGTGAGGCAGAGCTTGTTTAGAGCAGAATCTCACACCCACTTTTCCTCCTTTGTGTGGATGCACAGGACATTTAGGTTGCCATAGGAACGTTTTAGAAAAATATTTTGCTTTCTTGTACTCTCTACTACTGCAGCCAAAATCTATGAACTGCTTTTAAACCTTCAACCCAGCTGCTTTTTAAAGCATCAAAGTGCATCTATCAAATTTTGCCTTTTTCTGGACAACAAAAAAGTAGTAGTAGTAGAGAGAGAGAGAGAGAGAGAGAGAGAGAGAGAGAGAGATTCAGTAGCAAGTGATGAGTAGCTTCTTTCTCGCCATTGTGGAAAATTGCGACATTTAAATAAATGATGACTTGAAGAGAGAAATACATTTCATAATGGACACTTGTTAAAACACTTTTAAAAATGTATTTCAGAATATTAACAGATGAAACTGTTTTGAAACATCAGGTCAGATTCATGTAAAGACACCTGTACAAGAAAGTCTTTTCAAAAGCATATAACAGAAGCACATGAGAACTAAAAAAAAAAAACAGCTCACGCCTAATCACACTTCATGGTATGACAACATGTCAGGTGCCCACATTAGGAGCAAGTTCACAGCTCATAAACAGCAAAACAGATTCTGATTGTTGCTTCAGAGTCATTTCATACCAACATGACGTGTTAATTAACTTTCCTATTAATCATATAAAATTAACAGATAAACCTGATTACCAAAAAAACACGCTGTGATACAGTCACTTGTTGAGTGCACAGAGGGAACATGAAAACATTTGGGACTCACATACAGACGATAAATTGCACATTTTTAAGCTGCAGTCACATGGAACAAACATTTACGAGAAAAACGTGTAATTAACATAGCACAACACTTTTAGGTAACACAGCTTACATGTCTAAAAATATAGACAGTGTTTATGTGAAATATTGTGAGAATAAAACTGTATGAATGTGGACCTCATGAATGTGGACCTCATGAATGTGCCTCAGTTTGGCACAGATTAGTTTTTCTCAATTTCTTACGCACTAACAACACACTACACTCATCTACACTATCTACATTTGGCACAATGTTCATTAACAATTTTCTTAAATTTCCTACAGTCTGCTCCGACCCCTCACATGGGGAAAACACATTGCACAGTTTTTCAATTAGCAGTCAGAGCTTTAGCAATAAAAGGGTCACAGGTGAGCCCTTCAAGACACATGCAAGTCAACATGGGAGAGAGAGGAAAGAGAAGATTTTCAGGGAGGGATTCGCAATGCTAGACGATCTGTATGAGCACTTTAAAAATCCAACTGTGTGTGCTGAGATGTTTACAGTATTTCAGAATAAAAAAAATCTATTCTTGTATTTGTGTGTTTTATATTCAAGCATGAAAACTTAACAGTTAAGTACAGGCTAATGTACATGCAATGTGTAGTGTAATATTAAAATGAATCAAATGAAATATGTTTTCATTTGATTCTTAGAAATATCTATTCATGTAATGTGTGTGTAATTTTGGAGACCAGCGGTGTCTTTTTGCACAGAAGATTTGTGAAATTTGGGGTTTTGTGTGCGATTTTTAAGAAAGCGTGTAAGCAATTGAGAAAAACTGTATATTACAGCAGTGTGACAATCAGCGTGGTCAGGCACACCAACATTGGATATGAGAAGCCTTTTTCACCACAAGAGGGCGTGATTGCTCAAACTTAACTCAGCAGTCCACCACTTCATTCACTGTAAATCACCAGCATGTCAATCTCCAATCTGAAGCAGGCTTACAAATAAAACACTCTTTTAAAAATCCTTAATACCGTCCAGCGATTGTCTGTGACCTTGTTCTAAGGCAGGACAATATGGCAGCAATACATACAGTCCTCCAGTGCCGTTCAGTCCTCATCCTGAACGTGTCGAATCCACCGTGCAGGCTTCTGTCAGGCCATGGTGGGGCTGCTGTGCTGCAGCTTGACCACTCGAGCAGCCACGAGCAGTAGTATGCTGGTGAGGAGCTCCAGGCCGTAGGAGAGCCAGGCCAGATCCATAGACCAGCCGAAGGAGGTGCGAATGTGGGCCAGCCCCTCCAGACCCACCAGTCTCTCCGTCTCAGCCAGGGCCTCGTCCGAGTAAATGATGTAGAGGCTCACACCACACAGGGTCAACAGACCTGGAGGAACAGAAAAAAAGTGTGAATCGGTGCGGAGTTTCTGAACTCACTTGGAGGTTAAGATTTGTAAAATACAGGGACAGGAAATGTTTTGAATGAGACCTTCATATCGGTTGTAGAGGACTATTGAAGTATGTAAAGGGGAGCTGAATACTATCAATGGCATCCCCTCATTGAAAAACATTTGAATATATGTATGTTTTTAGGCACTTTCATGGCAATGCACGAGCAATTATAATACGGAAATTTGTTCGAGAGCTCCGTGCCAAGCGCTCATCAATAAAACCAACAATAACATCAAGCCATTAACCACCAAATCTCATTTTGTGACAGACAGGAAATATACTGACGCATGTGTTGTCTGCTTGCGCGACCTCCCAGTCATCAGAGACTCGACTGAGACACACACAAGCCCACACGGTCCCCCACAAGTTTCATAGTGTTGCCATTGGAAACCCTTTTAATTTTGACAGCTTGCTAGTGGTTTTAAGGGGATGCAAGTGGAGCACGGAAGGCTACCCAGGGCGGGACTAATAATCCTTTTATTACGATTACACCCCGAGGTGCTTCAAGCGCAGAGAACAATCTGCATCTGATTCTTATGCAGAATAACACAAGCAGAGAGACAGACCGGAAACTGCCTGGTGTGTCAGTCAGTCGGTCTGTGCAACACAAATATCTTGTCAACTATTAGATGGATTACCATGAAATTTTATACAGATGTTCACCTCCCCTAGGAGATAAATACTCTTGTGCTCCCCTGGCTTTTCCTCCGTGGTTACCATAATGTTGTGGTTTTGTGTATTATGTCTCAATAACTATTAGATAGGATTGGATGAAATATGAACTATGCTTACCAGAAAAATCAAAAAGCATAAAAAAAAATTATCACTACTGCAACTAATACTTCAACTGACATTTTGACTGCTTTCACCCCTCATTTTGTTTTTTCTGTCACTGGTCACAGTAGAGTTTCAGATTTTTGAGTCACTGCGATGTACAGCAATAATATCAATAATGTTATTATTGATGTCACATCCCGTGCTTCTGATTTTCAGTTATAAACGTGGACTGGTTTTCAACACGGAAGCACATAGAAACCTGAAATTACTCTGAAAATGAAGCAGACGAGAAGCAATGAAACGAGCCTGCGGGGAACCCAGAGAAATACTCATTAGGCTGTTTAATGGTTGGTGAGGAAAGTAGCTGCAACATTAAAACCAAGACAGAGCAAAGCAATTAACAGAAAATTCTAGTTTAAGTTCTATACATATACACACATACACACATACATATCTTTTTCAGCCTTTCATGTTTGTGCTGGAGGTTTGTTAAGCCAATACACGCTGGCACCCAGAAAATGCTTGCATGTTAAATGTTAATTAACAAGTACTTGCTGCCGATTGTAACTAAATGAAACCAAAATAAGACACCAAAAAGGAAGAAATGCTCTGGCTTGGAGGCTGGGCCGGGTGGGATACATTAAAAGTTGGATGATCAGCAAGTTCACAAGACGCCTTTAATCTAATTGAAGCCTTTATTTCATTCTACACATTTCCATGTGCTGCTAATTAAACGGAGACTATAATGGGTCTTTTTAAGTAAGTGTTTGTCCATCACAAGGTCCTTTTTATGGAGGTCATAAGGCTTTGGCAGGAGAGAACCAGAGAGATCCAGAGAAGAGCTCTGCCAGATGCTCAGGCACTGTGTGCTTGTGTGCACAAAAATAATTTGATAACTGTAAATAACCCGATTAACATAACAGAGTTAACGTTAATGTCACTCTCCCAGTAACCCAAATTTGCATGATTTGTTTGATCACCAAATAATTATCAAGTCGGGTGTGTGGTAGCTTATAAAGATATAGGGGGAAAAACTCACCTACAAAGGGGATGTTTGGGGCTATTCAAAAATACATAAAATGTCAAGAGAGTGCAGACCCAGTTACAAAGTTGTATTAAACTGCTAGTGAAAATTTATGTGGGTTTTGCACTTGACAGCTATTGCAGCTGCCAGCTAATCAAAGCACAAGGCTTATATCTAACATTTGTAAACTGGCTTCACAACCACTACAACTGAAAGAGTAACTTCAGTTCAGCTTTACAGGTTGGCCACAGGAGGACCTCAATTTATGTAATCCTGGGCAAAATAGTGACATTCAAATTGTTAAACGAGTTGTCCCAGAGCCTGAACGTCAGTAACGTATTATATATACACACATATATATATATATATATATATATATATATATATATATACATATATATATATATATATATATATATATATATATATATATATATATATATATATATATATATATATATATATATACATATATATACATATATATATATGTAAAACGTGTAAACTACAATGACAGGTAACATTACCGTAGCTATTTCAACTCCATGGAAATAACATAAAAGATGTCATCTGAAAGGTTTTCATTCATTTCACAACAGTGATCGACCCTGGTCCACTGATTAAAGCCTTCAGCATTTGCAGTATTATGACCTGTGTGACTGTGGCAAGTTTGCCAGAAAAAGCACAAATGGTGCACAGTTAGCCTTGTAACACAAAAGACTTCAACTGACCTCTGTGTGAAGCAGCGTACTGTTATTTCTCTGCTTGCACGGTGAGTAAACTGTTGCCATGGTCAAACAAAGAAATAAAAGGTTGATGACCACAGACAATGAAACCTGGAAAGTGAAAGTGAAATACACACCTGTAATCACCTCTTATCAGCATGGGTTCCGTGTAAGACAACAAAATGAAAAACGCCTAACATCCAAATTGTGATGGCTCAGGTTCTCTGAATCAAAACAACTCAAACTTATTAGGTTAATTAACAGTCCCAAGCCTAACATATTGTCATGTACGCCAATTAAGGTTATCTTAACCCTGTTAAGATATGTTACCTGGAGGCATGCGGGCAGTCAAAAACAGTTTTAAGCTCTCTCTGCCCTTTTGTTTTGGAAGCACACAATGTTTCGTTCAGTTTATTCTGTTACCTTTGTGGCTCAATTTTCAAACACACCAAAAAGAAACTCGATTCCGTTGTGTAACTACTAAATTTAATTAGGAACATTGATGACTAATCCAGTTATTCTATTAAGTTCAGATAATAAGATTTAGGTGTTACAAAGACAGCTGCAATATTCAGAGTATAGTTCAACATTACCGTGTAGTTTTAGAGTGAGAGTTTAATGGATTTGTCTAATGATGATGATATCTAATCATGTAAAAAAAACTTGCAAAAAAGTAGTGATTCCAAACTAATGATATTATTTTTTGCTTTGCACAACAGTTGAACAGAGTTTAATGTACTATACCTTGTTTTTATCAGTTAATATGTAATTTTGCCATATTGTGTATCAATATATGAAAATATATTGTGATAATGATTTTAACTACATCAACTACTATTTTCTTTTATATGCAACCTCTAAAGACAAAGTATACCCTTATCTGTTTAGTTTACGCTGCATATATTTTATGTCTAATATTTTTAATCTTTTTGTAGCCTAAATGAACCACCACATTGATTTTCCATCATGTATAGATTTGTGTTATCTTCCAACTCTCCGACACAAACTAAATAATGAAAATAGTGACTACAGAGCATTAGAAAGACGCAAATTTGGGGTGTAGTTGAAAGCAGTTTGACTTCACTGTGTGCCTCCCTGCAGACCAGTAAAAGCTCTCATAACCCATCAGACAGAGAACAGGATGAGACACTGTGATGTAACAGAAGCAACAACAGCTAAACACACACACACACACGCCCCTTCATGCATACTACACCAATATGGCCAAATCAAACAGCCAATCAGTCTTTGGTGGAAATTAACGCTTGTCCTTTTGACTGCATGAGGTCAGTAACTGTAAATCAGCTCAATTTCAGCCGTGCACATAAAATGCTCCCGTCTGCTAAAATTAACCATATGGTGATGTCTACATTTCCCAGTTTCTATTGTCATATCATCAGTGCATTAAATGTTGTATATTTGTAGACTGAGAGGAATAAATGACATATTTTCTGTAATCTTTTTTTTGTCATTCTGCTTCTGTGTTTTCCATCTAATTCTTCATGTCGCTGTTATCATTGCTGTTTTTGTAAACATGTGTGTGTCATCATTACCAAAGAATATTAGTTCCCAGTGTATTTAAAAAAAAATTAAGCAGTGGGAGTGATTCTCCATCCATATGCATAATGAGGATGTGGGGAAAATGTTGTTTATAACAAAACAAAAGGCTGTAAGAATTGCACAGATATGGAGTGCGCACCTCTGAAGTATCCTACTCATCACCGCACTCCGCCATCTCAGTGAAATCATCTTGAACAACACGTGTGTTGCGACAATCAACCATTTTCTCCTTTGTACCACCAGCTAATGGGTCCTGCTTTATTTAACACTGAGGGAAATGATCCAAAGCACAATTACGTTGATGCGTCCCTCTCTCATGCACTTACGGTGATAGAGTCATCAACCCAGTCTCACCTTCCACAACTCACTGGCAATGGTGTGCAATTTCAATGTTTCCACCATAGTTGAATCTTAAATGTGAAAAAAAAAATACATGGCCTCCTGAATAGAAAACACAGATGTAGCAGCTGAGAGCTTAAACTGTCCCCACTGTAGATGGAAACTCTGCACTCGTCTTTTTAAACTCTAGAGTATTGTCAGTAGTAATAGTAGAAGGTATACTGATTCATTTTGGTGCATGCATTCATGGTACGTTTTGTTTGAATGGTATATAATATCTTAGTGGCTGCACAAAACACCTCTTTAATAAAGTGTTTCACCTGCAAGCACACACTCAGGGCAAAACAGCTTGACTCCTGGACCAGATCCTCCACCTCAACTAGATCTTGACATGGGTACAGGGAGAGGACTTACTGCAGATGAAGAAGTAGGCGGCCGTGCGGGTGAGGAGGACAGGGCTTCGGGCCAAGGAGCTGACCAATCCACAGATGCCCCCAAACAGCAAGAGCACCAGGCTGAAGGGGAGCAGCACCACTATTGCACTGTGCATGTCTGCAGATAAACACATAGACAAACACAGATGGATTATGGAGCTTCTGTGAAGGTCTGGCTGCTTTGGTAATTAAACTTAATTAACAGACTGTGTTATGATGAGCACAGGGCTTCATCAGGACTCACTCAGCATGTGCAGCTCAGTCTCAGAGTACCTGGAGTAGTCAGACGTGAAAGAGTCAATTGAGTCTGCATTCATCTTCCCACCTGTGTGTTGCAATGAAAAAAAAGCACTTAAGTTTTAAATATATTTGCAATTTCACTCCATGACTGACTAGGTTAAAGTTTAAAAAAAAGTAGCGCCCACCTTCGTTGATGCTCCACAGTCCCGAGTGGGAGCTCATGTCCTCAAAGTCGCTCATGTTCATAGGATTCATCTCTATGATGTACCAGTACTCGGTTCCGAGGGAAGTCGCCAAAAAAGCGAAACTCAAGATACCGCAAATGCCGGCGGCGATCACCACAGAGCCAAAGGTGACCTTCATCCTGCACAGGTGAAGCTTTCACACACGCGTAAAGGCGATGCTCATGCGTAACGCGGGATTTCTCCTTTTTAATATTTCAACCCAAAACAAACACAGCCCCACCCTCTGTATTATAATGCCGAGGGTACCCAAAGCAATTCAGATCTACAAGATAGAGATCAACTTCTCCTTGGATCGCCTCAGAGAGCTGCGCGGTGTCTGAACGGCGGATGCTCCTGTCTGGGTGGGACTTCAATTTATTCGGGAGGCGCGCATGTTTACGCAACACATGGACGGAGGCAATAATGTGAGCATGGGGAGACTACAGTCAGCTGTGCTTCAGATGAGAGAGGAAACTGAGTAAGGGAGTAAACCTTGTAACGTTTGGTAAACGAACACCCCTGGAGAGAGCAATCCGGGATTTTGTTCAGATCATAAACACAAAAGAATAAATATGGCGTCCAAAAAGAAAAGTTTAATGAATAAAAACAGAATACAAAAACAGAGAAGACATTGAAAAGTGACAGAAGTATAGTGTTTCACAGAAGACACAAAGGAAACATAAAAATAGGAGTTGAGGGAGAAACCAGTCAGTCGCTTTCCTGCTACAATGAATGTCTCTCCCGCCGCCCATCTCATTCATCAGCATCTACTCTCCTGTCACTCTTCACCCATGGCTGTCTTGATGATATCAGCTCTTCTCAATTTGGCCGCCTCTTCGAACTTGGCGATGCCTTCATTGCACGATTTGTTCTGCCGAGAAGAGGAAATGACATCTGGATCAGACACCTCGGTCCCTTGTTCTCACAGGAACTCACTAACATTTCATAGATGTTAGTCTTGTTGTGCAATTTATTTCAGACACGTGAAGGGAGAAAAAAAAAGGGATAAAGAACAGATCGGATATTTCAGCAGCTACACAGTTTTATTTGACTAAAGAAAGTTGAATTGGCTAAATGATGCACTTTGTAAATTATGGAGTCCTCTGGAGAACGTACAATGCTGAACTTGTGTTTCTCCTTCTGCAGTTTAATGAATTCCTCCACAGTCAGCTCCTCTACTTTCTTCTTCAGGGAGATGAAGTGGCAGGAAGGTGAATGAGACTTGTGCTCTTTTCTGGGGACAAAACAAGAGAGCGATGAGAGTGAGATGAATGTTTCATTTCAAGAACCGTACCTGGACACTGTACCACACAAAATGGCCATGAAATTTCCAATACGAGTCTGCCTGATGTAGAAAAAACAGCTGGTTAACACTTAATAATACACACAGCAGTATGAAGTGCAACAACAGTGATAATGGATACAAAGGAAATATTTAGAGTTCATATAGTGAATGCTTGAAGTGCCGGTGCATCACTCACAAAAACTGAAAAATTATGTAACACACTAAGTATGAAAGTCTTGTGAATTATAACAACATAAGTGGAAAATTTCAGTGGGAATGGAACGGTGGTCAAAAATAAACTCTCTCTCTCACACACACCAAGTGAAAAACACTTTAAACTGAACTCAGAAATCCATGTTGAGAGTTTACAGCTCTTTCAGGTTTAGGCTTATGCTGATTTTTAAATTTTGATAAATTGGAGAGTAGTCTGGTTATTGTGTCCATGTGTAAAAATAACTTTGATGCAGACTTTTAACAGAATTTTTTCTACAAACTGAACATGTGAACTGTGTATAGGAAATAAGGGGACTGAGTGTTTTTGGAGCTTGACCCACAGTGAAAAAAAGGCTGGGGTATCTTTGTCTTTGCTACCTCAAATTTGACCATTGTTTGTTGAATCCGTCTCTTGAGAGCCCCCTAACTTTATTGAAGTGTAATATTAAACCACTGGAGCGCTTATATTATTTTTTATTTTACAGCCTCTCTTATTAGTTTTATAGCTAAACATCTATCTTTTTCACCCTGCATAATCATATTACCTTTGCTGCAATACCATCCCATTAGAAATTACAATAATTTTAAAAAAAAAAATAGAAAAAAAAAGAAGGTAACCTTAAATTGATAGAGAAATTAAGCTGCATAAATCTCCTTTTATTTGCATTTCTGACCCAAGAGCTGAGTAAAGTGGTTTCTTACTCCGGATCATCCTCCGGCTCCCAGCCCTCCAGCTCTTTGAGGCAGAAGAAACACATGGCGATGTCTGGGCTGTTTTCTGAGGGGGTGTGAATGAAGCCAGCTTTGGCCATCTAGAGATACAAATGACCAGACAGACAACATTAAAAACAACCTGTTTTTCATGGCAAAATTACTTGTCAATTAATTGACAAGCTGATGGATCAAAAAGTAATAAGTAACATCTCTATTGTTATTTTATTTGGCAAAAAAGTCCACAACTGAAACAATAAGCACATTAACTGATGAGCGGATCCACAAAATTAATGATCAACTATTTTGCTAATCGATTAATCATCCCAGTCTTTCTCTGAGCAAAATCTCAAAACAATGTCTATATCCAGCTTTTCAAATGTGAGGATTTGAGGCTTTCCCCGTTTTACATGATCGTAAATTGAATATTAACTTTTGGACTGTCACATTGGTCTCTGGATAATTGTGAATTTTCTTACTTTTTAAATCAACCAAATGATTAATGTAAAAAATGTCTTATCTTATTAGTTGCAGCTTACCACTAACCACTTATATAAACTGAAATCAATGATATCTAGCTTAATCCAACCAGGTGCCTGAGCTCCATGTTATACAGGTACCCGTTCAAAACTGAAGTGAGTAATATTAATAGTATGTCGCCACCTTACAGTCCTTGATTTGTGTTGATTTGTTTACCTAGTTTACCTCAAATAACAGCAACTTTTATTAAATGACCAACAATGTGTCATTTTAATTGAGTATTAAGGCTGCAACTAATGGCTATTTTTATAATAATTGATCTGTCAATCATTTTCACTGTTAATCCATTGGATGTTTGGTGCAAAAAATGTCCTATATATTTATATTTAATCTTAAATATATCTACTCAACTAAATTTTAGAAGCAACTATTGTACTTTTTACTCTGCTAATACATTTAGATTAAGATTAATGACAGATTCGCAGGCTACTAAGCAAATAAAGGAAATGAAATTTGCTCTATGTTTACGAGCTGCAACATTAAAGGGATGAACATATTACTGATCATCACTGAACATTACAATATTATTGTCAACCAACACTACATGTTATTCTAAAATGAACACTTTAAATTAGGCTCTTTTTAGATGCTAAGACTTGTGTTGTCTTACTGAAGTCCCCCTCTCTTTCAGCTCGTTTAAGTTAAACTAACTCTCTCCTTAACGTTAATTTAGCCGTTTTACTTTCGTTTGTAATTATAATTGGCTATCCCCCTGTGATTGTTTAGCAGTAGTAAACATGTTACAGCGTATTTAATAAGATTATTATTTGTTTTCTTGCTTGAAAGCTAATTGTTGTTAGCTAACGTTGCTAACTGTAGCCGTAGTCCAACGGTTTTAAACGTTCACTCACGTTCTCCGGAGTGCACGAGCAGTCCTCGTCAAACGGCCACCCCTCGAAGGTTTTCAGTCTGTTCTCGTAAAAATACATTTTAATGTCATCTTCGTTAAATGGGTCCATTTTGTTTAGCTCTAAAATAAATGACTTTCTTTTGAAGCAGCGAGTCGACTCAGCCTCCAAATCCACACGTCGTTTTTAAATTTAGGCGAACGTTCAATTCGGCCGCTCTGATTGGCTGACAGAGACCACGAGCGTTCTGTAATTTCTTCTTCGTGGACGTAAACGGTGCACCGGCGTTCTCGGCTGTGTGAACTACAAATGATGCTAAACTAAAAAAAAACAATAAAAGCGTATATAAATAGTTTTTGTAAGACACTAGAACATACTCATTTCGCCCTCTGTATTCTTTCCTCAGTCTACACAGAAGTTTAAACACCAAACTTAAACTCGCTGTCTGACTTCCGCGTATTTTCTTTCATGGGAAATGTAGTCCTTGTTGGTTATTGGTCCAAGAGGCGACGCGCGGAACTTGTGAGAGTCTGTCAACAACCGGTTCAGGATCAACTCGTCCAGTTTTGCCCTCAAACATGAACTTGTATCGTTCATCTCTTAGCTAACAGTCTGTCTAACGTTACATAAGCAGACTGCTCTGGTTCTTCTTCTTCTTCTTTTGTGGTAATGGAAGGTCGGTGTGCTGTTGAGTGCTGTGCAGAGTTTGGATTTTCTGGAGCATCATGCACACCAAAGGTCAGGTTAGCTTTCGGCACAGATGTTGTCATCTGCACAGGCAGCAACGACCTGTATGTCTTCAGTCTTCAGGAGAGAAAACTCACGGCAAGTAATCTATTATTCTGCAAAATGTAAAGTCTGAGCTGCTCGGGTGGGGATATGCATACTTCAATTGATCATGTACAGAAACAGTATAATATAACAAATAATATCAGATATAACTAAAGAATAAATACATCAAATACAAGTAGAGACAACATCAAACTACCAGGGAGACTTAAACTTAAACAAATATTGTAGCCCACTTCACTTATTTTTACTGCAAAGTATGTTTTCTGATTATGTGAAAGGTTTTTAAATTTTTATTGTTTGTTATCTTAGAAACACAGTCAAAGAGATATTGCACAATTACACAAAAGATTCAAATGATGGATATGACTCTGAAGCACTCGAGGCTTAAGACAGATAAGCTTGAGAAAATTATTAGTAGATTGTGAATTGTGTTAGAGTTTAGATACAAGACCATGTCCTCTGATATTGGTGGAAATCTATTAAAGGTTAGATTTTTTTTCTTGCAGACTGTCCTTCAGTTTCCTGGTCCTGTGGCTGATCTGGTTGAGAGTCATGACAAGCAGAACCTCTATGTAGCCTGCAGGAGTGGAGTTTATTGTGTCAGCTTGCAATTTATATCCAGGTATCCAGTCAGTTTTCTTAATTCATGAATATTTGTTCCTTTAATTTTATCCTGCCCTTGTCTCATACACATGTGACCTTTCACCTCTGCAGAGCTCAAACATCTGCTGATGCATCCTCCAGTCCACTTGAGCTGAAAATCTCTGAGTTTCTTGTGGTTCCAGAAGAGGGAGTGCTGTCATTACTCCTCGTAGGCTCGGTGCTCCTCACTCTTTCCCAGAGGGATGACTCCTGGATATTGACTCTGTACAATTCCCCAAAACAGTCAGCGTCCTGCAGCTGGGTTGCACTCAGTTCATTCAGTCTGCCGGTGGTCTCATGTGTTGATACTGAGGGGAAGATGGGGATGAGAAGGAGGCCTGTGCTGACTTGCATCCATTCTAGTGATGCAGCACCACCATCTTCCTCACCCACGTCCTCATCAACTTCCGGCCACTTCCACCTCGAACCACTCCTCTTCAAACTTCTGTTCGGGATCGATGCCGCTCTCGCCAAATCACCAGTGATCCTCTGTGGCCTGCCAGACGGGTGTCTGTGTTTCCTTCCTCTGCGCCTCCCAGGATCACGGCTCCGAGTCCTGCACAGCCTTGAGCAGCCGGTGGTATTTGTTGGAGCATCTGTTGTTGTGGGAACTGATCCGGACCATGCACAGTGTTTGGTGGCAGTGGGTGAAATGGGGAGAGTGGTGCTGATCAGAACAGACAAAGGAGGGTCAGAGAGAGGGGGCAAGATAGCTGCTTTTACTGAGAGGTGTGTACCAGGGCCTGTGATGTGTGGCTGTGTGGATAAAAAACATCTTTACTACAGCACCGGGTCAGATCTGCTAGCACTGGATCTATCAGGGGGATCATCTAGGAGAGAAGAAAGGGAGACATCCAATAAGACAGACGCTGCCCTCCAAACCCCCACCAGTTTAAATGTGTGTAGAGTCATCTCTCTGGCTGAGCCCACCGTCACCTCTGCAGGTAAGAAGTGTTGACTTTACGAATGCCAACACCAGAATGATTTCTTTCTGGCAGCCATTGCTTTCATTTCATACCGCTTCCATTTAAAATGAATAATGCAGACCGTTAAAAGAGTGTGTGTAGGCAATAGATGTGTTATGGTACAGTTAGGTGCAATAACACTGTGACTGTTTTTGAATCTCTTCCTTGTTAAATGTGTTCAGGTGTCAAGATTTGGAACAGTGCACAAGTCGCAAAGAGCATGTTGCTTACACATAACTTTCCAATATGATGTATGTAATACACAAGAATAATTGATTATAGGTTAATCAGAGTGTTTACTGAGTGACTTTGTTGGTCTGTGTTTTGAGCCTACATATTTGCTTAGCTTCCTCTATGTTTTAGCTTTGTTTATGTCATGATGTGTTGTTTTTTTTTAACCTATGCCTCTGTACTCCTATGTACCAGGTGAGGTTGAGCTGCTGGGGCTGTCTGTCAGTGGGCAGCTCCAGAGGATTATCTTACCCGTGGGGAGGGAGAATGCAACATTGTCCAAGGTGCCCTCCACACAAGTGGGCCGCAGTGTCAGGGACCTCCTCTCTGCTATCGGGGATGTTTGTGAAAGGTATGCCCAACATAAGATAATATAATCTTTTATTGACCCACAGAGGGGAAATTACACTGTTACAATAGCTAAAAAAAACAAATAAAGACAGAGATTAAATAATAGAGAGAATATTAATACAAAACAATATGTACAATAAATAGTAGTAAACAGTAATAGTAATAATAAGAAGAGACAGTATTTATACATACACAGCCTCACCCAGTTAGATTGTGCAGTGGTGAGGTGTTATTGCACAGGTGAATATGGATCTAGGTATTGCTACCACAAATGTTTATGTTGTTGTTGCACGGATATGATTTCACAGTATATGTAATGAGTGGAATGAAAAAAAAAGACCATAAAGTGCATAGCTAGGACCTCAGTAAACATCAGTGCATTGATTCATGTCTCCTTTTTGTCTACACAGTAGACATTTAATGCAGTTAACAAGAATTCTGTTGATATAAATAAGTGTTTTTTTCTTGCTTTCCTTTAGAGCGTCAGCACTGAAAACCACCATCAAATCCAGAAACCAAATTCTGAGGCATCTGAATCAAGTGCTCAACATCAGCTTCCTGCTGATAGCCAGTACAAATAGTGATGAGCATCAGCCCATGCAGGAGAAGCCAATCAGATGTCATGCCGTGACCAGTTGGAGCAGATTGCTTCAAAAAGACTCATTAAACTTGACATGTGTCCTGGATAATTCAAGTCCTTATGTTTTGGAGCAGGGCTGGACGCTGAGCGTTACTGTATTCCCTCTGTCCTATTCTCCCAGCGCCGGAGTGGAAAGCCCTTCCACACATTTTTCATTCCCGTTCCAAGATCTCCATCCAGGGGAAACATTAGAAGTATCACTGCCCCTCGCAGCTGCAGGTGACGCTCACTTCCCTGTCACAGTGAGCTGCTCGCTCTTCTTTTCACTCTCATGTCTCCTGGGAGAGGAAGCAGCAAACCTTCCTGGTTGGCAGAGGAGCTGCATCAGTTTGCCCTTGAACACACTGACAGACAGTGGATTGGTTGCACACCCTGCAGGTGAGCAGTTCCACAGCCGTCCATAAAAAGGCCACATGTGAATCCAACAGCACCGCAACAGATACCATTCATGCTTTTTTAAGATCGCGCCGCATTAGGTGCAACAGAGGAGGGGAGGGAGGAGGAGGGAGTGCTTCAAAGCCTGAACGTGAGAAGTATTCAGCGAGGGTACGGGTGTCATTAGAGTTTCTGAGGGATACTCTGGAGTTGAAAAACTCAGATTTGGACCCTCAGGGGCCAAAGTTGGCTCCTCAAAATGTGTGCCTGTCTCTACTGGAATGGCTGTTGTCTGGAGGTCCTGGAGGAGTGAAGTCGGACCACCAAAGAGATGAGAATGTTCTCAGCAGCTCAGTGGTCCATGCTCGAAGTCTGAACGGCCACACAGTCAAAGTGACAGTAAAAGAGGTGACGGATCATATATTATATTGATAAAGGTTTACCCTGTATGTTTGATGTGTGTTGTAAGGCAGCATTTTTCTTTTTGCTCTCCAGGAAAATGTAGAAGAGGAAAGCCTGGGCAAGGAGGAGTCCCTGAACATAGTGGAGGTTCAGGTTGAGAGCTCATCTATGGTAGCAGTGTGTGGACTGCACCATGCTGTGTTGCACCGGGTTCAGGTACAAACGCACCCACCCCCCAGCCTTTCTAGAGTTTTGTCTGACATTTTACTATTTTTTTTGTTGTTATACCCAGCACAGGCGTAATAGATGTTTTTGAGGAAGATGAATCTACAGATTAAGTTTGTGTTTTATGTGTGTCCCCACTTCTAGATGTGAAAAGTTTTATGTGTGCTTCCTTCAGATCCATTTTCTGCTCTGGTCTTTCACACAGACTCTGCTGCAGGGGGCTCCTGAGAGGCCTGCGTCCACAAAGAAGGTCCAGAGTTTAGGTTTGAGACAGGCGCTTCAGCGGGCAGAGGTAAGACTCTATTTTGTCTGTTAGGGCTGCAACAATTATTCTTATTATTAGCCAATCATTTGTCAATTCTTTCTTAAGTAATCAATTTTATGAATGAATACTACTTGTTGAAAATATCGAAGCTCAAAGTGTATTTTATTGTAAATAATACATTTCTCATAAATAAATCAGCCCATTCAGCCCAAGACTTATAAAATATGTACGCTGTACGTTTTTTCATTTCATTTTCATTTTCATTGTCTGTAATTCCATTTTAAATCTAAAGCATTTTGTTGGTACTTGGGTTTGAACCACAGTCTCTCTCGTCCTCCTCTCATGTCAGCACCTGTTGCAGCAGATCCAGCAGAGTCGGATCTCAGGGGCCTTTGGCGTGGGCGTGTCCACGGGGCAGATGACCCGGTTGCTTCTCAGAGTTTACCAAGAGCTCAGAGAAAATCCTCTCCTTATAATTTGACACTTTTTTTTTCCAGCCGAGCCCACACAGCTGCCCTCGGTCTTGTTCTGTGTTACATAACCGGTCTTCGGAGCTGATTGAAAAGTAAAGTATATGATAGTGATTTCTATAGTAAATGTACTTTTCTAATGAACACTATTCTGTATTTTACACAAGAAGAATTAGTTTGAAGATAAATTGCTGCTCTACAAGAGAGCGATTATTTGATTTCAGTCACATGATAATGAATTAAATGAAGACCCACTGTATGTCTGTGAACTCTCTCCCCTTGACTCATTATTTTCCATTATTACCCTGCTATTGTACATATTTCCTGATAATAATGTTCACCCACGTCACAATCTTTTGCTTCAGCTCAACTTCACCCAACAAACTATTACGTTCAGCACAAGGTGACCGGAGAGCTCAGGTGGAGTAAAAATATATGCAATTACAGTCCAAATGGGAAAAGTGGCTCGCAGCTGGGTGAAGGTCCTCCCGCTCACAGCCTCCTGAAGTGTCACACATGTGGGTGTAACAGTTACATGGGATCCAATATCTTTGCAATAGTACTGGAAGTAAGTGCACATATACGCGGACTACTGGTACATTGCAGGGCTTTGATTGAATGAACAACATATAAAAAATGAACATTTTAGATTAGATTAGATTCAACTTTATTGTCATTACACATGTATAAATACAGAGTAACGAAATGCAGTTTAGCATCTAATCAGAAGTGCAAAGAAGCAGCAAGTGCATTATAAATAGTATGTAGAGTATGAACAGTATGTACAGGTAAGTAAGGTATCTAGTATACAGAAACTATATAGATATGATATGAACAATATATATATATACAGGTGTGCTATACTAATATACAGAAGGGCTATATTAATATACAGATACAGTGAAAGGATGGATATGAATATGAACAAGTATGTACAAGAACAGAGATGGATGTGAACACTATATACAGGTATGTATACACAATTATGTGGTGGGACAACAGGGGCGCAATGACAGTGGGCAATGTAGGGGTGTGGAGGAGTTTGGGGTGTGGGAGGGTGTGGGGGATCAGAGGGGGACAGAGTTCAATAGAGAAACAGCTGTAGGGAAAAAGCTGTTCCTAAACCTGCTGGTTTTAGTTCTGGAGGCTCCTGTAACGCTTCCTGGAGGGCAGTAGTTGAAAAAGAGTATATGTCCAGGATGAGAGGAGTCCTTAAGAATGCTACGTGCCCTTCGTAGACATCGCTTCTTCTGGACGTCCTCTATGGCAGGAAGTGGAGTCTTTGTGATGCGTTGGGCGGTTTTCACCACCCTCTGCAGTGCCTTGCGGTCCGCATGACAGAGCAGTTCCCATACCAGACTGTGATGCAGTTGGTTAGGATACTCTCTATCGCACACCGGTAAAAGTTGCCTAGAATGGCAGTGGACAGGTGGTTCTTCTTCAGTGTCCTCAAGAAGAACAGGCGCTGATGGGCCTTCTTAATCAGGCTGGAGGTGTTTGCAGTCCATGAAAGGTTCTCTGAGATGTGGATCCCCAGGAACTTGAAACTGGAGACATCGTTCAACAGCCATGCCGTTGATGTGGATGGGATCATGTGTCTCCCTTTTCACCTTCCTGAAGTCCACAATGAGCTCCTTAGTTTTGTTGGTGTTAAGGAGCAGGTTATTGTCAGCACACCATGTAGCTAAGTGCTCGACCTCTGCCCTGTAGTGTGACTCATCATTATCACTGATGAGGTCCAATCACCGTGATGTCATCTGCAAACATGTTCATTTGAGTTAAGCTTATAATCATCCCAAGAGGTTATACTATATAACGTTAGCAGCCTGTGAGTGGACTACTAAGTCTGATTGTTTCTACATCTCTGCCTTGCCCTCCACACAGGTGCAGATCAGCTCTGGTTATAAATGGTGCAGACTGCTGAATTGATTGTCAATGATTGAAGCAGTTGCAGAAATACCACATTTCAGGTGTTTGTCAAGAGTGGAAGGTTTTCTAAGGACAGAAAGTTCACAAAAAAACGTGGGAAACAGCTGCTTTACCAACGAACAGAGCAGTGGAGATTCCTGCTCTCATCATGGCAGTAATAATATATATAATTCCTTATACTTAATGTTCCTGTAACTACAGTTATCTGCCTGTCTGGAGGAAGACTTCATGATCTCATCCAGCAGTAACTGACCAAAAGAAGCAAACCAGTAAAACAACCACCACGACTGGCAAGATGCTGGTGCCACTTCCTGAAATCACAGCAACAGCAACAACAGCTCGCTTCATGGTGTACGCCGTGTGAACTCGCGGCAGCTGCAGGTCCTGACATGTAGAGACTCCAAGGTGATGGAGCAGTTAATCATTGCGATCAGATTCCGGAAAAGAAGAAACACTTCTACTCCAACAGTTAATTTATTTTCATAGTCCCCAACAAAGATGAAACTTTACTTTAGAAATATAACAGTGGGTCCTTGAAACCTCTGGTGTTTTACACTGCCCATGCAAAGTGTGCAATTTTTAAGTATGTGTACTTTACTTATGTACTTCCATTTTATATTATTTTCTGCTTCCTAATTCCTCCACTATAAGGAAAATATTGTCCTTTGTACTACATATATTTAACAACGTCTAACACTGTACTGCTACAGCAATAATAGTTATAATGAAAAACACATTAACAGCCCACTGCTACCTAATGTGTACTTATTCTCTGGGTAAATCCAGATTTTTCCATTGAAGAAAAAAAATCTTAATGTCTTCCACCACTGCAAGGTTTGCTGTTCATCCACTGTGACTCTGGTCCTTTTTCTGGCTTGAGACCACCTTAAAAATGAAGCGATGTCTATTTGTCACCCTAATCTTAAGTTACAGTTATTGTAACACAATACATAAGACATAATTATTGAGCAGTTCAACCAAAGAGTGATTTTCCTGCAGAAGAAAACTACAGAAAGTGGGAGAAAAATCAACCTTCTTTTGTGTGACATAAATAAATGTTAAATATGCCTTTTGATCAGAGGCAGGTCTCTTTATCCTGGGACCACTTAGTAGGTAGTCCCTGCCCTTATGTTAGGAACCATTGGTCTAAGTTACACCCAACCACGGACTGTAATCTTCCACCCGTCTTATTACACAAGCTTTTAAATCCACAAAGTAACACTTTGAAATGTTTTATCAAACCAGATCTTAAAAGTGCAATTGGTTTCTATAATGCTGATAAAAATGACTTTACTAAAACAAAACATAATGAGCCATACAAGTGTATTTTTACATCTTTATGTTAATAATAGAAAGAAGAAATGTAGAAAAACAGGACAAATGAAAAAAAAACGTATAACTATTAGTACTGCTTTTATGTACATGGGTCTTGGTTACAGTCCTCTACTGTTTCCACAGATGACTACCTGAAACCTAATCACGCCTGTCTGCTAATAAACATCCTCAGTACAGTGCTAATGGCAGCCCTAAAAGTGACCTCCCTTGTAATGGTGTCTGTCTCAAATGGCACCCTGATTCGTTGTACTTCTTAAACTGGACTCTGTCGCCCTGCTGTCAATAATGTGATACCTGTAAAGGAGTGGCAGAAAGGCTTAGGAGGAAAAGACGAGGAGAAAAAGGATGCCATAGAAAGAGAGATGAGATCTATATGTAAAGGTTTTTTTTTATCTGTAGTTTAGCTTCTAGCATCAAATTTTGATTGGAAAAAAAATGTAAAAGAACAACACAAAACACTAATGTTCATTCACACTCATGTTGCTGTTTCACAGTCAAGCACCGGCCCAAAACATTGTTCACTTCATGCATTTCTTTGAGTTCTCCGTTGGACCTCTTTATACCAATAACGAGGAATAAAAGTGTCTTTCACCTCAAAATGCTGCAGAGTCTCTTTATTCGTGAATAGCAGCTGATCAACTCAACAAGGATAGGAGTTAGAATCAGGTCTAAGGTTTGGATTAGCATGGGGTTGTATTAATACTCCCATAGGGCTGAGCTGCTCAGGCTGAGTCCGTCTCCCTTCAGAGTGCCTCCCTGGTCTCCACGCAGGTATCTGCCGTTCTTGCTGCGGATGGCAAGGCGACCGTGCTCCAGCAGCTCCAGAGAGAAATCCTCAGGGGCCTCGCCGTCCGAGCACACCAGCCCGGAGCTGTTCACGTACCAGAACCGGCCATCCACACCTGCAGGATTCAAAGGGTAAATAAACCAAGTCAGACAGAGGTGCTGATGATAAGAACTCAAAGAGTGGAGCAGCTTGTTATCTGTTATCAAGTTATCTGTTGCTCTTGATGTTTTTGTTACTGAAATGCAGGTTTGTTTCAGAGATGAGAGGAACAAAATAAGCAGGATTAAAGTAAGATTTAAATGAAATTTAAGCAGGGACATCCTGACCTTTAATGTGGTAGGCCCCGTTACTGAACTGCAGTGTGAAAATGTCATAGACAGATCTGCTGGCGTCCAGTGTGTTGGAGTTCCTGTGGTGGCAGATGAATCCGTTCTCTCCCCTCAGGATCAGCATCGGGCGGTTGATCAGTTTCAAAGTAAGCTGTTCGTCCTCACCTGAAAACACACAAGTCAGGGACAGGCTTTGAGGGAGGAGGTTCATTAAGAGGGAGGAAGAGAGGAGGAGAAAGCCTAAAATGGTCTCTTACCTATGGAGTCACTGACAGCGAGGAGCTGGCCATTCTTCTTGGTGCAGATGTATTTTCCATTGTGAGCTTTTAGTGCCACCTTGTGGCCGAGCCACTCCACTGAAAACATGGTGTTCGCTGAGCTGCAGTTTGTTGTCACAGAAGAGAAAATTAGACTTTTAAGTGGTATTGTACATGTAATAGATTAATGTTAATGTTTACCATGTTAAGCTTGTTTTAAGCTGTATGTACTATATGTCTATATCTATGTACATTGAGAGCAAACTCCTTGTATGTGTAAACATTTAAATATATCAATAAAGCTCAATACTACAGAATATCTTAGTATTTCCATATCTACTGTTTATTATTATTTATAAATCTTTAGTCACCAATCACTTATATTTTCAGTATATTCGTGTATAAATGTAATTGTTCTTGTTCGCTGTGAGAGTGTTGCATTATCCTGAAATAAATATCCTCAATTGTGTCAGAAAATTCACTTTATGAGACACTATTTACGATTATAATTTATAGTGGAATAGTAAGGGGAACGTTTATGTTTTAATAGTGAGGACAAAGTGCATTTTGTTTCTCATCTCTGTGACAGAAAATGTAGAGCTGATAAATTTCACTCACACTTCAGTGGCAGTACTCTGGATGCCTCCGTGGGCCACCAGAGCCCAGTAGTTCCCCTGGCTGGTGCGAAACGTACACTTTCTGGTTTCCTTGTCTATCTCCATCTGAAACGTCTCCATGTCCGTCTCATCTTCCTGATTGGCTGCGAGGCTTACTCCTGAGAGGGACATAACAAGCACGTCCACTTTTTATTAATTATCACTTTCCAATTTAGCCATTTCTAAATAGTTTCTAAAACGTGTTTTATGTTGCAAATCTGCAATTACTGCTAAACTAGTTGTGATTCTTCAACAATGGTGAGGTTGTGGTATTGAATGAACAATGAACTTTAGGCAGCATCAAAATTTGTGTTCACAAAACAACTCTGATTGCACAGAATAAGTGTAACTGAAGTGATTTGTGCATGAAATAAACAAATTCCTTTCCAGGCCCCAGTGGCAAGTCAAACACCAGCAAAGTAATTTGCAGCTTGCTAATCAGGTTGTGTCGTTATGTTTAGCTTGGCCCAGCATGAAAGAGTCGGTAATCACGTCTGATCCTGTGACGTTAGGTTACTTTTAAATGGTTCCCTCTTAAAATGATCTGACATGCCAAACATATACCTTCCTGAGGGGAAATACATTTTCACTGATCACGGATGCATTTATGGACAGAATATACTGTAAATAAACTGACTACACTAAATGTGCCCATGTAGGAAAACCTTTACAGGCAGATGCTACCACACATCGAATGCATTTTTTTCACAATAACACAGAGATAACACTTTGAGCAACTATGTGGAGACTACTTAACAACCAAACACAAATCACACCTTTGATTGACAAACATTGTACAGAAACCTCATAGAAACGAATTCATTTAGCTTTTTCATCGCTAACACAGGAAATGGCCTTGGTGTCTAAAACAAACACATCCCACCCACTTTGCTTTGACAGGTGGTTGAAGCAAATACACAGATTTACTATGAGCCTGTTTCTTCATTTTAGAGGTCTTTTGTGATCTACAGGCCCCTCACATTAAAAAAATCTGGTATCATAAATGTTTGCAGAAAAGGAAACAATTATTTGTCACCACCAAGAGACAGATTGCCAAGTGCTAAATCCCAAATGAGATGCATCCCAGGATATCCCCAATACATCTTCTTAATCCTTTAACAAGCAGATCTGCAACCCCCACCCCACCCCCTTATCTCTCCCTGCTCTCCTCTCTGGTCATCCTCCACCTTCCTCCCTTCCCCCATCTCCCCCTCCTTACCCCAGACCCCCTCAATCCCCACCTCCCACCGTCACCCCACCTCCGGCCCTGCCTATCTGCCCCCTTCACAGCGGGGCTCTGATATAATCAGCTTTCAAGTGCTACCCGTCCAATCCCTCAATCCCCTCAATAAAAGAATAAAGGAGAAACAGGAAAAGACCAGAGGATTTTATGGTCCACACTTAGCAGGATGTACAGATAATTACCAAGCTCTCTCAACCCTCAAGCTAACGGAGCTATGAATGATTAAACATGTGGAAAACATGCTAAAGCATTTTCGAATCGAAAAAGTGCATTAACTAGCTATATTGTTTTCTACATCTTAACGGACCCGAAGTACACATGAGTATACAGGTGCACATTTATTTAAGCGAGCAGTAACGAACCTCATTCTTTTGAATATCGAATTTTAAGAATTACAAAGAACAATACAACAATGAGAAATAAGAGGGAATATAAATGTGAGTGTCTAAAATACTAATGGTTCTGCAAGGTTATGCAAGTGTAAATATGCTAACGTGATAGGAGTGATACATGAACAAATCTCTAACACCAAACTTTTCCCAGGATACTGTTGAAAACAAATAGTTTGCGAAGTACCAGGTAGATGAGAGCTTAATAGTCTAAAATGAATGCATTAGACAGGGTGTAATTTAATGCCACGTTGCTAAATATCTTGCTTATGAATTAATATGCCTAATCCAACTCAGATGCATGTACACGTAAAATCGTTTAATCCATTTAATCAATTAGATATCCACCTGTAGACACATACAGATCATCTTTTACTGTAGTTTGTGTACACGTTTTACTAAATCATGTGCACCATTTGGTAAATGTTCGAACAAAATAGTAAAACATGCTCACAAAATACAATAAAATCTTGTGCAAAACACAATCAAATCAAGGGAACGAAATAAGTAAATTGTGCTCTTAAATTCAGTATTTTCTACATGGCATACAGGTTCTTTTGTCAAAACTGCTACTTCCTGTCTAACTGGTTTTTGTGAGTATATTAAGCGTTTGATTTTACTCTTTCATGTTTTACCAAATGGGGACACATAATAAGTAAATGAGTGCACAATTTATTTTATTTTTCTATTAATTTCACCACTTAGGGACTTCATAGGAACACACTGGTTGGGGGAGAAAGGAGACAACACGTGACAAAGATGTCATGGTTACTGAGCTACCGGGACGCTTTAATCACATCTTATTCACACCCGATAAAGTAGGTATCATGAGGTCTTACAACTGGTTAAATTATCATTGATCTTAAGTGCATTTGAAGCATAAATTTCTGCCCCTCTACTCCGCGCCCATGCCTGGGGGCCCATCGCTCTCATTCTCTCTCATCCCTGGCTCAATGTCATGCTTTGTCTACCTATTCCATGTGTCCATTTCACACTAATTCAACCCAGAAATGATCCTCCGACAGGGCTCAGCTGGGACCTCACGGCTGCTATCTGATAGATGAGAGGAGACGGAGGAAGGAGAGAAGGATGAAGGAAGAGAAAGAAACAGAGAACGAGAAGTGGTGGTGGGGGGGATTAGATATGCTGAAATCCAAGCCAGCAATCTGAGGATATCAATTGCTGCGTTGATGACCATCTTTGGGCTCACCAGTTGGTCAAGCATACGAAATAGGCTGTTGTCATCATAGCCACCACTGCTGATAAACTATGCAGCGGAGCGAGGCACACTCCTCATCAGTGGTGCATCGACACAGACACACATTGGTGGCGTCAGCAGTGCCACATTTTGGATCGGACCCCAGATCCAGCTCCACTTTCTGGTGTTGTCCTACCTGCAGCCTGCAAGTGGAGCAGGCCTAACTAATCCATCAGCGATAGATGGCTCTGACATCTATTATTAATGGTAAGCTGATGCTGCTATCCCCCTGTTCCTTATTTTCCTCTTTCTCCCAATCCTTCATCCTTCTCAACTGCATTTTTGTTGTTCCTTATTTCAGCCCATTCTTTTCTTTTTTTTTTGCTTACCTGTTCCCCGTGTGTGTGTCTGTGCACGTGTGTATATATATTTGAGCGCCTGTGTTAATGGAAAGTTTGCGTCTTTGGACTATCATCTCTTTTTCACTTTGAGGGCAGAGTGGACCACTTAGACCCGAGGAACACAGGAAGGTGATGAGAGACATGATGACGGATCTACCCACACATACACATACACACACACTGCAGATAATAAACAACAACTCAGGGCGGGCAGACAATACTGCATCCCATTGCTCTCTGCAAAAACTCTTTCATATCTAAATTCATGCTCTACGTCATAGCAGCTGACCCTGTTTTATTATAACCCATTTACTGCATTTGCAGCACTTTAAAATAGACAGCCAACATGACTCCTCTGCACTAAATGGAGCAGAAACAAAGGTACTAATTTATGTGTAAAGGCACAGGTGACATTAGGGAGGATGAAGAGCCCACCTGCCTCCACACATACCTCCTATTGTCCTAAAATCCTTTGAGAGCTGTATCCTCCCTTCTCTGCTTTCCATTTTCACCTTGTTCTTCTTTAATCATCGTGTGGAACCCAGAGGTAGAAAGTAATAAGGTATATTTACCCAGCTACTTTGAGAAACTTGCATGTCAGGAGTTTCCAGTTTGCACTTTTGTCCCACTTTACGTCTAACTTAACATTTTTATCAATGCAAACTTACTACTAATTACTCATTTCATTCAGCATGACCAGGTGTTAAAACTGCAAACAGAGTAATCAACAAATTGCTGTTGTTGAAAGTTGGGAAACCAGGAAAGTCATGAAATGGCTATCTAATAACCTTGTCCAAAAAATAAGAAAATTGGTCCTTGCTGAGCAGCTGCTATATGTCAATATCCAGTCTGTAATGTGAATGAATGGTTCACTGTTTGCAAAATAAGTGAGATGCTAAAAAAAATCTAAACCGTCAGTGTCCTATGTGCAAATGGACACTTTCTTAAACTGTTTGTTTCCTTGATTTTAAGCAGCACATCAGCACTGACTGAGGCCCGGGTTACATTAGTGTGTTGGAGTGGCACTTGGAGGGGCAGAGGCTCTGGCCCCAGGTGAGAGGCAGCTTGGGTTTCTGAAAGCAGACCCCCCCCCCCCCTCGCCTTCCAGGAACAGGGGCCAACTTCATCAATAATTCAAAACACCACCTCACCACTCGCCGCAGCAGGACGGTATGGTTGTGTGTGGGCGAGTGTGTTGGAGGAAAGAAGATAAAGCTTTTGTTTGTGCAGAACAAGTGTAGGAACAAAGAGAGGGAAAGAACGTGATAGATACGTGAAGCTGCTCTGTGTTTTATACTGCACCACATCTATCCTTCCCTTCAGCCAATCAGCTTACAGTGCTCCCAGTTGTTTGGTTTCCGCCTGAAGCTCCCACTGCTAACCAGGAACAATGAGCTAGGAGAGATTCGGTTACAGCACCCAGAGCTGAAGTAACTCGACCCTGCAGACAAGAATCTGCAGCCTGCGGATGGGTGTCATGGCGAAGTATGCTGACAAGCACTGTTGGTGTATGCTAATCCGCCCCAAATCCAGTTTCAAATCAGACCAGCAGACCATTTCGACTATAAGCAACTGAACACTCAGCAAATCCTCCCAGTGCACTTCTGGAGAGATGAAACGTTAGACTCAAAATTACAATTTTTCTAGTTTTTACACCATCAAAGAAATTCAGCCTTGTTTTTTGGGGGAAAAAAGCCAATGTGGACCAGGTGTAATCCATCAGCATAGTAGTGTGGTGTCTGCATGCTGATCAAATAACACACTCCAACAGGCCTGTCACAAGGCCGAGGAGTAAATACATAATACAGTATCAACAGAGCATTACTGTACAGCATATAGGTTACAAGCAGCTGTTTCAGTAAGCCCACAGGGAGAAAGTGTAAGTGTTAACGACATTACCCAACAAAGCCAGGAGGTACATATGAGAGGGAGTGAAACAATAAAAAACATCATTATGGTAGATAATTATGAGCTAAAACTTTTTTTTATTATATTCGCTGTATTGTTTAATGGGGTATCCACCACTTAAGGAATATAACACCTTCTCTGGCAACACTTCAGCTCATACATGAAAAACTCATTGCAAATTGTTGTTGAGAAATCTATTTCTGTAGTTATTCCCAGCATGGGCGCGCAATAAATCTGTTATTTGGCCATATCACTCACTAGTGCAAGACTTAACACAGACAGTGGCCTAACCTAAATAAATTGCAGCTCTAAAACAAATGAAGTATCCGTCTCAGGTCTCCCAGATGAAGCTGATAGTCCCATATCAGCCGCATCTATCTTGTTTTCCTGGAGAGATGCTACTATCCAGTGCAGACTACATTACCCATAATTACCATGCATCCCTTATCAGTTGTCAGTCACTAGAAAGGGACCCTTTCCCTCAACCATGCATATTCAGCATGTGCACAAGTTAATGTACTTCCTGCAAATTGTAAGCTCAGTCTCTGGAGGTGTATCAGCACACAGTGTATACTGTATATAGGTTAGTAGTAGTAACTGTAGCAGCTACTACTGTAGTAGTAGTAGTATTTGCTGCCCCTCTGCTTCATTATGCATTTGTGTAGGTCAACGTGTGTCAGCTAAAGGCTCATGTGACCACCCTCAGTGGTACATAAGGTCAGCCTCCATCCATTTAATTTAAGACTTCAGGGAACTCAGGAAGCTGCAAGAGTTACAGCTTGTGCGTTTATGTAAGGATTCAGGACAAAATCAGATTTTTTTTATGAGATTGTGCTTTCGTACCTTGTCTTATAGAGACGTATCGCCCATTGGCTGCCATCAGAACCACCTGTGGGTGGCTCTCCTCGAGATCAAACAGTTCATCTTTGCCCGGCTTAGAGCACCGCCCAGACCTCAGGGTGCCCGTAGGCCCCATGGGAGACAAATACTTCCCCTCGCAGTCTTTAAAGGCCAGCTTCCCACACTTCAGCTCCAGCGTGTACGCTGTGGCTCTCCCACTCTCCGTCAAGAGCTTCCCGTCGTTGCTGAGGAAGCGGCTGTCGCATGTCTTAAGACAGTACTTCCCTTCCAGGTAAATGAGGGTCAGGAGTGCTGCCACACCCCAGGGAATGTTCACATCCACAGCAATCTCACCATCCTCCACAGAGAGGTGGGCGTAGCGCTTGCGGGCCACAGACAGCAGGTTGGCCTGTGGATGTAGAGCCAGGTGCACCGCCCACAGCTCAGCATCTGTGATTATCTGGGCAAAGCAGGACAGGTAGTCCCGAGAGCCACCAAAGAAGCGGAGGTGTGGCTCAGACTGCAGGGCCCAGCGGCCATCTGACTGAGCCACGATTAGGAAGCGGCAGTCTGAATTGTGCCCATCAGCCTCACAGGTGACTTTGCCATCCTTGTCAGATGCCAGGTAGCGTCCCAGGTGGCTGCGCAAATAGACCACCTGGGTGTCCTGAGAGTCCTGCTCCAGAGTCCATATCTGCTTCTTCTTCAGGCTGGGAGCTGATGCATTTACCTGAGAGACAAGAAAATGTTGCATTATAGAGCATGACGGCTTTTTATCCCTAATCTACAAGTAGCATCTGCCTAAAAGAGTACAGCACTGTGCAGCCCTGTGACACCAGCATTCACGGAGATATTAGATGTTACAATTTTTCTTTTCTATTGAATGTTCATACCTTAAAGCCAAAGGTCTCAGCAGTGAGGTAGCGACCCTCATGGTTGATTAGACCAAACTGCAGCTTCAAGGGACGGTTCCCATTAGCAGGCATCTTCACCTGTGGATTCAGGAATGTGAGAGAAAGACGGAGAAGAAGGGGTGAGACAAGATGGGGACGGGGGAAAGAGTGAGGGTGAAAGGAGAAAGATAGGGGCAAATAGACCAGACATTGGATGCAGTGTGAGAGAGTAATGGATATGCCCAAAAAACTATGAGGGAAAGTTTTTTTTTTTTAAGAGGTGAGGAATATGGAAGGAGGTGAAGTCATAGAGAATGATGAAATGAGAAAGCCTTCAAGACAGGAAATCAATTCATTAAGGTACAGTATATAAAGCACTCCTAAGACCACAAATTCCTTCCCCCGCCCATGGCTTCATTATACATTTTTTCCAGCTACAGCATCCTAATTTACTTACTGTGGTTTTGTGGCTTCCTCTCTGCAGTTTCTGCGGCTCTAATTCCAGCTCCCAGATTTAAGAGGCTTCTTTCACCAAGCGTCCTCTTGTAATTCTTTCTCCCTCCTTCTCCTTCTCCGGCTGGCTTCTGTTGATCGGGTCTTCCGGTTCCCCTCCACCGCTACCTCTCCTCAGCCTAATCAGGTTAGAGGCAGCAAAGACTTGAGTCAGCCTTGATCTTCCTTTAGTCCGGAGTCCGGCGTCAACCTCTCTTTCTCTGCAGACTAATTTTGATCTTCGCTGCTTATCTCCACTCCTGCAGTCCCCCTCTCTCGCTGTCTCTTGTGCTCTCTCGTCCAGCCTCACTCCTGCTTGACTTGTTATTCACCCTGAGGGCTCAATCATCTAGTCCCCCTCTCAGTAGCCCTCCCGAGGGTTTTTGTTTTTGGCCCCTCCTTTGGCTCCTTCGCCTGATATCTTTGGATCACCTCCAGCACTCTGACCCTGTTCGTCAAGTCCGGGTTTGTCAGGCAAAAGTTTGATCAGTGAAGTCGAACATCCTCCGCAGTCCTGCAGATTTCGTGGTGGCGCACTGACGGACTCCTTCACTCTTTCCCCAAACATAAGCCGTCCATCACATCTGAACGCGGCAACAAAGGGCGATTGCCTCTGTAATCTTAAGCCCCTCTCTGTCGCTTTTTTCCTCCCATCCTCTCCTTCTCACTCTCTGTCCTTTCTCTAACCTGCCATGTGTATATGTGTTTCTCTGCCTCTGCGCTTTATTCTGAGCTCTGCACTTTGCCTCTTTCTGTGACACATGAAGACAGGTAAGTAGAAACAATGCACACACACATACACACACACACAGCGCCGGGTAACCAGAGCACGCCTTAGGGGTAGTTGCTTTAGTGCGGCTCCCCTTACTTGCCTATCCAGGGGGTTTAGTTACACACCTTCTCTGATTGCAAGCTGTCTGGGTCACTTCTAATGTCTGAGAGGCCGACTGAGTTGAAGTTTACATCTGAATTTGGGAGACAAGTAAATGGAAAGAGTTGGAGTTGGAGAGGCAACAATAATATGCTAATCAACATATGGGGTTTTTGAATGAATGTGAATGTGTGTGTGTGCAGCATGTTAGCGCGCCTGCATGTGTGTGTGTGTGTGTGAGTAATCAACGTTGCTTGCAATCAGCCTATTATAAGTCTTCTTTGCAGAGTAAACAGACGTGTCTCCTCCTGAATCCATCTAATCCTCAACCCAATCATCCCAACCTGGCTAATCTATTGCCGCTGCTATCCTTCCCCGCTCCCTTACCATTGCACACACACACACAAACACACATGCATCCCCCCCTGCTTGACTCTGCTTGTCAGTGGCAATAAACATACACACAAACTCACTGACCCACAGCAACATACATGTCACCGCCACACACAAACACATACACACAAAGGTCAGAGAAGGGTCCCAGGGTCCGTAGCAAACACCACCCACCCAAAGATTTACTCCTCCTGACCCAGACTTGAACTGCTGCGCTTTACGCAAAAAGTGATAAACAATGTGTGTCTCTCTCACTCACACACACACACACACACACAGATACTGAGGGACATGAGAGCTGTAATTGAGTGTGTGAACACTAAACAGGCGGACCTCTCACAGCCTTGACACCAGTGCTCCTGGTTCAAGCCTGAAACTTTACTGTAATAAGCCTCGATTCAAGGACTCAAACAGGTAATTTCTATCCCAAAAATGTGTAACTATTATTGCCAAAATTTAGTAGGGATGATAAGAAGAAAGAAGAAAACAAATGTGTTTTTTGTCAGTGTTATTTTTTTACTGACATGAATAATAGTTCCAGTTATACTAGTTTCTCTAATGCAATAGGCACCAGGTAATTTGATCTCTTTTTAATCATACAACAATTCATAAATGTTGCTTTTCATTACAAAATGCTTTATTTTCTAGATTGTGCCAAAGGAGATGACGCTGCCATGCATATATGTGTCATGTATCTTTTAATTATGGCCCAGTGATGATGAAGTGTTCATTAAAATGCTGATTCTTCACATCAGCATTATAGAAACTGTTAATACACAATTGAAAATATTTCAGAAACAATGCTATTATATAGCCACTTTTAAAGTGCAACAATTGTGATTATTCACTATGAGAGCTTTAGGTTTTCTTTCAACATGTGCAGGTCAAACTAAGACATTACAGGGGAACTCTCCAATCTACCTGCCCATTCATAAACACACTAATTAATGATGTGGACAAATCACTATAAACGTACACGCTACTTCTCCACTTGGTCTGATCTGATTGGTAAATGGAGCTGTGGTGTGTGTGTGTGTGTGTGTGTGTGTGTGTGTGTGCAATAACTCAACATTGCTTATCTTTAAAATAACGCAAGTGACTTGGAAACCAGATCCTGCAGATTTGCATCCCTGAAATCTTCATCAAGGAAACATGCTCTTTCTCCCTTTTTCTCTCTCTCGTTTGTTCTTACATAAAAAACACACATGCACAGACATAACATGCATGCATATTAACACACAAACACACAGAAAACACACTCTCTGCAGACAGTTGGAGAAAAAAGGTGGTGGGAGGAGGAGACAGACACAGTGGTCACAAATCAAAAAAGTCATATACTGTTATTGTTATCAGTACTATTATTTTCATTACTATCACTATTATCACTATTACTGTACTTTCTCCTCATGTGTATCCTATCCCACGCATCATTAGCTCGCTCTCTGTGGCCCCCGGGGGCTGCGTCATCGTCTGCTGATGTGCCGCCATCGGCACGGTGATGCCTGCCGATAGCCAACCAGATGTTTTTTTTTTTTTTACCCCTTGTTCTGGGACGGCGGCTGTGCCAGGTTCACCGTGGCAACCGTGGGATGGTGCTTTAGAAGCCATTACAGCGGTCCTCTGATGACACTCAAATAGCTATCATTACACCTCCTCCAAGGAGACACAGAGGGAGGAGGAGGAGGGAGGGAGGTGAGGAGGGAAGGGAGAGATGAGGCAGGGAAGGATGGATGGATGAGAGGAGGCAAGGGTGAAGGGAGGAGGAGGGGCAGACGAAGAACAAGGAGGAGGAGGAAGAGATGGGGGAATACAGCGGAAAGGTGAGCAGTGGGAGACGGGTTAAGGGTATCAGAAAATGACACAGGTAGACGGGGAAGGGAACTTAAAGATATAGAAGGTGCATGGAAGAAGGGATGAGAGGGAAGGGAGTGACGGAGAGAATGGGAATGGGGAATTCAAAATGACCGTTTCTGAGTTAACAGCCTCCAGCCTTTTTCTACCCTATTAAGTTCTATTCTGCCATTACTTGGGACTGCGGGGTGCTGCCTCGTACCCCACAGTGTTCCCTTACTCTTGCAGACACCCCCTCCTGCACACACACACACACAAGTACAACACAGCCTCCCTCCACGCTCTTCCTTAATTTCTTCCTCCAGTCGTCCTCTTTTCCCTCTTTTTCCTCCCCTTTAAGTCTTCCTCCTCCCCGCCTCCTTCTCGTCTTCACTTCAATTCCAGAGGTTGTGAACTGAATGAAAGAGAGATCAGCTGGATCAATCTTTGAGTCCACCGGTTGTCCTCGACGTTGCTGTTGCCAAAACAAGCTGTACAGGGGTTTTGCTGCCGTCTTGCTTTGTTCACTTCTTTGTCCGTTTCCTTCCTCTCCTCCCTGACACAATATGAATCTGTTCCACTGGAAATCAACTCGTACATGGAACACAGGGAGTGTGCATTACAACCTGTTACCCAGTTAGTCATGACAGGGTTTTATGTTAGTAGTCAAAGGAAAAAGAGGAAAACCCAGACTTTGTTGCATATTCTGAGCTATTTCAGGCCGCACTGACATATGCGAGATGTAAAGGCACATTTAAATCCTGGGCTGGAGAACATCTGACACAAATGACTCCAGCAATATTTGTAATAAGAAAACAAAAGTGTTGTGTTGAGTGGCCTACGTCGTTCTCTTCAAGCTGAGATGTTTTTTATTTTTGCACAAATAAAAATAAAATTTATATAAATAAAATAAAAATATGCCTGAGGATGCTGTCACCTGCAAGAAACACACATTTTCCAACATGATCCAACATGAAAGGTGCAGGAGTGTCCATCAATTTCAGCCCTGCATCTTTGTCTTTGCTTCACGTCCAACCATCTCTTTGTAAATTTTAGCTTCTCTTCCTTCTTCCTTCCTCTCATTTCCTTCTCTCTGCTTCACACGCTTTTTTTGGGACAGACAGGATGAAGGAAAGTTGCTCAAGCTTCTTCTGTCAGTACAGTGACGCCTCCACCCATCCACCTTTGTTGCTTAAATGCACAAACACTCATGCAGTCTGGGGATCTTTGACCTTTTCAAAAGAGAAGCCTGACCCACGAAAACAACAAAACAGATTTATAACGGCCACGGAAAGCAACGACTGAATTCCACCATGCAGATCATACGAGGTTGCGTCACGAAAAAATGATAAATGAGCTAAATGCAACTTGTAAATTAGGACCTGCAGTACTTTTCATGCATGTTGAAACAGTTGCACCCTCACACACACACACACACCTTGACCTGTAAGGCTCGCAGTTGCAATTCCCAGAGCCACCACTGAGGGGCGGTGTCAGCCTTCTTCGTCGGCTCCTCTATGAGAACCTTTGCCTATATATTTTTTGGGGGTTTAAAAAAAGAGAGAGAGAAGATTGATGCTTGGTTTGTCAGTGTTGGTGCCTCTGTGACTGCACAGCGTAGGAGGGAAGGACTTTAGTGCTATTTAAAATGGCTGCGTTTTTAATGTCTCCTGCTTTTATTTATTTTTTTAAAGGAGGGGGCTCTGAAAGGCGTCAACAACACGTGAAGCGTTATCGACTGTAAAACATCAGTGCAATTAAAAACGAGAGGGGTGGGGTGGAGTAATCCCCCCCCACCTATTTCAATCATTCCCAGCCACCGTACCTGACTCAGGCTCTCTGCCGTGTGATGCAGCCTCAACACTGCACACCAGGAGCAGGTTTGACCCACAATTTTAGAGCCTGGATGTGTGAATGTGGGTTATACCTCACTGCTAAGCATGCATTTCTCATGTGCTTTTAATCCCATTGGTTTTCTCGCATGCTGATTTGATTATGAGCGGGGCAACACGCTGCAGCGCTGCCCCATGTGCTCCACCATAGTACAGTATATTACCCTTTTCTTTAAACGTGTCTGAAACGAGCTTTTGAAACAGTCCGGATTAACTGATGTATCGCGTTTCTAAAAACAAACCGCCTCTGAATCATTCATTAATTTTGGCTATTACAGTGCGGGTTTGTGTTTTATGGGCTGCGCGGCAGCAAAGAGTTAACAACAGCGGGCCGAACGTGATGAGCGAGGGGGAACTCTGCGAGCCAATCCGCGTCGAGATTAACACCTCCCGCGGCTGCGATTGGCCCCGTTGTTGTGCACCCACGTGGGGGCAGGCACCCTCATTCGAGCTGCGATTGGCTGAGACGCCGCACTCCGAGGCCACGCCCCCTCCCGCCTTGTTTTTCCGTCCGCGAGGAGCGGAAACATCCTTCTCGCGAGCTCCGTGGGCTCGCGCTGGCGGCCGCACCGCCGCCGCGCGCGAGCAAAATGCAAGAAATAAATGCAAATAAAAAATATTCAATATGAAATTTATCTTATTTATAACTCCGAGTCGACGTCTCTCCGCGCGATGTGGTCCTCCGTTATTTCCGGGAGACGCGTTGCTGTGTCTGCCTCTGTTTCACACACACACACACACACACACACACACACACACACACACACACACACACACACACACACACACACACACACACACACACACACACACACACACACACACACACACACACACACACACACACACACACACACACACACACACACACACACACACACACACACACACACACACACACACACACACACACACACACACACACACACCACACACACACACACACACACACACACTCACACACACACACACACACACACACACACACACACACACTCACACACACACACACACACACACACACACACACACACACACACACACTCCTCACACACACACACACACCTATTGTCATCATATTATGTGCATTTTTTTGCAGTGACAGAACCATTAACCTTTAATGAATTAATTATATTAGTAAAGATTAACAAGCAAGGGAGCTTAATCAAATGTCGTGTGTGAGAGTGTAGCCCCACATCTATCTATCTATCTATCTATCTATCTATCTATCTATCTATCTATCTATCTATCTGTCTCTGTCTGTCTGTCTGTCTGTCTGCATGCATCTGTCTGTCTGTCTTTCTAACTCGCTGTCTGTCTGTGTTTCTATCTCCCAGTTGCACGTAAAACTGATTCTTGTTTTAACTTCCTAACTTGCTTCCTAACTATCGCACAAGTCTGCACCAGTAAAAATGTACAATAATCTTACTAAAGCACTTTATCAACGTGCCAGCAGGTGACTTACAGACGTCAAATCTTCAGTTTAGATAAAGTGTTCAGTTTGGACTGTGATGAATCTCAGAAAAGAGACTTAACTGTGAAACTTGCTGCATGTGTTGTAGAGGATGCTTGGTTTAGTGGTATTTTACACACACACACACTTTGTTATTATCACACACATTACCTTTGCAGCGCTTTTGCATGACATTTAATTTGTTTTTATTCCTCCCTCGCAAAATAAGTTAATGACTCTGCTGTCCTCTCATGAAGAAATCATGATTTAATGAATGAGCAGATGCAGATAAACAGCGTTTGAGATGTTTTAGTGTGGGCCACAACTTTTTTATATTTTATATTAAACAAACTTTGCCCGCTGGCTTTGCCTATCATCAGTTACACCTTAGCTGGTTGATGTATATTACAGAAACTACAGCTGATGATTAGCAAGAGACAGGATTTAATGGTTAACTAAGGAAGAAACAACTCAACATGGTGCAATGCTCCCTGCCTCGTTTTTAATCATGATTTTATCCATTGGCACAATTTGATAGAATCAGAATCTGGTTTATTGCCAAGTATGTTTTCACGAACAAGGAATTTGCCTTGGTATCTGGTGCAAAACAAAAAACACAGAGAAAACAAGAAGATGATAAGAAAACACTGCAATGTCAAGAAGCATAAATATTAAATAGAAAATATTTCAGTAAACTTTGAAGAAATATGTAGGTTTGTGCAGAAATGTGCAAAATATTGATGAAGAAGTTCACAGCATTAAGTATAAAGTACATGCTGCTGAACAAACGTCTTGCTTTTCCAGTTCATGATCAACTTTTCTCTCAACAGAGCAAATATGAGAGCTTGTCTCCGAGTTCAGAATAGTCAACTGGGTGCAATCAGGGCATATTTCTTTAACAATTGATAAAACGCACCCAGTGTGTAGAAAGTAAAGCAGCCGGGCCACATTAGAATCTCGTGAACCAAACGCATCAACAGTTTAAAAGATTTGACATGGTGCCCTGTCAGACTCAGATGGGAGCTGAGCCGGGAGCTGCTGAATGCAAACCAAATCACTATTTTCATGTCTTGGTTCAAATGATGAGATTTTATTAGAAAGCACAGTCATCTTTAAAAATGGCCAGAATACTCTCCAATAGTTCATGTGAAAATGAAACCTGCCGTTAGCAGGACCGGACTTTACGCTGGATCTGAGGTGTGTTTGTCCATTTTATGCCACTAGGGGGCAGAAAAAATGAAAAAGCGGACAAATGCGTACACTGCTACAACCACATCGTGATTGTTTGCTTATGTGAGTCAAGTAAATTCAGACAGACATTCAGACTGCTTTTAGCTCTCTGTTGGTCTGCCACAATCTTGACCAACTCCTGAGAATAATATTTGTCTCTTTACCTTGCACCTACGCGGGTATTGTGCTGGGCAGGTAGCATACGGTGGCTTGATCTTAGCTTTTTTTTTGCAAAACAGTCAAAGAAAAATGACCCAAGAGAGGACAAAACGCTCTCTAAGAGCTGCAGAGTTGGGCATTTCTTCTGTATGATTTCAGCTTCACAAGCGACACTTTTCACATTATGTATAGTAACTTTATGTAGTGTTAATGTCAAGAAATATGCAAAAATGCTGTTTAATGGCCAGGACAAATCTGAGAGTGTTTTGGTTTTTGTGCAGCAGCCATCAGGTTTATTTAAATCACACTAAACTTTTCTTCCTGCACCCTGAACCTGAGTTTCTCTTTGTCAACAAAGAGCAACTACTCTCTTGAAATTGTGTCTTCCATGCAGCTTGTGATACTCCGTGAGCCTCACAGACCAGCTACGTGGACTCTTTCTGGGATTTCTGCCCGCAGAACATCCCTTAACCTTCCTCTTTCTCTTGAATCGTTGAATAATGCTGCTAAACTCGGCTCCGAATTGAATCTCCAGTCCATTCAGTTCACCTTAGAATCGAGATCAGTCAGCTTTTTCTCGCCTCATCCTATGCCGGAGCCGTGCTGCGGATTTAGCTTGCTTCTGATCCAGCAGCAGCAGGCACGGCGGCCCTCGCTGTGCGGTGGCTGCAGGAGGGGAGCTGGGCCAGCGGGGAAGGGGGATACCCCCTGCGTGCGCTCGGCAATTGTTGTCGTGGCAATGGTGGCCGTAGTGGTGGTTGCCAGGGAGATGGCGGTTGCTTGTCTGACCCGTCCCCCTCGTGCTGTCACCAGCATTATTGATGCACGCCGCTGCTCGGCATTGTGGGAGTGCGGGAGGGAGGGCGGAGAGGACAACGGTTAATGAGTTCAGGAGGAAAAGGGACTCTCCCTGCTCTCTCACCCCCTCTCTCTCTTTCTCTCACTCTCTCTCCCCTTCATTTCTCATGGGTGTGTCGATCTTGTGCGAGTGTGCATTAAGAATGTGGGTCTCTCATGATCCATCATGGCAAAATGCACTTTCCTTTTCCTTCACACACACACACACACACACACCTAAACGACATACAAGCAACACACTCAAGCAAAAACATGTTCTCGCACACCTTTACTCGAACAGCGCAACTGACTCATTCGCAACCACTCCTTTCCCTCTTTCTCTCTCTCTCTCTCTCTCACACACACACACACACAGATGCTGCCCTGCTGTTATGCCTGAAGCTAGGAGAGCTAGCAAGATTAATAATGACCCCTGACTCCCCATAGACAGACCCAAATATACACAGTTTGGAGAGAGAGAGAGGGAGAGAGAGCGAAGGCAATGAGAATGAAGGGAAGAACAAGGTGAGGCCGAATGGTGACTAAAAATACACAGTTTAGAGACAAAGAACGACTAAACGTATACAGTTTAGAAAGTGATAGAGGTGAGGAAAGTCAGAGGCATAACATGAAAAACCGGGCCAGAGGAGTAGTGGTCGGGGGACTAAGAAGGCTATATTTCAGTTTTCTCTGTGCTCTTGTTATTGACACCTGAACTGTAAACACCGTCCACTAATTTTAGCACAGATGAGGGAAACTGAGCTTTTAGAAAGCAATGATGTAAGCCTGGTTAAGGTCTGTGTGTCAGGGGTGCTCCAGTGATCCAGTATCTCACCCCCATGAAGTCAGGGGGCATGCTAAGAGGCGGAGGCAGTGATGGCCTGACATTTGGTCATTTGTATGGGCCAAGGTCCGAAAAACTGCATGGTGGATCATACGACCCTGACAGTGTTTTTCATTAAATCTAAACAAAGCCAAGCCGAGATCGGACTTCAGTAAGCTCCTCCACATTGCTCTTTTCCAAAACACCAAACGGTTCTTTTAAGGTTACGGTGAGTTCATGATCAAATTGTTGGCTGCGGGTAGGAAACAGGAAATGAACAGCTGTGGCCAGATTGATTGTTTGAAAAGTGAATTGTGTCACACTCACACACTTTGTTGGCCTCACCTCTCCTCGGATTTTTTGTGGCTCTGTAACATTCAGCTATAAGTCTGCCTTCACATGAGTCTGACTTAACTTACCCACAAGAGGTCCGTGTCAGGTAAACGTACACACAGGCGCTTTTAGGCTTTTGAACAAACAGCTCAGACAACTTTATGATAAACATAAAGTTTAACTAAAGTTCTGAAGTTTCTGTAAGATGAGAACGTACACACACACTGTTTTCACATGTAAACTGTGTTTTTCGTATTAGCCTACTGTGAAGGTAGCCTAAAGTGAGAGACAGGAAAATGATTTGTTCTTACACCAGGTAGGTTCACATCCACCTGTTTTCATGCACATTTTCATTTTGCACTTAAAAAATCTGCCCTGAAAATTTGTTTAAAAAAAAGCTCTGAATACTGCAAAAATGTTCACGCTTGGATGAGGGAGAGAGGTTGATGTATAACACACTTAGCTGATGAATAATCTCATACTAAAGACTAATAATAGACTAAAAATTCAGATCTATGTGGACAGATGAGGAGACTGTTAACTTTCTTCAAATTAATACTATTAATATTAAACATAAATCCCATATTTACATCATGTTTTTTATATTGTTTTTCGCTTATTTAGCAATTTCTGCAATGGTTTGATGACACCTGGCTGGAAAATTAACACCACCTACCGTTTATCTCAATGAGCATACCCCTAGTAATCTCATAATGGCAGTGGAGCATTCATTCATATTTTCTTCTACTTTCTTCAAGTTTCTGTCAAAATCTGTCCTACCTTTGGATGGAAACCTGGCTAACATCTTATAATCTCTCACTTTTTAACACTTAAATGCTCTCAAACACATGGGCTTGTGGGCCCAGACGCACAAAAAAACAGGGTTACCAGCAGATACCAGCACCAATATGCAGACAAACACACAAACAGGGATGCAAACACACACACACACAGTTACACACAAACACCCGCCCAACACACACGCACAGAAGCACCAGCATGGATTAATGTGTTTGGCTCAACTATTTCATTTATTACTGTCGGACGCCTTTTGTGATGGGGGCATTTTTCAGGTTGCTAACCATTATTCCCTCTAGGCCCCAGGCTCATCAAAGCACCTTGTGTGTGTGTGTGTGTGTGTGTGAGAGAGATTTACCCAGCCTTATGGCCTTATGGTTATGGTTATGGTCTAACCAAGTAGTCCTATTTTTTTTCTTTCTCTTCTTCAGGGGATTCGGTTGCCTTGTCAGACTGTACTCAACGCTCCCTCCCCATTTGTCAGCACAAGCCTAAGCAGCTTGAAGCCTGTTTGTTTTGCCGTGAAAAGGGTTTTTTCTTGCACCTCTATCATAACTTGAAATATTGCTGAGTGTGCTATATCCATCAACATACCAAAAGTACCTGAGAGAGGGATTGAAAGAGGGGGAGAAAAGACTAGGAGAGAAAGTGAGAGAGCAGAGAAACAAGTGAAAAGCCACCACGTCACTCAACTCTGTCCTGATGCTGCCCCCCCCCCCACCACCACCACCACCCCCGGTGTATTAAAATGTGTTTACACAGCACTCGGATCAACTACAGCACAAATTACATGCACATAGAGATATAAACTCAAACCAGATGACGGTGCTTCTGCTCTGAATAACGCTTGGTGTTTGGTTCCGTTTTCATGGGCTTGACTCTGCCATGGCCTCGAGAATGAATTAATTCATTGGTTTATTCTTGGTTTTGATTGTTTGCAGAGGAACATTTGTTTTCAGGCCACTGGGCTAATGTGTGGCAGTAACACAATAATTAATTGGGATCTGTCCGGGGGAAAGACAGTGTAAAAGGCAGGAAGCCACCGTCATCAGTAACCTTCCTCCACAGCGTCATCGTACTGTTTACCCCCAGAAATGAAGTGCGTGGCTCACAGGTACAAAAGCACAAGTGTGAATCAACTCTTGGATGCTTGAACTTATTTTAGTCTTTTTGTGCCATTTTCTACATCTACTCCACTACATTTCACAGGCAACTTTTGTCATTTTTACTTCACTAAATTTATTTGTCAGCTGTTAGAAGTAATAGTTTACAGATTGAGATTTTTGCACACAAAATTAGCAGTACAGCTGAAATGACCAGTTAACAGAAAATTACCTGGCAACTATGTTAAGTCATTTTTTATGCAAAAACATTTTATGTCTCCAGTTTCACATATGTGAGACCTCTTTTCCTTTAACTCATTATAATTATTTAAAATTATTTTTGATCATTTTTAAGTTCTGACATTTGGTTGGACAATACAAGCTTTGTGAAGGTGTCACTCTGATCTCAGTGTAATTGTGGTGGCATTTCTCACTATTTGTACAAATCGATTGATCAAATGATGGAAAAAATAATCAGCAGATTAATTCATAGTGAAAATTAAACAAAAAAGCTCAAAATGACACAACAGTAAAATGGGGCATTTTTCTGCATTTTCCTGATTAGACTTTGACTTAAACCAGCTCTATGGAGTTATGAAACCAATTTAATACAGATGCCTCTATAAGACATACATAAGCAAACAAGATCAACAGCATTAAGACAGACTATTTATCAAATATTTATTCTTAGTGCCTACCACCGGGTCAGGTTTTTACACAACGTCAGACAAAACAGCACTGGGTTTGATTCAGTTGGCTACTGAGCTATTAACCTTATAAACAGTACTTGTAGAGGCCTAATTTTGTAGTCAAATTTAGCACTGAGCATCACAATGTTATGAACCGTGACGTGTTCACTTACTACTAAACATACAAAGTCCATTGGAACAGTGGTAGCTTAATGAATAAACAACATATTCAATGGTCAGTCTTTGCACTGAACTGAACAAAATCAGCGATTGGTCATATTCAGCTCTACCCACGAGCCCTACTACCTTTGATGTGTAGGGTCAATACAAAAGTGTATTTGCCACAACTAATATGAATTCAATCTAATGTAATAATCTGAAATAAAAAAAGAAAAATCCAAAACACTTTCCCCAACTTAAGGTTTACTTGCTAGCTTTTTTAGAACTGCCTGGTATGTGTACACTTACTTAAAATGTTCATTTCTCAGACTACAATGAGAATAAAAGCCCACACTCAAATTTTGCCGCAAATTGTTCTTGCTTTCAAACATTTGTAGAAGATGTAGACAACCAACAGTTGACTTGGACTATTTACTTGCTTTGCCTGTGGTATTGCTGCGTGCAGTGTTTTCAAGAGAACCACTCATCCAAACAAATTCATACTCAGTATGCACTTCTGTGGGTTCTCAGCAATATAGCTACCAAGCATAGAGTCGGTTGGATGAGCAGTTAGATAGTCTAAGGACATACAGACTTCCTTCACTTCATATTTCAGAGTTAGATTTGAATTGAAGATTCTGGGCCTGAGGAGGATATAAAAACATGTCAATCTTCCAGACTTTTGTCTGAACTGAACTGGAGGGTGACACTGTACCTGTGTAAGTGTCCTTGAGCAGGATGAAAAAAAAATAAAAATTTGAACAGCTGTTATATTGCTGCTGTTGTGTTCCAATGATTAAAATATTTTTATGTTTTTACCATCACTAAAGTGCTGGATGACTTTCTATGGATTAGGAAAATAATGTAATGGCTGTGTTAAAAGTAAGTTGTCATAAATTTAGCTTAGAGATTCACATTTTGATCATAAAAGAGTCTTTGTCAGAGTCTAGGGTTTTTTTATAAACAACTTGAGCCCAAACTATGCATGCAACCCTGACAAAAGCTACAAAATGCTTTCATGCACTAATTTTATGGATGAAAGGACCAAGAGTTAAAGTGGTTTCAAGTCAAAGCTCAGCCACAGAGATAGACAAACATTTACTGTGAGAGGAAAAGCTGCTAAAATTTGTAAAAATACAAGTGTCAGAACTGAACACAGGTTTAATCAACCTGTCAACCTCTCCCTGACACAGTGTCAGCCAATGCTGTGCAAGCACTGGTATTCAGGGCTGCCATTAACAAACTGCCGATTACCAAGGCCAACACACAAAGATGCAGTTGGTGCAAGGACCACAAAACCGAGATCCCTGAGCAATGGACAGAGGTAAGATGATCTACATCCCTTATAGGTCTCACAAGACTCTATTGGGTTCATTCGTTTCTTTGTATAGCTATATATCAGATGAGGATTGTGAGGATTTTAATACATCATTTCTCCAAATTCCAGGACTATCAAAAAGTTTAGCACATCAGTGAAAAATGCATCCTTGTCATCTCTTGATTACCATCCAAGAATGTCCAAAATCAGACCACAAAGAGTTTAGGCCTTGGACTGGAGGCCGGATCAGGAGGAAAATTACACAAATCGAATTCCCAGTATAAGCAGTGGTATAACCAGTAAGGAGCAGAGCTATATGGCTTCAGTCATTTTTCAACTGCTGTCATGCTGAACACCATGTACTCAGATTTTGAACCAAAAACATATTGGACAATTAAAAGTAAAGATTTCTTGTCTCTGATTAGGATCTTTCAATCAAAAGCATTTCACTCCACTTTGCTAGAGCTAAAACCTAAAAGCAGCTAAAAGTGTAATTAATTTTTAAATTTATCTTATCTATCTAAATTGAGTTCCAAGTATTTCCTTCTGTTTAAAAGGCCTCAAAGTTTTTTTTTTTAATCATTACATTTTCCACATAACTTCTTTCAAATTAAATCAAATAAAAATCAGGAAAATAATGTCAAATCAGTTAATTCTAACGCACTGTCAGAGTGTCCTTGGGGTACAACACACTGCATATCTGTTAAAAGACACTGAAGTGTATCCTGTGTGAGTCACAAAATACATTCATTAACAGGAAGAAGTGATAGGGGTTTTTTTTATTCCAGTAACAAAGGAAGTGATAGGATGTTGGTGACGTATTGTGTATTTATGTGGTATAGTTTTACATCACAACTGTCACACATGAAGATTAGCAACAGTTCAATCAAGAAAACTGTCTTCAAGCTGCTCATTTATTTCTCTCTTTCTCTCCCCTCTCCCGCTTCTAACTCCATCAGCTGACTGAGGGCATTTACTCTTTCAGTTAAACTAATCAGATTTTGCCCAAACCTTTCTGAATCAATCACTTCCTTGCTGTTATTTCAGCCTCTGATGGATGCAACCCTGCTGCACCCCATTCACCTCCAGTTCTCATCATATTTCTAAACAGCTGATGGCATCACTACTCCCCTTAAAATAATGACATACTGTACATAATGTATGTAATGTAATGCCCATAATAATGCCAAAGCTTTTTCACATATTTCAACTTCTGTGCATTATATCAATAAATTAATTGAATTACTCTTTAAGGTTCTTCTTCAGTTAAGTCTCTCCTGATTGAACTGCTGTTAGATATATCAGGGTTAATCAACCTCCCCAAAAGAATCACAAACATGTAATGATGATACATGTAATGATGCACACTGGTCAAACTTATTATAATCAAATCAGCATATTAAAAGTAAGATATGGCACATATTGCACTGAGCCTGTTGAAGTGTTTCAGCAGTTCCTCATATCTTGCTGGTCTGGCAGCAGCTAAGATATTCATGTTCTGGCTCGAGGTAGAGCTTTTGCCTGGGCATGCAGGCAGTATGCAGTATGTTGTGGGCAAGACGGCATCCTGAGAATATCAGCCATGTGAGAGTAACTGATTAAATATTTTTCACAGCAAAATAAGTACAGTGGGGTGGCGTCGTGGTTCAGTGGTTACCACTGGTGCTTTACAGCACAAAGGTTCTGGGTTCAAACCTGCCTTTACTGTGTGGAGTTTGTGTGTCCTCACAATGCCAGTTTGGGGTGTCTTCCCACAGACTGATATGCAATTTAGGTTAATTGGTGACTTTAAATTGCCCATGAACATGAGCATAAATTGTCATCTGTCTCTACGTATTAGTCCTGTGACTAACTTTTCCAGGGTGTACCTCTCGCCCAGTGTCAGTAGTACATTCAGTAGTTCAATTCAAGCGTTCAAACGATAAACACCAAATGGTTTGAACAATCGAATTTTCAGTTTCAGGCATTTGAACATAAAAAGAACAATCAGCATTTTCTAATGTTACCCAGGAAGCCAAAGTGACTTGTCACAACTGTTGTCTAAATCGGGTTGCCAGACATGTGTCAGCAGGTGATGAATGCAACGACAGAACAGCCTCAGGTCCACGTGATAGCGGCCAAAAGAGCCGCAGCCGGTTCAGCCTCTCAGTGCCAGGACACAGTCCACTGTGCTGACATGAAGGCTGTGGTTGCTAAGAGCAGCTGATGTTTCTCACAATCGAAAAAATTCACGGGATGTTATATCTATGAGTCAGTGTACAGCTGTGTCAATCTCATCCACGCTTGTTGCCATTTTTCTGTTGCCATTCTCATGAATGTAACCAGGCAGCTAGCTAAATAGGTAGATAAGTCCTCATTTTTAATACTGCATAAGATCTAACTGGTCAGTTTCTCATCTAGCTAAGAGATACAGCTGTCAATAACCACAAGAAATCAGAGGTGTTGATGGAGATTTGGAGGTCTAGAACCAGGTGCCTCACTTACATGACAGGATCAAGTCTTTAACAGGCCAGCATTGTTAAACAGGACGCTGGTTGTTGGGGCCCTCTGAGGTGGGTTGCACACTTTCCAGGCTATGCTATTGATTTGCTGAGCCTGGACACTTGTGCACCCAAGCTGATAACCCACTGGACTGGCCACTGACTTCACATCACTCGCACGTCGCACAGAAATAACTTGAAGGTTTCTGGGCACCACTGCTGACAGCTGCGTTCAGGGTCTCAAGTGCAGAAATGAGGATTAGCATCTTTAAATGACTCACTTTTGTATTTCAAGATGAATGGCCACTTTTTAAAAATTGTGTTCCCATTATAATATGGTTTGGTGCTGTAATTACCATTGCAAATGGGATACAGCGTCTGAAAACAGCTAATAACAACAAATGCATCCATACAAGAACTTTTTCTGAATAATTTCCATTCTAAAAATTACAAATTACAAGTAGTACTTGTTTCTATAGAAATGTTTTAGTTGGTACCAAAACTGTTTAACACCCAGTCCTTAAAGACTAAACATCTTTTGTAGCCTGTTACTATAATCTAACATTAAAGTTATAGTGTGTAAAATACTAGTATGAATGGTTATTGTTAATTTCAATAGTAAGAGAGATATAAGAGAGAGAGGAATACACACTTCTCTCAGCAGGTTTTTTGTCTTTTAATGTCTAATGGTGCTATATCAAGTGAAATTTGGGCATTTGTTCACTTCCTATCAATGACTTTGTAGAGAAACCTTATATGTGCTGCTGATGACTGCGTTTTCACTAATACGGTGAGTAATAGTGATATAGGCTGAGGGTGGGTGTGAATCAGGAGCTTCCACGTCCACAACATTAAGTATCTGTCAAACCCCTCCTGCCAACTAACTTGCTGTGCTGGTGCTGTGAACACTGACCGGATTGCACAACTATCTCTGCTGTAAGTGGGATCATTTATGTCATTTATCATCAACTGTGGTGTTTATAACATGTTTTTTTTATTCAAGACATAAAAGAGTTCAGAACAAAAGAGTGAACAAAAGAGTTCAATAAGAGTTCAATAAGAGTTCAATAAGAGTTCAATAAGAGTTCAATAAGTTACTAAGGACAGCAAGTTTGTGTCTGTATTTTCTTTGTAGCTAAATTTCACAGAGAAAAACAGCCAAAAAAAGTAGTTATTTAATCCGAAACCATGTAAATAATTTGCAAATGACTGTAGTCTTTGTGATCGTTTGTCTTTACTGTTTATCTTCACTTATCAATGTTTCTATTTTCTTGATGGGAAATTTATAATTTCCTTGCATGAGATTTGCCCCTAAATGCTAAAATATAAGCAGTTTTCCTCTAGAATGTGAATATTTCTTCATTTCCCTTTTCTTTGTTCATTTTGGTGCAGTGTGGGTGAAGCACCAATGGCGGTGAAGGCAGGAAGTGTATTTTGGGTCTTCCTGCTGGTGCTGTTTTCGGTGGCAGGTACACATCATTGCTTTTCATGTGCGAAAGCTTTATATCATCTCCAAGGATGTTACTGATGCAACATGACATTTAATGCCAGTACACTTTGTTTTTGTTTCAGTTCAACTATCGTCATCCAGTTGTGTGAACTACACACAAAGAGAAACTTGTGGCTTAAAGGGCTCATCAGTGAAGTTTCCCTGCTTCTACCCCAAACATCTTCACATTACCTCAGTACCACAGTGGTCCACAAAGTTGCATCCTAACGGGGTGCCTAAATCCCTGAAAAAGGCTCAGGATTATTCCTTTAAAAACGGTGTTTGCACGATGAAATTGAGCAACTTAAAAAAGAGTGACGCCTCAATGTACTATTTTACATACAATTTCATAAACAGTACAGGTCATCGCATGACATGTAAAGGTGTCCCTGGTGTGAAACTGCACATTGTTACGTCTCCAGTGAGCATCCAAGTGGAGAAGCTTGTTAGTGGACAGTATGAGCCTGTTGCAGATCGGACAGTGATAGAGGGTCAGAGGATAATGCTAACTTGTGTCCCCACCTGTGCTGCAAACCTGAACTCCAACCCAGGCTACATCTGGTATAAGAACAGACTGCAATTAAATGGCAGTAGACAAAACTTGCCCTCCTTGTCTTTGGGCCCAATCCGTAATGAGGATACAGGCAGTTATGTCTGCGCTATGATTGCCCACAAACACCTCCCCTCGTCTGCTGTCGACCTCAAAGTCCAGAGCCCAACAAGAAACGCATCTGTGATATCAGATGGTGGATCAGAAAAGGACAGTGCACCGACTCTGACAAATGACAGTGATGCACACAACTCCACAGACCAAATCGTCAACAACTACCACACAGCCAAAAGAAAAAGCATGCTTACATTCTCCATAATGCTCGTAACATGTTTTTGTGTCGGATTGGTCATTGTAATAATGATTGTTATACTACTTCAGAAATACAGAAAGAAAAAAAAGAGGAAACAATATGCCAGTTCAGTCCCTGGGCCTCTTGACCCCTACATGACTCTGGATATCGGCTCTGTGTCCGCTGAATATGACACATTGGGACGCTGCTCGGATGCTGACACTGTTTATGAGAATGTACACCAGCCTGAAACTCTAGGAGATGAGAGAGAGAGGGTTTTTAAGCAGCCCACCACCAGATTTGCATATTATATCCCATGTACAAAGTAGATCAATTTCATATTATTTCCAAATCCCAGTGTGTACCCCAAATTTTTAGATTGCTATTAATTTTACAAGTGCAAATGAATTCAGTTCATTTTACTACAATATGGAAATTACCTTGACTTGGACTTCTCCGCAAGACTGCAGGCATCTCTGTTCTCCACAGTGGTGCATTGAGTGGTTGTCACATGTTAATTGCAAATCACCAAACAAGACTAAGAGTCTACAGCCATGCTAGAAGCTCTGTGAGGCTACACTCACACTCACTGCACAGTGGTACGTTTAGCCAAATGCTAATGTGATCATGCTAACACGCTCACAATGGCAATGTTGATGTTTGATGATGGTAATATCATGAGTTCGGCAGGTATTTGGTTATTAACCAAAGTACTGGACCAACTAAAAACTTGACCTGATGAGGGTGTTACAGTGTATGGATAAAGAATCCTGAGGGGAACATGAATGTGTCCACCAAAATTCATGGAAATCTAAGTCATCTAATGCTTGTGCATCAGACTTCATGATAATCCCTTCAAAAGTTGACATATTTTAGTCTAGACTAACAGACAGACTGACATTACCATTAACATTACCAGTGCCTCACTGGCAGATTGGTTTTAACCTCTTAAAAGTAAAAGTTTTAACCTTTTAACTAACCTTTTTAACTTTCTCTTGTAACAAATGTAATAATAATAATTAATTGAACTGGTCACATAAACCCTTTGGGCTTCATGGTCATGTCATGAAGTTTTGTGATGTTGCATGGGATGAGAAAGAAATGCAAGTGAGGTTTTTGTCATCTATAATTTATTATAATTTATTTAACTCTGTTTCTAGTATTATTTTATTAAAGTTGCTTATTTAATCCTGACAAACATATACACACAGATGCACACACAAGCCTTTAAATAGGATTAGGATCTGCCCACATGGACACAGTGTATCTAAGTCCTGAAACACATTGCTTTACCAACATGTCACCACTTTCTTTTGCTCTCGATTTCTCTGTGTGTGCATGTCTTGGTACCTGCATGTCATCCAGCCGCGTGTGCGCATTCAGTAGCTCGAGCTAATGACATAAGTAAGCAGACATGTTCAACAACGTATTGGTGCATGTAAACATTGTACGCTGCAGCAGCCTACCCCCTCCCTCCCTCCTTCCTTCTGTTCCTCCACGCTTTTATCTCTCCTCTTATCTCCTGCCCTCTAAATCTGCTCATCCATCGTTCCCTGCCTCTTCGGTCTCTACTCGCTTCTATCTGTTTATCTGTCTCGCCTCCCCAGGCATTCAAATCCTGCCCCCGCTGCGCTTTTCTTTCCTTTCCATCTTTCTCTCTCTTTATTGTAATTTCCCCTTCTCTTTTCCTTCTCCTCTTCTCAAACACCTCCACTGGCATTATTTATTTTGTCCCCGCAACTCCATCTGTCTGACGGTCTGCCTGCCTTTTCAGCCATTCATCCACCGTCACTCTGTTGCTGATGTGGTGTGATGGAGGAAGTAAATAAACAGAGCCAAAGCCAGGAATCCTAAAAGATCTTGTCTTTGCATGAATGACGGTAATTCATCACCACCTTGTCTCTCCCTCCGTGTTTCTTCTGCGTACAGAAGGTTTATCTTTAATTGTAACAGTGAGTCAGGTGACCGGGGAAGGGAGGGGGCGAGGGTTAGCAGGAGAGAAGGAATTATTAAATGTCACCAATAGTTTGATGCCACCTGGGGCCAAGATGCCATCTTTGTTTTGGGCTTACTATTTGCTGCTGGTCAGATGGATGTGTTTGGTTTATTGGCAGGTATTCTCATTGTGACTTTACCTCCTGGCGATGCCAGAAAGAAGGAGATTTGTCTCTGAAAGGTCCTGTTTTTAGGTGTAAAGTGCGAGAGACACAGTAGATGACGTGAATAATTCTGATGAATAGGTGGTGAAATATAGAGGAAATACACTCAGGAGGTACACATCATTGTAGAAATCCCCCACCAAACCCTAGCTTCCTCCTGCTCCTAGCCTTGACTGGGCCCTCCACCTATACCTCCGCCTCCCTCACCACCCCCCCTTTTTCCTCACACCCCCCATTACCAATTAGCTCTGAGGCCATAATGGATGTTGTTTGCCGTGTTTCCCTGTCAGCGGATTGAATTAGCGCCTCACTCTGTGTGTGTATGTGTGCGTGAGTGATCATCTTATCGGCTCTTAGTACAGTAATGAAACACAGTTATAAATGGCTGCAATCCTGTTAACAAAACAGCACCTGAGTGTAGCCCGCTAGATAAATCAGAACTGGGCCGTTGTCGCCACGCCGACCCGGCGGCTGTTGCTAAGGCGTGGAAACACCAGGAGACAATTGAATCATTTGCTCACTGTCTGATAAAGCGTCTGTCTTTAACAACCGGATCACTGCTATGAAAAATAACACTATTTGTTATCACTGCGTTTTTGTTTTTTTTTCCCTCGCAGGGTTCAGGAGGAGTCTGGTTGGATTTTTGGTTTTGTAATCAAACTGGTATTACAGCAAAATGGCAGAATATTTCTTTGTTTTGCAACATTTCATGCTTTAAACGCAGCCACTGCTTTGCTTCTGGTCTTTCTTCATGGCACCATGGTGATATGGGTTGTCATGCATGCATGCACTCTCTCTTTCTGTCTCACACACACACACACACACACATTCATTCTCTGTCTTTGTGCTGGGGGACTATTAAGACACTGTCTAATGTCGCGACATACTCCAGTGCTCACACACTTAATTGTGTTAATGTTTGAGTTCACATAATCTTTCAGGGCTGTCATTCTCTCAGATTATTCAGCCCTGTTTTCAATTACTGAACACCTTGGCACTGTATGCCCAGAATGCATGATATACCTGTCCCTCTGTGTGTGTATGTGTGTGTAAGTGTGTTTCAATGCCACTGTTTGCGTTTGTGAAAATAAAGTCACATGAATTGTTTTTAATGCTGCCTTTTTATCGGTTGCTCATTTTGTTGTGTTTGTGTGCATCCCTAATATTTGAGCCTGCACATACATGGGAATGTGTATGTGTGTGTGTGTGTGTGTGTGCAAGCATATTTGTGTGTTTGTACAAGCAGCTCAGGCTGTCAACGGCCAGCCAGTTGAAAAATTGAACAGCTCCTTCTCTAGCTCATTTTGAAACCTGTCTGCAATAGTTTTGGCTACAGTCACCGATCACACCACATCATCAGTTATTGTGAATATGAGAAGAGTGAACTCTGTTAGCGTTTCAACACACACACACACACACACACATGCACACACTAGGCAGCAGAGCATGAGTCAACTGTACGGGAGTAAGAAAAATAAAAACCACATAGCACAGTCATTATGTGCGAACAGAGCCCACTCAACCAGATTAGTGGTGTGTGTGTGTGTGTGTGATAGAGAGAGAGAGAGAGAGAGAGAGAGAGAGAGAGAGAAAAAATGTGCAAATTGTCTTTTTGTGTGTATTCATGTCAATCATCCTTCAGTCTCGTTGCTGCTGGTGCACTGAAGGAATTTCCTCATTTATTTACAATCACACAAAGTTGCGTGTGTTACTATGTACAATGAGGATTACGGTCTGATATTCAAGGTTAATTCCTGTGTCCTGTGAAATTATAAACTGTGTGTACCTACTCTTATACAGCCCTGAATGATACCTGAATATCATGCAAACAGGTCAAAGCAACAATATTCTTCTGTGTCGGGTTGTGTAATTGCTTAATGGTGTGTTGAAAGGGTGTGATTAAAAAAGCAGTGATAAACTAGTTCCCAGTAGTAAGTGCATTTACTCAAGTACTGTACTGTAGAAGAAAATACTGTACTTAGTTACAGTTCTGATTTTTTTCTTTTCACACTACTCTTGACTTACTTTCCTCTATATTTCAGAGGCAAACAGTATTTTTTTCATGCTCAACATTTCCCCAATACATTTATTTTTCAATGATATTGATGTTTTTATCGCTGGCTGGACAAAGAAAAACAGTGTGAAGGTGTCTTTTTGAGTGACTTTGACAGCAATTCTCTCTACTTTACTACTCTGATTTGCACAAAATCAAACAATCACTCAATTAATGGAGAAAATCAGCAGATTAATCCAGACTTGAAAATAATTATTACTTGCACACTGATGCAAAATAGTTCAAAATAAGCTCCACTTCAACCAACTATGACTGTAAAATGCTGCCACCTACAGAAAGGTCATTAATTAAAGAAGATTAAAGATGTCTCAGTGCAGCACATTGTTAAACAATTTAATTTAGTTCTCCTTGTTTCTATGTTGTTTCACATGAGACATTTCTATCTTTGTGTTTTTTTCCTCCTCTGTCAGTCATATATTTGCAGCAATCAGGATTTGACAACATTTGTAGATGGTTGGATGACTGCTTGTATTGCCAAGCTGCCATTAATCAAACTAAATCAAACTAAGACAACACTTTTTTTGAGTGTTAAATTAAAGTTAAATTAAAACGAAAAGAATTTTCTTCTAACCTAAACGTGTTGCCTTTTAAGTCATACAGTAATACAAAATGATAAGATTACATTTTTCAGGATCTTTAAGCAATGATTTATGGTACAGATCTCTCTAAATATAAAAAAAAGCTCTATGAATGTTCATCATTAAAATTAAGGTTCATAATGGTTCGCCATTTCTTTCATTCTGTCATGTAAATACTGACCAAATTATTCTGATTATGGAGAACTGTGGTCTCATTTGAGCTGAAGGACAAAGACGAGAAGATTTGTGTGGCTTACATATGAGTAAGTTTACCTATTGATGATGTCGCTGGACATCATAGGACATGCCGACATTTCTATTGACTCATGATCTTTAAAACTCAAGGTGTGAAGCGGTGCTGGCATACCTCTGATCATGCACAGACTTCTCCCTTCACAAGCACACTGTTATCTGTCTGTTGTTCCAATGGGCCTGTTTTGTTTGCTTTGCATATTGTGCAGATTAGCTGATTTGTGACTTTTTTTACTATCTGCATAACTGACGAGGAACTACTCTTTCATGTGTGTTTATCTATCAAGGATCATCATGGGCACCGACTTGGACAGCTACATTTCTATTGCTGTCTGATGAGTGTAAAGGTGAGGAAAGAAGATAGGCGATCACCCTGCTCTGACAGTTTTATGATGCTCTATCTTTGTAAAAGGTTGGGCCAACTGCTCTGAAAGAGTTTGCATTAATTTGTTAGACGCACCTGTTACTTTGTCACTGCTAAAATTAAACACTTACAGCTTAATAGCTACTCTAGAGAAGCATTTCACTCAGAAGCATACACTCATCCCATTTAACTGAATACACTCTAGTTTCTGTGGTGAGTGATTTCAAAGAGAAAAGGAAAAAAACACATTCAAACAAGTATTTCTTTGTCATGTCAAATACATGTCGATTTCATCATGAGCAAGATTGCTTTTTTGTTCTTTTGTATGTTTTTTTTTATGATTTATTAGCCACAGAGATGAAAATTAATTTTAAAATGATGTCTTAACAAGTGTATTAAACAGCTGTATATTATTAAATTAATGCATTGGATTCACAAAATTGTAAAATTCGGTATTTTAGTGCCTGGTCAGATAAAGTTATAGAAGTTTACCCAAGTAAATGTGCCGGTCACACAGTCTTATGAATAAGCTAGGCTAATCTCACCATTCAACAAACCTCAGTAAATAAATAATAAAAGCAGACCTACAAAACGAAAGAGGAATGATTCGGAAATTCACCACAAATTTAAATGAATTTGTATATATGACATTAGTATGGCAAAGAGTTGGCCACTGTTCAATAGACAACATTTTTTTGGACAAAATGCAAATGAAATTCCTCAGTTGGTGAGGAATCCAATTTTCCAGAGAAGGATTTTGGATGCATAAAGCTTGCCGCCTTTCTACCTTTCTGTTTCTGCCTTTTAACAAACAGGGCTAAATAGCATGTTGGGGCTGACCCTTTGTAAACAGGCTGTGGCTCCGGTCAAGGCTGCAGGAGCCTGTTAGAAGAAGGACAGGCCGGGGAGACAACTGGGGTTGTTTGCCATCAGGTGTGTGTGAAGATATCTCCAAACATTTGGACCCTGGAGATAACAACATGCCAGAGAGGGGGAGGCAGAGAGACAGACAGAGATGAGTGTATTTCCCCAGGACCACCTAAGCCGCTTAATCAAGATGTGGCTCCACTGTGTGTGCGTGTGTGTGTGTGTGAAGAGAGAGATAGACAGAGAGAGAGAGTGTGTGTGTTTCTGTGTGTCTGTATGTGCCTGAGATAAAAGGCAGTGAATCAGAGGTTTCCCTCATCCTGATCCCCTATAGCAGGTGAAGCTAGGTGTGTGTGTGTGTGTGTGTGTGTGTGTGTGTCAGAGAACGCGGAGGTTGCTCCCACAGCCCCCATCGCATCACCTAGACCATGGAGACCAGACCTGCACAGGAGTAATGAGCAGTGCGCTGTTGTGTCTATGTCACTCAGTTCCTGTGTGTGTGTGTGTGTGTGTGTGTGCGTCTATGGGGGCGAGTGACAAACAGCGCTGTGATGTTGCATTAATTGCGTGCAGAGTCTTTGGTTCCCTCTCGCACAGTTAATGAAGACACGACACGCCGCTCAGCCCTCTCCGACGCTCGGCTTTGAGTGCCACTGTGGCCTCCGCTGCATTTGAGCACTGTAATTTGGCTTTTTAAATGAAATAAATTAGTTATCCGGGAGATCCTAAGGATTACGATTATCATTATTTTTCCCTTAGTGACAAATGCCATGCTGTGATTGGTTAATGACTTTCTTCTGAGTGGCAGCCGTCCTATGGGGTCGTCCGGAGCGAGGAAAATGGAGAGGGAGTGTACGGCGCCAATCTGTACGACTAATAAGGTGCAATTATATCACTGACTGTCTGTTGACGTGACCCCACCAAAACCTTCTGCACTCACACATACACACACTCGCATTCATGGCCCTCTAGAGACACAATTTTAGATGGCTGAATATGTGGATGTTTGGTGAACTGATGGCTAGCTCTGGACAAATATGATTTTTTTTGGTGATTTATGTCTTTGCTACACTCTTCTATTTAGTTTATAATAATAATAATGACCTTGCAATTTTAAGGGGAACTTTTAACTCTGTATTGTGAGTCTGACAATGTCACAGAAGTGCAATGAAAAATCCGCAGATCACTCTTTCAGTACGTTCTGGTGGTTCGGATGGACCTTTGTGAAGAATATGATCATGCATTCCCTTTACTTTATGTCCTCTTGTTTCTTCTAAACAACAGTCACTTTCAGTTTTTGTTTTGATGATCATTTGTCTTGTTATAAAGTTTTCTTCATTCAAGTGAAAATCAAAATGACCTGAGACCAGTGGCAATAAAATCAGGCTTCAGTGGGTGGTGATTTAGACTTAACCCAGAGCGAGTTAGTTCCTTGGTCTTGCAGCTTTGAAGATGGTCATGTTGGAAGTCACAGAACATGGCTGATAAGGAATTTGTCCTATTAATAAGTGTTTTATCTGTCACTACATCTTGACTCATTTCTATTATTCATCATTAAAAATTATTTTTTTTAATAGAAAATCAACAAGATAGGGAAGCTGGAAAGACGGATTAATGCACTATGGATAAGTTGATAATGGTAAAAATACAACTTGAGATTTCTTGAGAGTCTTTTAACATGGACTTTTTCAATAATTCTGCTGGAAGTGGGTCTTTTATTTTATTCTTGCAATTGGTAGAAACACAGGGCTATATTTATTTCCCTTGTTACGTTCTTCGCTACAGACCATCACAGTGTATGGTGGTACTTTGTGTGCATATGCAGGTATGATAATGCTGTTAATTATTGTATGTTCACAAGTTAATGGAGATGAGAACTCTTTATGTCCGCGCTGAAAGCAAAACTGAAGATCCGTTTGAGCAGAATTCACGGCACTGACAAGGTTAGATTTTCTCGTCCTGCTCAGTTTGTAGAAAGCCTTCCACTCTCCCCTTTGTCTGTTCCTCTGAATGCTTCGCTCATTGTCTTCGACTTCTTTCAGATAATCTCATTTAGACTTCCCCTCTTGATTCTCAAGCCTCCTTCTCTCTCTCAGCGGAGCTTCTTGCCTCTCTCCCATGGCTCTGTCTTTCTCTCTCTTTCTCACTCGCTTCCTCTAAATGCACACAGTATTGATGTTTTTCTCTCCATCGTGGCCCCTGTGATGCTTTTCCTCCTTTCAGTTCGCCCCTTTGTCTCCCACCTTTTATTTGTCAAAGGTTCTCTGTAGTGTTTTCTCCCCAGGTATACTCTATCTCTCATGCACACAGATGTATAGATATACCAGGGGTTTCACAGAGTTTTTCAGGGCAAAAACCACTACTGATTTTTGCTTTGGAACTACGGATGGACAATATATCTGTCAATATACAATGTCTATAAAAATGACAATTTCTCTATGAACAAATATAAAAATATTTTTCTTTGTAAAAGAGGCAGTGTGTTTGCATCAGGGGAAAAGATCTGATATTATGTCTCTTGATGGACATACAGACAAATAAAAGAATTTCAAAATGTCTGAACTGACACTTGTTATTCAAAATCTGGTCAAACTGAAACATGGGATATTTATCTGTGATAATTTTCAAAACTCACAGCAAGCACAACAGGTCATGCATTATCGTTCTTTCGGTTAAAATAGCAAACTGTGCTGACTTTCTGGCACCGAACTATTTGAATCCTGTGATGTGTGTAAGGATTTTGGATTTGACTCCATAGATGGAAAATTCCTGGAAAACAGGGAGTCGGAAGCTAAGAGATGAAGCAGAAACACCACAACGGAGCAAAACTATGTGAACCCTCAAATGGTTTGGTTCAAATGAATTGACATGAATTTCTGCTTGGCTTGGTAGTTACATACCGCATCGTGTTTTTCATAGCGGTACGCACTATGAAACAGTTCAACTGATTTATTTTGCAGTATGTTAGGCCAGGCTTAGCCAGTTTTGGAAAGTGGAAGTAAACAATAGAATGACTAATTGCAAACCACCATATCTGAGTAGCATCCCCTTATGCTTAAAAAAAGGGAAGTTATTAATGTTGATTTTCCAAAGATTAATGTTTACCTGAGAGATCAGTAACGTCTATTTAACAACTAGAAAGAACCAGAATTTACCGGCATTTTGTCACATTACCTCAGTGCAAATGTAATGTGAGCTTGTTGGAGCTTGTTCTCCTGGTATTTCTGTTGTTTTTAAGCGTAGCATTATCCTTTTAATCATTTTTATTTTTGCATAATTTATGGATATGCTACATTTTTGGCAAAAACAATACGCACTGCTAATATAGTAGGCATGTTTTATTAAACGTACTTGTATCAAGAAGCATCTACATGATATGTTCATCTTAAAGAAGAAAGATAAGAGATGCTTTGTACCCAGACTCATTTCTATCTGTGTTCCTGGGCAAGTGAACAAAAAACAATAAAACACAAATAGTTTCAGACTTTTAAAAGCTCAGACATTCAACACCCATAAAGGTTAAATTTCTTTACAGCATCATGACCAAAATTACTTTGTGGCCATTAATCTGGGACCCCACACACAAGGATTAATGTACAGTGAAGCAGGTATTTGGTAGTGGTGATTCAGGTCTAACCTTCATGCATTCTGCAATATTCAATATTTAATAAAGATAATTCAGTGTGATATATTGGCCTACCTGTGATAAAACACACACTCAAAGGCACACACAACCTTTGCACCCTCTCTTTTGACTGTAAAAGCAGCAGTAATAGAGAGCTGTGCACTATGTCAAGCTGTATTTTACATTTACAAGCATGTCTCCCAACAAGCCAATCTAAGGTGGTGAGGCCGGATGACGCTGGCTGTATCACGGTCCATCTAGTCAGCAGTTGCTGACCTTACAACATGGCCTGTATCTAAGCAGAAAGGATATTTAGGGAGTGATATAGAGAGAGACAAATGATGGGTGGAAGGGAGGACGGATGGGTGGGGGTGTAAAAAGAGAAGGCTCATGTATAAGAGGGGCCTTAAAGAGTGGAGAGGTTGGTTTCAGTGTGTTTAAGAGCTTGGCAGAGGAGCGGCTACCGTTACTGTGACTGTGGTTTCTGGGGAATCGATGTGTGTGTATCTGTATGTGTGTGTGATATAAGGAAAAGGATCCAGGGTATTTTCCTGGTATTTGATGGACAGCTTAACGCCCGGCTTGTAAAAACAGCAGAGCAAAATGTACCACATGCCAAAGGACTGGGGGAGGTCACACACACACACACAATAAAAGTGAGCTGTGGAGTTGTAGTCTTATTTATTAGGGATGCAGTGGTGTGGGTGAACCGTCACTGGGTGGTGGGGCAATGCAAGCTAAAACCAGATGATGTTTTCTTAACATTTCCCCTGATTACCTCAAACATCTCCCATCTGTAATCAGATTTTCAACATTTCCCTGCAGGGGAGGGCAAGCCTGTTAAACAGCCCTCACGCTGGTGACCACACAGCCTCAACTGGGTCTTGCTGAAATCTTGTGTGCAACTAATAAGATCAAGAGCGATAGCTTTTAATAACAAAGCAAAAACGGTGAAAGAGAAACAACCTTGTTTGCACAATGGCAGACAGCACTTGATGATGAAATTCCCTGATGAGGGAGTTTCATGCGCTACTCCTACTCCTCCAGTACACTCATGGGAACGCAAGTCATGGCCAACATATTGTATCTTGTCCTGGTTACTCTCTGCAAACAGCCAGTTCAGTCCGGTGAACAACGCTGGAGGTGACTTCATTCTGCCGTGTCACAGCCAACATTGCACAAGCTTTCCGTTGCGCTGCACCTTCCCCCTTCCCCCTCAGTGTCCTCATTCCTATTCCAATCTCAACATCTTGAGCGAGTGTTACAACATTTCGCGTTGTTGCATTTTGTTGGATGATTGAGCAACAAAAGCGAAGGCTTGGTGGAAACGGCCAGTTGGGTTACTTGTGGTCCGTGATCACAATAGGTAAAGGTTTATGCAAGCAACCGTGGATGCTGCTTGCCAAGCTCAAGTTAGAAAGGTTGTCAGGAACTGAGTTGAAAGCAGAAATGTTAAGTGAATAATTTGTCTATTTCATTGCAGATATCGGGGTTGACATTGTTTGGATTTTGCAGCAGTATCTCACACGCAAGCGTACAATCAAATACCACATGGTATTTTCAAAAATGATATTGAATGAACACCGCTGACCTTCAATAAATCAAATTTGGACTCAGATACTATAAAGATAAAGGAGTTTTCATTGTAAGGATATTATATGATGCAATCGCTCATATGTTTTTTTGAGACAAACCATTTTTGAGAAGAGGTTTTTGGCCACATTGCAATTTAAGTCTGTTAAGTCTGAGGCATAGCATGCTAATATTCCTGTATATAATTTATTTATATATTCTTGTGTAATTTAATGTGTGTAGGGGTTTGTATTGTGTATCAATCACCACCAAAGACTTCCTCGTTTGGGTTTTTTTTATCATAACACAATGCACACTGAGTTCCACCACTTACACAAGTACAGCCTCACGAAGCAGATAGCATGTGATAGCTAGCTTGACTAGTTTTGTTTATGAGGAAACCTTTCTAGTTAGTTACACATTCAACACAGTATACAGAAAACTACATACTAATTATTATAGAAACATGACCTCCATCATACTTGCAATACTGCGAATAACATCTAAACAAACACCCAAAGAAGAAACTGTAGCTTCAAAAAAAAACAAAAAAAAAAAAACGTATTTATTAATTATCAACTAAACACACAAAGGAATTTGAATTTACTGAATTGGGTTTTTTCTGCTCTCTTTGTTATGTTATATTGTCTCTTGCTATCAAGACGAGAATGCATGAATGATGAGACACTTTTAATCTTTTAGGGTTCTTCAGTTTCCCTTATGAATGGATGGTCATATTTTTAACATTTTTCTAAATCTGCACACTATACTGTACGTATAAGAGGTGAGATGCTACAAATGATTTCTGGAGCTTAGAAGAGTGATGAATTATCGATTGGATGAATGATGAAATAAGTGTTGCTGACGGATGGCTTTATGGTTTTCTGATGTTTACATGATGAAAATGAATGGCTTTTTTCACTCTAATCACTTTGTCACCGTTAAAGTTTCACAGTGAAACTCTATATACACTTTATTATCAAGCTGATAAGATGCATATGGTGCCATTTTCTCAAACTTGCTCAGGTGTGAAAGCAAAATGTTAGAGATATATATGTGAGACATATCCCACGGATATGAAATGTCCCAGAGTTACAGAATCACCTTGGTGTGAGTCAGGCTCAGCTAACTCCAAAGTGTAAGAAGCATGTGGTGCCTCTCTGCCCAAATGTGCCAGAATAAAAGAAGCAGAGACTCATTTATCCCCACAACAGCACTCATTCATTTGCACAGATAATGATGTTGCGCCTCTTGCCTGATAAATAACTAGGTTTTGCGCTGATGAGTGTGCTTTTGCACTGTTTTAACATACTGTCTCTGTTTATGAGGTTATTTGTCTGTTTGCAGGGTTGTAGATCAGCTTAGTTGAGTCCAAATAAATAACAACATTAGATTCAGTCTGTTTTTGGCAAAAGCAAGGTCCAGAAGAAAAAACCATGCAGTCCCTGAAAATTGCAAAAAAAAAAAAAATGCAAAAAAAAAAAAAAAACAGCTTTTTTTTTTTTCAAACCTCAATCAATAACTGCACGTAAATAGACAAATCATTAAGTGTAAGGCCTTATCCACACAGATTAAAATAATTTAAATAAAGATGTGACTCACAATAGATTGTCAGGAAAAAGCAAAGGTTATACTCAATACTGGCAAGGAGATAACTGTGAAAGCATTTGTGAAAAGAAATTAAATTAAAGACATAAAAAACCCAACTAAGGCACATGCTACATAATGCATTGACTTGTTTTGTGCATCTATTTTATACCCTGTCAGCAAAGTGGATTCCCTTTAGGACGCTATAAATATCACTATAAAAGTGAGCTCAATGTTAATTTTACAAAAGAGCACTAGATAGAAGGGGTGTGTGGATTGGTCTGACCTTCATAGAGGTAATGTCCTCTCACTGACCTGCAAAAGGCGGTTGCCCTTTTATTAACCGTAACCGAAATCCTTCCCTAACCTTACTCATGTGTTTTAGCTGTCTAATCTTAACCATATCTTAACCGTGCTTTATTTGCCACATCCAAGATCTGCCATGCCAAAGACTATCTTTAAAAATATTGGCATTGGACATTGTCCAGGGTTTTGCTGAATCACTTAATATCAAAGTTCTCGTCAGGAGATTGGGTTGCAATATCAGAATGGTGCAACCATGAGGGAGCTGGATAGAGCGCAACCATGTGTTAATTTGTCTCACTTTACTTACAGTCTGCCATCATAAAAGATATGTCTATGAAAGTGTTGACAGGACACCACAAACACCAAATAAGGCCAATTATCTCTCTTTTTGGTTTAGTTAGTGGTTGGGTTTCAAAATCATGTAGTTTTAATGTCTCTAAAACTTTGCCAGAGTCTATATGTTTTTTTGTTTTTTTTACATTATCTAAATCTGAAGACCAGACACTGTCTATGTGAACCAACAGCAAATGAGGATGACAGAAAACTTACATTAACCAACACTGGGTAGACAAATTGGAATGGGTGGGCACCATTTGTGAGTTTGATATACAGTTCTCATAATGTATATGTTTCTTTTCTTAAAAAGAGGGTTTGTTGAGGTCACATGATGTAAGGCCCCAAAATGGCATGTGATGGAAAGCTTCATGCCATGATGTCCCAGATCCTCTTGAACAACTGTACTTGTACTCGTTTTCACAGAATCTACATCCATTTTACCAAACACTCCTAAAAAGGGGACACTGGGGATTGTGGTTGTTGTCCAGGCTGGTGTTGCACAGTTCTTCTACCCAGCAAAGCCCCAACATGCCGACTGGTGGTGACTCACAGGAAATGAAGGGATCGTCCTCAGCATTGATCACAACCAGAGTGTGACGAGGCTCCTTTTCACAATCTCTGACAGAACAACCAATCTGTTCGCTCCCTCCCTCCCTCCATCCATACCACACTTACTCTGTCATAACGAGGAGCTGCCACTCAAACCGCTTCGAGCTGCACTCATTGCAACACCGGCGAGGTTACAGGACGAGCCAGCTCAACTGGGATTAAAGTCTCAGTTGCGTTTGTTGAAACAAGAGTTTAGAGCAATACAGTGGGCAAATCTGGAGGAGAGAGTTCGGGAACAAAGACTGCCTATGCTGCAACACGCTAGATGAGCCAGATGAAATTTAGCTTATGAATTGAAACACATGCATTATGCATAATGAGCAGAGGCCGAAGGGAAAGAGAGACAGAGAGGAGACATCTTGTCATCACTAAAGGAGAGTGATGGAAAGATGGACAAAGGAGATGTCCCAAGGGACTATGCACTCATTCTGCATGGCTGCCTATCCGTCACCATGGAAACTGTGTGTGTGTGTGTGTGTGTGTGTGTGTGTGTGTTATGAGAGAGGGGAATAATGCGTAGGTGCTGCATGCTGGAGGCCTCCACTATGTTAGCAAGAATACCTTCAAAACTCACTATGATCGCCTTCCACGTCCACGTGTGTGTGTGTGTGTGTGTGCATGCGTTACAGACAGAGAGAGTCTGTGGAGCGAGCGATCCTATCATTTAAAAGCAGGACCCTCGGTTGATGAGTGATCTGCTGGATAGTGTGATTGATGAAGGACGGAGTGATGAACGCTTGATGAGATGAAAGAGTGAAGAGCCATCAGCACGCAAATGCCGACTCACACACACACACACACACACACAGACAGACTGAAGCCCATGACTAAGGCCTCCGATGTGCGTGTGTAGGCGACGCGCATGTGTGCATACTTGAACAGACAAATCGACTTATAGAGGCGAAACACACATTTTGCAAAAACACACTCAAACACACACCTCAGAGAAAGATGAAGGGACGATTACAGATGAGAAGTTTTTCTTTGAGCCAGCAGAAACGTGACATGAATAACACATAGGAGGCTGTTCTGCTGTATACATATTCAGAAATACACTCTTACAAACAGGTGTAGATAGATAGATAGATAGATAGATAGATAGATAGATAGATAGATAGATAGATAGATAGATAGATAGATAGATAGATAGATAGATAATGTACAGACATAAAATTTGAGGTAAAATTATTTCATCTGTTTGGTTCTCCCTTGCAATTTATCAGTTTCTTCTTTCCTGCAACTCCCTCCAGAGAGGAGAGTAATTTGTCTGTGGTCAGGCCCACTCATTAACTCAAAAACAGACACTCACACACTTACACACACACACACACACACACAGACACACACACACACACACCCTGGCACCTGAGAGAGAGTGCCCTTGCTGTGCCAGGCTGTGCCAACATGTGGGTGCAGTTACAGTAAAGAAACACTGCCAAGACCACTCTGGGCAGGGCAAACAGCTGCCAGGGGCACACACACACACACACACACAAGTCCTGATCCTAAACCTCCAGCCTCGTACACACACACACACACATATGCTGCACTTTCACTACCACAAGAACATCGCCACAAATTCTCCACACAGCAGCTTCCTCACACACACACACACACTGCACTGTAATCCACACATAATCCTCCACCTCTTCTTCTGTCTCTCTTTCTCATGCAAACGCACACACACGCACGCTTTGCTGAGTCAACGCGGATAACAAAAGACCAAAATATAACCAGGATTTCCCCCGCCTGTCTTGATTTCTGTTGTGTGATATATAGGAAGCTTAACTGTTCCATTGATTTTGCACCGTACATTCCTGGTGTGTTGGTTCAGCTCTGCTCACTCAGCGTGGCGTCTTAATCTCTCAGGATCGCTGTCAGTTGATGAATCGTCAGTCATACAGACCGAGCAGAGAAGCTCGCAGCTTTAGGGACTCCGGGCAGAGAAGTTTAGACAGAAAACGTAAAACAGACACTGTATGAAGGCGGTCGTCTTTGTAGTATATCGCCCTCTTACATGGTTTTATATTATCAGTCTGTGCTTTCAAGATGAGAAACGGGTCTACTGAGGGTACTTTCAGAGCAGAGATTGCTATGTTTACCAATTATTCTCTAAATTGTTAATTAATTTTCTGCCATTTATTACCATGGTAACTATGTCTTGACATACCCTGTTTGAAAGGGACTGGTATTACCTGGACTCCTCTTGAGATTTGTAATAATTGCAGAGGTCGTCTGTTTTTTTAATTGCTGTGAATCTGCCATGTGCGTCAAGTGTAAAGTAAAAAATTCCATTGCAAATTACCTTCCATGTTTCACCACACACACAGGTCATCAAGTAATATTAGTTATGCATGTCAGTAATTAGAGTGTTTTTTTTTTTTTTTTAAAGGATTTGGGAAATCTTATATACAAGCCTTTTCTTTCTTGTCTGGGATAAGCTCTGACCAGAGTGGTTAATTGTGAGTGAGTGCTTGGATTGAATTTGGAGTGAATGCAGGAAGCTCATCCAGCTACTCCACATGGAGCCATTTGAGAAGAGGAAGCTTAGTGTTGATCAGTAATATTCTGAGTTTACCTCCTGTGTCTGTGGGGTTTTTGTGTGCAGAAATGACAGAAATAGGAGGAGAAATTCACATTTTTTTTGAGGTGAGGTTAATCTAGGTGGGAATATGGTTACAGTTGATTTACATTTAAGTATGGGAAGAAAAAACTAATAATAAAAGTTCAATAAAATGCACATAATTGTGAGGTGCATTCTTAATGGTTATTTCAGATCTGCTACAGGAATTGTTTGACATTTTCATAAATACTTAAAAGCAATAATAATATAGACAAACTTGCTTGATTTCTTGCTGTGAGTTGAATAAAAAGGACAATACTCCTCACGTCTGCACTACGTACGAATATCTTTGGAGAGAAATATTAAATTAAGAGGCATTGTAATGAACACACAGCAATTGTCTGATATATAACTGATATGTATTTATTATAACATTTCCTGAAACGATTAAAAACAACATTTAAGCTCATGTAGTGTTTCAATAATATTGTAAAAGCTTGCACAACAACAACAACACAGTCAATCAGCAAAAAACAGGTTGCTAGAGGAAGTGCTAGTTCAGCTACCCCGTATCAGTCGTGTGTGTGCATGTCTAAACCTCATCACGATAACAGTTTATATGTCTTTTATTTAATCCATCCAGGAAGTCCTGCTCCTGGTGCACACTTAGTAAAACCGCAATTTGATTTTTTTACGTTTTGGTTCAAGATATAATGTGCAGATTAGTGAGATTTGGAGATTGGCAAATTTTGTTACCTTTGGACAGAGCAAGGCTAGCTGTTTCTCTCTGCTTCCTGTTTTAATGGTAAGCTGTAACTGTAGCTTAATATTTAACGGACAAAAACGAAAATGTTCAGTGTGTTATCAATGTTCTCATCTAACTCTCTGCCAAAAAGCAAATTCTTTTAGAACAGATATGTCCGTTGAGAAATGCATGTTTATAACGATATTTAACAGCAGGTTCTGTGCTTTAATTTAGCTACTTATGTAAAATGTTACGGAGAGGTTGTGGTGCAGTATTCATTTAATATGGAATATGTTTGAAAAAAATCTGATAAAATGTAAGGAAACACAACCCTACTGTCTGCCCGTTAACATCACGAACGTCGTGTCAGTTCACATTTGAAGTGGCGAAAGAAGCATGTGAGGAGATAAATCCTCAAACACTGTCACACTGTTCAGGTTTCACGTTAATTTACTGGACATATTACATCCAGACAGGTGTACAGTTACAGGTTTTTTGATGACCCCCGCAGTGTAGCTGACAAGACATCAAGAATACGCTCAAGGTACAAGTGTGTGTGTGTGTGTGTGAGCATGGGTCCTTGCTGGCTGTTTTATATAAATACACTGTACATATCTTTCCTCCTGCTGTCGCTGGGGTAGCGTTGGCAAGCTTGGCAATCAAGTGTCTCGCACCCGCACATATAAATTCCACCCTGCATCCAGATCGTATCATAAATATCACACACACATTCCCACACAGCCGCTATCAGGTGACTGTGGCTCCAGTTGCTGTGTCCACTAAGACTTTACAGGATGCTTGACCTATTCTGACTGTCGGAGCAGACAGCCTCGGGCCGGCCAAGACTCCTCCACTATTCCAACTATCAAATACCAGCATCAGCGATAACCACCAGAACTGCTCTGAGTAATGTCCAACCTGGTGTGTGTGCGTGTGTGTGTATGTGTGCATGCATTAAGCAGAGAGGAAATCATTTTGGTGGTTTTTCTGCAGTTTCGTGTTAAAATCTTGTGGATTAGGAGGTTATGGAGGCAGTTTGACCCCAGATGACTCTGAGCCAGCGTAGCGGCCATAAAACACTCCTGATCCCGTGCTCTTCTTCCTGCTCTTTATCCCTCACTTCTCTTCGCCATTTAGCCTCTCTGCTCCCTCTCTTCTTTTTTCTTTTTTCGCTCTTAACCCTCATGTTGTGTTCATTTCATGTTAAACAATTTTGTGTTCCCGGTCAAAAATGACCGTTCCATTAAGACTCATCATAAAAACTATAATAATACATATATTATCACTATTTGTTGTGTTAGATTTTTTTTTATCAACTTAAGTTCTTGTGAACATTACAAGTTTTGAATTTCTATTTGTTATTCATGGCCTGTAAGCCTCATTGATCTGAGCTCATACATCTTGAATTTGAGTTCTAAAAACATAATTTCTGGATTATTTTGACTAAATAATCAGATGAAACATAGAATACTGTTTATCACAGACTACTTTGGGTCAAAGTTACCAACGACATTTGTTTTGAAACCATTTAAAATTTTTAAACAGTCACATAAAGTAACACCTTTTGTGTTCCTGGTCAAAAGTGACCGGGAAGATTTTATTTGTGTACAAAGGAAATTATCCCAACACTACACTTTAACAATTTCCCAATATTCCAAGATCAATATCTTAATACATAAAGAACAACTGTTGTTCTATAAAATGGTTTAATACCTATATAATCCACTGAGGGTAGTTGTTTTGCCTCCGTGTTTCACATTTTGAGCAGTGTCAAGCTTCGGTGTACAAGAAAATGCCTTTTGCAAGTTATAGATGAAGCTCATATGAGCAACAGCAAGTTGTCGAGTGATCTTTTTCAAAGCCGAAGTTACCACAACAGCTAACAAGAACCATGATATCACAATGTTCATCAGTCTATCAGTTTTTTTTTCTGATAACAGAAAAAAACTGAAAACTGATATAAAATCAGGCTTCTAAACTTGGTGGAGTGGCTTAACTCAAACTTCAATGGTGTTTTTTCTCATGCACATGTTGGACAATATGTGCAGATTGTTGCATGCACCTTGCAAATATATGCATTGCATTTATGGCACGTTACGCTTGTTTTCACATCAGTTATTTCTTGCTCTGGATTATATTCTGTGTCATCTTCAGCTTCTGACACTTCCTCCTCTAATCCATCCTCACTGCCAGTTTCCTGGCCTCTCTCCTCCTCACCAGTGTGGTGATCAAATATATAATCAAGAGTCCTCACTTACCGTATATCGGCCTGCCATGGTGCTGCCACATAATGAACCGTGAACAAGACCTCATAAAAGCATTATATACCAAAGCTACGAGAAAAGTTCAGTATTATTGAAACTACATTGCAGCTGTCTGTGAGAGCTGCCAACAGGTGTTGAAACTCTACTGGGCAAAGGTTCATGTAGTGGTTGCCAGGGAACCCAAAGTGTGTGTGTGTGTGTGTGTGTGTGTGCACATGCATGCATGTGTGTGTGCATGTGTTCATCTGACAAATGAGGATGTACCTGAGATCACTTTTATACTCTAATTGTCGTCTCCTCCCATTCATTTCTAATGACTGGTAAACCGGGAACACCAAGAGTGTACAAAAGTTGAATAAAACACACAAAACTGTATTTAAATCAATACAATTTATTTTGTGTGTTGAAATCCTCTTTGTGGACAAAGTCATGGAATCTAAGGTCAGTCTGATCAAATTAAGTACATTTTTCAGAGATAAAACTTTTAAATCGGTCAAATTTGACCGGAACACAACATGAGGGTTAAGTTAAGGCACAAAGTAAATATACCAAATATGTTTACAAAAACTTTTATTTTGATGTACGTTTTAAATTAATATTCTCAAACGAACTCATATTTAAGTTAATTGAAATTTGTATTATCAGTTTAAAAACTCATTTGTTCTTTGTGGATTAAGTCATTGTATTCTAATGAAAAATGAAACATTTGGTAATTTACAATGTGTTTTTTTAAAAGGATTTTGCTTTTGAATAATTATCTATATCTATATCATCTATATTTGGTGAAAATACACATGTATAATTCAGATAATTATGTTTAGTGTAAAGGAATCAGATTAAAGACACAAAGACAAATGGTAAAAACAAAAAAATATGATAGTGTCTGAAAAAAAAAAATAAAAAAAAACTGTGAAATGTGATTAAAAAAGGTAAATAAATGAATAACTAAATATCTTGAGTACATAAGAAACTCAATACTAATCTACTGATGGTGCCTTAGAATGAATAATAAAATATAATGTGTTTTGTAATGACTAATACCAACAGCTGAAACTCCTATTCTGCAGTAGATTAAAAGAGCCTCAGCTCTTTGAGGACACCAAATCCTGATATCTGTTGATGTCTTAGATTGCAGGAACATTCTCTGCTCCCTTGTTGAACTGAAAATATTGCCTTAACATCCACATATTGGCCAGCTCTGTGTGGGAAATATATCAGACCACATCACTATTTTTTTTCTTCTGTGAAATGGGCCAGAAAGTGAAACAAGTCATAAAATTGGGGGAAATAGAAAGAACAGTGGAGGTTTGTTGGTGTTGTAATGTAGGAGAACATGGACACGACTTCCACACTGCCAAGAATGCATGATTTATGTAAGCCTACCATCTGTTGCCACAGAATACGTTGCACAACTACCAATTGGCTATATGGACAATGCAATGTCACACACACGCACCCACACACACACACAGTAAGATGGATACCAGTGGGGAGCTCACAGAGGCTCATATGAACGATGGATGAGGTGAGAGAGAAGACTGCTGATCTCCTTACTCCCACTCTGGGTGACCTGAATATACCCTAACATGCACACACACACAAAGCTGTACACACACACACACACACAAACACACACACACACACACACAGTCTCACATACACGCATGCTGCATCCCACTGCAGCTGACAGCCATTCATTCACTTCAGTGACAGGCTCGAGCTATATCTAAATGAAGGACTTTCTCTGGATTGAACCCCCCTGGCCCAACACACACACACAAGCTCACACAGACCCACACTCACTCAGGTACACATACACAGCTGTTTTTGTTTTTAATCTAACTTAATGCCCCCTGTTCACTTCATATTAGCCAAAAAACTCCTCGCCCCTCTTGATTGAAGACTCCAGCTCACTGATGGCGTACATGAAAAAAAGCAGAATGCATGCGTACGTACTGACTGAGCTGCTCACAATGAAAAGTCTAGATTCCTCTGTCCTGGTGACATGCTTCAGATATTGTGTCTTTGTCCCCCACACCTGCCAGCACCCACCCAAAAACTAAAAAAACTGCCCCACCTTGCCCCAACACCTTGACCCTTCACACAAACACAAATCAGCTTGCGGCATGTTTGCTCTTACGACGTGAAAGCCCTGTCTCATTAACCCAGAGGGCACCCCCAGCCTCCCATTGTGCCCCTATCTCCTGCAGCATTCTGGGTAAAGTAGTTTAACAATGTCAACCAGATAAGCCCAATGCAAACCTGCTGATAAGCAGTCAAAGACTGCACTTAATGTCTGTGTGTTTTGAAGGCGTTGGTTGATTGAGGAGCCAATGAGGAGGATGTAAAAGACCAACAGTGAGCAGAATGGGTGCGTGTGTGTGTGTGTGTGTGTAGGGTCACACTGACAAGCGTACTGTTTCATATCTTTGTAATAACATGTTAAACTGCCAAAACAGCTAGATGTAGAATACAAAAGAAAAGCAACACACACACACACACACACATACCACTGGACAAAGAGCTTGAATGTGTGTGTGATTTCAAACTATGGCCAAAGACCATTAGCAAAGTTACTCATGAAAAAGGTGAGTCAACTTTTCCTATATTGACAAGTGGGCCTAAAAGAGGTAGAGATATGCTGGCCAAGAGGAAAAAGGGTGAAGGAGGGGCTGATTAAAAACACAGCTCAGAGTAAAATAAAGTTTACAGCCAACGGTCAAGGCAACGCCACGCTCAAGTGTTCTTCGCAGGCTGCCACGAGGCAACCAGACTGTAACTTGAGGTCAAAGGTAAATCCTCCATCCAGACTTTAATGTTGCAATAAGCCGCGTCACAAAGGCTCCAGTTACAGTGCGATAAAAAGGTGTGATAATTTCATAGGAAGTCTCAAATAAAATGCGGCAAATTTGCGCACTTTGTCCCAGAAACTCCACACCCTGCAGGGGATAATCTCAACAGCTCTTACCAGCTCTCACATTACACACACACACACATAGAAAACCCATGGAAGTACAGGAGTGCATGCAGGCTGTCTGGATTTATATCGGTGTGTACACAGGACGAGCACATGTGAGCATTTTTGTACGCCCAGTCATGCACAAAGTGAGGATTTTAAATCTTTGCAGTCTGAAAGCTGATACGCTGGCTTTGTTCTCTTAATGGTCCTGTTCCGTTTTTATTATTCTGAATACCTGACCAACCTGTACAGCCAGAGGAGACTTTATCCTGCCCATCGTCTCTCATGAAGCACTGCTAGATACAGTTTCCCTTTCTCTCCCCATTCTTCTCCCTCTATCGGATACAGCTACAGTTTCAAATTGCTTCCTCCTCTCGTGTTTTTCCTTTCCCCCCCTCCCCCCTTCTTATTCTTCCACACTTTCTTCTGTGGTCCATTTTCCAACAGCAGACAAATGATCAGCATTGATGAACACAAGGCGGTATTCAGAGGACTCACACCTAGCAGAAAGGAGGATTTTGTTTTTGTAAGAATCTTTTTTTAATGAAACACAAAAAGGCAATAAAATTAAGATAAATAATTTCTTTTGTACATGAGGAAATATTTAAGTCATATTTCCAAAGAATGACTGAAATTACATAATATATTTTAGTAGGCTATCTCAACCGTACAAAGCAGGTTCCAGTGGGTCTTAAAAAAAAAAAAACGAACAAAAAAAAAAAAAAACACAATGATGTTGCTTCTGTCAAAACGTGATGGTTAGGACTGAATCCAGTGTTTCTTAAAGAAAATACAGCTTTCAATTTTTTTCAATTAAAGACCCATAAAAGTAATATTTTAAAATTGAGTTTCACATTAGATTCCTTTTAAAGCTTTTGCTTTGCAGTGTAACAGCAACATTGTTGTGAAAAGTCAATGTCCTAAAAAAAGAAAAAGGCATTCATGTTCTTCCCCCCTGTACATCCTATACACCGACAACAAACAGTCATCACAGGCTTGCATAAACAGTAAGACAATGGTAAACGAGGAAAACAAGCAAACATAAAACACACACAGAGACATTTTTGGCAAAGCAGGAATAAAAGTGACAAGAAGCATAATTTGTGATTTGATCCTTATCTTGTTTTTTTGTCTCTCAACATTGTCCCATTGATTGGCTCTGATTGTCCTTCACAGTCACGTGATGCCATTCTGGTTGCTATAGAGACCTCAAGTGCATCAGCTGGGCAGTGTGCAGACAATGTTGCTGCAATGTTTCTCGGAGGCTGTCATAGCAACGCTGGATGAACACGAGCAGACAACGAGAGGAACTCTACTTAAAATACCTCGGAGATTGCAGGGGTCCCGGATTCAGATTCGATTGAATGTTTTTTTGTCTTTTTCATAAAATTGTTTTCTTCGAATGCAGTGAAGCGTAAACTCACAGGTGCTTTGGTATGTTTCTTTTTGATGCCAGATAAATATCTACATTTTATATGAGAATACAGGCTAAAATAGATAAAGAAGAACTAGATTCTTTTAGGATCAGAAAACAGCAGAAACTCAGTTTCTTTTCCAGTATTTGTTTTAAAATAAGAAAAGCTCCCAACAGGAAATGCACATTCTAAACCCATCAAAGTAAAATAAAGAGAGATAAAAGAATTTGAACACATGTTTAAAAAGAGCCTTTTTCTTATTTCCTTATAAAAACATTTCCCAAACACCCTTTCCACATTTTTACTTCGCCTAAAGCAGGGCTTACAGCCACTAAGTCTTCACATCAGTTGTACAGTTTGACCCCAAATCCAGACCTCAAATCCTGTTCAGTGCATTGAAGGAGAAGGAAAATAACGCAACCTCCTCCTTCTGTCAGACCCTCCCAAAAACCCACCCGCACACACCCTAAAAAATCTAAATAAAATAATCTTCTCTGCAAAAGAAAACAACAAAAAACGAGAACAAATATATATGTATACTATTTACAACATGTCATATTATACATAATGCTGTACAAAGCACTCGCACACGCCCATGCACACATAAGCACGCACACCAACATGCACGCGCTATTCAAATAAACAATCCGACTACCTGTACATGTATCTTCGCACCTGAAGGAGGATACGAGAGAGAGAGGTATTGACGTGTATGGCTTGACAGGAGAAGAAATAATTTCGTGTTTCTGCACGCTAGTACTGGACAGATTAATATTCAGAGTGTTAGAGACATACCGATGGTGTGTCACGACGCCATCTTTTTGCTTGATGAGCACAGGTGTACAAGTGCATGAACACACACAGAATAACAAACACACACACACGCACGCTAAAGCACTATTTACCTAGAGCTCATTAAATGCCAAATGGGGTCATCGCAGCCACTCTGCAAACACACTCGCGCGCATTTACACACAAAGTCCGAACTACAGTGTTTTTTGGTCCTGTTGGGGATCTCCCAATTGTGTTGTCATTGTCAAACTACCAGTATAAGACCACTAAAACCCTCCAAACCAGTGTGGTTTACAGTAAGTCTCTCAGTCTCTCCTGCTCTCTGAGTCTTTGCTTCAGAAAGCCAAGTCTGCCACCCTCCCTCCATAGCATATCCAAGCTACTGTAATCCAAAGTGCTCATGTCCTTGGTTCCTGTTCTTTTGTTGCAATAATCTTGTCGCAGTGATGAGATGCTCTGTTATTTCAGCCACAGGGAAGGCTGTAGACTCTCACTGCGACAAGGAGCCTCAGTCCACATCTGATAAAGAGGTTAAATCTCATGGATCAGACTTTTCCCCCAGAACAAACCGGACTCCTCTAAGTGCCAGTACTGTCGGGCTTTATCCAGTGGGCTAGCTCCTTCTCTTACAAGGGACAGATCAATACGCAGAGCCAGAACTCTTTGTCTTCCCTCTGTCCCCTGCTCTGTACTGAAGGACCATCCTGGCAGCAGTCAACTCCAGACTTCAGGTCAGTATTGGATTTCTCTCTAGCTGGTGGTGCTAGGAAACGATGGCCATGCCGTCGGCGCTGATCAGCTGGCCCGTGGTCGGCTCGTAGGTTCCGGCCAGGTAGAAGAGATCGTTCGCCGCGTTGCTGGGCTTACGTTCACGCATCAGGTGATCATACTCGGCCCTGCTGACCACCTGGCAGCGGTGGGAGATGGTCTGCACGTCGTTCTCATCCTCGTGGCTCGACTGATACAAAGCATTCTAGGAGAGAGGGGGGAAGAACAGTGGCTAAATCATTAAGATAATATATCCCACAATGGCAAGTTTGCATTTAGAATTGCTTTCACAAGAAAAGTGGTAAGTGGCGAGTCTGTCTTGTTTTTGTTGGCAATATCTTTAGTGCTGTTTTCACTCTCCGCACATAAGTTTCTGCAAGTGGCGATCTTTCCTGTTTGTTCAGCCATGGTGTACGTTGCCGCTCATGCTAACCACCCAGCTTTTTGTCTATTTATTCCAAACAAACCACCATTGCTGTTGCCAAAAATACAAAATGCACGACTTCCTGTGCAGCAGAGATTTTTCCTGGGAACGACCCACCTTACACTATGTGAGTATTCAGAATTGCAAATGGTAACAGTTTCATGAACTAAGTGGAGATTCAGCCAGATCAGATGGGAATTGGGAATAAAAAAAGCAAAGTGGTAATATATTTATATGAAAATGTCACAGACTGTTACTTTGACCATTCCCATTTTAGAAATTCTGCTTGCACTCCCTGGTCTTTACCTTGCCGTCACGGTGTCGCTTCCCCAGGCGAGTCTCCTCCGGGTGGTAGAACCACTTGACCCTGACCACCATGCTGGAGCTCCACGACTCCCAGAGGCTCTCCACTCTGCCCACGTAGGGCAGCTGGGGCCGACCGGGTGACAGAAACACAGCACAGTCCCCGACACGCACCGTCTCCTTGCCCCGCACGATGGCCTTGTAGAAAAGCTTGCGGGCTTTACCCTTCAGACCTCTCCTCTGTCGGGGGAAAGAGAATAAAAATAGCGCTCTCAGTCAATTTATTCAGCATGGAGGATTTATTTCACCACCAGCCTCATTTAAAAAATATGATTAGGACTTTTGTTTGTTCTGTTAAACCCAAGCCTTTCCAAGCCAAAAAATAGCAACAATAATAATCCTATTCACAGGAGTATGTTCGCTAGCACGCCTTGTAAAAATAATGCTCACAATAACTCTAACCTGGATAAAACGCTGATATTTCTTCTCCATATTTTGATTTGTTGGGGCATGTACACACCAAAGGGTCAGCGTCTTTTTAAGCTGCACGTCTCGGTCGACAGATGCAGTCATGTTTACAAAGCAAACAACATGGCATATGGAGGCTGAGAGTGGCAGCGGTTGCTCAGACTGTTTTGTTCCATTATCTCGGGATCGTGACTTAATAATCAGGGTAACAAATTCAGAGATTAGCCACACCAAGTAAGCTTTATAGTGTTACCAATGTGTACAAAGTCTGCGGCAGAGTAAGCGGTGCCCAGGGAGATCATATTTGATCTTTGCATTTAGTGAATGTAATCAAGGTATGACTCACCAGCAACTGCAACAACAGTGACTAACCTACTTAAATTGTGAGCTTAAGTACGTTACTGATACCCAAGATGAAAACAGTCAGAGTATATAATAAGTGTTATTACAAGAAAACACTGTGAAGAAGAAGAAGATTTTGATGTAATGGAATTTAGTAATGAGTTTTTCAGTGCAGTGACAAAAATCAGAACGTACGTATACACACACACACATATTTAAAAAAAAAAAAAAAATCAAACCAGACCAAAAGATCTTGTAAAAACAACAAACCAAAAAGATTATTAATCCATAGCCATCTCTTCAACAACATCTTGGATACAGACATGTTGACATCCAAGTGTCCTACCTGTGTGGGGTTGCCGGACCATTTCCAGAGCTGGCGTCCAGGCAGAAGGGGAGCCATGTTAGGCAGCGGTTCAGGTGATGACATCCTCTGCCTCTTTGCTGTTGCCGGGTCCTTAGAGGCAGGTTTGGGCTGCTGGCTCGCAGGACTGCTTTGACTCTGATGGTGGCTGTTTGAAATTCCTTCTTTCCTCTTCAGCTGCGTCTTAGCCGCGCCACTGTTCACTACCATACTTCCTTTCGACACAAACTCCTTCCTGTCTTCTGCTCTGTCCGCCCTCACCTTTGACCCTGAGACGGCCATGTTGGCTTTGGCCACGTAGCCATGAGCCGGGGCTGAGGCAGAGGCTTTGGAGGTGGTTGGGTCAGGGCTCAGGAGATCGGAGGTCATGTTCTGCCGTTGCTTTTGTTTGTCCTGCTGGAGCAATGCGCGGCGAAGCAGCACAGAGGACTCTTCATCGGACGAGTAGGAGGAGTCGTTGTCTGAGGAGCAGAGGGACGAGGAGGAGATGGAGCCGGAGGACGAAGAAGAAGAGGATGATGAGGAGAAGCAGACGGAAAGACGAGAGAGAAAACGACCACGGTGGGACGTGACTGCTGCACTCCCCCTCCGTGTTTCAGCATCTTGGCCGTCATCCTCATCATCCTCATCCAGCTCAGAGTAAGAGCTGGGGCAGTCACTTGGGTAGTCCACACTGTAATCCCCACCTTGGACTCCAAGACCTGCTGACAGAAGATCCTTTCTCAGAGGTGGAGCACCCTTTACAACAGCCTCAGAACGGGCCCCAGCACTGTCTCTGTCTCCCTTCTTGCCATCCTTCACCAGCAAGGCAGGGTGGATGTATCGCAGCGGTGCTCCTGCAGAGGCTAGACTCTTTCCTCCTCTCCCTCCACTCCCTCCGAGTCGGAGCAGGGCCTTGCTGTTCTTCGTTTTAGGAGAGGTCACTCCTTCATGGTCAAGCTTCACCAGGAACTGCTTCCTGTCGCGTTCGCTCACTGGTTTCCTGCCTCCAGCTGCCATAGCCATGGTGACAGCTGAGGAGCAAGCAGAGGACGACGAGTCCCGGAGCCCCAAGGAGGCTGCTGTGGCAGCTGGTCGCCCAGCTCCAGAGCTTCCAAAGGTAGAGTAGCCGTTGGCGATGCTGCTGAATGAGTCACCTTCAAAAGGGGAGCCAAAGATGCCTTTGATGGGTATTTGGCTTTGGAGAAGGTGGGAGGAGGGCCGATGAAAGAATCCCAAGTCTCTGTCCCGTATCCTCCTCTGGGTCTTGCGGGACGTCCCGTTGAAGAGGAAGAAGTCAACTGGCGGTCTCTTCCTGGGCGCAGACCAGTTCAACAAGGAAACGTTGCTTTTGGTTACAGTGTCTGTTACAGGTGTCGCTGTGCTGGCCGTCTTAGGCACTGAGTGGATTTTCTTCGGTCTGCCAACTGAAATAGGAGCCGGCAACGGAGAGAGGTTATAATCAATATGAACTGACAGGTCTTAGGAGCAGACTGTGATTAATTGAGGATCTAAGAGCTTTGGAGAAACTTAATATCTTTATCTCTTTGATCTTCACCGAGCCAGGTAAGTTTCGACACAATCATTACTCAAACTAAAACAAACCTGGTAAACCTGTCTCTTCCTCCGGCTTTACTGTCATCCTGTGTTTGTGACGAGTTACATGTATGTTGCTTAACTACACAAAGCGTACTGATGACACTTCATAAAGTCAGGATTAATGTGGTCATAGAGGGTAAATGATAGGTATATTATGGTATATATATATATATATATATATATATATATATATATATATATATATATATATATATATATATATCTGATAGTTGAATGACAGTTGGAACCATAAATGAGGCCTTGTTAGGGGGATTTTAGTATGGCCTCAAGGGATGTGGGTCTGTGTGTGTGAATGTATTTACTAGTTAAACCGATATGTCTCATGTCAACATATGTTAAAGCTTTGGTGTCTTACACATTATTAACTACAGACTTTGTGATAGTTGATTAAAAAAGACTGGACACTGGGTAAGTCTTTACAAATCCTCACCTGGTCTTTTCTCTTGGGGCTTCCCTGCTGGCTCCTCATTGGCTGGTTTCTCTATGGGTGTATCTTTCTTCTCCTGGGTGGAGCTTCGTCTACCACGCCGACCAGGTGAGGTCAGAAGTGCGGGAGAGGGTTCCGCACCTGACAGAGAAGAGTTGTTAAAGTTTATTGATCAATTCCCTCTTTCTGTCTGTTTTTCAATCGTTCTTTTTAAAGCAACACTCACAGCAGATTTGGTATCCTGGAGGCAGAAGTCTGATGTTTGCGAGGGAGATCCTTCCTCTGTCTCCATCATCAAACTCCACCATCACACTGCCCTCCTTCTCCTCCTCACCTGGACCTCCTGAAGCACAAGACACAGGACAGTGGACGTGAGTTGCTGGGAATATACCAGTGCATGCGTTAGGAGTGAGGTTGTCGAGTTCGTCTCGCTCACCTCGATGGACGTATCCGGGGTAAAGACAGCGAGAGCGCTCGCTCCAGTAGGCACACACCCGTGTCCCCGCAGTCAGGATGGCCTCGGTCTGGGGCCGCACATCTAACACCTGGGAAAATCACAAGATTCTCAGTACAACGCATGTGGAGTTTTGGTTAAAGTAACCCAACACTGCACAACTACCCACAAAACTGTGCTATGTTATGCTATAACTCACAGCTTCCTGTAATAGTTGCTCCAGCGAGTAGATACGGGGCCGATTCCCTCGTTCCCCTTCAATGACAACACTGAATCTAAGGCAAAAAAAGGGAAAGGAACATGAATTAAAAATAAAATTAGTAAGTTATCATCTTAGATCAATTCTCACTGTTAGATTTCAAGGTTATCTTTTCAAAATAGAGTGCACAGTTTTTTTCATTAGCAGCTGTGTTGGCTGCCACTGCTGTGTGTCTTGGCTTTGTCGTCGTCTAGACTTCTTGTTTTTCAAGATTCTCACAGCTGCCAGGCACTTAACCAGCTAATCTAAGTTTTCAACTCTTTTGTAAATCAAACGAGACTTAAATTCAGGGTTTCACCCAGGAAGTTGCTCAGCCCAGGTGGTCACCCAGCCACATTTGGATGCCTCTTTGGATCAACAACTGATGTCCTAAATGATTATCACATGCTGCTCTTCCGCCTCAAAGGTTAATGTGTTTTGTAATGGAGTATTTATTTTTGCACAGGTCTAGGCCATAAAGCACTGTAGGAAAGCTTGAACCCTGTGATGGGTTTGTATCTGTGGTGAGGCAGCAGGGCCTTACATGTCAGGCAGTTCCAGAGTTTGGACACAGGCAGCATACAGCAGCTCATCCTCCTTGGAGATCAGGATCTTCAGCCCATCCACCAACATCTCTTTACTCAGTACACAGTTTGGCAGGGCTGTGAAAGGAGGGCGGGGTAGAAAGATGGATGGATGGAGAAGATAAAGGGGGAGATATACATAATTTGTGAGTGTGTTGAATAATTGCTATGTGAAGTGAAAAGGAGGAACAAAAAGGCAGAGAAAGAGGGGTGTATGCATGTGTGAAAAGGATCAACATGCTTTTAAAACCTGCATGTGTGTGTGTAATTATAAATGATGTGTCACTGTTTATGCCTACCGGGTATTCTGCAAGGCATGTTGGGAGGGAGGTGGATCAACTTTTTCTCCTCCTCCTCTTCCTCTTCCTCCTCCTCGCCCTCCGAGAAGCTGCTTTCCTCATCCAACTGAAAGTCGCCATCGGCTGCAAAGCTCTGCAGGAGCCGGCTCACTGCGTGGCCCTTGGCCTGGATAGGAAACGGGATATGACGTAAGTGGGCAGAAGCAGGATATCACTTCATTATATGCCCAAATTTATCAACAGGAAACAGGATCTGCAGGTGACTAAATTAAATCTGGTCCATTCTGATGACTGGTGACTGATGTGGTGAATCCCATTAGTGAGAAGCAACTGCAGGCACCAACGCCTCTTGTAATGTGATACGTTGATTAAGCCTGCAGGATTTTTTTTCCCATTTGCCACCGTTTGCTCACAGGTCAGAGGTTACATTCAGTAATAACTGCAGCTCTTGAACTGGTAGGGCTTTAGCATATTGCCCAAGGACACTTCAACAGCGTGGATGGTGCTAATATAGAAGCTTGAACCCTGATTTTCACTCTCACTCTTCAGACACACAAACCACACACGCCAGATACTATCCATCTCCAGACCGGTTTAGGCTAGTCTATCCAAAGATGACTGATGACTGATGATGGAAAAGTCAGCTCGCCCAACAGGTTTCTGCTTGTATTCAGGCTTTCCAAAGAAAAGACCATAACATTCAGTGAAAGAGAGTGTGTGTGTGTGTCTGTATGTGGGTGTGCATGTGTTGTCTCTTGGAGTTTTCCACATAAGGAGACCATATATTTTAGTGACAGAAGTTTCGTCACCAGAGGGCATGGGTGATTATTTCCTTTTAGTACTGGTGTGTGTGTGTGTGTGTGTGTGTGTGCAGGCACGCATGGGTGTGTGTAGGGTTATGGCCAATGATTATCTTTATACTTCTCTGTTTGGTTTGGAGTTATGTGTTTTTGGACATTCCCTCACAATGACTCAAAGACTAAAGCAACCTCGGGGCACTTCTCATTAAAATGAATGCGTGTGTCTCGCCAACTGCTACAATGGGCCAGTGGTCTGTTAGCGCAGCAGGCAGGCATGCAAACACATATTTAGAACAAGAACAAATGGTATTTGACAAAGTGACTGATTTACAGCTGATGCTAAGCGTATCCCTGTAAGGGAGTTCAAGTTATCGGTAGGTACTGTCGGTTGTAATCTACAGGATTTTTAAACTTCCTGGCAGGGTGCGGCTCACTTCAACAAGGAAGGAGTGAACTTGAGGTGAGGGCTTTTCCAAATTTCGTCTTGCTTCTTTATTTCTCAGCCCTTTATTTGCATGCAGCAGTAGACCAAAGGGAGTGACCCTCTCTGAGTCACCTTTCCCTTTTTACTCACATTCACCGTAAGTCGCTCTCTGAACCTAAACCCTGCCCTGACCACTGCTGGGTTCATCACACGAAAAACCAGCATGTCTCTTTTTGTTCATTAAAAATTTGTTCAAAATGCCTCCGTGGCAGTGTTAATTTACTGTGATACTCATTATATAACCTTTCCCTCACACTGCTAAAACTGGCAATTGCATCTCCCCTTTCACTTCTCAATTCCTGTTCACATGCACTTCCGCATGAATGATCGGGGGAAACAAAATAGCTGTTAAGTACACAGATTCTCTTCCACTTTAGTAGAGCATTTAGTTGTATGTCTTCCTGACCGTGATGTTAACTCTACATATTGTTAATTTTAGCAACAGTATATGTCCTCTATATCTTTTTATAACTTAGAAAGCGCAATTTTCCCAGAGCACAGGAGCAACTGATAAACATGATCAACAGGAATCATGCCCAGGAAGTACAAAGTTTTAGAAAGTTCAGACATTTTTAGACAATTCAAAGTTCAAACATTATATAACGTGTGAGGTCTGGTCATTTACACAGAAGTGCACAGGTGAAGCAGCTGAGGAGGGAAATGTAAGATGCAAATTCCAGTTTTGAGGGTGTAACATAACAGTAGAAGAGTAGTGTCGTTATAAATCACTGCTGTCAGGGAGTAATTTCCTTGAATGGCTGTCAGTTGCAAAAATAAAATACTGCTGTGTCACTGTAAAGTCACAAGTCACCACCCAACACCAACTGACACTGTAATATCTCACCTTTCCCAGAATGCCCTGTCCCGCTGAGGTCTTCCTCAAAGCTTCCCTACTGGTCCTGTTTGCTTCAGTCGGAGCTCCATGGTTCATCCGGCCGTCCCCAAAGCTGCAGCCCACGGACGACACTCCCCAGTGGGGAAGATACGCTTTTTTAGCCCCCTGGTGGTCTGGACGTTCCCTATCCGTGTTGGAGAGGCTCTGCCTTTTAGGCACTCTTGTCGGATTTATACAAGGCATGTTTGCAATGCCTGAGAGAGAAGGGGATATTGTGGAAATTAGAGCTGGCAGATAAATCGCTAAAATGTCAGTATATCTGATATTCAATTACATATGGTCAGAGATTTTCTTTAATATGAGGTAAGAAACATAAGTTTTTTGTAACAGTAACAGTTATCTGATAATATTTTCTGGAATTTTTCAAAAGCAAAATGAAGGTAGATTCTTCTGAACCACAAGCAAATCATGTTATTTTAAGCAAAAAAAATGACAGTAGCATATATAAAGACAGGTATAAAGATCTCACCTGGAGGCCCTGTTCTCTTACTCCTGGCTTTCTGGTTCGCTTGGAGCTTGGAGGACTGCGATGAAAAAGGCACAATCCCGGCAGAGTTTGCAGGAGCTTCTTTAGAGGATGAGCTAATCTTGATGTCAACGGCTCCATCTTCGCTGTCGTAGCTGCCGTCCTCCTCCTCCTCTGTGGAATCACGACATCAATATGATCAGTCAGAACGCCTCAAGTGAGCTAAATGTAAACACTGTCAACTAAAGCCGGAGACTCACTTGATGAGATGTATTGACAGCAAGCTTTCAATATTCCTCTACCATCTACAGTTCAGTTCACAAGCCTGTGGCTAAACTAACTTAATTCTTAACACAAAGGTAGATTAGTTAGCATTAATAGCTGTACAACAATACACAACTTGTTCTTTAACTGCAGTGATGGGAAGCAAAGTGACTACACATACGCACAAACATGGACACACACTGTTATTGGCAGCTGTGTGTCGCAGACTGCGGGGGTTGTGTCGGGTGTCGACACATCTCTGACACACTTGTCACTTTACATGGCGTTCTCGTCAACACTTTGCCTCAGTGACACACAAACACTGGCGCACACACACAGTCAACTGCTACTTCTCCGTGCCACCAAGGCCGCAAGGTCATCAGATTTTTGCGTCTTCCTGAAGTTTTATTTGTGTCTTCTGAGTCTGTCGTCTCCTGTGAGGTGTTCATTTAAAAGTCGGGAGGCGTGTCATTGTTTCTCCTCCACTCAAGCCTCCAAGGAGGGCATTTTCACAAGGTTGGGGGGGGCAAAGAGGAGATGGGAGGACCGGGGTGCGACATTCTGAACGGGGCCAGAGTGGGCTCATGTTACCGTATGGCGTTGAGGGCAGGGGTGGCTGTGTCGCATGCCTGTGGCAAGTCGTTAACGGTTTTAACGGTTTGACAGACGAGCTGGGAAGTGAGAGGAGGGCCCCAGATGACGGCAGATATCTCACTCTCAGACGCTTCACATGCACACACACACACACGCACACGTACTGTCATAGTGAAATCTCACAATGTCTGGTTGATGTCCTTTGAGCCATCAGCAAAGTCAGCACTCTTTGATTCATATGTGTAACAGCCCCTGTTCACATAGGGGCTTTTTTAGTTCACAAATCTCTTTCCACCTACAACCTTTTTTACACAAATAGTTTAAAAAAGACTAAAGAATTGCATTTATGGCATTTTCTTTTCTTTTTTTTGTGACCAAGTCAGCATCAGCAGGATCCTTGTTTGGCTGGTCATCTGCAGGATGCACCATGCTGAGAAACGTGTGTGTGTGACTTGCTCTGTAACTCACCATGCTCTGAGCTCTCACTGTCACTCTTCTCTTCCCTAACTTCCTGTTTCTCAGAAGCCCGGCAGTCCTTGTGGTGAGATCTGCTCGGGTTGACACCCATCAGCGCTTTGGGCTTTCGACCCCTCTTCCTCTTCACAGTCTGACCAGCTGCCCAGGTCTGCTGCACGTCTGATGGATCAACAGCAGTTCAGAAAGAGGGATTTGGTTTTAGGATAATTAATGGCCTGTGTGTGTGTGTGTGTGTGTGTGTGTGTATGCTCCCTCTGTACCTTCTTTTCCTTGTCTGCAGTGACTCTTTGAGGTGTCTTCCTCGCCAGGGGTCTCTCTGCAGTGCAGCATGCCTGCTGATGGTGCACCACGCTGGGCAGCAGCCTTCTGCTTCAGTTGGGTCACTCGCCTGGCCAGCCTGGAGCTCAGGGTGCTGGGCCGACCTCTGTGCTTACAGCGAGCTTTCATCTGTAGACGGGGAATGGAACAGCTAATTATTGACTAATTTCTTTCCGCTAACTGAAATATAAAGAAAGAAAAAAAAACCCCTTAAGCAGCAGGAAGTGGTTGTCAGTGTGTGTGGATGAACTGGGAGAGACCGCAGAGAGCCCGACCTGTGCAGCGCTGAGGCTGTTGAAATCGTGATTGGACATTTTCTGCCTGGCTTTTTCCTCCAGCAAATTCAGCCCGGCCCTGGAAAACATAAAAACACAGCAGCGGCACACTTAAATGAGAATTTATCATATAAGACGGATCACAGAATCTGTCTGATCACACATTTCTTTCCTTTCAGGGATGATTTTCTCTGTATCTCTGCCTCTCCCTGCTCTCTTCTTTGCAGTTTCACCTCCCCCTCTGCTGGGTTCATTCATTGTCTCACTCTCTTCCCACTCTTCTTCTCTGTCTCATAACTTTGATGAGGTAAGAGACAGGCTCTGCCGACTGTCTGCGCAGTTTGACGGCAAACACAGAAATACTCAGCGGCCGTGAGAATATGAAACTCACCACATGAAAGGATGAGAATTATCTGGTGTGAAGAGGAGTGGGGAAGAGACAGAGGGAGACGGAGGGAGGAGGAGAATAGTTGAGGGGGAAGGGAAAGAGACAGAGGGAGAGATGAAGCAGTCTCGAGGGAGTCTGTCCGTTGACCGGAGCTTCAGGGCTCGATCGATAAACACTAACCTCTATTGAACACTACTCCTCCCTTCCTCTCTCTCTCTCTCTCTCTCTCCTCTCTCTGTCATTCCTTCATTGTATGCATGCTCTCTCACACCACAGGCAGCAGCCAGCACAAACACACACACACACACACTCTGTTAGCAGCTGGTGTCTGAGGCAGGTGAATCCTATATTCCCACAGAGGGAAGGTTTGGCTCTCAGCATCTCCGCTCCCGAGAGATTAGTGGAGAGAAGAGAAGTGAAAAAAAAGGGAAAGGAAAAGATCTATCCATCTGAAAAATCATCTTAAAAATATCTTAAAGTTTGTCCACCCATACAGACCAAGTCTGTCTGTTCCAATCCCTCTGTCTGACTTTTCCCCTCTGAACCCTCTGAGCTTCTAAAACCAAAAGTTTACCTCACGCCACGTCAGTGTACGACCAGAAACAACATACGGTATGTGTTCAAACTCTTGCTTATTTCTGGTCTGGGGCTGTTTTTCATGGTAATATAACAGTGCACTTCCAACTTTGTGGTAACAGTTTGGGGAAGGCCGTTCCCTGCTTCAATATCACAATTCCTCTGTGCGCCAAGTCAGGTACACAAAGGAATCATTTTCCAAATTTTGTTGTGGAAGAACTTAGGGCCTGTACAGGGCCCTGACCCTGACTCCATCCAACACCTTTGGGATCATTTGGAATCCCAGCTGTCATCAGGCCTTAAGGCTGATCATGCTTTACGATATATGCTTTAAACGAAACGCATTTTGGATCAGCAAACAGCAGCTGAAATGACCCCTCCCCACCCCCCCATGGCTTTAACTTTGCAGGCCAGAATCTGACTATTTTTGTAGCTTTGCACAGCAGCTATCCAGATGAGCGGAGGTGAGAAAGTCAGCGTTGTTTAAACTTCTCTCTCAAGCTCTCTTTTTTTTTTTTCATTTTTCACACAATTTCAATCACTTGCAACACCACAAATGCAGCTGTCCGAGAGTGTGTTTTGTTATCATATGCCTTAAGGTGTGGTGGGATGACACATTATACAAACAAGTTTTTTTTCCCAACCATTTCCAGGCCTTTATTGCCCAACAGCAGTGGCTGATTTCAGTAATGCTCCTGCAGCTAAACAGGAGCAAATTCCTGCAGCCAGAAAAATGAGGAAAAACCTGCTGAAAGGAACACAGGCCTTTATAGCTGTTTATTAATGTCTGTGGTTTTGGAATGACATATTTCAATAATCACATATAAATGCTCAGGTGTCCACAGACTTTTAGCCATACCCCGTAGTAAAGTGGAAACGTTGCTATTCCTCTCACTCTCACAGTTTCATATCAACCCACAACTCTCACGAGATGATGAAAGCATAAACAACTGATACATTGCTTGTTAATAACGACAGAAATTCTGCTCAGGCACGTAGCGATCGGCGCTACTAATTAAACAAGTACTGCGTGTGTGTGTGTGATGCACCAGCATGTATGACTAGAGCCTTCCATTGTCATTTTCATTAGCGCTTTCTAATCATGGTAACCGTGACAAACCTTGAGTCTCTCTAATCATTTTATCAAGGCGAGGGGTGCACATGCTAACAGAGGTGGGGCAGCATGAGAAAACACATTTATCATTATGAGTGTTGCATACTGGCTTCGTGTGAGTGCGTGCTTCTAGCTTGTGTGTGTGCAGGAATGTGTGTCAGCATGAAAGTGTGCATGTTTAAGGTGTTAAATAATGTGTGGTTGTGTGTTGCAGTGGGTGGAAGTGGTATTGAGTAATTTATCACTGTAATAACTGTGCATCAGGACTTTGTCCGGCTGTATTAATATATGCTTGAGGTTCACTGGGAATCAGGACGTAATCAATGCAAGTGATAAATATGATTAAAAGTGATTAATGATGATTAATGAAGGCCTCATCTCTATTACTTTCTCTCATTTAAAATCACACCCAGCTTACAGCTCACATAACCCACTGTGTGTGTGTGTGTGTGTGAGAGCAGCTCCTTCCAGTGCCCAATCAAGCAAATCATCAGCTATAGAGCATTTGAATCAATTCAGCTGAAGAAGAACTTCTTGAAAATCAACCGTGCCTTTCACTAAAAACACAAACAGAAATCAGGATGAATGAGCTGGGCTTGCCAATCACGCTGATTATACTGACGCAATATCAGAGGACTGACCTGAGTCTTTTGGAGCTCTCTGCAGCAGCTGGGCCGGGGGTGGACTTGCGCTTGCGGGGGCGGCCGGGCCCCCGGCAGGGCAGGGCTTCGAGACGTCTCCTCTTTCCTTCAGAGGGAAAGACAAGGAGGAGGAGGAGGAAGAGAGAGAGAGAGAGAGATCAAAGATGCAGCACAGACAGCAGGAGAAATCAGGAGGAATCTTGTATTGGCTACAGGTCAAACTGCATTAGGTATGAGCAGGCAACAAGTCCTGATAAATCAGGAGGATGCGGCATGACAGGAGAATTGTGAATGTAGGAATGCACGACTCAATCTAGACAAAACGAAGTGTGTGGTGTGTATGTGTGTGTTGTCTCTGCTCACTGGTGGTCGTGTTTCCTCTGTAGCTTGGCCAGTTCTCTCTGTTTCTCTTTGTAGTGGCGCTGTATCTCAGCCAGCTGGACACGCATGGCCAGCTCCTCCCCTCCCATCGTCTCCATGGAGCCCTTCACTGGGCACACCTGACACACACACGCACAGACACACACAAAGCAGGGGAATTTCAATGCTGAACACAAACTGAGTTCAACAGTCATTGGAGATGTGAAGTAATGAGCTTGTGTTTGGGCAGCTTGATGATTGTCTGGATTTTGAAGTTTGAGCACTGCAGCAGTTTATGCATGCCAACCAGCTGCATTCACCCAGTGCTGCATGTAAAAATATTTGCAAACATGATAATATATTTTATTTAATGTTTTTAATTTATTATTTATTTTATTTATCATTTTATTATATAGCATGGATTTTAGTGATTTAAAAATTAGAAATAATCACAATGGTTAAATTAATTTAAATTCAAAGATTTATAATGAATTTAAAAATGTTATGTTATGTTATGTAAAATGTTTTTTACGATATATATGTGTTTAAAAATGTTTGTCTTTCTTTACTTTCTTTAGTGAGCGATGTAGTGAAATTGAGTGTATAAGTCCAGAGTCATTGCAGACTAGATGGTTACTTAATATAATACTATATAATATATAATACTATATATTTGCAATGGCCATCTTCATTTCTAGGACAAAAGAAAAGAAAAATATTGATCCACCCCACTGCAGGTGTTCATAATCAGGCATCACGATTACAAATATTACTTGTTGGATAAAATGACATTTTGTTCACCTTTTAATTTCCACACAAAACTGCAGGATTCAACCACGTAAAAAACCAACATAACTTCTCATTTCACTTTATAGCTGCAACGTTATTTCATTGAGAAGGGGATGATATTTATTTGACACACAGTGGGATACACTACAGTGTTTACATGAAAAACACATATGGGTGATTCTGATGTAAAAATGTGCCTCGCTAAGGATGATCAATAGGTGCTTTGTGCTATTTTCTTTGTTATTCAGTTGGTTGGAATGAAAGTATATAAAATCCTAAAATAAAAAATACTACTTTTTAAAGCTCAATAAAAAAAACAAATGAGGTCTGTATCTTTTGTTCAACACGTCCCCACATTTTCACCTTGAATGATTCATGTTTGCATACATAAACACAAAATCCGCATTCAGTGAAGCCTCACCGGCTCATGGCGAGGCGTCCAGCTGCACTTCCTGCGCAGGTTGAGCCTCTTCCTGATTGGACACTGCCGGTCCGCCCCCAGATCCACAGCCCCTCCCCCCATCTCCAGGGCACGGGCGGCTGCCAGTGTCGCCAGACTGTGGAGGTCAAAGGTCAGCATGTCTTCACCTGCACGGAGATGGATTGTTTGGGCTTAGTTTGGTATATCACACAGCTGCTGACACAGAGTTATAAAACATGTTGTGCGCCGAGCGGATTTATTTCTAGAGCGATGAAACCATGCCTTGAAAAGTGGTGATATTTATGATATTAGCTGTGTAGTTTATTTGATGTATACTGGTGTTCCTGCTTAATCGTACACTTTACACAAACAACACACGCACACACACATTTTTGCACACACACACACACACACACAAGGGGAGCAGTGGTAGAGAACGATCTCTACATCTGTCACTGTCATTAACTCTGTCATTGTCACAGCACCAGCAGATGAAACAGAATATTCATGAGGTGCACACACACATGCACGTAAACACACACACACACACAAACTACTATGCAAATAAAAAACACTCTCTCTGAACACACACATGCACCTACAAGATTTTTGCTGAGCTGCGCAGACATGGGCAAACTGCATGAGAGTGTGTGAGGGAGAATCGGAGAGAAGGAGAGCGACGGGCAGAGAGAGAGAGAGAGGAGGAGGAGGAGTGCAACGCAGTGAGAAGAAGGGAGGGAGGGGATGGGGAGTAAAGGGGAGGAGAAGCAATAAGAGGCAAAGTGTTTATTGAGCTATCTATTTATTCTCCTACATCTCCTCATTATGGACATGGACAGAATCCAATTTCCCCTTCCAGGAGAGGAGAGGAAAGAGGAGAGGAAAGAGGAGAGGAGAGGAGACAAGAGGTTTCACTGGCTCGCTTGCAGTCTGTGCACTGGAGCTGCAAGGCCTATTCACTGACATCTGACATTATTAAAAACCTGTGTGTGCGAGAGGGTGACAGAAATGTGGTAAACAGGGGGAGAAAGAGGAAGGATGGAGTCTTCACCTGTGATTAAGAAAAAAAAAAGAAAGAAAGAAAGAAAAACGAGCGAATGGATGTGAGGACGACAGGTAACTCCTCACAGGGAGGCAGAGCGAAGAGGGAAGGAGCCCAGAGAGGAGGCTTTGTCCTGTCCCAGCTCGCAGAGGTCAATGCCATCTCATCTGTCAGACCCCTGAGCCAATGGCACGCTCCGATTACCCTGACAGGATGACATCACCGCTGACATCACCACGCCTGGTTTAGTATCCTGGAGGATGGCTACAATCGATGGATACCTTCCGCCCACGGTATACCACACACTCACACACGCGTCTCTGCACAGTAATAACACCACACTGCATCCCTAAAGGGGGTGAAGGGTGTAATAAGAGGCGGCACAGGGGACTTCAAGGGGAAAAACAAAAACATTGGAGGAAAATTAAAAACCATTACATACATTCATATGGGCCTAGTCATCATTAGAGGCCATTAAGGAAGTTTATTGTGCTGAAATTTCAATATAAAGGAAACGAAGGAATAAAGGCGACAATGACACAAACAGCTCCTCTGTCTATGTGTAAATAGAAGTAATGGTGCTAATTTATACTGGAGGGGAAAGTCTCTCTTGATTCCTTAATCTGTAATTGCGATCTCCAGGGAAGGGCTGAGATATCCTTCCGCGTCAAGGAGCGGCATAAATGCATCTGTCTGGGATCGGTTTCATCTCCCAAACACATTCACGATGACAAAAACGCCATCAGCGGTATTAATAACATTCCACGCAGCGAGGCCGGAGCAGGTTTTAAATAAATGTGCTACAATTTGGAGAACGGTTTCCACACCGCGACAGGACTTATTGATTTCACACCTATTACACATGCTAACCATGTGCACGCACATGTAAACAAATGCATGCTTACACACTCTGTCACACGCACACACACGCACATATGCACATGCACAGACAGCTGCAGAGCGACTTTTGATTTTTACACTTATTAATTCTGTCAACAAGGCTTGCAGAGGCAGGATTTACACACAAGATTACATTGGTTTTAAAAAAAAAAGGGGGGGGAGAAAAAGAAGAAGCAGGTGAGGGGAAAAAAAATAACAAAGAGGGGGGAGGAGAGGAGGGAAGAGGCGCAGGCAGGGAGCAGGCAGCCTGGTGGAGAGACACATAGACTCTGATGGAGGAGAGCGGGGATTCATCTGGGATTACTTAACAGCTTACACACACACTCTCTCTCACACACACTCGCCGCCGTGCACGCGCACACACAAATACAGGCAAACAAACACACACAGATGCTGGCATAAATAAAAACACTTTCTCTCAGAGGGACGAGAGGAAAATAGGAGCGCTTACAGGAGAAGTGTTTTAAAGGAAAGGGTCTAATTAGCAAAGCAAGACGCCAGAGCCTGAGGGACACACTGGGCAGAGTGTGTGCGTTTGTGTGTGTGCGTGTCTGTGTGTCCTGGCTTGTGTCTGAAGCTCAGCTTGTTTGTCCATCTCAGTGTGTCCCCCCCAAACACACACACACACACACACACACACACACACACACATGCGATCCCAGAGGGAAAAATATGGTCAACAGAGTCCTAGCTGAGGAAGGAAGCAGGATAGTCAGTGGGAAATTTGGCCATGTGTGTCTGTGTGTGTGTGTGGTTAGTGTGTGAATTGACAGTCTCCACATCTGGGTTGCACACATCTCCCAGACCCCCTTTTTTGGGTGCATTGTAAGTGTGTGTATTTGTGTAAGTAAGACTAAAAGAAATACAGTGACTTTTTCCCCCTGATCTGATGATTTTCAGGGGCATTTTGGTTCTTTTTAGTGTTACAAGACAATGTAAATTCTACACAGTGTGTATCAAAAAAGAATTATTGGAGGTATTTCTATATTTTTGGTGCAACTTCAGAGACATTTTCTAAACTTTTGAAGGCATTGAAATTGGCCAAAATTGCTGGATAATTCAGTAAGGTTGGAAAGCCACAGAGGAGGAAAAAAATGATGCATTTTCAGACTCACTGTCGGCGTCTTTCTCTTTGCTCTCCCTGCTCCTCTGCTGGATCTCCAGTTCGGCAAGTTCTCCCAGTATCTCCATACCGTGGTGGGGCGGAGGGCTCGGGGCCCGGACAGCAGGTACTGGTGGGTACAAGGCATCTCTGGTGGCGCACATAGCCGCGGCGATCAGGAGCTCCAGGCTCCACATGTAGGCTCCTTGGAGCTGGGCCGCTGTGCTCGCTGTGGGAGGGATGACGGGGACAGAGGACGGGGAGGTACTGGGAGAGTTACATATTAGTTCCACCGAGTTCTCGTCTAGACTCATCCCGCATCCCTCTTCCTCCTCATCCTCAACCACCTCGACATTCTCTCCTTCTTTGTCCCCATCGTCCTCCACCTCCTCCTTCTCCTTCTCTCCAGGCTCTACAGGCACAGACGCAGTACATTCTGTTGGTTCAGGCCCCATTTTCTCTCCCTCGTCCTCCTTCGTGTCCTCTTTTCCATGATCGCTACCATCCTCCTGCTCTTTGGGTAGTTGGGGCTCCTCCAGGCTGGCCTTCTGGCCTGAGCATCCCAGAGAGAGCTCTACTTTTAGGGATTTGCCTGTGGCTGTGGTAGGGCAGGCTGGATCTGGGAGCGGGGCTGGGGAAGGGCATGGCGGCAACCCAGAAATCTTGCTGTCGGGCTCGGAGACAGAGCATCCTTCTACTTCCACCCTCCTTTCCTTCTCTTCATCTGCATCTCCGCTCTGGGATTCGACCACTTTGCAGATTCTCCCATCCCCTTCCTCCCTCCTCTCTTCCTCTTCGGTGAGGGGCGGGATGTGGCAGGGATGTGAAAGGGACTTGGAGTCAGGCTCTGCTGGCTCTGCCTCCACAGAGGCTTGTTCCGCTAATCGAGCTTCAGGAGGTGAGGGCCCGGCCTTGTACCCAATGGTAATCGGGGGGTAGGTGTAAACAGGTGGTAGGTCTGGAGGAAAGAGAACAAAGAAAAGGTTCACTTGGTCCTCTGACATAAAGCCTTTTTTTATGATTGGACAAACGGTACATAAAATTTATTTACAAGCAGAAAATAGAAAAGTTGGGCTCTTTTGCCTTTAAAATTCATTGCCATTCTGTTCAGGCTGACAGGGTGAAGCATGTGATTACAGTTGACATAATACACTGACAGCAGGGTGCAGAAAACACAGCAAGTGTGTGTGTCTATGTGTACAGTAGTGTATATATATATATATTAATGCGTGTGTGTGTGTGTGTGTGAGTGAGTGAGTGAGTGTATAGATCTATGTGGGATATTGATGATGACACCCTGGCGTTTTCCTGTGATTGCAGTGCCAGCCCTGTCACCCCTGCTCTCTTGTTATTGATGGTATCCCTCCGCCCCCTGACAACACAGCCAGATGAATGCGTATCCTTCCGCCTGTACTTCTCAAGGACCCCTGAAGGATAAGGAGGGTCTGTCTGGAGATTTCACTGACCTTCTTCTTGTGACACACATCGCAAGATTGGGCACACATGTGCACGCTGGCAGGTCACACGTACACACACACACAGAGTGCCCATATGCTTTATCTGACCTTAATGGCTGACCTGCCCGCTGTCCCTCTTTAGCTTGCACAAAAAAAAAGCACACACACATATACACACTCACTCAAGGACACACAGAGCAAGGGATCAGCCATGCTTCAAACAATTTCTGCAAAATCAAAAGAATACCATGCTTCAAAGACTAGTGCTACATTTCTGCAGCAGCACCCACCATCTCTTTCTCTCACTCTGTCTGTGTGTCTCTGTCTCGTCTTTTACCCTCTGTCCTGTTTGCTGTCTATGTTTTTTGATTTTTCAACTAGCTTGGTTAAATCAAGATACTGAATTCATTAATCAGACCTCTCCAAACTCACCTGGTTCTAGAGACTGTGGGTAGTCCTGAGGAGGCTGTCCCTCTCCTCTGTCACTGCCCCTCTCCAGCCCCTTAGAGAGGTGTGAAGGAGCAGGGCTGAGTGCTGGGGAGCGGGGCGCCGCTGCAGCCGGGCTGGGCGCGGGGGTCAGGGGGTTCTGCGGGTGCGGTCGCCTGGACGGGGAGTGGTAGCAGGGCGACTGGCGGCTGCTGGGGCACATCCCCGGGGACGGCGTGGGTGTCTTGGGTGGAGGAGGGGTGTGGGAGAATGGTTTAGCTACATGGGAGGAGGTGGTGGATGAAGAAGAGGAAGAAGAAGAGGAGGGAGTTCTGGAAGTGGAAGATTCGTGAGGGGAGTTTTCTATAGTGATAGCGTGCTCCTCGTGTTTTCTCTGTGAAAGAGGAAATGAAAAAGCTTAAGAAATACTCCTCAATCTCTTTATATAAATATATCACATTTCTTAAAAATGAATACATTTCAACTTTGCTTAATTTTTCTGATTTTACACCAAAGCCATTTAACCCATTTTCTTATTTAAAACCTTCATCTATCCTGATGCATTGTATAGCAGGAGAGACTTAAAAGAAATAGTACATGGGGAAGTTAAAAACAATACAAACATAAACACAAATAAAATTCAATTCAATTCAATTCAATTAAAGTATTTGAAATGACATAAAAGTTAGCCACACTGCTTGATTGCCAAAGGATCTGGCAATGTGAGAGTGCAAAAGCACCACACCAACACCTCTTTATCAGTGAAACCTTTTGCCAACAAAAAGAGGAAGTCATTGGCTTGAAGGACTATTCCTGGGTGTGATGTTGCATATGCTTTTCTTTCATTGTTGAGAAATCAGGATATGTGTGCTGAGAGCAGTTCAAACAAATTATTAACAGCGCTGTATTTCAGTCCTGAATACTTAACGAAGGAAGATGAAACATTGCACAAGTTCACAATACTTCCACACATCCTAACTCTCATTTGCAATTTTCACAATAATATGTTAAGAGCATTTGACTAGTTGAGATTAAAATGTAATTTTTCCCCCAAATGTGCCTGTTCTACATTAACATTAACTGTACCTGTCCTAAAGAGTGACGCTGCATGTGCTCCATGGCCCGCTGCTGCTGCTGGTGCTGATGCTGCAGAGCGTACAACTCCTGTTGCCGCAGGAATGAGCGGGAGTAGACGGAGTGATGCTGCAGGTGAGAAGGAGGGCCTCTGCCTCCGTACACAGGCGGCCACAGACCTGACTGCTCCAGGACATCTAAGATAGGAAACAGATGAGAAATAAGAGATAGTTTAGCAGTTTGTTTAAATACAATGACAAAAAAGGTTTAGAAAAAAAGAGAATTAGACATTTATATTAGCAAAATGACACAATTACAGTTTGTGAATAAATAAGCAGTAAAATAGTCAGTACAGAAATATTTTCATAGCTGCAGTGTTAATGAATCCTGAATGCATGCCTCCCATTCACCTCCGTTTCTTATGATTCCTTATGTAAGGAAAATAGATTTTCTTCAAAGCCCCACCCTAGCAACATATGAATTCAGATATACACATGTGTAAATACACTCACACCCACGTACACACACACCCATGTACACACACATACACACATCCCTCCTTGGCTGCCTTGTCGCTGGGAACCTTTGTTCTGTGAGATTAGCCTGAGTGGGCTAATGTTTCCCAGGGGAAGGGTTCAGTGGATGCACTTCCCCTCTCTGCAGGAACTCCCACGGAGCGAGGCAAGGGAGGCGGGAGATAATTAAATTTCACAGCCTGTTTGCAAACCAGCGTTGACACACACACACACACGCACGCACACTCTTTTCTCTCTCTAGCAATGGCTGAGATGTACACACACACAACCCTTAACCGTGAGCTATGTCTCCTGTTGTTCCAGACATGCACACAACTAACTTTAGATGTCCACACACACAGACACACCTAGGCACACAAGGTCTAGTCCAAACACACCAGCACTCCACTACAAAAGGGATGAGTTAAAATGCCAGTTAAAATGGTTTGCATAACGCTGGGCACATTCAGGGGGGGGCGATGGAATAGCTACTCCCATTAACGAAGCTATAAAACATGGTCCCACTGACAGAGGGACTTAGTTGAGCATTATATTATGATTAGCCAATGATACTAAAACTCTGGGAGAGAAATGGCAGTGGCTCTTACGGTGCAAATGGAGAGAAGGAGGGAGGGAGGGGGCAGTGAGTACGGGCAGACGGCAATGAATATGGGCTCTGCTGGTTGTGTATGTGCTGCTGTCATAAATGAGTGCTTAGCATACCAAGGTGGTGATGAGGCCCGGGTTCTGTAGGAAGAACCACCAGCGGGGAGGTGGGGTCTTGGGTGAGCGACCCTAAGACGGGCTGCAAAGGGCTGGGCAGGCCTGGTGGGAAGCCGGGGCTCATTCCCACATGGCTCAGACCTCAAATAAAGATACACACATAACACAGTCAGATGAGCAACATTTAAATTCTTATTTTACTACTCCAAAAAGATAGCAGTGGGCTCCAGGGGTAAATGTTGGGATGTACACAACCAATAAAAAATGTAAATACAAAAAATAAGACTTCTGGTAAGCTTGCATTTAAGAAATTGTTTCCATAAAATGCCTTTCTTACATAACTTGGTTGCTTGATGAAACAATGCAAGGTCACAATATGCATCAAGAAAACATTTTCCATAAAACAAATGAAATCTTTGAATTAAATGCAAAAAAAAAAAATTTATCAATATGAAATCCAAAGAACCTCCAAAATACCACCCACACTAACTGACGTGTTGTCAACAAAACAATAAAAAAACATCATCCTGAAACGGAAAGCAGGCTGTGATCCAAGCATTAAGCAAAACTCACTGTATGAATGCCCCATCCAGAGGGAGGGACTTCCTGTCCTTTGCATCCAGTGGTGGTGAGCCGGGTGAGCATGTGCAGCAGGGTCCGCCCCTAACTGGCTGGCCCCTCCGGGAACCAAGAGGTGAGAGGTCAGGTCACCGTGGCAACTACTGGAGGGGTGTATCCTGGCGAACTCCATGCGATCCTTGTTTTCCCTGTCGTGGCGGTAGGCGGGGTGAACTTTGTCATTATCTTGATTATCCCTCTTATTGTCAACATCATCCTCACCATCATTATGATCATTATCTTCGTCCTTGTCATCTTCATTATCACTACTACCATTATAATCATCAAGAAAAGGAAATATGACAGCAACAGGAGAAGCCATCATCTTGTGCCTGGTCTATGAGTTCTCATTATATGTTTTCTTCCCTTAATATGACTACATAATAAGAGCCTGATACTTCAGAGACATCCGTATTAGTCCCCGTAACATTAATGCACCACATCTCATCTTAGAGAAGAAGAGAGAGAGGGAAAGAGAGAGAGTGAGGGGGTACAGAAATACCACATCAAAGGGTGAGAAGAGTAAATGGAGTGAGGGGATGAGAGAAAAGAGAAGCAGAGCCTCGGACTGGGAGAGAGAAGCTGAGAGAATAAAAGAAATGCAGCTTATCAGATGAGAGGAAAAATGAAAAGATGCTACTGCGTGCTTGTGTGTGTCTGTGAGGCAATGTTCCTATGTGTTGGTGTTTGTGAATTTAAGTATACCTGATGATCATCTCTCTGTCTCTGTCCAGGTGATGAAGGTTGATCTGCTCCTCTGTCATCCTCTTCCTCTCCTCTGCCTCCCGACCAAGGGGATACACTGGACGCGACACCCCTGAATTGTGAACCAAAGTGACATCCTTACAGCAGCTGTCATGTACCAATCAAACATATCATTGGATGACAATGTTTCAGACACTTCTGAAAACACAAAGTACTGAGGCCATTCTTGTCACATCCTCAAATGTTCTTTAAAGGGAAAGTCTAACACAGATGTTCATTGCAAGCCAGAAACTGTACTTTTCTTGCATTCTTAATAATCCTCAATATGCTTCAAATGTTTGTATAACCAAAAGAGAGGTTCTCAAATTCCTGGGAGGTTTTTGTCAGCCACTGCCCATCCAGAAACCAGTGTCTCTGCCACTTTACAGTGAATTTCTCCCTGAATGCGCTGTCTACATAGAAGCTGTTTGCAATTTGAGTCAAAGATTTGACATGCTTAAAGCCTCTCTACAAAGTTGTCTCCATTTGGGTACTTAATCACTGAAATAAGTCCCCAGTAAACTTAAAAAAGGACAAAGAAATGTAATACAGAAATTGTTTTTTTATCGTGTAGATTTTTCCCTTAATGCAGGCTAGAGCACAGAAATAGCATTAATGATGTCTGACCTTTCATGCTGGGCAGCACCCTGCCCTGTCTGCTGTGTCCAGGGGTGTTGTCTGGGGAACGATGCGGAGGCCTGGCTACTGCAACTGCAATACCCACTGGTAGCTGTCGCACTTCCCCCTCACCTGCCTCCCCTGCCTCCTTCCCACCCCTGTCACCCCTCTCTCCCTCGTTAGTTGAGCCTCGACGAGGAGGGAGCGATTGTTTGGGAGGGTCTTGCAGGGAGGTGTTGCTTTTAGCTCCTCCTCTGTCACCCTTCTCTGATCTCTCTCCACCCTGCTTGAGGCAGCCCAGACCTCCGAAGGGGCCCCGCTGTGGCAGCAGCAGAGGCTGCTGGGTACTGTAGTTCATTAGGTTCTTCATGGCACTGCCCTCACCCTCAGTGGGTTGGGAAGAGGAGCGAGATAGAGGTGGAGGAGGCTGAGAGTGGGGCTGGTTGTGGTCACTGTTTGGAGCACTGTTGCTGAGCCCTCTTACTTCACTGTTACCAACTGATGCATGATGGGAGCCTTTTCTCTGGTCCTCTTGGTAGCCCCCTCGAGCCCCCCAGGTTGGTGCTGTCTGGCCTCCGTCTCTTCCCTTCTCCTCTGTACTTGCTCCGTGGCTACTGTGCTGCTGGTGCCGTATCCTTGCAATCTTTTGTCCCTCCCTGTGAGACGTTGCCCCTGATCCGAACCCTCCCATCAGGATGAGAATCAGATTGGGAGCAGTCCCTAAAGGGAGGAGTGCTGGTGTCAGGGCCATTCTTGGATGTGCCCTGTCCAGCACTAGGGTGTGTCCCCTGGGCGTCTAGTGGGAGCGAGGGCCGGTAAACATTGTCCACAACCTCTACATCTCTGAGGGATGAAGATCTTTCCAGGCTGCAGGACCGCAGCTCAGGCTGAGAGCTCATGTTAGAGCTGGTTTTGTGAAAGTGTTGCGTCTGGTGGCTCCAGTCAGGAGGTTTGTCAGCCTTGCCATACCCTAGCTGCTGCTGATGTGGCTGGGATTTGTCCTTCTTCTGGCAACTGCTAAGTCGGCTGAGGTGATGAGATGAACTTTCATACAATCCTTCTCCACTCTTGTCATCTCCCTTTCTCCCACCACCTCCTGCTCCACGACAATCAGTGGCTGCCAGGTCTCCCAGTGGCCCGACTGAGGGCACATAAGTTGGGCCAATGAGTTTAGCCTCCCTGCCAGACCCTCCAGGGCTGGATGCTGGATCTTTGGAGGGCGTCAATGTAAGAGGGGATGGAGGACAGTAAAACTCAGGATGAGGATGGTGATGTGCAGGGTGTAACCACCCTCCTGCCACTGTGGAGCCTATGTGCAAGGCATGAGGAGGAGGTGGGGGAGGAGGAGGCATGGAGTAGGAGGCAACAGAATGGGGGGTTGGAGGTGCCAGTATTGCTGTCACTGCAGCCGCACCCCTTCTCATACATTCATTGGAAGAAGCTGAGGATTCACTGATCCTCATCTCCCCATTTATAGGTCCATCCTTGGAGCACCGCCTGCCGCCTCCAGATGGAGGTCTACCCACGCCTCCACCACTGCAGCTGCTCAGTGGTCCTCCTTTTCCTCCAGAGCCAGTATCTGATACTGAACCACTTGACAGTTTACAGGCACTCACGTGTTTCGTCTCCTGACTGCCTGAGTCACTGTCTCTGTATTCCTTGTGCCGCTCTAGAGAGTGTCTGTGATCCTCTTCCCTGCCTTGTGGTGTGAGGTGAGGAAGAAGGGCATGGTGAGGGTGTGGGTATGCTTGGTGGCTGTGGCCAGACGGAGTGGTGGCAGGGTTCGTCTGATGAGGATGGTGAAGCTGATGTTGTTTGTCTTTGCTCTCCTGGTGCCGCTCTTTGCTGCTTGATCGCTCCTTCATTTTTGACACAGATGAAACCCCTTTCTCACCTACATCCTTGGCGCTCTTCCCGCCTCCTCCCCCATTGTCAGTCTCTCTGCTGCAGGAGCCAAGTGGGTGGCCTGGGGCAGTCCTGGACAGTGGAGGAAGGCTGTGGCTGGTGGAGAGCAAAGGGGGCTGGGGAGGAAGGCCTCTCAGGTAGAAGTGATCTGGGAGGAGAGACGAAGACTTAAGATGGATCACGAAAGTTTAAGATTTCTAGAAATCTAGAGAAATTTAAATGTTAGCCGCAAAGTGACTGTTAAAAACACTTCTCTTCACACTGTTTAATTAGAATCACTATATTCAATTACTTAATTTCTGTGATTTATGGAGAAAATGGAATAAGACATAGCCAACTTAAAAAAATAGACCCTGAGTTACCAGCTGTTCTTGTTCCTGTGGTGAGTGCTGATTAAGCAGTTTGGGCAACTATATATAAAAACATTTTTATTCACTCTGTACATTCACACCTACCTTTCTGAGTTTCATAGAAGCGGGGCTGTCCATAGAGACCGTTGCTATGGTGATCCAGGGAACTCATGGGGAGAAAAGGAGAAGCAAGACTTCCTGAATAGCTGGGGTACCCTGTCAGAGGGAGGGAGAGGGAGAAAGAATTGATGTTTCTCTGCAGCGTTGACATTCAGCAGCCCTCTAAACAAACAGTTTATCTCCACAATCTATCATGAAATGGGGTCATTTTAGAAAACACAGAAAAAATATGGCCAGTTAGTGCTACTTTCACCATAAATGCACTTTTGCACAAACACACCACATGAGTTGACATTATTTACAGTGGACAAAGTGGTGACAAAAACCACAGCTGACAGCTACTGCCAAGTGTTTGCAGCATTTAACTGGATGGAATTTGCTCTTCTACAAAACACATTTTTCCCAAACCCAAGACAAATAGTATGAAGCATCCCAACCCCCCCCCCCGCCCTTAAAACACACACACACAGTCCTCCCAGGAGGTCACTGGGAGGTGAATGGTCGTTTCACTCTGTTCCTCGTCTTCAAGGACGTTGAACTGCATCATAGGATAGAGGAGGTCTTGGTGGTTGTGTTGATGGGTGTAGCGATGGTTGAGGGTGGGGGGGACACCAAAATCACCACAGGCCCATGCACACACACACAAACTTATACACAAAGTACACACACACACCACACAGGAGGCTCCACATTATGGGGCCAAAAGGCTTGGATTGTGTGTGTGTGTTCTCCAGCAGCTGGTTTCATGCCCCACAGAGTGTCCTTGCCGGCCCGTTAATTGGCAGCCGTTAAAAGTTTAACGGTGGTGGCCAAAGTAAACAGCACTCCATAAAAACTCATCCTACGCATTCCACAGTCACGCTGCAAAACCACCAACACCCCCTCACGGCTCCCAGCATGTGTGTGTGTGTGTGTGTGTGTGTGTGTGTAGGACTCAGCGTGTCTCCGTGTTCATGCTGCAATGTAAATGCATGAATGTGTACACTCTGCTGTGTGTGTGTGTGTGCGTGTGTGATTACTCTGACTGGTTAACAACCAGTGAATCTAAATGGCGACAATTAGCCAAAAGGCTCTATCAGCCATCTAAAGCCAATCCCCCGGGTAATGATGAGTGATAAAACTCAGGAGGGAGGGAAGATGAGAAAGAAGACGAGGGGAACAAAGACGGCAGAGGGGACACAGTGAGGAAAAAAAGAGGGGGAGGAAGAAAGGAAAGACGGGAAGGAAGGGAAGATAGACTAGAGGAGGTTAGCAACTGAATGAACAATGTAAAGAGAGTAAAAGTAAAGGAGACACCAGAGAAACGGGCTGTCAATATGAAAAGCCCCCAATCTGGCGCTGCTGTGAGGCGTATGGAGAGGGGAGTGTGCGTGTGTTTGTGTGTGTGTGAGGGGGGTGAGGGTGGGGGAGTGGAAGATGAAGGAGGAAGTGAAAGGGAAGTGGAGAGCTTTGAGATGGATGAGATGAGAGGAAAGAGGAAAAGGGAGGTAAGGAGAGGAGCGAGAGCACATGAGAGAGGGGACAAAAAACAAGGACAGGTGTGGAAGAGGGAGAGCGAGCAAGTGTGTGCATGTGTGTGTGTATGAGAGAGAGAGAGAGAAAGACGCATGTGTGTGTGAGAGAGGGAATATATGCTGTTTTTCAAACAACTGTGCATTTCTTCTTGAATATGTCTCATCTGTGACAATGTGTGTGTGAGTCTGCAGTGTGTGTATGTGTGTCTGCAGTGTGTGTGTTTGCGTGTGTGTGTGGTGTGTATCGCATCGCCAGGTTTCTTCTTCTCTCTGTGCTGGCTACGCTCCACTCTCTGGACCGTGGCCAGCTGGCAGACCGCCTACCGGAGCTCCCTGGCTTGAATTCTTAAAAACAATCATTTGTAGTGTGTGTGCGTGTGTTCGTGCATGTGAGTGTGTGTGTGTTCAGACATCAAAGCTGAGCCACACAGACACAAAAATCGGTCTGATAGGCACACACACATTCTTACTCTCTTTTCACCGCTGCTGCTCTCTCTTGCGTTTACGTTGAAGTCCTGCCTCCGACTCTTTCTATGAATCTGATTTAAGACAGTCACTCCGGGCGACATTAGTGCTCATTTTCAGGGCTTAACTGTTGCTATTTATCGCTCGATGAGCCGCAAATGAGGCAGTTGTACAAACAAAACTCTTGTCTCCTCTCAAGCTTTAAAGCTGTGTCAGTTGAAATTTCTATGCAAAATAAAAAACAGCTCCAGTGTCTCACAAATCACAAATTCAGGCCGCGATGGAGAAGTGAAAGGGGCGAGTGTGTTCACCTTGTTTGCCCAAATCAAATTCTGGTGTGTACACTTCTTCACCAACAGGATGTGACAGATTAAAACTTATGGGAGGGAAATAAAAAGTGTCTCATAAACAGCCTCTTCCTTCGGGGAAAGTTGGACTCACCAACTTTTGCTTTGCATCCTCCTCAAGTACAAAGCAGTTAAAGGTTGATTATGTGAGGAAGTAACCTCTAAATTAGTGGAATTTCTCTGATTGTGCCACAACTGTGCACCTGGAGCAGAACCCTCCCTTTTTTTTCCACAGCAGACATTGTGACATGTCATAACAGGAAAAGCACAGGTGTGACCAATAACATTTATGGTTCCATTTAAGTGACCTGTTAAGTCATTCCTGGCTCAGCTGAATGGAACGCAGCCGTTATTCATGTTATTGATTACATCTGTGCTTTTCCTGCTATGACGTGTCAAAATACAGTGAAAGTGCCCGTTAGTGCAGCGGGCAGAGAGCTGATTATAGAGTGATGCTGTGTACTATATCAGAGAAAACAAATGAAGTTAATGTCTGCATCGAATGTCGACTGGTCTCAGTTTAAAACCTCAAACATTTGGAGACATCTAATAGTTCCCCAAGACAGCGTTTGTGGGTGTTATCGTTTACCGGCTCGCTTTTTGTGAAAAGCTGGTGAAATGTGAAATTCTGATTCTGACCGTTTTCAGTTAGTTGAGAAATACAGCCTGTGGCGGAAACTGTTTTTCTGTCAAAGTCTGTTTTGGAAGTTATCTCTTTAGACCCCTTTTGCTGTCAAAAGAGAAATCCTCTTATACACACACAGACACACACGCAGAAACGCGCGCACACATGTACCTGAAAGGGACAGATAACTAAGTCAAGCTCACTCTTTGACCACAAACGGTTAACAGTCGAAAGAGGACATGATGCGTGTGGATGCGCACATTTTTGTGTGCGTCTGATCAGGAAGGGGGCCGTTGGAGGTCGGTTAGCCCAGAAGGGGCCCTGAGGGTGGGGCTGCGGTCAGAGGGGGAGGGGGCTGTGCAGAGGGAGAGGATGGTGGAAATGGGGGTAAGTTTCAGTCTGTGTGTGTGTGTTGGGCGGGGGGGGGCTCATGAAACTTAAAACTCACCCCAAAAGGAGAGTAGTAGGGAGCTGAGAGATGATTGAGTAAAAGGAGGGGAGGCTGAGGAGTCTGTAGCGCATTGCTGAGTTACTGCAGATTATGACTGCAGTTTTTTTTACTAAATGAAGAAGTGTGTTTATTTGTGTGTTTATAGGTTGGGGCAAGAGGAAGTGGAAGGTTTTGGTTGTGCACCAGTTTTGAAAGCGTCACGGTGCCCTAGCTCTGAACTAGAAAACAGCCACAAACACAAAGCCACATGTCTGCTGACATTCAGAGCCAGAAGAGTGTTTTGTGTGGTGTGTGTGTGTGTGTGTGTGTGTGTGCTCTGAGTAGCATCATCTGAGGCGTCACTGCTGCGCGTGTTTGGCCTCAGCTCAGTGTTGGTTAAACCACTTAATGGCTCCATCTCAATCTAATCCCAAACCAAGACCCTAGATTAACCAGAGACCCGAGCACTCTCGGCTGCCTTCTGTGTGTGTGTGTGTGTGTGTGTCTCCTACCTTCATGTGAATGGGGGAACCAGATAGGGGAAGCCCTCGAATGGGGTCCAGCCCTGTAGGAGGGGGAGGAAGGGGATGCAGCAGGTCCCGAGGGGTGAGGAGGGTGGGAGGGCGGTGACCCCAGACTGCTGGCCAGAAAGGAACCCATGAATGACGCACCTGAGAGAGACAGAGGCTGGAGTTTAGAAAGGTCCACTGGGGGACACTGAACACACAACAAGGCAGAAGAAGAAGTTCCTGTGTGTCGCTGTTAAACTGAGAAAGAGCAGACATGCAGTCAAACCTCCTCACAAGTTTAAAAAAAGAAAATGTGCAAATGACAAACATTTCATGCTTTCTACATGCCTCAGTTTTTCACACTTATTTGAAAAATGCTTCATGTACGTCTGCTTTTAAATCCCAGATGTGTGCGTCACATGTTGCCTTCAAACACACTGTCACCATTAAGGAATAAAAGCATGGGTCCAGACATAGTAATCTTCACCTTCAAAATGTAATACAGAAACACATTTTCCCACAACATTATGAAAAGAGTCAAAATATTGTTTTAATTTCAGTTAAATATGAAATTTTCAGAAGCAAGAATCCAGCAGGTGGATTTTTCTCTGGTTAGAAGGTAAAAATTCAGACACGGCAGATCTGGATGGTATTAATATTTCTGAGTAGTGCTGTAAAAAATTGAATTTCATGACCTGCCCTAGAGAAATTAATCCCTTCAAGCTACATTCACACTGCAACTGGAAGTGTCCCAATTTTTTCTCCTCACATGTGACACACATATCTGATTTTTTTTTTTCTTAAAATCACAATCAGGAAAAAGCTTCAAGGAGACAGTTTTCTCAGTTCCGGACTGAATGGATATAAACTGAGGCCTGAAGCATGTGACTGACACACAGCCTGTACTTGAACACTCAAGAATTAGTCTCTGTTGATGATTTCGACCTGAGACTGCTGTCACTATTTTGGTGCCGGTCTTTGTCAGCATTAGCATCTACTGATAACCGCAGTGGCTGAATGCCGAAGGCCACGTAGAGGCTGTTTAAACCATTCTTGAAATGGCTCTGATGCACAAGGTTACAGAACTAAATCCACTTTTTAACTCATATCAAGTATATTTTTAGGGCCTTAAAGTAGTGTACAGTGTTTGTTTTAATTGTCAAGTCCCTCCAGCTGTGCTCAAATTGACTTCAGCCTTATATGAAAAAAAAAGTAGCCCCTCCATTCATTTGAATGAAGCCAATCTGTCAACGCAGCAGGAGTGCCAACACGGTGGCCAATGAAAGATAAAATGATCGCAGTGGTGATAATTTTCGAGACGTAGTGCTTTGACATTTGAAAAAAAAAAACATTCGAACTCATGCATCTATTTGCTCTAACTGGACTGGTTTTAGCGCAGTACTGTTTTTGGTTTGAACTTAGACACGTGTGCCGCTGAAGCTGGAATTCTGCGAATCTTCCACAAAGATACGATTTGATTCCTCTGCGAATCCATGTGCATAGAAGGGCGTTATGGGTAACCACAGTATGCAAAGGAGCCAATTGTCAACAACAGACATGTGTCAACCAAGCTGATTGGTTGTCTGGTTGGGAGGCGGTTTTGAAACAAAGACCAAAAAAAAGTATATTCACTAGAGTCTGTCACCGACCCTCGTGCAAGGAATCCTTGTTCCAGTTTTACCGAAATCTTGCTCACAGCACATTACCCAATTTCAGACTTTCTGGTTTGGACATTACTGACAAAGATGTCAGCCAGATGTAAACCCAACCCCAAGTTTCCACACAAATGCAACATCACGGTTTTCTACAGCCTAAGAAGTGTGAATGGCGATTAGACATAACAATGGACAGAGAGGGAAGTCTGCGGGAACTTGAAATTGACATGTTTGAAACATGCAGTGAAAATAATAGCATCTTTTGTTGATTCCCGGCACACTCATGTCTGTTCAACATGTCTCCCCACTTATACTTTAATCTTCTATTGGTTACACTCCGGTGAAGTTTTTGACTAAGACCAAGAGCAAGTTCAGATGTTCAGACTCATCCTGTTACAGTTTCAGTAAAACGGGCGAAGGGCCTTGGTTCAGTTTGGCTCTGCCAGAAAGTATCTCCACTTATCGGCACGCTCTCATTTAGTGGAACAACCCGAACAGTTGTAGGGGAAGGAGGAAACAAATCCACGGGGAATCAGGTAATTAGTCACTGGATGGAGAGGGGGGAGGGGGGTCGTTACCCATAAAAGAGACAATTACCACAACCACAACAGTCCGCATTTGAGTCACACACACACACACACACACACACAACACACACATATGCACAGTACCCTCACCTCAACCACGACCCAACGCCCTAACAACCACAACCACAAGTGCCTTCAACTGTCTGCCAATCTGTCACACACACAAACACACACTAGAAAGAGTGTGATAAATCAAGCGGGAGATGGAGCAGCAGTGTGTATTAAGAGACAAATTAGAGAGAAGGTGTGTGTGTCTATTTATACAGGTGGATGTGAAGTATAAAAACACACACACACACACACATCTTTCCCTCTTGATATTTTCACTTTCTGCAGTCATAATAAATTTGGGGGAGAGAGAAAAAAAGGGACTCGTCCAAAACTTTCCTTTCTAGACATTTATTTTCGCTCTTTCTGTCTCTCTTTCATTCTCACTCTCTCTCTCAGACAGGATATTTTTACAGCGTTTTTTTCCCCCCTCTTTTTTTTTCTTCCTCCAAATCCTCTTCTCTTGTACAACTGTAGATCAGTGGCCTTTCAGCCAGTCATAATAAAACACAGCTCATATAAGACTCGGGCTGGTTTCACAAGCCCCCCCTGGCAAGTGCAGACTTTCACACACACGTCCAATACAGACTGATGCACACGCACTGCTCACTGTACCTCATCTACTACAACAGACAATAGAGAAGAAAGACAGTTTTCAGCTGAGCAGCCATGCATTTTTGAAATTACACGAGGCATCTTGAAGTGCCTCCGAGGGCCGTAAAAGTTAAGTTGCGCTAAAAGAGAGGACATTCAAAAAATTAGTTACACTGATTTCAAACAGTGGTGATATTGATTAGTAAGTTTAAAGGTGTAAATACTCTGCATTCCTTGTTGACTTTCTTCCCACAGCCGTTCTTTAATCTCTCACCCTCTCAGATCTCCACCCTTCCCCCTATTTCCCCATCTTTTTCCATTTACTCATTCCTTTCCTTTTCTCCTCTTTCCCCCCATCCTCTTTTTCCTGTCACCTCCCTCCTCTGTCTGTTTTCTGTTGGCGAGTTGAGGAGAAAATCATATTTGCCCGCTCCCTCTGGCCTGCTGATATGGAAAATCATCTCGGAGGCCAACCACTAACGTAAACCTTATTTCTGTCCCTGTTTTTTTTTCTTCCTCATTCTTCTCTTCCTGCCCTCTGTTTCCGCCTTTGTTTTATCCTGATCCGCACATTCCCTGTCCATCTGTCACCGCTGCATCCTCTCGTAGTTTCCCGGAACTCTGAGCAGAAACGCCAAATGATGAATGCAAACACACCGAATTACCCACAGCTGATGAGATAACTGAAATCATGATATCAAGGGGAAGTGCAATTGAGATAAAACACTAGCATAATAAACATTACGCTAACTCTACATGAGTGGATTTGATTTTCTGATCAACAACAGATATCCATGTATGTCAAAAACCGTAACTCAAGTGACATCATGATTATGCGCAGCTTATTACTATTACTATAAGTGCATATGTTATTTACAATAAATACAAGCTGCTGACTGAGAAAACAGCTCCATTCAGTCTCCATAGTGGTAATTAAAGTAGAAAATGTGTTCATATGCTTCCCATTTTTCCCAGTTGGCATCAAGACTTGGAAAAGTGTGTCAACACACAGGCAGCGAATCCTCCGATGTTGACAATCCAAGGTAATAAAAATCGGAATTATGAGTTTCTATTCACACTAATACAGTCAGCTGTACTTACAGTGAGCAAAATCTGCTTTAGTTTATTCATGATTGACTGTAATGTGATTTGCTGAGGGGAAAATCCACTCAAAAACACTTAAACACTGTTTTATAAAAAAAATAAAACAAGTACTGGAAATGTGCCTTGCTTTTCTGGGCAGGTTCTGCTGCTTGGCATATTTTTGGTATTCTCATGGATAACAGGGCCAAACATAAATTTTGGGATGTCGTTATATTTCCAGTGCAGCCACAATGGAGTTTGATAGCAGCAAATCTGGAGATTCAACAGTATAAACGTCAGGTTTTAGGTGCCAGAGCTTCAGAGACACCATTTTACACTGATGTTTAACAGTCATACAGGGAGAAATCCATCTACAAAAGGCAAAAAAATACTAAATTCTTCACACAAAGTAGCTTTTTAACTGGGGAAAATGTCACACTATTGCAGCTACGAGGGGTTGATTGAAATAACACCTATGATAGTGTGGGTGGAATTTTTATTTAACCCCGACGGATAAAAGTTGCTGGAAAAAAAAGTTGGCCCAAAATTGTACAAGAAATGCTTCATTTTTATGAGTGCACTCACACTCTCACACGTTTAAGGCACACTATGATGCTTTTAATTAAGGATGGCTCAATCAGGTCTGCTCAAAATGGTTGGCACTCATGTTTAGAAACAGTAACACGGTAAACGCTTTCATGATAAATCCAAAGTGTCTATTGATGAAAAGCACCTGAAAGAAGTCAAGGTTGTTTTCTCATTCTTGGATTATAAAAGATCTGGTCCTGCATTATTAAACCAAATGATATACAGTATATGCAGTATGTAACATGCACTAAGGTAAAAAAAAAAAAATCAGAGTGAAAAAAATAACCCTGCTCCCTCTTTTGTGTGTTTGTCTCAGCAGCTGCTGAAGAGTGCTTGATGAAATCTACAGTGAAACAAAACAGCCAGACAACAGATAACAGGCCAGACCGTTCCAAGGTTTCTCACTATTCTAAAGAGAGAAAGGGAGGAGGAGGAGGAAGATGAGGAGGAGGTGCTGGTGGAGGAGGAGGAGGAGGCAAACGGGAGGGGAGAAAAGGAAGTCATCAAAGCAAGGGGCGATGGTGGTGATATAGCGAATGTCACAAGGAGAAAGAATCAAACACAGATAAAGTAATGGAGTGATATCATTCACTGAAGCTCTCTGAATGGACTGCTGCTGCTGATCAATACACACACACACACACACACACCTGGAAGGATGAAGAGGAAAATTGATCTGCATGCGATTGAAGATCAATATCCATTCTTGCTCTATTGTCACATTTGCCAATTAACAAAAGCATCTGTCCACACACTGATATACTGAACTCTCTCTTTCTCTCACACACACACACACACACACACACACAGACACACACACTTCCTCTGGTGGCGACTACTGAGAGAGCTTGAGATTCTGACTTTACAGTCTCAGTGTGTGTGTGTGTGTGTGTGTGTGTGTGTGTGTATATGTGTGTCAGAGGTTCTGACTCTCGTTAGCTTGGCTGTTACGCTTATTGCCGTATACTTGGCAACCTCTCGTCAGTCCGACCCTTTCATAAGCCTCCAACCACCAAGGGCCCTGGCACTGAGCCTTCAATCTGTGTGTGTGCACGTCTGTGTGTGTGTGTGGGTGGGTGTGCATGTGTGTATGTGTGTATATGTAGGGGCAGGAGTCAAGCCAGACCTTTCTGATCTGTTTTGACACCACAGAATTGCACAAGTGACAGGGCTACTCAAACAAGGCGGTTGTAGAAGGCGCTTAGACACACACACACACACACACACACACACACACACACACACACACACACACTCTAAGGTCCGTAAAAGCATTATGGCACTGGGGACACAAACACATTCAATGTGTGAGTAAGCGCCCGAGCGGTGCTTACAAAGAAAACGTTCAGGGGAGAAAAGGAGTTCTTTTGCTCGACTAGATCCAGATAGCATTTTCCTTCTGCTCTATCTTATTATTCATCAATTGACTCATTCATGTTAGAGAGAGCAGGGTGTGCAAGCAAAGCATGGCATGTCGTCTGGGATGAGCGGCTGTACTGAATCACATTACGCGGGAAGAAGAGAGAGGACAGAGGATGAGAAAAGGAGCGAGAAAGGGAGCGAGAAAGGGAGAGAGAGAGAAAGAGAGAGAAGAGTGGAGGGAAGAAAAATGAGATGAAAGAGCTACAAATGAGAGATTTCCCTGTGAGGCGCATAAATCAGCTGACTATGAACAGCACAGCTCAAAGCCTGACTCCCAAGTTGCGGACCAGAGCCTCACCATCCTCACATATACACTCACACACACACACACACTCTCTACTACCATTTCCCTGAATGAACAAGACTACTGTACTTACATCCCAATCTCACTGCACCTACATGAGTGCGTTTACATCATCAAAAGCCAATAAGGATGCTAAAAGGCACATTGTCTGCTGGCTGTGACTCTGAGAGTTACAGGAAATAAAAGCAGGAGAAATTAAAAAGTACAGGGAAGAAAACGTGCGGCATTGCACCTTGTGTCAACCCAGTCCAAGAAGCCACAAAAAAAAGGACTCCACTGTTGTTTTCCATCGGCGAACGTGGCCCACAAAATTCACCAGTAAACTGTGAAAGGGGAGGAAAATGTTCCTGCTTTTGACCACAGACTTTTTGGACGCCACACACCCACCCACCCACGGCAGGAGGAAGGACCATATATGGCCGTGGAGAGCAGGCACTCACAACACATGAGAAATTCTTAGGAAGCAGGAAGGAGGGAAAGAGGGGGCTGTCGGAGTAAGTTTTTCCATGTTTTACCAAGAAAAACAGGGGAATTTGGGGAATAGGGGTCATACGAGACTGTTTCTGCTGCCTTGGTCAGAATTAAACACAAATGGTGAGTGCAAACACACACACACACACAGACACACACTAATTAAAAGCATAAGGTTGCTGATATTTCAGGAAAGCCCAAAGCCTGCGGTGAGAGCCAATAATGCAATTCTGTCTAACTCGGTGTGTGTGTGAGTGTGTGTGTGATGGCAACCCTCCCACCATCACCCCCTCAGTTGCTCTGCAGCTCTGGTAAATAGCGTGGAAGCCTGTTCTGGGAGTTTTGGTTGTTCTGGTCTGGTCCAACATGCCTGAGCTACACCCCTGTGGTCCACTCAGTCTGCAGCCACAGCAAACACTCACAGACAGACACACACACACTCATGCAAAGACTATGGTGATTTGTAGCTCCATGTGCCCACTGTGGGATGAAATACACCGGGGGGGGGTCAAGACACCAGGATGAGCACAAAGTGAGTCTGAGAGAAAACACGTCACTGTGAGAGCAAAGTGGAGACAGAGATGAACAGGTACACACGTGTGTTTCTTCATGAATCATATTAGCAAGTTCAAGCACAATACAAGTTCACCACTTATCAACATTTACGGCTTTCTGGTTACATATTACAATCTATGGTACATTAGCTCACAGTCCCTATTAAACACATGTTCTTTAGTACTGCATTGTGTGACTCTGTTACTTATTAACATTTATTCCTGAGTATAATTTCACGACCACGACAGTAGACAGCTGACTATAAGTGAGGACTGTGTGATGCAGTGGTTCAACACCTCAGCCAAATACTAATGTGAGACAGTACATGCTAAGACAAGACTGCAGGGGGCTAATAAAGGTTTAAATTGAATTAATTTTTAACTTCACCTGCACTGCGCTAGAAGCTTTATGAACATAAGAAGTATTTTTTCCTCAGAGAAAATAATTGATAAATATGTTTCAGCAACATTTTTTAAAGTGGTTTCATAAAAAGCGAGGTAAACTAACATAAATCAGGGCCATCCAGCAACTGCAAGGTAACAAGCAAACGTAGAGTGAAATTTTTCTTTGCACGTTTAATAGAATTGCTGCACCAATAATGCTTTACTTTTCACCCACAATCCTCATTAACGTTTTCATCCTGACAACGGATCAAATGGACACAGTGGAGCGTTAAAGAAGCTAAAGAAACAGATGAGATGGTAGGGGCTAAAAATAGAACTGAAAAGAAAGAGAATATTAGATTGACATCCATCAGGTGGACACAAACAAAAGTCCAAATGAAGCTGCACACGGTCGCTCTATAACTGCTCCATAACAGTTTAAAAGACAATGATGTGTCAGTGCTGTGCTGACATCTTGTTTCCACTGCTACAAAGTTGCTAAATAGAAGAAAGAACATCAAACTCTTAAATCCAAAAAGCACCATAGCTGCAGCGAATAAAACTACTTTGATGGACTTTTCTTAATTAATTGTTCAAAATGTGAGCATGAATGAATTAAGAGTTTGTTTATACATTTCTGCTTCAATATATTTAAGACAAAGGGAAGGTTTCTTAGATTTAGATGAAGCTCTGCTTTGAAGGGTCCGTGTTTATCAGTGCGTTCTGAAGAAATGTAAGATAAGCCATGCAGTAAGTGAAGTATTTTGGTTTGTCTTGACTTAGCTTTAATCGTGGACTAAACTTGCCAAAAAAACAAAGCACTTGATGCTATTTTTTCTGCGAAGGCTTGTGACTGCGGCCTCAGATTTGCAGCGGCGGCGCAGCACGATCCTGCTTCAGCTAAAGTTAGCTCAAACTCCAGTGGAAACAAACACACCTACGCAGCAGAAGCGAGGCAGCAGGGCGGTTGCAGCGAAGAGGGCAACATCTTTTAAGCAGCACGCCCAGCTTGAACCGTGCCCATGTCGGCTGGCATTCAACCTGCTTGGGGTGCCCTTGAGCAAGACACTGAATCCACACCGGCTCTGCCACCGCGGTAACTGACCCCGCAGTCTGATCTGCCAGCAGCCGAGAAAAGGTGAATTTCCCAGCGGGGATCAAATATCGCATTATTATTACAGCATGCTACTTACAAGCCATCTACAGTGCTTCCTTCAATCCCACATCACGGAGCGTCATATCTCAGTATCACTGGAGCAGGATGTGTGTGTGTCTATGTATAACTCTGTGTGTGTGTGTTCAACCACGCCGCACCATATCACCCTCCATCATCGTGAGTTGAGGGGTTGTGGTTCCTAGAGAAGCACTTTACTTAAATTAGACCCTCAACGGCTCAACATGCAGGTGTCAGCGTGCGTATCTGTGTGTGTGTGTGTGTGTGTCTGCATGTGTACAGTGTGTGTGTGTGTGGGCGTCAGACAGTCAGTGTGTGCCAGTGTGTGTGTGGGGAAAGAACAAGAGAGAAGAGCGGGATCAGCAGACAGCGAACACGAGAGAGAGGCAACAAGGGAGCGAGCGGAGGAGGAGAGAGGGAAGGAGCAAGTGACGGAGGGAGGGAGGATGGGAGGGAGGGATAGGGTGAGCGAGCGAGAGAGGAAGGGAGCCTGTGACGAAGCGAGAGAGCGAGCGAGCGAGACATAGAAGGAGAGAAAGCAGGTGAGAATAACCTAGTCTGACCTTATTTCAGCATGGCTTCTCCATTCTTTATATTCCTTCATTGCTGTCATATTTACACAGGAATAAAAGATTATTGGAGAGATCCACAGAGAGGAAATAAAGAGGGAGGAAAAGGGGGGAGAAAGGAAAAATAAACAAAAGAAAGAATGGGCCAATGGAGTGGGGGGAAAGGGGTTTTAAGGGCTGCAACTAACAATTATTTTCATTGTGTATCAGTCTGCCAATTATTTTCTCAATTATTTAATTAATCATCTCTTAAATGTCAGAGAGAAAAAAGCCCAGCAAAATTACTCAGAGGCTAAGGTGATGTCTTCAAACGCCTCTCCTCCAGCTAACACTCCAAAACCCAAAGATATCCAATTGACAACAAAAACTAAAAAAAAAACTCACATTTGTTTGGCTTTGGCTTTTTTTTTTTTAAAGAAAAATATGGCTCAAATGATGAGCAGAATTGTTGCATTTACTGCTCTATTAATTGAACATTGAAGAGGGAGGAAAAAGGGCAACATCAAACTCGTGCAGACAAAAGAAAATAGAATCAAGAGAAATTCTTCAGAAAATAAAATTCAAATCTTGAGCTACTAGAAAGAAATGACCATAGCACAAATGCAAGATTCGCCCTAAAACACACCTTTATAACTGCACTCTATCTCTCCAATATAGAAAAAAAAAACAAGCTTAGTAAAAAAAAAGAAAATTAACAGAGACTGATCATTGAAAGAGGAAGACACAGGTTGCAAATTAAATGAAATGTTGTAACGTGTTATATGTTAGAAAATATCCATATTCGTTTTATGATAATGAGCCCTAGCCACTAAGAGAAAACTAACTGTGTTTTCCCTGTTGAAAAAGCGCTTCACTTCATAATTGAATGCATCAATTAAATAGACAATTATATACCAATTTTAACACAAAGCCTGCATCATGCTGTATGTCCAGAAATATAAAAAAGGAGGGTAAATGTTCTGACATTTTGGGACAGAACGGCTCTCTGAGCAGTGTAATATGTATCTGCATTCCACGTTGTATATCCACAGGATTTTAGTTGGTGTTCTGTGATGATTTATCTATTTATTCTTATGATAACGTTTTGTGTTGTCAGTAATATGTAATTAAGCTTTGGCAATAACGTTAACATCCATGCCACTAAAGCGTATTTGATTTAAGAAAAAGACGGAGCTGAAACGAATGGAAGAGCCGATAAAACGCAGACAAGACCGTCACGGAGAGGTTCTGATGAAGCAAGACATGCAAACACACACACATGCAAAAGCTGGGATGAGTGCACACTCACACACAAAAGACGTCCCTATATTATGCATGCACACATGCTTCCAAACATTAGAAAAACACACATCAAAACGACCAGAAAAGACAGTAGGCGGTTATTAAAGAGACAAAAGAGGAAAATAGAGAGAAGGAGAAGAGACACTTTACCAGCAATCAAAGACGTGGAGGAGAAGAGACAGAGAGAGAGAGAGAGAGAAAGAGAGAGAGAGAGAAAGACGGAGAGGTGGAGGTAGAGAGAGACATGCAGAAAGGGAGAGTTTGCTTCTAATCAGCCTGGATCCAAAATTTAGACAGGCACACACAGAGGCACAAGCAGTCCCAGTAGGATTAGGACCTCAGCACTGTGTGTGACTGTGTGTGTGAGTGTGTGCGAGTGTGTGTGTGGTGTGCACGTCCCACGAGACTGATTAGCCATGAATGACTGATGACGGATCTTTGTTGTGTTTTTTTTTCCCCCTCTCTCTCGTGCTCTCTTTTCCTTGTTTTCTTTCTCACTACTCTCGGCTCAGGCAAGAGCATGGGAGGGGATTCTCAAAACACACACACACACACACACTAACACACACACACATATATACCAGAGCTGCACACAGCTCCATGTATATTCAACGAAGGCTCCTGAATATACTTAATGCTTTCATGTGTGTCACTGTGAAACGATCCATGCTGTTCCACACAGCTGCTTCTCTCTTTTTCTTACTCTCTTCCCCCCGTCACACACACACATACACACAGATATGAACCTATACCCTATTTAAGAGCACATTAGATGTCATTCACGCCAAAACACTCAATCTGTTCAATCTGTATGACAGCAGCAGTGTGACTCTAAAAAACCTGAAGGCTTAGAGATTCAGGGGCCAGTCCGACCACTCTGCCTTCTTTAACCTCACCTCCAGATGAACCTACAGCCCCCTCCATCCATCTGAGCCCCTGACAGCAAAACAAACTGGACATAGACCTGCCTGAATGGAGGCCATTACAATATGAATGAGCCAAACAGAGCTGAAATGAATCGAGTAGAGAACCAAAACACAACAGCCGAGAAAAGGGCCCCAGCTGAGTCAAACGAGTCAGCTCGAGTGACGATGAGTCAGGAATAAATGTGACCCTGAGACGAATAAAAGCCGGTCGGTCTCAGGTGTCGGTTGCTGCTGCGATAAGGGTTGCTGTGGTTGCACCGCCTCGCTTTGCGGTATGCATTTTCAGGGGGTTCAAACCTGTGGATTTGGCAGAGACTGTGACATCATGTCACCCCCCTCTAAGTGATGTCACCTCTCTGTCACCTTGCGTAAACAGGGGATTGCCTTGACCCCTCTGAAGAAGTGGAAAGCCATAAAATAGCAGGGAATTACAGTGTCTGCGAAAACAGACACACACACACATTTGTGCAGACACCAATGCCCTCTTTCTTTTCACGTATCTTGTGACTTTTTCATGCATTCATATCATGAATACCAGCGGCAGCAGCCACATATTCACATAAAACACCATATATTGTGTTCTTAAATGAACACACACACGCACAGACACACACCCAGCTCTCCCTCCTCCTCTGCAGAGTAAGAAGCTGTTTTAGCCTTGTGTTTTGCAGGCTGTTTAAAATGTCATTTTTCTCTCGTTTCTCTGACTTCAAAGGCGCCGCGCTGAGCTCTCACTCCCTCTTGCCAAATCCTCCAATCGTTTCTGATTTAGTGAGTTGGCCATGGGCCGAGTAGCACCGGGACGGGCCCGTTAACAACCGGCCGAATGGTGGGGAGAGGGGGAGGCAAGCAGAGGGAAGGGTATGGAGAGGGGGGGAGAAACAAATGAGGCAATGTGGAAAAGGAGAGGAAGCAGGCTGAAATTGAGACAGAAATAGGAGGAGTGCTGAGAGATGCGGGTCTGCTAACAATGCAAGGAGGCGATGGGTGTGTGGGGAGTTAGACAGAGATGGGAGCTGGATATAAGAGGTGGGGGGATCGATTGAGGAGAAGAGAGAGTGAAGGGGGAGAGAGGGAAAGAGGAGTGGGGAGGTAGAAGGAAGGAGGGCTGGAGGACCACTCGAAAAAGCCAAGAGGAGCGAACGCCGAGTGAAGGAGAAGTGAAAGAGGGAAGCAGAAGGAGAGGAGGAAGAGGGAGGGCGAGCATGTGGTTGAAGACGAGCGAGGAAGACGGGCAGGAGGGGAGGTCTGGCCAGTGAGGGACAGAAAAAGGAGAAGAAAGGGGGAAAGAGAGGAGAGAGAGAGAGAAAAGAGCACATGGACACAGGAAGTCTGGCGCTTTCCATTCACATGCCAAGTCATCAGATGGTGGTGTGTGTTCACACCCCGGAGATGTCGCAACCAAACGCTCCCTTCAAATCACTGCTACCGACAATAAGCAGCTGTTCACATGTTGGATGAGAGTTGGAGATGAGACAAAAGTCTTCTGTCGCTGCAGCAAATGTGGTTCAGAACAAATGCACGCTTCATTCAAAACTCTGACATCAAAAAGAGTTTCGGTTAATGCATTCTTTTTTTTTTTTATCTTTCCGTTGATGTGACCTTTTAGACGACTCAAATCTCGGTCACAGTTGCTCTGAGGTCAATTTGATTAGATGCAGTGAAACCTTCAGGAATATATTTAAATGATGTGCCATAGTTTGCTTGAAATATCAAAGCATTCACAAGAGTCTAATTTGTAATGGAAATGATTTTAATGACTTTACTTAATGACTTAATGACTTAATGCTTTTAATGCGTCAACAAATTTCAAACAGTCAGACTTATTTAACTGATTTCTTTGGCCTTGCTGCATATTTTATTTTGAGTTTAGTTGTGTGCAGTAGTGATGTGGGTGTGAAATCAGTTTTCCAATATTTTAAGGCTGACAAAAAATAGCGTGTGTGTGCATGATTTTTATAGTGTGTGAGTGCTTAAGGCCTGTCCTTAGATGAAAATGAATCCTCACACACTCTAAAAATCCCAAAATGTGTTTATCGTAACCCACTGTTACGATACTTTACTACCTTAAAACTGTGGGTGTAACATTGACACGGTTCATAATTCACAACTGTACCATATTTTAGTTTAGCCAAATAATGTAAGAGTAATTTTAAAAAAATAACACTTGTCCTGAATAGTTTTCTACCTCCTTTAACCCAATGCAATATTGACCCCTAAAAGGGTCAATTTAGATTTTCAGTATATCTTTTCTTGTTTTTTCTTGAATCGAATTGACAGTTTACACCCTGCTCCTTCTTCACTCTGTCCAATCGCAGCTCGGCTGGCTGTAGCCTCCACCAGCTGTCTCCCCCACACAGGGGGTCGTCTTGCGCGCTGCACCCAGGATATGCCCCTTGTACCCTGGGTAGCTCTGTTGAGGTGAGGGGGGGGGGGGTTGGGTCTGTCTGAGCCTCATCCACTGCTGACTCATCTCGCACACACACACACAGAGGCAAGCGTCTCCTCTCTCTCTCGCTTTCACTCTTGAGAGGCAGCGGAGACGGCAGGCTGAGGAGTCGGGGATGGCGGCCAGTGGGTGCCGTCAGGCGGTGGTAATCTGACTGGATTACCAACCAGGTGGAAACATTCAGCCTCTCTACTCCCTCTGCTCCTCCTTCTCCTCCTCCCTCTCTTCCTCTGCTCCTTCCATCTATCATTTACATGTTCATATTCTCTTATCACCCTGCTTTTATTTTCTTTTTTCCTATATGTCCTTCATTGTGGCCTCTTAACACAACCAGCATCCTACACCCACACACATACACAAAGATGGATCAGATATGCACCCACTACAGGCCTCTGTGTCTAATCATACAAGCACAGAAACTCCCAGATCCATGTACACACACACACACAAATGCATAACCATCATTTTCTCCCCACGTCATTCAAGTTTCTTGTGTGTAAAGGTGTGTGCAGGTAAAAGGGTGAAGGGGCGTGTCTCGTCTGTGCTGCCGTGACGATCAAAGCCAAAGCCGCGAAAACTTCCAAGAGAGGAGAGACATTACTGACAGCATCATGATGAATGGACAGGGCGGCTGCATGTAACACACACACACACATAGAAAGAAACAGAATCTGACTGCAGGATCTTGTGCTTCACTAACAAGACTGAATGGGAAGAAAGAAGAGAAAATGATGTAGGAGAAAAGAAGGAGAAAAAGGTCAGGGAGGAGGCCAAAGAGGGAAGACTGAGAGAAAAGAGAGAGAAGCGGCAGACAGGTTATCTAGTCTAACCAAAACATTCTGATTATGGTTTATTACTTTTTCAAAGCACAAAACACAGGCAGCTTAAGATAGAAACCCTTTAAGGACCGCCTGTATGTGTGTGTACAGCTGTGCATGTGTACATGAATGTAGGCTCTCTCTGTCTGCATTACTAGGTCACACACACACACACACCCTTTCTCTCTCACACACACAGTCATGTAAACAAAAACCGTCTGCTGTCTGGGAAGTAACACACCTGTTCAATGACAAGCTCTGCCACGCCCTCCATAATACTGCACACCTGTGCTACTGCAGGCTAAACCTAACCTTAATCAATCACACATACACACACACACACTCACTTGCACAACTACTGCCCAGGGGCTAACATCACAGAAAGGGGAAGAAAGAGGGGGAGAGAGAGACTGTAATAAAAGCAAAGCAGTGAAACAGGGAGGGGAAAGACAGGCAGAGAGAGACAAAGGCTTTCCCACTGCTCCTATCAGTAATCTAAACGCCTGTGTAATATCATTGTGGGGTTTTATCAAATGGGGGCTGCGTCGTATGGCGTTGGTATGTGGCTGTCATTCCATCACCTTGTCAAGCGCGACCATATTCAAGCAGACACCATGCTGATCTAAATAAGAGGCTTCAGCAAATTGATGGATTGCAGGTTTTCCGGGATATGAAGAACAAGGGGAATGAGAGAAGTTTTTTTTTTCTTTTTACTTTGAATTTCTGTAAGTGATACACCCAGTTTGGTCTTGTGAGAAGGTAAAAATGAGTGTATGTGTGTGTGTGTGTGTGTGTGTCTTTCCAAAGATCTGAAACAAACCCCCGTTGCACCCCCCCCCTGCCCTGGTATGGCCAACCCCACATCATATTTACCCCTGTGCCGAGGGCCTAGGGCCAGGCATACAACAGCTTTCTGAATCTCTAAGGGGGCAAGCACAAAGGTAACCCCCATCATCCTAACCTCCCAGCAAACGCGCACACACACACATACACGTACCCCAACCCCCATCCCAAAACAACAATCCTCTGTGCCCATCATGTCAGTCAAAACCCCATCAGGGACATGCATGGAGAGTCTGGATATCTGGAATCTCAATACAGTGTCATGCACCTTGAGACCCACTGAGAGGCCCTCTTGAATACATTTCAATAGCATTATCACCCTGCATTACTATGCTTTTTTTCCTTTCAACATTACAGAATCATTTTTAAATTGCACAATAATACATGTCAGCGAGCAGCAACATCAGGCAAAGTGCAGAATAATCGGTTTAAATTGTTATGCAAGTCAGGCGTGTGTTTGTTGAAATGTCTCAACATCAGTTGTGGGATTAAAAAAATGACATTTTTGGTAAAATCACTTTAGTCAAATTTACAGGAGACATGCAGCCAAATGTCTCATGAATTATATTAAATATTTTATAAATTTAGAATAAATTATAATGTATACATTATTATATAATATATTTATAATATATTTAAATATTGTATCACGTAGAACTGTAATTATTTAAATTATTTAATATGTATAACACCATAATATACTCATGTACTTCAGAATGATATATAGTATAATACATTTTTTACACATTTACATTTACAGCAACACATTTATCAGACATGTAAACGATTAAATTTGTCAAATTGTAGAATATATATTTTTTTAAATCCTAAATTTTAAATAAATAAAAATAAGTGTTGTGCAGTTAGTCCTGCATATATTGTAAATTGACTGTATAAAATTAAAAATATATAAACACGCATATTGTATATACATAGAACAGTTAAAGTAAAAAACGATACGTCCTCTTAAGTTTAGAGTCACGAGGAGTGTTTCTGAAGATAAAACAAGCTCATAAAAAATCATTATTGTTTTTTTTAACAGGCTTCCTTCACATGAAGCAGCCGGGATCAGAACCAGGACCTCAAACGCACCAAACTGGTTCAGCTTACGTTTCTGCGCCAGTTTTGACGTGTTCAGCGGAAAAGTGGAAAAATCATTATTTCTCTTACTCGCTTTTTTAAAGTTAAAAATCCCGGACTGGACGTTTGCATTGGTTTCGCCGTTGTGTAAAACGAATGAATATGCAAATGAGCGGAGACAGAGGATGTGTGGATCCTACACGAGATCATTCATAGGCCCGAGTCTCGGCGTCTATTTAAAGAAGCCGCTGCATTTGCAAATGATAATTAATGAGATTTCTCATCGGGCACGTTTACATTCATCCAGTTAGTCCAGTATATAGACACTGTATGAGGCTTTCTTTCTTTCTTTCTTTCTTCCCTCTCCCTACACACACACACACACACACACCTTCCCACCCCCACCGACCCCCCTCTATTGAGACAGGATACCAAAGCTACTTGTTAAATCTAATGCATGCACTGTCAACCCATTCGCACCCCGTCACGTCCCCGCTCAATATAGAAACCGGATTTTCTGGTATTACCCGTACTTCTATTAGTTAGAGCTCCCTCCCCACCCCCCAACCAACACCGCGACCCCCAGTCTTTGACCAGTACAAACCAGCATGTGCCCCGAACCCACCAGCACCAAAAACCCACCACGCTCCTGGAGCCAGCAGGAACAAGGGCCGTGCTCAGATAATAGCTCTAATTTATTGTTTAATGGGAAATATAAGCAGTGGAATTACCCAATTCTAATTAATTACACCAAATAGCAATGATTAGTACTTTGCTAATTGATGAAACCATATAAATCTATGACAAGATTATGCTTCTGGAAACAGCCTGATAATCCCTGCGTGATAAAGGCGAATAATCCGGGAATATGTCGAAACTCAAGAGAGGTTTTACGTGTAAAACAAAAAAAGGGAGGTATGCCGTAAATTTGAAGTTAATCTAATTTGCCAAAGAAGCCAGGTTCCTCTAAGAGGGAAATTTCCCACCATGTTCTGTCTTTTGTTTTACGCGAGGCAGGAATTCTAAACTGATCAGTTATTTTTATTCCCATACATTACACCGAAAACAGCTCTGTCATAAACAGTTCATTAAATTAAGTAAAACATAAAACTCTTTCAGATGCTAATTTCTAAATGCTCACAGAGTTTAAGCCATTTCTGTCCACGGTAAATTCTGGTTCGTCCCAAAGAGCCTCAGTGTTTCCCAAGTTATGGAGAACATATGCTTCAGACAAAAGGGAGAAACTGATTTTTTTTAACCAACACTTGACACTCATGCACATGAAAAGAGCTGCATCCAAAACTGACCTGAGTGCGGAGCCATGGAGAGGTGGGATGAGTAATATTTCCCCGGCTGGAAGTGAGCGGGGTGCTGCACGGAGCCGTGGCCGCTCGGCGTCATCCGAGACGCGGCGCTGTGAACCAGCGCGCTCCGCTCCGTCAGGAGGTGGTGCGGAGGAGCGAAATCTCGGCTTTCCATCCCGGTGAGAACCGATAAATCCCAAATCCAAAGTAAAATCCGGAGGCACCGAAGGTCTCAGGCACCCAGATGCAAATAATCCCTTTTATGAACTTCGGGCTCCCCTCGCATTGAGCGGAGTTTTGGCTTTGCAGGGTAGAAACTGAGTCCCCGTCATGTCCTACAAAAGAGAGAGCAGGAGACACGTCAAAGCGCTGACAATAATGAGCCAGCCAGGGATGTAGTGCTGAAGAAAAGGCTCAACTGAGAGACAGTCGCTCTTCGTGTTTAGACAAACAACCACTATTTACAAAAGCAATTCAAATTTCACCCAAAAGGCGTTTTAAGAGACCACATTTACATATCGTGCTCTCTGCTCTGCTGCTGCCCTCCACGTTTCATTTCAGCGCGCTTTATGCCAGCCCAGGAAGGTGAGCAAAGTCTGCAGATAAAAAAAACGGTGGCTGAAGTGAGTTTATGTGGATTTACCCCGCAGTACATCGTTAGCCCCAACAGAGGAGTCTTGCCCCCCCCTCTTCCTCCTCCTCCTCATCCTGTGACCAAACACGATGCAAATAACGCACACGGGAGCTTTCTTTATCGGCGAAAAGAATGGAGAGGGAAAGGGGGAAGATTTTGGCTCATGTACAAACAAATGGTGCATATACAGTACAAGAGTTCACAGATGTAAAAAAAGGGGGAAAAAAACTCCACGAAGGACGAGTTGTTAAGTCTTCAGACTGAGCAAGGACTGGTCATAAACAAGCTGGACCTCGGGGGCTACTGCACTAAAATATGAAGAAAACCATTTGCACGACGAGATTGCTCAAACGCAAGTTCTTCAACCTTAAATGTGGCAACTAAAATCCACCCCCCCGTCCGTGGAGTCCCCACAGTGCCCCAAAAAGAGACAGACACACGTCTCTGCTCTGATGAATGCTTGTTGTTTATGTAAATGAAGTTTGATTTCTTTTCCTCACTCAGATGTCATTAAAGCTGATCCATCGTGTAACACGCTGCTGTGGCACTTTATATGTGCAGGATATTCTTTAGTTTCTAAAAAAAATATGAAACACAGGGTTTGTATGAGATCCACGAGCCAAACACACACACACACACACACATTTCTGCTTTTGATCGACGGCGTTTGATGTGCAGCCTTTATCAGTTAAATCTGACTTTACTGATCTGTTTTATTTTTTATGTATTTACTTTAACTTTAACTATTTACTTAACTTGTTCCGCCTCAAATATTTGGGCCCCTTTAACACCCTGCTCACACTGTAACCAGGACTCATATTTGTGGTGTTGCTTATTAATGAAAACGGCGATGAAACAGCCATTTCTCTGGACCCAGCAGCAGTGGCCCTCGCCTCCTGGCAGTGGCAAACGCCATGCATCTCTGCTACATATACAGTATATGTAGGCTACACTGTAATCACAAACACAAATCAAATCACCTCTGTGCTCCGGTGCGAAAGAGCGAGGCAATAAACAGTGAAATAGACTAGGAAATCATCGACTTTATATGTATGCCTTATAGCCCAGGTCATTTACTTAAATAGGGCTCCATGTGACGCTCAGATAGGGAGAGCTGGGCGCCTGCGTTCGCCAAACACACCTCAGCAGTCCATCTATTAGGCCTTTCAATGCATGGCACGTCCATCTAGCGCTCTGTAGATGCTGATAGCACCTCCCAGGAATCAACGATAAAGGAACAAAGAAAATATCAAATGCTCTGGTGGACCAGGGGCTTATGAAGTGCATAAGAATATAGGCTCGGATATTCAAGTCTCCTTTATGCACACACACACGCTCTCTCACACACAAGCTGCTCAAGGACTTCCAACTTTCAGGAATTGTGTTTTGGGGAGGGGGAGATGGGAAAAAACCCCTCCAAAGTTCAGCAGCTCTGACAGAGCCTGCAAAATGCGTGCGTGAGTGTGTGTTGTGCGTCCAAACACTCCAACGCTGGCACATATATCCGAAATGTTTCCCATAGGCATATTTGCGCTAAACTGCGAGAACATTTGAATAATTTAATTTCCCCTTTGTTTGTGAGAACCACGTTGTCAATTTTGGACACATCTAGTGGAGGGAAAGGTGGGAAATGAGGGTGAAAAGGGAGAGAAACGCGGACTAGTGCAAGCGCGCTGGGAAGGCAAAATGGACTCTCCTGTCCCCTAGGCTGTGAGAAACAATGGCCCTTCTCCACGGGACATCAATCATAAACCACTCTCGTCTGACATTTGTCTATACATTTTTACATTTTCAGGCCGTAAACACACGTCCACGGTGTTTACATTCCACGTCAACAGAGAGCCACTCAGGCTACATTTAACAACCTGAATCTAAATCCCGTGTTATCGCACGCCACGCAAACACAAGGACGTGAGCACACCGCGCGTAACAGTTTTGGGGAAAATGATCATTGTACACATTGTACATTGTACACATGTATTGTGTGTGTGTGTTTTTGTGTGTGTGTGTGCGTGCGTGCGCGTGTGTGTTTGTGTGCGTGCGAGCGTTCACACTTCCTTCCACTTCACACAGACTCCCCCAAAACCTCATACACACCTCCCGAGCAAACACACATAGAAAGACACACAGACCTCTCAAACACGCACACACACCTCCACCATCACTGCCCTGCAAAGGGTCAAACTACGCCAGACGAAAATCCCCCCAACAAAAGTGACCAATACTGGTCAAAAACGACATTGCATGAATTTAACACAGTAGCCAATAAATCCAAGAAGAATTGTGATTATCAGATTTCACTAAATCGTTGTTTTAGACTAAAAAATACGCGTTTTGTGCCATTTGAACAGAAATCTATTCAATCATCCATGTGTGGAGCGTTAAACAAAAGATAAAAAAGGAATTAAAAGGCATTTAGTTTTCAAGTGGCTCCGGTTCAGAGGCCAGCTCACTGCCTTCAACAATTCTGCAATAAAGTAAAGTCACTAAACATAAGCGGGACACCAAATCCGGATGCTCAGAGGCCGGCTAAACAGGAGAGACAAGCCCGGCCGAGCCGAAGATAGCCCGGCGTCTGCACAGCCTTCATACCGAGGTGGAGGGGTGGGGGGGGGGTGCAGGGAGCACTGCAGTTTGCAATAAACTGCCCTGTCTGCCTCCGTCTCAAACACACGCACACGCGAACACACACACGATAGGAAACTAACAAAGAATAATCTACAATTTATAATCTATAAAACTACGGGCGCGAGGAGGAGCGCTGAAAAGCGAGTGTCTCTGAATAGTCCTCTGAATGAATTAGAAACACAAGTGATCCGGCTGTGAGGAGAGGTCAAATCAAAAAGTGACACACAAGTAGCTCAGCCCTCCACACTGGACAGCAGTGACTGAAATAAATCCCTTAAAATACTGTAAAATCGTGAGATATGCTGCTTTAATACAAACAATATAATTACTGTATATGCATTATTATTCCGGGAGGTAGAGCAGAGTCATTTCAGCTTGCGTTTTACTATTTACTCCTCTGACAGTGGATAACAGCGCAGTATTTGGAAGAAAAAAATAGACGCCTCTCCATTTAAATAAAACAGTAAATTTAGACGATCCCCTCCTGCATGCAGCACTTGGACCAAAAAAATCGGCATTCAGCTCGGCCACTAAAAGATTATAAAAGCAGCCATAAAATAATCTGCTACTTACTGGTAAGTTATATCCGTTTCGTGGCAGGTTGGGGTATAATGAAAAAAAAAGTACAAAAATATTCAAAGTGAAAATCCCCGAGTCGCGGAGGTGAAACATGTGGGATTGATTACATCCTATGCTGCTGCAGACTGTGCTGTGCAGTCAGTTGAGGTATGGGAGAGACGCATCGTAGAAGTTCGGGCTTGTAGTGAATCGAGGCTCGTTCATGCAGCCGGAGACTCAGACACGCCGGGAGGAGGAGGAGGAGGAGGACGGAGGGGTGTGTGTGTGTGTGTGTGTGCAGGGGAGGGTGAGCGCGCAGGCCTATTGGTTTGAGAACGACAATGTGAAAGCGTGCCCGTGAGGCGCCCCCTCCTCCTCCTCCTCCTCCCCTCCTTCCCCCACACACACCACCACCACCTACCCTTTTCCTTTTCCTACACACACCCCCACCTCCTCCTCCTCCACCTCCTCCTCCCCACCTCCCTCCACAGTAGACGGTAAACACGCGCCTCCATTGGCTGCCGCTCCGAGCCAATGAGGGAGCCGCCGGGGCCGCGGAGCGAAACGGCGGGCGTTTGATTTGCAGCCCTCGGCGCGCTGCGTGCACAAGCAAATGCGAGGAGACGGGCGGCGCGGAGCGGAGAGGAGCCGGAGCCGGAGCCGTGCGGCGCCGCCTGCACCGTCTGATCGCGGGGTGGAGAGCAAACAGCGTCTCGCCTATTCCGTGTGATCCCGCAGCAGTTCGGCTCAAAATGTGTGTGTGTGTGTGACAGCGATGATGTGATAGTTTTATTGATGCTCCTTTAGGGAAATCCGCTCCTTCGCTCGCCCCACTGCGCGTGTTTTCCTAAATAAATCCTTATTTGCAGGATCCGTGTCTCGTTTATTGGACATGCAGCGCACAGACGTTTTTGCGCACACACACACACACACACACAGATAAGAGAAGTTAAGTGTGAGTTTGAGATAGAAAATGTGTCCGCTGGGGTGTTGGGAGTACAATCTTAAGGAGGGATTTTTTTTAAATATATATATTTTTCTATCAAATCTAATTCTCAGCTCACATGTGTCTCTCCTGTATCAGCGCGCTTCATCCGTCAGTGTGCCACATTTAAGACAATCTGACATTTAACAACCAGAAACGACACGAGCAGACGCGCTGTTACGGCGAAAGGGTTAATAAAGTATTTTTTATGTGCGTAAGGTTCAGAGGGGGCTGCGCGTAAATTTATACATACAGTAAATTCAATATTTTCTGTTTTATGTCTGTTTACCTGTCTCTCTCTCTCACACACACACACACATTGAATCACTGCGTAATTTGAAAGCATTACTGTCCCCGGGGTTAGCCTCGCGCACGGTTCACTAATTTAGCCAATTAAAAGTGGAAGGATATGGACTCGTGTGTGTGTGTTGAAATATATGGGCTGCTATAGGCTAATACTCCCGTCCAGGTTTGTTTATATGTGCAGGTAAAGGGTTAAAAACTCGGGGCTCCGGCCCTGCGAGCCTCCTGATTGGCTGGCGGGCTGCCAGACTGCTGTCAATCACCGAGTGTAAACAAGGCTCTGATTGGCTGCTGGCCAGTCCGCACTGGGCTGCCTGAAAAAAGCAATTACTGCCCCTGCGGTTTCAAGGCGGCCCTGCGCTGAACGATGAAAGGAGATAAGGAGGGGCGGTTTCAAGGCGCCCCCCCACGGCGAACCCCGTTGGCCTCAGAGCAAAAGGAGAGTCAAGAGTGACTAAATCAAAGGGAATACGGTAAAAGGGGGGAAATTACACGTTGTATTAAATGTGCAGGCTAGATTCGCGGAATGGTGCAATAACAACTTTGTGTTTAGAAAATGGAGGCAACGAGACCCGGAAAACAGCTATTGCTGCTTCGAGGGAGCTCCTTTTTTCCCCTTTTCTTTTTTTTCTTAACAAAACACGAAGGGAGAAAAGTTTTTATCGACAGAGGAGACGGTGGAGAGAGCGATAGGTCTGTTATGAACACACAAGAATGAGATTTTCTCTTCGCAGTGTTAAAGCGTTACTCCTGCAGGACTCTCACATCGTGCAGCTGCGACTTAAATGTTGACCTAAAGTTTTTTTTTCTTTCTTTTTTTTTATTGCCAACTGTTCAATAATTAAGTGGACATTTCCGCTTTTACGCAGCAGCTTAAGCGGCAGGTCAGTTATAATAATAAATCAGAGGATGGATTGCCTCTGAAAGGGGAAGACTATACGGAGAGATAAACATTTACTTTTTTAATGATTATTTTTCACTGTCATAAAAGACAACGACATCTGAAAATACACATAACAAATAAAAACATTAAAATAAATAATAATAATAAATATAGACATATTTACGATATAAAACATATATTATGTTCCCCTTATGTGGAAACGCTTGTATAATGTTATAATAAATAAAAACAATATATTAAAAAAAGAAAACAATACCAAAAACTTCATGTAAGGAACAGAACAGCGCAATAAACTATATTAAATTCTATACCGAACCTATATATATAATTTTGACAACATGTCTATTTTCTGGGTATCATCAATCAACAATGCAAAAAGAAAAAGAAAAAAACAGTCATGTGGCTGCATGAAAGCAAAAGCTCCCAGCCTGTACGTTTTAGAGCTGAACTTGTCCAGAGCTGACCACAGCGAACATGCACCTCATAAAGTATATGAAGACTGCTCCAACTGATGTCCCTTTACATTAAAACAGAGACTTTGCTCGGGTCCAGCCCCCAACAACACACACACACACACACACACACACACACACACTGGACAAAGGAGATGGAGATCGAGCTTCTGAACTGCGTGCGCGGAGGAAGAGACTTTCATCCACACTGCAGAATTAATTGATACATATATAATTCAAATCAAATAACGCCAAAGCGAGCTGATTTATCACGTCTGTAATTAGATAATAGTTACCCTCTTTTCCTATTTACATAGCAGCCTGCATTCCGGAGCCCTCCAATGGGCTGCAGCCACCACGTGTCCACACACACACACACACACACACACTAGTACAGTATACAAAAAGTTCACATCCAGCAATATGGTGCAGTTGTTAAAAGTCGACATTTTAAGAACTTAAATGTGCTCTATAACCAGAAAGACAACCGTGAATTATCATTTACGCAGGACAGTCCATAAAGATGTCAAAATAAACGTTTTTTGAGCTTTGAAACTAATCTCAACATATATAATTCTGCACATTTATGCAGCCTCACCTTTAAAAGGACAACTATTATAATTATTTCTGTATAGGCTGTAAGTCACATCTGGACTGTGCAGAGTCAGCCAGGCAGTCTGGATCCAAGTGCACTTTGATTTATTCTAACCAACAAGTTTGCAGTGATTCTACAAATTCACAGACAAGTGATATTGCAAAAATAGTAATAAAAACAGAGGAACAAATAAGATAATTTTCCAAATTTTGCAGCAACCAATAAATTCACGTCACTTTCCTGCTGCTGCAGCTGCCTACAAAAAACATATCGATACAGTAACCGAACCGAGCTATATTATTTATTTTGCACTGACTCGGTTGCCCTCAGCACTAATGACAGAGGGACAATAAAGAACCCTGTTCCGCAGCTCACAAAAGGGGTCCGGCACTTAAAACAGAAATCTGCATTTAATTTATTTAGTGACAAGGAAAAGCCTTTTATAGCTTGATTTTTATTGGTTCTTTTTCACTTAAAAGGTGGGGGTTGGGTATGTGGATGAGTGTGTGTGTGTGTGAGAGAAAGCATAACACACACACACACACACACACCCCAGCCTCCTCTGGTCCGTGCAAATGCCAGCGCGCGAGCTACCCTATACAGTGTGGGGAGGGGAGGTGGTGGGGGGCGCGCGGATAATTAATGCGGATTGACTGATTGCTCTTGAAACAGACCGGTCCTGCGCGCGGATTGTCCCCGAGCAATGAAGCGTTCCTGACTGACACTTTCCACCTTCCCTTCTTCGCTTCCTCCCCCCCCTCCCCCCCGTTTTTTTCTCACTCTCTCCTACCCCTCTCCCCCCCTTTTCTCCCTTCACACCAGACCGGTTCGAGAGACACTTCCTCCGCGGTGAGCAGCCACACATCCCGGCCGCCGCCTTCCTGCCGTCCAGCCCGCCAGTCAGGCCGAGGCACTCTCTCCCTGCTCCGAAGAGGATGTGGAGTCGGTGTGCGCCTGTGCACGATTTGGAAATTATATGAGTAAATCTTCAAATAAATAACACAAAGCGGACATTATTTGTTGTTTTTTTTTGATGTTCTCACCTTTTTTTTTTTTTTACACGCCGCACAAAACCTTTTTTTTTTTTTTTTTTTTTTTTGCAACCTGATTGCAGCCCACTGTTCGTGAAATGTTCGAAAATGAACTCCGCAACTTCACCTCATGGGGAGTTACGTAAAAGGTGGATAAGCCATTTTCCGCACATTAAAAAGCGGATGAAGTGCGTTTAAAGTGGGTGCTGCACCCTCCGCTGCACCCCAAACATTAATTGAATAAACTTCTGAACGTCTAAATAGGAGCACATGAAAAAAAAAAGCATAATTCACAGTCAACGGGAAACACATTGGCGAGGCTGGTTTTAAATGAGGTCCAAATGGAGAGCTGTCTCCACGGGCGGCCCCTCATACAGGGCAACCATCCTTTTCTCATCAGATATTTCTGATAGCCCTTTAATGATGCGAATTTCCAAACAGGGCCGTTCACCAGGGAGACCCTATCTAAAGGTGGCGCAACCCCATGAGACAATAGAGCCACAGTGGAGCAGAAAAGCATGCGAAACGCAGCGTTGCCAAGCTTTTGCGCTGTGTTATGAAAAACAAGGCGGTTATGTGCGCTCCGGGCGTGTAAATTGAACGACGGTGACATGGGAGGGTATGCATCATTCAGAAACCTTTTTGGTGGCCAACACGCTGTAAATATCAACCTCAACCGGCAACGAGCGTTCAGAAGAAGAACAAGAAGAAGAGGAAGGATATGATGGAGTCAGAAGTTGACTGGTTGCACAACATGACCTTTTCTTCTCTGTGTGCGGGACATGCTGCTATTTCTGATCATCCTGACAGTCTGCAGAGGAGCCTGGCGACGGGTCATGAAATGTGAAATGGTTGGCACGAAATATATATATAATAAAGAAATAAATAAAAAACACTTAAAACTTCTCGATCAAAACGCTTTCAGATGGACTTGAATGGAGTTCAATGGGCTGGATGTGCGATTTACTGAGATGTCTGGTGCCTTCACACACCTTCACATGGAGAGGAGGAGGAGGAGGATGGAGGAGGAGGAAGATGATGGCGATGATGATGGTGACAGAGGGAATAGCTCGGGCAACCAAATTAGTACCTGTCACGCAGCCATATATCCCGCTGTAACCACCACCAGGCCTGTATGGATGAGATGAAAGCGCCAGCATCTATTTATAGGCCATCAAAACAGGCAGGTGGAGGCTTTAATTATCATTACCATTTGAACATAAACAGGGGTAGCGTGCCGTCCCGCGTGTTTGCGCTGCGAGCTTTATGTGTAGTTTATATTCAGACACGGGAGGAGAATTGAATCTTAACAGCCGGTTAACTGAACAAGTGAGATGTTGATATTATACACGAAAAATAATGGGATTAAATATATCGTGTGCCCGACGCGTGATGGACCCGGCGCCACCTCCTTTTGCGTGTTCGTCCGCCTAAAACAAAACACTTTCTGCTCTGCCAGCACACACGCAAATGAAAATGAAAGACCTTATTTATTTATTTATTTATTTTCTGGCTGAGATCATCAAACGTGCATTGTTAAATTGCAGAAGTGTGTGTGTGTGCAGAAGTGTCAGTAACACTGAGCATCTCCACTCTGGGCCCCTGGGGGTCAAACAGGGCAGCTGACCCTCCGCAATTCATCACTCCAAATTTCAAGTAAGGCAATCGATTCTTTCAGCAAATACAAAGACTTATTTTGCAACAAAGCTCTTTGCATGAGTCACAATTTAAACAGTAACAAACAGTAACCCCTAATGTGCTTTAGTGACGCAGCAGCAGATGACTTTTAGAGAAAAAAAAAAAACTTTTAATTTTTAGTCATCTTGCACATTGTTGTTGGTCGTTTCATTTCGACCTGTTTCTGCAACTCTGTGTCTGGATCATCTCTCAGAAAAAAATCCACCCAACAACTGAATTTTAAAGTCACATTTAACGCTGCATGTCACAATTGCAACAGTGTGTTGCAGGCTGATGACAGAAGCATGTGGGACTGAGCAGCCTGCAGTACAGGACAAAGTTAAACTTTCCAAAGGAAAAAAATAAATAAATAAAGGTAGCTCCAATTATGACCAAACTGTAAACCAGTCATGTGTCCAATAATCAGCATGATCCAGAATGACACGATTTTATTACTTGTATGATCTATGTACATTAAAAATATAATATAATGTACCTGCCAATTATGATATTTCACTTACTGAATTTAATCTGCAACTTGCCCAGAGTACCCCAAATAAAATTAAATGTATCTCTTTAACTGATTCTGGGACATTTACTTAATATGTTGTCGTCCCTAAAAATAAAATAAAATAAAATCACAATAAATGTGTGTCTTAAAGCGACGAGACCAAGAGGTAATGCATGTGTTTAATGTAGGAGTTTCTTTTCTTTTCTGCAGCTGTAAAGTGCATGTGCACGTTCAGACGCAAAAACTAAGAAACTTTGTGTGGGAGTGGACGTGATGTTTGGTTTGACTCCAGCATGTTGAACACAATTATTCCTAAGTCAAACTGACACAAAAATATATTATAAATTATAGATAAATACATATTTAGGCATGGCATTGTAAAAAATAAATTAATTAATTAAATCAGAGTTTAAATCAATGATCAATCCCTCTTTTTCAAACTAAGTCAGAAATCAGAAATGACCTGAAAAAGACGTGTCCTCTCGCACGAATGACCAACGGTGTTGCCAAAAGCTCTTAATGTGTGTGTGTGTGCGTATGTGTGAGAGTGTGAGAGAGAGATCAACAGCAACTCAGTACCCTTGTAACTTAATATAACACAAGGAAGCTTGACAAACTATAACACCCAACTGTGGAGCCGATCAGCTAAAGGGAACTACGCTTTACATGGTTGAATCCGTGTGTGTGTGTGTGTGTGTGTGTGTGCGCGCCACTCTACCCCGAGAGGCCCCAACTGATGAACCATCGTACATTAATACCCAACAAAGTCACAGTGATTTTATCACTCACAGACATGAATCCATCCACTCGGTTTGTTTATATTGTTCTTTAACAGCAGACGATTTAAAAAAAATCTGCAGTGATTTGAAAGTTGTTGAAAGCGTTAAAAAATAAAAAAACAGATTATGCAAACTTTTTCTTGTGTTTTAGTCGGGAATAAAAAGTATCCGAAACAGCAGGATCACCTCTATCTGAACAGGCAAATACATAAATGAATAAATAAGTAAAATAAATAAATAAACGCATTTGTTGGACACCTATTAGAGTCCTGAGTCAAAATACGCATTTAAAAACTTTCTTGGGCTGAACAGACTTCTCCTCAAAAATGAAGATTTTCAAACGTACAAAGGTGTCAAAGCTCATTAAAATAAAGCGAATCGTAGTTCATTTCCATTAATCTGACAAAGACTGAACAAAGTATAAAATACAACACCTACCTATGAAACGGCCGTCACCATATGGCACTTAATAGTATTTATGGATATAAACTGAGAAATAAACAAGAGTCTTTCTTCCTCCCAAAGCTTGACAACTCGAGAGGGATAAAAAAAATCCCGCACGCTTTATCCAAACCAAACGCGCATTCAGATGTATGGACTTAAATAGCGCTCCGCTTCCTCGCACGTTAGCTCTCCTGCTGAATTTATCCACCGAGGGGTTTTCCCCGACTACAGGCTCCGGATCCTGCACAAGTGAGTCTCCATGAGGCTGTATAAGAGCAAATTTATGTCAGGATGACGCGTCCTCTCTCTCCCACAATGGGGCTGAAGCGCTGACATTAAACAGAAAATTGATGGAGAAACTCTCTCTCTCTTTTTTTCTCTCACTTTCCCATGCACACACACACACACTCTCTCTCTTTTCGTCTTGTCTAGGAAAGTAAGACGGAGCTTTCTTGTATTTTCTGGGTTTTTTTAATCAGGGGAGGGGGCAAAGGGACATCATCAAGCATGCTTGTGAGTTACACACCAGGAATACACCCACTTCCATCCCCGCCGACGAAGATATGGAGTACAGGCAGGCTTCACAACACATTTACGCACCAACACACACACTTCTGTTTTGTTTGAGATTGTACTGAACCGAGTCTGTGCATGGAGAAGGAGGCCTGTCGCTCTTGCATCTTTCTGATAACATGAGATCTGACCCCTCTCTTCTCTCCCTACAAGTTTTATCAAAGTGAAGTGTTTTTCTTTTTCTTTGGGGAAGTCATTCCTCTGTCTGTGCGCCGTGTGTTTCACCTATATCTGTGGTGTGTTGGAGGGCAGGCCGTACCAAACTGCTCCGTTTTTATTTGTGGAGCAGTTCGAGTCCGAGCATGAAAAGGAGCAATCAGCTCTTCTCCAGTTGATATTTGTTTATAGTGGCGGCTGTCTGCCAAATGATGGCCCCAATTACCGCCTGGAGGTCACAGTTTACCCACCTTTTACCTTTTAAATTCACATCAATGCCCGCTATATAGAGCGCCTCTCCCGAGTTTCAGAGGCTTTTAGTTGTGAGATGACCGGCTGGCCGAGGCAGGCAAACACACACACACACACACACGGCTTCAGTTGTGAGAGCGCTGTAAACATTTAGCTCAGGCGTTGCAGAGTCCGCGGCGTGTCTGCGCGCTCGCCCCGCAGCCTTTGATCAAGTCCAAACTGTCCGGACAAGTTTGCGCGTAAAAGTGGATTTATCTCCTGTTCTCCTCCACACACACACACACACACACACACACACACACAGAGCGAAGTCTGCGCCGGTGGGTCGACCGGGACTGCAGAGACAAAGAAATGAGTAAAAACAATGGTGCTGTAAAAAACAAAACACAACCACAGTTTCCACTGGAAAGAAGGCGATTTACTGGAGATGCGAAAAAACAAACGAGCTGCTGGTTGGAGGTGAACGCGGAAGGAGCGCGGTGTGCGAGCTGCAGCCTGGAAATCATCGCAGAAACGCGGCAGTCCTCTTCCCTCTTTCCCAAACGGGACCTCAGCCTCGGCTTCCTCCTCTTCTCCCCCTGCAGCCCCACCGGCTGCCCCCGTGGGTCACCGCTTCAGGAGTACACGTCACCACGTTAACCCTTGCGTCACCGCGGCCGGGACAGGAGCGGGGCCGAAAGCCCGGAGGGAGGGAGGAGGGGATCCCCAAATTGGGGTGCGGGGACCTCCTGGCGCCCCGAAGGGCGGGTCCTTGGGGTCTCCGGCGAAATGAGGAACATGTTTCTCTCAGTTTATTTCAATTCGGGGGAAATTCGCCCCTCTGCAGCTTATATTAGAATAACTGCTGTAATTAGCCTGCATGGGTTTACTCACCATTGTTTCCTGTCTGTAAACACACGCTCCTGGAAAAACTACACATTTCAAAGGGATGCCATTTAAAATCTCAGTGAAGTCAGAAACAACAATGTGGAAAAGTCAAAACTCTCTTAAATCAATTTTTCTCCTTTGTCTTCCATCTTCAGTATATAAAAATAGTTGAATTAGTTTGTTTGTGAAGCAAATTCACACCAGCCCTTTCCAGATGTTATGATTCATATTCCTGATTAGATTTTTCAACAAAAGAGCATGTGAATTATCGCTGTGGCAGCAGAATACGGACACAAAACACCATAATAACCCAAATGCCCTGATGGCAAAACAAGCTCGCAGCAAGGATCTAAGTTGAAAGTCATCCCCGGATATGTTGTATGTTTTGGGGGTCAGTGGATGGAGCAGCAGGAAAACATTTGACTCGAGTGACAACAGACATTTCCATCAAACAAGAAATATGCATCACCGGCCCCAACAGGCGAATCCACTTAAACAAACTCACCAAAGTTCAAGCTAAGTAATTCTATTATGACTTTTTCCAAACCATTGCTGCCCTCATCGCAGTGTTGAAAAATAGAAACTAGTTTCAAGACCAAAAGCAACAATACACACATAAATCCTTCTAGTTTGGTTTTGGCTTTGCCTTTGAAAGGATTTATGGGAAGAGGAAGTGGGAGGGTCACGGCAGATCCCACCCACTCAGGAAAGTGACCTTTTTTGTTTCTGTAATGGCCTACTGTTGCATTGTGGATTTTGCAGTTAGTCTATATACTCAATTTCCCATTTTCATTACAGTCACAGTAAGGAAGGACATTTTCACCTTACAGCGCTGATGTTGATTATGATTTATTTTATAAGATGTATGTTATATTCTCATTTAAATGACCACCTATTTAAATTCAAGTCTCAAACTTTTTCATATGCTTGTGACATATTTTACAGAATTATATGGCTGTGTTTCTATTTCAAAATCCAATTTCTGTAACTTAAGGTATGATGAAATGTTTTTGTTTCTTTCCAAATGTATCTCTACCAGTGAACAAACCAGGCCTCTTTGTTCCATCTTATGAAGCCTTATGACCACAACTTTTCCTGAATATTCAACAATCGGACTCTGTTCCCACATTTTGTGTTTCTGCGGTAAGAATTTCTTAAAGAATACATAGTGTGTCGCAGCTTATGCAACACATCTCTGGCACTTTTAAAATACTTTTAAACAGCCCCTTTCTGCTTTATATCTCACGGAACAGTTAATTTCTTGGAAATGGGTCTAAATTCTTCAGCAAGACCTCATGGAAACCCTGTGGTTTACTTCTTGTCACAGTTGTGATGCCCCTGGTCCTCGTCTTTCAACCAAAGCTTCAACTGCACATACAAAATGGCCTTAGACCGAACGGTTAAACAGATGCCATCCACGCACTCACTCATCCATCTACTTTAACTCTGACGAAGGACAATCCTGTTGCATTCAAGCCGTCGCCTGCAGCCTGAAACGTGACCCTTTCCCTCCTCATTAGAACGATCCCAAACAAGGCCGGTTTACAGCTCAACCCCTGGCCAGCCCAGGCCCTCTCTGCTCCACACTCTGCCTGTGTTGGGTAAACACACCTCGGTGAGATACTATCAGAGGTGTCAGGTGGTTTTCACTCCTGGATTCCTTCAGTTTTATGTAGCACCTGTGGGAACAAAGTCGTGTCTCATGGCGTTGAAGCATCATTCTGTCGTGAGCGGCGTACATTCTTTAGACAGTAAGTAGTTTACCAACACGTCGTACTGTGTATCATTATGTAACACGTTTACACAGGAAACATCTGTAATATTCATTCCAAAACACGGCAGCTGCAGAAAAGACAATACTCGTCCTTTAGAACATTTGGCGTGTGTGTTTCCGACAAGCTTTTAAGCCGATCATGATGTCGTACACATATGGCAGTATTGATAAACGTGGACAAATGTTTGAGATTTACTCTCTAGATGTGATGCTTCTCATTTGCTTTGGTGTAATGCAGTTATCAAACCCTGTTCAATGACTGCGTGTGTGTGTGGACCCCTGATATTTGTGTGTGTGTGTGACACAGCTGCGATAGGTTAAGAATCAGATGCTAAACCTGTTTCTGGTTCCAATTTGAGGCCAGCTCCCTCTTTGGCAAATGGAAAACACTTCAAGGTGCCACCAGACCTAAAGACGGTGTCAGTTTCTGGAGTTTACATGGTCATGTGATTTTTGGAGAACGGACGCTGTTTGCCCCAGAGGCAAGTGCGCACACACGCGCGCACACACACAATCCTGTACAGAAACACACACACCAATGCACTCCTTCAAGTTTACAGAGGCCCAGTGACCCCATAGGTGAGCATAGCTACATAGCTGAGACGGCCACAAAAGGGTGAGCTAAGAGAGCAAAGCATCCTGGGATATGACTTCTTGCCAAAGCACTAAATTCTTTCATCTTTGCTCTCATATTGTAATGCATATCAGTCATAAAAGAGTGTTACATCACTGGACTCACAGTGGTGCCTTTATCTTCAATCCGCCTTGAAGGTCTTCATCTCCCTCTATGAGTTATGGTGTATGCATATTCTATGAAGCAGCATTAAACCACAGTGTGCTGAAGTGACAAACAGAGACATCTCTAAAAACGTCATGCCAGGCCATTCGCCCCTCCATGCCATCGTTCATCCATCCTCTTCCCTCTGAGCTTTTTTTTTAATTGCAGCTGCTAATGCAGCAGCCAGAACAGAAACAAAGCTAGCTTTGTGACCCCCCCCTTCCCTCCTTGCTGTCTTCTGACGTGTTTGCTTGTTCTCCATGTCACCCCCCAGCCCTTGTTCCCCTTCCAATCTTTCACTAAAAACGTCTTTTCTTCCTTTTATAATTTTTGTTTTTTACCCCTTCTCCCTACATCTGCAGCAGCATCACGCGGCCTGGCATGGCCGTCCCGGAGAGTCATGTGATCTCCGCGGTGACTGTTGCCTGGGAAAAGAAAAGGGAAGTGTGTGTCAGAACCCGCTTTCAGCCCAGCTGGGAGGTCAGGGGTCAACTCAACCCCGATCCAATCAGTTCAAGCCACAAAAGGGTCGACTCACTTTTTCTCTGTCCCTTGTTTTTGCGGTTTCTAATGCTATCTTTCCTTTCTCTTCTGCTGTTTGGCCTCTGGTCTGACCCAAATATCTCTCTTCAAAGCCTGAGGTTGACTGGGATTAAATATGCGTCGATGTGGTTAGTAAATCTAAACATCACCAGAATATCAGGCGCTTCACCACAACTAGGCCCAGAGCTGGACATCAGCTGTCTGAGGAATAAGCAACTGATTCTGTTCTCTTAAAATGTCGGAAAGAGCACAAGTGTGAAATTAGCAACAGACTGTTGAGCTTTAAGGCACACAGTGAGACAAAATGAAACAAAACAAGTCCTGTGTTGTGTATGATTTTGAGTTGAGTTGATCTACAGCTTCAACCTGCAAAAATATCCACAGGAACTTGGAATCACCTCGCTGGCTTTCATGGTTGTAGTTAAAAAATAAAAATTGTCTAATGGTGAATAATTCAGTATTAAATCTACTGTGAAGGGTTTAGAGCTCATTTGGTCCACATCTCGAGAGAAATCTAAATGTTTAATATTTTTGTTTGAAGTTTTAATGCAGATTTATTGCAATGGAGGGAAAACCTTCAACATTTAACTCACTATCAGCATCTCCGCGGTCACTGTAGGTGCTGAAATATAACTGTAAACTGATGAGAGGTGGAGGAAGTATTCATATCCTTTACTGAAGTAAAAAAATTCACACTGAAAAAATACTACAAAAGTTGTGCCTTGAAAATATTACTTAAGTAAAAGTATGACTATAATCGGAGAAACACACTTAAAGTATTTAAAGTTAAAATTCTCAATACAGAGAAAATTATGATTATCATTAAATATTTCTTATGCACTGATGTAAAAGAAGGGATTTACTGCTGGAGGTGGAGCTACTTTTAAACTATTTTGAATCAGACTGCAACTAAAGATAATTCATTATGAATTAATCTTCTAATTATTTTCTCCATTGATTGATTGATTGTAAAAAATATGACAATAATGAGAAATTACTTAGAGCCCAAAGTGACATTTTCACAGTGCTTCTCAAAATTATGAAACAATTAAAAGGAAAAGCAGCAAATCTTCACATTTGACAAGCTGGAAATATGATATGTTTGGCATAAAAAAAATGACTATATGGTTATCAAAACAGGTACAAAACAATTATTTTATTATTTATATTATATTATTAACTTTTTTTGGTCAATCTACTAATTGGGTAATCGAGCATCATAATCTTTTCAGCTCTACTTACACAGTTGGGTAGTTTAATTTATAATAACAGATTATTTTATAAACTCTACTTATGTTTTGTGTGCAGAAATCTTTACTAAAGTAACTAAAGCTGTCAGATGAATGTAGTGGGGTTAAAAGTTCTCTATGTCCCCCAGAAATGTGGTGGAGTAGAAGCAGAAAAGAATATTACATTTGTACTTAAATACAGTACAGCACAGTGACTAAGTAAATGTAGTTAATCACAGTCCACCACTGAAACCGATGTTGCCACAGGTGCGGCATCAGGAAGTATAGGTGCATTGTAATCCACTGACAAAGCTCCTTCATCGGCTACAGCCATCTTCCCCAACAACAATAGCTTGTGTATACACCCTCTGCTGATCATGGGACTGAGTGAATGTGGCGATACCAGGGGCTGAGGAATGAGCGGAGTGGAAAAGTTCAGAGGATTTAATGAGCTGGTGAAAGGGAACTCAGTAACATCTTGGGGGTGGGGGGAGGTGGAGTGGGGGTGGATGGGATGGTTTATAGTCTCATAGTTACTATAATCATAATTGCTCTGTGTTTGGTTTTATTTTGACCAAATGTGGTTGGAGGAAAACCCTGAATTGCTCTTTGGTTTCATCAGTCCAGGACTAATCCATCCACCAGAAAATATAAAAAACATATTCAGTTGTTTTTGAATGCACTAAGATACAAAGACAGGGAGAAATCTGTGACTTATGTAATAGAAACATATGTAGAAAAACTATGCGTACTGCACAACTGACAACTCTTCACCATCTCTCCTCTGATATCATCTGCGTCGGTAAAGAGAGAAATGTTTATGTGGCATGTTGTGAAGGACTTTACATAAAGCAGATGCATTAAAACATCTATCTTACTTGGATGAGAGTATCCCACCTCTCTCACCCCCTCCTCTCTCTCTCTCTCTCTCTCTCTCTCTCCTCTTCCCCAGCCAGCTATTGTCATCTCCAGCAACAAGTGGCCTCTTCCCCAGATGAATTTTTACATCCGTGGTAATGCAGTCTACTCCTGACACGCAGCAAATGGGGGTGTTTCATTGATTGTGCTCGGGGGTGACAGGTATACACGGAGGAAGTGGGTTTATTGTTCACAAAAATATAACAAGTGCATGCACACACACTTGCACCTAAATACACACACTTGGAGGAGGCTTTCTATCTTGCCCCCCCACCCCCCCTTTCCAGCTCCCTCCCGTCTCCTCTTGATCAACCTGAGCGAGCGGGCTGCTCAAATAAAATTTTAGTGCCGTGGTAATGTTGCGGAGCAGCATGGCATGCCACAGCTAATGGTGGGATCATTTCTACATCCCCGCTCCTGCACCCAGCTCCACGTTAAACCCCGGCGTCTGTCATCATCTGGTGCTCTCGAACGCGCGATACAACAACAGGCCCGGAAAGTTCAAATGTCCGCACATAAAAAGGAAAATAGAATTACAGCGATGTGATGTTTCTGCGTTATAGGGGCTGTAAAATTAAGGTGGGGTGGTTTCTGCTGCTGTGGAGGAGAGGTTGGTCGCAGCGGTGGTTACTTTAGGAGTCATACACGAAGATTAAACACATAAAAACACTTTTTGGGAATAAACGTGCACAGTTGCAGCAAGACTAATTTTTCTCTGGTGTTCCTGCTCAGATAAACATGATGTATATATATTTATATATGTGATCCAAATGTTCTGCAGACAAACTCAACATGTCTAGATTTTTTTTATCAAATCAGCCCGGCAGTGAAAGTGTGTGTGTGTGTGTACATCATGTGAGCAGAGCAGAGCATTATTAGGCCTTTCTGGGGAGTTATCCATTAATTCGGGGTTAAAGTCCATTTGCATCCAGACAAAAGGGACATGGGCCATCCATCTCCACGCTGAGGGGAAGGGGGTAACAGAGGGAGGGAAAGGGGGAGGGGTATGTGTGCGTGTGTGCACGTTTGTGGCAATGTGTGTGTATGTGTGTATGTGTGTGTGTGTGTTTGTGTGTGAGGGAGGTGAACCGTCCTCTTGCAGATAAATCTGTTGCCCTCAGGGGTGCGTTTACATAGGTGAGGACTGACTGTTCTGCAAGCTGCGAGAGTGTGATTTATCTGAAAATACCACCAGTAACCACACACACACACACACACACCTATAGCACTGCTCTGAATCAATTCCTTCAGTGTGGATGAAGCAGCATTTCACTTCCAGTGTGTGTAGATTAACTCACAGCTGCACGCTTGCACATATGCATGCAAACAAAACACTAATGTACACAAACACAGAGAAGCATAATACACACACAGAGACTCTGACACACACACCTGCACGCTGCTCCACAAACCCACACTTGATACGTAAAGAAAGAGGAAAAAGAAGACCAAATTTATATTTGGAGGAGGATAAAAGTTGATTTCGTTTTGCAGAGGATTTTTTTCCCACTGCAGCTGCGATCTCATCCCGCTTGTAGATCCTCCCTCACACAACCACAGAAAGGATTTCCTAGCAACGATTATAATGCGCGCGCACACAAACACACAGATACACACACACACACACACACACACACACAGCTCAACGCGCTGGGGCTCCCTCCAGCTATCAGCGTGGGCTTCCCCCTCCTTCTCCCTCCTCCTCCTCTTCTCCCTCGCTGCCGCTCCGCCGTGTAGGGAAGGAGAGAGAGAGAGAGAGAGAGAGAGAGAGAGAGAGATCCCCTCTTCACAACTCTCCCCTGGAAGCCCCAGCTGCTGGCTAGACTGCGCGGTTACACGGGCTGCCCGCCTGCGCACCGGAATGGCGGTGTGTGGACGCGGAGAGGGATCGTCCTGTGCCAAAGCGGCCACGGAGCGGAGGACCGAACGGAGACCGGGCGAAGGAGAGAGGGCGCATGTGTGCGTGCGCCCGAGGCTCGTTTTCCGCGCGGAAGAAACGGGAAACGGCTCCGTGTTTTCGAGGAGAGGGAGACGGCGAGAGGGCTAGAAGGGGGGGATGGGGAGGCTTGGAGAGCGGAGAAGTGCGCTTTTTAGTCGGTGCGTAACGACACGACACGCGCGTCTCTCCGGTGGTTGTACCGACGTGCAGTCGACGAGGAAAGGAAGGAGGGGAGGGGAGGGGAGGGGGGTGTTCAACGTGTGAGGCTCTACCGTCGAATACCGGGGACGGTTTCATATCCAGACACTAAAACAGACACGGGAGCAGAGGCTGCAGCCCCATTGCGCGCAACACGACGCACATGGCACGCCCCCCTCTGCCCCTCTCTCCCTCCCTCCCTCCTCCACACTGACAGGGAGGCGTTTGCTGCACGGCGCCATTTTCAAAAGCCTTCTTTGCATATGAGATTTATTTTGCTGCAGAAGGGCTGCAGCCGTCCTGCCGTCTCATGTTACACATTTACCTGCCTGACGAGAGTATGGACTGAAGAGGAAGACCACGGGAAAACTGGACCCAACTCTTCGTCCTTTCTTCTTCTTTAAGTTTTTTTATTATTATTGTAGCAGAGGTGAGAAATGTTTTTATTAATTTTTGGTTATTTATGAAAACTTGCATATGTAGCTGTGTATAGTAGAGCAGTGATGTGATTGTTAGTGGTTGTTCTTTAATAATTTCCGTAGCTTTTGCATTTTATTTAGGTAGAACATAAACCAAAAAAAAAAAAAAAAAAAAATCGCATTTACTATTTAAACAATAAGCAAAAGTACGAACATGTTTCAATTATTAACAGAAATATTAAAAGTAAGTCAGTCTTCACATAAAGTCTACTTTATTTAAAAACATGTGAATGTAACAACAAATTACAATTAATGGTTGCATGAAAAATATATTTTAGAATAATTTTAAATAAATATTTTTAATTCTAATATGATATGAATTATTTTAAATATCAGAACTTTTCTGGATGTTTTCCATGTATGTAAAAACCGTTTGAAACTATCGATGGTGCGTTCAAGAAGTAAAACCAAAACCTAAAAAAATCCTACTAAAAATCGATGATTGGCGGGGTGGGCGAGCCACATTCGCCATGTTGAGATCCTTTGTGTGTGTGTGTGTGTGTGTGTGTGTGTGTGTCCAAGGATCCTATTACCCCGACCTTTATTTTTTTTAACCCAAAATATCATATATAGGCCATTTAAAAGCCTAAATTTAGAGCTTTTAGATACTATATATATAATATTTTAAATAAGCCAGGTTATTCATATTTTAAAAAAACAAAACAAATCCACAAAAAGCCTCCAAGAATTTGACACCAGAGTGAATGAAGCTTTTTTTAGCCTCCAGCTTTATAGTGATTTCACCGTCTGTTTTCACGCTGAAAGATTTACTTTTAGGGAGCTCTCCTCTTGTTTCTTGTTGCCTGATTTGATGTTGTGTCTTCTTTTAAAGTCGACAGGCTTCAGAAAAGTCTAAAATTACAGGCTGGTTGCAGGAGCAGGCCTACTTTACATAATTACACACACGGTGGACGAGTCTGCTCACTTTGAAGAACACGCTTTTAGTTCTACTAATCATCGCAGCGTGCGCGACAGCAGCTCATTAAAACGCAAACATATTATCCTTATTATCTTATTCGCACTTTTCCCTCTTCAGCTTGCACATTTTTCACAAAAGGCGACGTTGTGTTTGGCTCTGTGCGTCCATTTGTTTCACCGTCAACAACCACGATCACTCGCAGTTTTGTTGAATCATCTCTCACCACTGAAAACAGCCATAAACACGCGTGCATGTGTGTGTGTAAGTGTGTGTGTGTTCAGGTGTGTTGGCTAAAATTCAAAACATACTGTAACCTGTGTGTGTGTGTGTGTGTGTGTAGCAGCTGGAGTCAGTGAGGAGTTTCCGTGTTGGTGAATTTAATTCAGAGTGACTGCAGCAGCACGAGGAGGCGATAATAACAATAATAACAATAACAAGACCCGCGCGCGCACGACAAACACCAAAACACCGCAAAGTTCACGCTTATTGTGACTTTTCATATTTATATATAATATTATATATCTGATACTTCAGGCTGCACTGAGAGTATTTAACATGTAACTACAACTACACTAAGGACAGTAATAATAATAACAGTATATTTTTAAACAAAATGAATAATGAAGACAGTTTACCGTACATTAGTGTCAATACTTCAAATATTAAAATAAAAAATGTAAAGTCGATGCATATAACTACATATCTTGGTTAAAAAAGTACTAAAATAAAATGTAATACTATAATAATAATAATAATAATAATAATAATAATAATATAATAAATGAATAATAATAAAATTTAACAAAAGATTTGAATTTATAACGTTTTATTGAAAAATAATAAAATGAAACAAACAAATAAAACATTTGAATTTGAATGATTTAAAATAGTATCATTAATGAATATCAGCAGATAACGTTTAGATTAAAAAGGGAATATAATAAAAAATAAAATACTGTACATAAAAATGAAATATTATATAATAATATTAGTAATGCATATTAAAAAATACTAAAAAAATACTATAATTGCTTTGTAAAAAAATAAAATGCTACAGAGATGATTTAAAAATATAAACAAGTAAATACACAAGCCAGCAAACCATGAATACATAAATATGAAGACAAATTATTTTGAAAGCTTAATTATTGACTCTGGTTTCCGGTCAGGCAGAGTTAATGGTTTGTACTGAAAATAAAAGCCCAAATATTCATTTTATCTCAGTAGAGATTTGAGCTGTGTGTGTGCTGGATTGGCTCTTTATGTGTTTTTTGTCCTTTCATATTTGATTAGTTTTAAAATAAAATGTTTATAAAACGTAATCCTCTGTAGTCTCTTCCTGACTGTGTGATCCACGCATGATATTACAGATCGCAATGTTTTACATCTTGCTCTTTGTGTCTTCGTGGCTATTAATTAAATAAGTAAATCAACTTTTACATTTTCAGTTGTAGCTTATTTGCCTATAAAACGATTCTTGTGTGTCTGTTGTGCATGTGTAATTGTTACAGGTCTGCCTGAATTATTTAGAAATTTGCAAGACAAACAAGCAGATTGTGTGCGTATGTGTGTGTATGTGTGTGTAGTGTGTGTGTGTGTGTGTGTGCAGTGTGTGTGTGTAGTGTGTGTGTGAGAGAGTGTGTATGTGTGTGTGTGAGAGAGGTGTGTGTGTGTGTGTGAGAGTGTGTAGTGTGTGTGTGTGAGAGAGAGTGTGTGTGTGTGTGAGTCCCTGTGTGTTCACGTGTGTAATCCATGCAAACCTGAGAGTTGAGGTCTGTCTGCTGCATGATAACTTCTCCTGAATATAGCCTAAAGTGCAAATAGATTTAATTTTAAAAAGGCGCTCAGACTGTACCGAGGCTGCTGATGGGGCCTCGGCTGCGGAGCATGCTGGAGCATGCTGGATGTGTCCATGCTGAGCTGCGTGGCGCTCGGAGGTGATTTTTTTTTCTTTTTTTTAGCAGCCCAGTCGAGGCCACAAACTGCAAGTTTTAGTCGCCTCAAACCGGGGACTCCGGGTGTCAGGAGAGTTGATTTACCGGCCTGCACGGTCCTCCTGCAGCACTGATGGGCGTCATGCAGACCATCCATATCTCTATAATTGCATCGCAGACAATTAAGACGCAAATTAACGAAGTGGTGGGCCTATGAAGTGGAATATAACTGAGTACACTGCGCAGCTCACACAGATAGATAACTCACACAGCGATCACAGGCTGGCAGTGACACAGTTTGGCTCAGATTAATCAGACGTGCATGGAGGTAAACCTTGTTCCTCCACCTTATTGTTGGATTTATGTGAACTCATAACACCAGGTTAATTAAATGAGGAAATGAACTGGAAGATCTGACACAAAGTAATGTTTTTTGTTAACTTTTTTTAACAGCAACTCATAGTGTTAGAGTTAAAATTTGCATGTCTTTTATTTTTATTTTTATTTACCCATCACTATCACTGATAACAGACATATTACACACAATTTTAGCCACTTTTGAGGACACACTCTGTGAATCTGCAGCTGGTTGTTGCTCTACTTTACATGAAAGGTGCCCATTTATGCTACCAGTTGATTGTTTGGTAAGACAGAGGCGGAGCTGCAGGGAGGAGGGGTGAGGTGGAGGAGGATGGGGGGGCCCCTCTCCCCCCACCCACCCAACACCCCCTCTCAGCCCCTGCTGCACTGGGATGGCCTGAGAGAGAGTCCCCCACCCTTTGGCGAGAAGGCACCCAGCTACACCCAGCTAAATACAATACAAACTCAATTAAATGCAGTCTCCGCTGCGATTTACCGCAATGAATGATAAATTGGTCGTCGTTCTCACACTGTAGGATCTCTCAAATTGCAATAATAGGCAGAATCGTTATGTAAAATATGCATAGGCCCCACATTTACCAAATTTAGTCCAGGAGGGGCAACTGTCTGTCCGCGCCTTTGTTGGGAAATTCCTGCTCAAATAACCAGGTTTGTCTCTAAAAGCGTGTGTTTAAGGTCAAACTGCAATATGGGCTAAATTGCCACATTGTTACTGTGTGTGAGAGAGAGAGAGAGGACGACCTCCGCAAAATAAAAATGAATCTACGACTCTCACATATTGCGAGAATGCTGAATAATTTTGTGGCTGTCTAGCGTGAAATTAGAACATGGCAAAAGATGGTTTAGCAGTAAACAGTGTAAACAATAATTACAAAAGGGGGGGAGGAGGGAGGGAGGGTCTTTACCTGCAGCCTCTGCAGCAGGGAGGAGAGCAAAACCACTTAAACTCATTTAAAACCTTTATCTAAACCTGCGAACATATTCACCATCATTCCTGTGTGTTTTGTAGTTTTGTAGTGGGATTGCAAATAACTTCCTGAACATCAAAGCAATTCTTTACACACTTTTTGGTATATATTCATTCAAGTGTCACAGAAAATATGAGGCTGTAAAGACTGAATTAAAGATAAGGGGGGGAAAAAACCTTTAAATTTTCTTACCAAAATTTGAATTTTATTAGGGTTAATCTTGGTTAACTGCTTTATGAGCCTGTTTATGTTCATGTTATATAAGCCTGGTGAGTGCTATGTTATTGAGTAGAGAGCAAAGCAAATTTATTTTTAGATAGATAGATATGACAAACTATTTTTTGTTGTAATATTATAGTAAAGCAGGATTTTAAAAGGTGGGTCAATATAACACTAATGCAATGATGGGTTAAATTTACACAATAACTATGGGTAGAAAACCACCAGAGACAAGGGGTTGATTCAGCAAAACCAACAGTAACCTAAAAAAATAAGTTAATCCACTATTGTGAAGGTGCTATGCAAACACACACACACACACACACAGTATAGTTATTTTATTTATATGTCTGTTAATGTACAAACATGTTGTGGAACATTTCTGCGCTTAAACAGATATTAAATTATTAAGTAAAATTGCCATATTCTGTACAAATTTAATATACACAGTTATTTCCCATTCTGTACAGTTTAATCAGTGGATTTCACATCAGTCTTTTTGTATTCACTCGTCTGATCATCAGATAAAAGCTCAAATTAAAATTTCAGGAACCATTTAAAGCCTAAATGTCACTCATACCCTCCTTAGAATAAAACCTCTAGATGGTCTCCTGTGGGAGAGAAAGCAAATCATTTATATTCATTTATCATTTAAAAGAATTTAGAAGAATATAAACAATTATAGGTTATATATGACTTCACCACTGCTTATAAACATTCATTGAGGATTATAGATTTCCAACCTGGTGAGTGTGTAAATACAAACCACTGAAAGTCTTTTTATGAGTCACATTCACAGCAAATATCACAGTAAGTGGTATCACACCGATGCCAGTTATATGAGCTCGTAAGGCCCCTGAAGGAGAAGTGAAAACCACGCAGACTTTTGAGTTATTTTTTGTTTTATCAACGGCACTTTTTTTTGTCTGAAAGTGATCCTGCAACTTTGGAGTTCCCTGAAAACTTGGGAGATTTTAAAACCAGAGACTGTATCTGGTGAGTTACCCCTCCCACTGGGCTCTGCTCGCTTTGAGACATTCAGCGCATAGTTCAATTCTCTCCTCACTGAGGGCATAAAACAACAAGCCCACTATTCATTTGTGAACGTATCTGCACATTCCTTTTTTCCCCCCTCTCTCTCTCCTCTCTACAATTACAGCTCCACGCTGAAACACACTAATTTAATAGAACAGAAAAATCGATGCAGTGTTGTGCAGTCTTTTTTATTTATTTGTACTCTAACAGACACCAGCATGTTGACATGATAGGACCAAACGTGTTGGAACTGGGCTCAAAACATTATCTACAGAAGTGAGGAATGATGGCCCACTTGTGCTTTGCAGGAGCGCGTTGGAAAAGCCGTGGACACAGTGTCGTTCTTGGTTTAATCATAAAAAAGGGAAAGCTCGGGATTTGTAACAAATCAAATACTACAATTTCAAACAGACGTGTCTAATTAACTCAGAAGTCAGGCTGCAGTTCAGGACAGCTGATATTTAGGTTTTGATGGGGGGTGTCTGTGTGCGTACGGCCAACAGCGAGAGTCATGTATCATGGAAAAGTATTGATTTTGCAGTGGCCTGAGAAAGACAGACACACACTCGCTCACCCCCCAACCACCCCCCTCCTTTCTCTTCTCTTTATTCCATTAATCTCTCGGAGCAGTGTAAGATACTGGAGGGTTAGTGTAACATCGTGCAGCTCTAATATATTCCAGCCCTCACTTTGCCTGTGGCATCCATATGTTTAATTCCACTACAAATGTTTTGACAGCAAATGAAACTCGTTTCTTTCTCCCTCTTTTTCCGACATTGTGGAAAAAAAACATTTTTTTTTACCTTCTCTCTGCATCTAGAGGGCTTCTCTCTCTCTCTCGTGTGTGTGTGTGTGTGGTTCAAAAAGAAGCACAGTGATGCTTTATTTAATTGGTTGTGGACCACCTGGAGTTTCAACATTTCCCCTGGCTGATTTCAGACTCCCTCAGGTCAACTATACATGTGATGTCTATAGCTGAAGGAAGAAGCAGATGAAAAATGTCATTTGCAATGCTAAACTGATATAATGGTGCATGGATTATGTTTTAAATTGTGTGTTGTGTTTTATATTAAAAAAAGCAGTTTTTTGTCATGCTCAAAATTTAAAATAAAGAACTTAAAACGGGAAATGTGTGGATTTTTTTTATTTTATTTGTGGCGTGTGTAATCCCTAAGCCTCCGCCACAAGACACACACACACACAAACAAACCTACAGTGTAGAAGGCACACAAAGCACATGACCTGCAGGTGTGTGTACGACAATGAACACCATCGACAAGACACTGCACTCTCTGTATTAGCCTCTCACACACACACTACATCAGGATCTTGTGTGTGTGTGTGTGTGTAACTGTAGGGAGGGTAGATGTGTCGACCAGGAAGGAAGGAGGCTTATGAGGTCACCAGGAGAGAAAGAGGAGGATAGTGGACTAGAGAGGTTGAGAGAGAAAGCAGGGGAGGGAGTGTGTGTGTGTGTGTGTGAAGCAGTCAGGGGGTGGCAGGGGGTTTCTAACGTGTGCTTCCGGTGCAGGATAGCCCATTCATCATTCTCACATGGTGGGTTTACTTTGCCAGTGATAGAGAAAGGGGTGAGGAGCAGCACTACGGGGGAGAATTAATGTGTGTGTGCGTGCTGGAGGAGGAGCACGTCAATTGAGACCGATGGCCAAACCAGATGTGAAGGTGCACACATTTACCTTCCTTCGTGTGTGTGTGTGTGAGGGGTTATGTGGCGTGGTGTGTCACAGGGTCAGATTTACTCCTCCTTTCCCCCTTTACATGTCATATGCCACCTCTCCCTCCTCCCTTACCCCCCCCCCCCACGGACCTCGCCTTCATGCAACCAGACAAACATGCACACGCAGCTGAGCCTCCACCTCTCTGGATTTCTCTCTATCACAAACACCGCATCACATCACTTTAAGGTGTCTTGTTTGAAATGACATCACACTCACATTTGTGTGCGCGCGGGTTCAGAGTGAGGTCAGGTGACATAACAGATGATCCCGTCATGGTCTCAAACAAACAGCTGCTGCCATGACAACAACAAAATATGCAACAGGCCATCCCTGAGAAAGAGGAGGAGGAGGTCAAAGGCCGGAGGATGGATGAGGAGTCACGTCCCTCATCAGAGTAAACCTCATCCACCGCAGTAACTTCACACCTCCTCGCTGCCTCTCTTTAAGTTTTTATCTGTTAAATTGTGACTCGGCTCAACCTGATCGCCCGGTGCTCCTCGAGGGGCCGTGTGCTGACCTCTGACCAGCGGGATCAGCTGGTTTTGTGTTATGGGAAGTGACAGGAAGGAGTCTCAAAGGATGAACCACAGCTTCCCCTACTGGCCACATACCAAAGCACAGTCTGAAAAAGGGGGGTGAGGGGGGCCTGAGGACTGATCCTGGATCATCTGAATCTGATGAACTAAACCAGTTAAAGGATCTATATGATTAAAAGTCAGCAGAGGAGGTGAGATTTGATGGAGAGTGTCTTTTTTTATATATTATTATTCTTTAAAGGGGAAATGGTGAAGGGTGAGAGAGAGGACACTGAGGCGAGGTCGCCGCGGTAACTGGGAATTGGGAACACCTGTGGGATTATGGGATTCGTCATATCATAGACATGCATGAATAATACTCTGATGCAGTGTAATCGTGCACACTTTCTCTTTCTTCTTCTTCGTCTCTTTCTTTTTCCTTGCTTCCTTGCATGCACACACATTGCACACACACACTGCACACACGTCCCTCTGACCTTGTTTAGGGTCACACAGAGGGGGACTGAAATGAGTTTCAAATGTTCACATTATTTATTATTGGGTATCATCTCACTGTACAAATCCCTTACAGATGTTAGCCTCTGGTGCATGCCTGGGTGTGTGTGTGTGAGTGTGTGCAGTGTGTGTATATGGTTAGGAAATGCTACATAAAGAGAGCACATAATACTTGTAAAAGGGAGGTTGGTATGTTCGCGATTGGTGAGGTATGGGGGTTAGTACATGTTAAGTGATGGTGCATCTTTGTGTGTGTGTGTGTGTCAGTATAAGGGGGGGCTAGGCTCTGAGTGACTGGAGAAGAAATGAGGGATGATCTTTATGTGGCAGCTTATTTGTTTTTAAATGCAGGAGGCTCAGAGGCCCCTAACTAAAGGCATCAAGCGCAGGGCAAGAGGGGCGTCCGTCACCGTACTGTCAGCGCACAGAACGAGGAAGAGAGAGGGGGAAGAGAGGGCAGCGCATAATCTGCCTCATGTCTTGTGATCAGCCTTCTTGTGAGTTTCATTTGAGAGATAACGGCTTCTCAAGTTTTTGCAAAGAGAAAAGCAGGATGATCAGCTCACATGCTGACTGTAGTTTCACAAGGTAAAAGAGTCTGATAAGTCAGAGAGAAGTTGCGCATTGATGATGTGATTATGGAGCCACAAAAGTTGAAGGAACTCTGATGTTACACAGATTAATGCAGATCTTGTTCTGGGTTCTGCCTGGTCCCTGAACAGCAGCTGTGAAGCAGCTGTGTCAGGATTTTTGTGAACTGTTAAAACATTGTGCACATAAACTTGAGAATGAAGAAAGTAAACATAGCTGTATAGCATCTAAAAGTATCGCGGGACATAGTTAACACTACTGAGACACTGTCCTTTTATTTTTGCTGGAAATTTGGAAGATTTAAGAACGTGAGAGGAGGTTCCATTCAGCATGTGAAACTTACACAAGGTGGCTATTTTATAGACAAATTCTAGGGTTTTTAATATATTTTAATTTGACAACATTGTGCTACAAATAAAGTAAATAATATTCAGGGCCACATATTCCTTCAAACTATATTCAGATTTTTTCTGTAAATATAACCTGAACAGAAAACTTGAAAATAAATATAGGACATTTTGCAGACTCTTTTTTTTGCTGTCTGGTCAAAATGTTCTGAGCTGGAGAGGTACAGTTGCATTTTCTCTCATGACCTTAGAAATTTTAAAATCCTGGCTACAGTCCTGATAGCGTCACTAGAATAGAAGTAAATGATGTGTGTATGAAAATCTTCCAGATACACTGAAGGATTAAATGGTTGAGAAAATGTTCTTACGTCTTTGGCCAATAAAACTCATAAAAATCCTTTGGATTATCCCAAAAATGAAAACAAGGCTGTTTTTCTCAGTTAGTCTCAAAAGGCCAGAGACACAAAACTGAAGTCTCAATGTAAAATAAATGCTTACATGTATTATATGCTTACATGTATTATGTATTAAATAATATATATTATTATTATTATTATTATTATTATTATTATTAGTTTGAAGTATATAGTAGTACATATTATAATAGTCAATGTAGTAGTAATATCACAATTACAATTATATTATTAGTTTTAATAAAACAATTATCAATTTAGTATAAACAAAAATATGGATTTTTTTCAAATGTAATTTGTGAAATTTAGAAAAATCTTCTTTAAATAACTTTTTGTAGCTTTTAGGATTAGTTGGAATAAATGAGAAAGTTCCACATAATTTTCCTGACGGGCTGCAGTTTGCCTGATGTCTGGTTGTAATGAAACTCTCTGGAAAAGGTCAGCGGTGAACTCGGAGGAGCGGAGTTGAGGACCGGTTGGTCACCAGGCTCGCCTCAGGACAGGGGGGTCAGCTTCGTCGCAGCCTGGATGGAACTGCTGACCTTTCTGGTGTCAGAGAAGGGGTCTGTGTGTGGATTTAGTGTGTGTGTGTGTAAGCGTGGCCTCGCCTGGGGGGAGGATTGGAGGCAGGTCATATATAAATGTGCCCACATGTTGAGACAGGGATATATGTCGCCTCTGAGTTGGGATTTTTATTTTTCTTTCTGGGTTTTTTTTAGCTGGATATCAGGAAATAGATAAAGAACACACACATATAGAGGAGGGGGAGGGGACTTTGGTACTTTGTAAAACACCTCGGGTTTCTGTTTTTGGCCCACACACTAGAGAGTCCTTGGCAGAAGCTAAATGGACGAAAGTAAATAAAAGTGGCCATTATGTGTGGGCTCCAGTAAATAGCTGCTCTCTTGTCTCTCTGTGCTTCAAAAAGAGGGGCGGAAGATGCGATCACGAGGAAAGCCCGTGTCTTTTCTTCTCCAGCCACTATAGAGGGGGCCTGCACTCTCCTCCCCTGCCTCCCCCTTCCTTGTCTTCTTTACCCCCATTTTTTCCCTCCCCTCTCCCCTTTTCAGCTCTCTCTTTCTGCTTCCTGTCTCTCTCTCTCTCTCTCCAGTTCACTTCTGTCATCCCTTCTCCTCTTCGTCCTTCTCCCCTCGCTGTCTCGCTTTGCCCGCCCAGTCTTTCTCAAACACGCAGGAAGGGAGAGATCAATGGTGTCCTCGGAGAGAGGGAATTACACAGCTGAATTTCGATGAGAACAGAAGAAAGGAAGAGGAAGGGAGAACAAGCAGAGGCGGGGAAGGCATGTGAAAAGGGAGAGAGGGAAGAAGGATAGTATATCCTTCAAGGAAAAAAAAAAGAAATGGGAGGAATGTGGAAAAGTATGTAAAAGACTGGATGAGTGTGAGGGAGCACTGCAAAAGACTTGATGCCAAAATTTAGGCGATAGAATTCAAAACTGCAATCCTTGAAAATGAATCTTCAGTAGAGTTTTAGGAGTGGTGTGCAGTTTTAGGTGTGTGAGTTTTAGGAGTGTGTGTGCGGGCGTGTGTGTTGCTGGACTGAGATAACATCCATAACTGTGAGCATCGGCCCATAATTTGTGCTGACAAGTGAATGCCTGTGCCTGTGTCTTATTTGCTGGGATTGAAGAGATATTTCCTGTTTATTAGGGGGAATCTGCTGTGGTTGCATCAACACACACACACACTCAAGTGGTAAGAGAGATGTGAAAATAGCAAGAGATAGGGGGGCAGAAAAACAGCAGCTACACTGAGATTTGTATCATGAGTCAACTTCTTTTCCATCCTGGTGTGATGTTATGAGGTGAGATGTTAACATGTATTCAGACTTGTGGGCTTAGATATGACCTCTGACCTCTGCTCAAGTTTTTCTGCCGTCACCGTGTAGCCTGAACATCGTCAAGGTCTGGCTGAACTTTTGCTTTGCTGCTCTTGCAGAGTTTTGAGACCTCTGTCTGTGAGATCTCAGCCTCCGCCATGTTGAATTAGAGGTGAATGATTTTGTTTGTGGTGTTCTCAGCATTAAAGCACACGCGCATTAAGAGTGTCAACAGCATGTGTGTCTTTCAAGGAAAAAATGCCCTGGTGCTTGTCTCGGTAATCCACAGACATTTTTGTTAGAGATTAGTTTAAAAGAACGCTGGTCACTGTGATTTGTGTGGATCATTTTTTTTGGAAAGACCCTGTCAAAAAAAGCTCAATGAGTATAATTCAATTTATCTCCATCGTAAGGGTTTGTGTGTGTGTGTGTATGTGTGTGTGTGTGTGTGTGTGTGTGTGTGTGTGTGTGTGTATGTGTGTGTGTGTGTGTGTGTGTGTGTGTGTGTGTGTGTGTGTGTGTGTGTGTGTGTGTATGAAAACAAAATAAAACAAAAAAAAACACCACAACAGCATGACTGCTGATACAACTGCAAATTGGGTGAACCCATCAAATTTCAAACTTGACTTGACCGTATTGTGCCTAAAATCAACTGTAAACATCTGAGAAACCCTCACGTTCTCGTCCTCTGCTGATCCTACAGCACTCCATGTGGCAAGATGCACAAAAGACTGCAAGACATTTATTTTTAATTCACTTTAAAAAAAAGGAAAAAAAACACCTCTGCAGGGTTTGGAAATGGTCAACAGAGTTGAAAGCAAATGTGGCAAACTGTCCGCCCCACATATCCAGACTCTTTCACCTCACTACTTTAATGTCAAGCCTGTCTGTTTCTTGTCATGCTTTTTGTAATCCTTTAGTGGTTGGGAAAATGTCTCTCAATTTCTGCATACAGAGCAAATTGAGTGCTTTCAAAAAAAAAAAAAAAACATTTCACAAAACATTTAATAAAAGCTTCTTAGTGTGTGCTGTTAGAAACTGTAACATACAAAGATATTTACTGGGTTTGTTGAGGGCGTTCAGGCTGCTGTCTGTTCTGTCTCTGTCTATAATAAATCAGCAAAGCAATAAAAAAGCAGGAATAATTCCAATATTCGTTGGGTAAGGACCTGGCTGTTCATGTGATAAGTGCCACTCCTAAAATCCTAATGATGCTGCTGGCACCAGAGAGCCATATAAAGCGGTGTTTCAAATGAAAGGCCTGTTTTTGGCTGAGCAGCCGCAGACGGCCAAAGAGAAAGGAGCAGTGGAGGGGCCTGATGAGAACCTGGGATAACACCATCTCTCCTGGCTCTGAACTCTGCACAGGGCCTGAACGGCGTCAATTACTGGGAGATATACGGGCCGGCCCGTTTCCACCACTTTACTGAGTCCCCTTCAGTCGCAGCCCACTCAGACTGTAAATTATCACTCCCCCGTACTAAGTTTGCAGCAGTTTGGAGTCACCAGTGAGACCCTCCTCTGTCTCGGTCCGAATCTTAAGGAATTCCCTCCCTCTGTGTGCCAAACCCCAAACCATTGCAAACCGGAGCTGTGGAGCGTGCAGCTGCACGCCCATGTGGACACGCTCACTCGCAAACATTGATTTAAACACACACAAATGCACACAAATGTTCGTATATGGTATATAAAAATCCCCTGGAGCTATAGATCATTGGGAACAGGTAGAGACTTTAGCATGTGCTTTACACACACACACACACATACACAGGCTGTATATCACTGAGGTGGGCAGGGACGTCAGCACTTCCATACACAGTGAGCCTTATTGCAGAGTTTAATAGAGGAAAGCCAGCATGAATCCCCACAGTCATTCTGTTCCAGTCAAACACACCATTCACTACACACTGGACCTGTGTGTGTGTGTGTCCCTATGTACTGTACATCATGTGCTTCAGTGTGTTTGTGGTTAGATAGATGTATACAATATGCATGTATGAATTTGACTGAGTGTATTCTCATGCAAATATAACAACCTGTGTGTGTGTGTGTATGTGAGTACATTTGTATGCACTGTATCTGCAACATCTGAGAGAATATGTGTGTGTGTGTAGTAGGATGTGGTAGGATGGGGGCCATATTGACCCATCAGTGCTGCTCTGTCACCTCTTCTCTTTATGAGTCTGGCCTTTTAAAAACACACTGGATTTATGGTCAGTTTGGGCGCTATCTCAGACACGGTGTAAGTGTGTGAGGGAGGGAGAGTGTGTATGTGTGTCTGTATGTGAGAGAGTCAAGAAAAGATTTTTTTTCCTTCTAAACACCGACACTAATGTAGAAAATTAGTCTTGTTTGCTGTCAAAAGTGGAATTAACCAAATAAACAGTCAAAGTGATGAAAGGGTTATTAGCACTGTTACTCCGAACGTGTGAAAGAGAAGTTATGATTTATATGTGTGTATGTGTGTGTGTGTGTTTAAATACAAGGAGAAATAAACCAAGTACTACAACGTTTCTGACCACCTCAGGTGTCTCAATTACAAATAAAACAGCAAAAAATGGTATGAAGATATGAAGAGTTGCCTGCATCAACTGCACTTCCAGTTATGTCAGAAGTTAAAGCATATACAACAAAAAAATGACTATAATGGGAGAGAAAAGGACCCACACTTTGTGGACTTTCAAGCATTAATAAAGGAAAAGCACCAAATGTTCTCATAGTTTCACAGATACATGTTTAGTTTGGGCTGTAAACTATCAGAGTGTTATGTTTACTCATGTTGACCCCGAACCAGGTCGAACCAGGTTATCTGAGTAAGAGCAGAATCCTCCCTGCGCGTAAACATAATGATTAATGTCGATATTAACACTTACACACCCACTGCACATGTATACAGGGGCTGAGCGGTGCAGATGGCTACTTGACATCTCTCTCTCTCTCTCTCTCTCTCTCTCTCTCTTTCTCTCTGTCTACAACGTGAAATCCCACGTCATCTTAAAAAACGCTCCGCTCCCAAATTTGCCCCAAATTGATTTCACAGTGCGAGAATCCCCCTGGAGAGCGACAAAATAAATTCCGCTTCTGCTCTCCACGAGAAGCGCCCACAGATTTTTTAGCTTAAACCTCAGATAAGCAGACGCGGAGGATTTTCTTGAGACTATGCATCCTTTATCTGTGGTTCTAGGTGCTATGAGACTGTGGATGGAGTCTAATGTGTGGTCCATTTGCTTCATTAATGGGGCAGACACAAGCCGTTCAGCCAAGAAAACGCCTATTGTTCCCTTTACCTTCCCTTTTTTAATGTGTAGCATTAGTCCAGCAGTTGTTAGTGCTAGACCATAGTGCTTTGCTGATGGTCAAATGACAAAGTCTTAATAGAATATAGTGGGACCGGCAGGACAAAGGTGGGCAATGTTCAGCTGGATGCAGCCAATTTCTGTGTGAGAGGCCTGCCTAAAAACCCTATTCATAGGCCGTCTAATGCTGGTGCGTAATTAAATGTGATTACTGGAGCAGAGGGCTTCTCTCTCCCTCTCTGAGGGCCACACACAGGACTGGAGGCAGCGTGCATGCGCTCATTAAGGAGGCGCTAACAGATGTACACAAGCAACGACCACAGGCATACCTAAAAATCGGAGCCATATCTCTTTCTCCCCAACACACACAAATATGAACAGAAGTAAAACAAAAAATGTTAAAAATGTATCTCCGAAATGTCAACTTTTCAGGCTAAAAAAAGCAGGATTGGGTTTGAAAGGGAATAAGCCCGGGGTGGTAATCTTTTTTTTTTTAAACCCAGGGAGTATGTAATCCTTCAACTGAAGTTTAAACATGAGTTGGAGTTGCAAAATTTTTACCTGACAGTTTGTCACCAACCAAAGTCTCTCCAAAAGCACAAAAACAAACAAACACATGCCGAGTAATGTAGCAGTAAATAAAAATCAGGGTAAACTATGACCTTCAGTCAGTGATAATCATAAAGCAAACAAGCAGAAATATAAACAGAAATCAATTATGGTTTACACACTTTACACACACACACACACACACACACCTTGTCTGGCCTGCTCTCCGGTCCAGTTTCCTGGGCAGACACAGTCCCCTGGTGCTCATGGGAAATAGTGAGCATGCCAGGCCCCACAAAGGCGTCCTTTCAGCCGCCCGCATGCTTGACCTGTGCAGGGTCAGCGCTCTGCTTTGTGCCCCGTGACCCCCGAGTGACCTGACGGGGTCTGACAGTTAGGGCCCGAGGTCAAATCCAGATGCCTGCGTCCAATTTCGCCCCGCCCCGACTGGGTTATCCGTCCAAATCTGCCCTAAAATTTGCCCCCCCACTCTTACCCCACCCTAAAACCCACTACTACCTCCACACATGACTGAGTCCCATAGAAATACACTGGTACTCTGCAGTCTAATTGGACTACTGTGGAGTAGTGCTCACACTAAAACTCAAACTCTGTCTCTCTCTCTCTCTTTCTCACACACACACACACACACAGGCCTGACCCCCTGTAACTGCACTAATACACCATCCCATGGCCTTTGGTCTATCTTGAGGGATTAGGTGCAGAAAGACACACATACCTAAGCGCGGATACATCCACACACACACACACATTCACATATGCACACATACACACACACACACTTATGAGCGCAGCAGGCCTGGCTGAGGGTCTACCTTGAGGGATTAGGTGCAGAGAGACAGGACCCTCCAGCCAATCAACCGGTCTGTCACATTGATTTTGAGGGGTCACTGGTGCACAATGGCCAGGGTTTTCCTGTCTTAACCTCTCTGATCACACACACACACACATGCACACACACACACACACACACACACTAATGACAATAAACTTTATTTATATCCTTTAAGTAAAAGGCAGAGCTTTATGGGAGGGTAAAATACGAAGAATAGTAAACAATGAAAGGTAAAAATAGACAGCACGAGAAAAAAAACTAAAGACTGAATTAGAGGGTGAAAAGAAATCCTGATATATATGGAAACTATACAAATACACAAGGTTATAAATTATTACATGTTTAAGTCTTTAAAAGTGTGTTTTCACAGGAGCTTGTTAAATATGATATGGAAAGAAGGTAATTCTTCAGACAGGACTTACGAAGGCACACACAAACACAAACACAAACCCACACACACACATCTATACAATTCAAAATTCCCCCCTGTCCGCCTCTCGAAGCTTCATCACATCCCTGCTTCTGAAAATCCTCCGTCCTCAGGGGGAAAGCACACCCAGCTGGGGGAAAGCTCCCAGGTCAACCCCCCCCTCCTCCTCCCATCCAACCACTCGCTCCCTCTTCTCTTTCCTGCTCAAACAACACAATAGTCTATGGGAGAGGGCACCGGGCAGGCGGAAATAAACCCAGCAACTGCCAGCAACGTTTCAGGTGCTCTGGCCGATTATTTTCTCTGACGTCATCCGTGATTAGCCTGTTCTGTTTTAGTCTTTTTTGTTCCCCCTGCACACCTTTAGCCCTCGTATCCCTCTGTTGCCTGTTTCCCTTTCCTGAGGCATCTGGAAAAACAGGATTCATGCATGTCTGTTGGTATTGTTTTGATTACAGAGCTCATCAGTGGTGGAGGACCTAGACAGTCCCTTCAGTTAATAATAAAACAAACTGGAAATAATCAATTACAAGTAAAAGTATTAGATTTTAAGTACTAAACACAGAAATTCTATCTACAAATTTTAAATTTAAATATCAAAGATAAAAGAAAAATGGCTTCCATGACTGGTACGCTCTCACATATGACATTAGATTGTGACTGATGCATCAGAAGCAGTTTGCTGTTGCTGTTGGTCAAGAGTTTCAAGTTTTAGCTTTGAAACAGTTCTGTACTTTTGTCCAATCCCAAACCTACTGTAAAGTTCAGACCTCCTCCAAAGGATCACAAGATAAATCTGAGTGACCATGAGATAATTATTGGACAGAAGGAAAATAAAACAACATAAATTTGTATTTTCTAATCTTTAATCTTTAATCTGTTTAATCTTTTTTTTAATCTTTTACTTTTTTCTTTACTGAATCAGAATCATCAATCAAAAATAGGTTTTCATGTAGGAAGGAATTTGCCCTGATATATTGGTACATAACAATAAACATAATAAGTAAAAAAATATAAAGAAATGTAAAACACATACATATTGCAAGTAGAGAAGCATAATTATGAAGTAGAAAACTGTCAATAAAATATAAAAAATATTATTTAAAAAACACCATGTTAGTTTTTTAAGTAAAAGAATTGTACAGTTTTGTGCAGGGATATGTAAAAGTTCACAGTATGAAGTTTAAAGAATATCTGAGCTGTGCAAGCTCTCTCCATCCACTCCATCTGAAATGTGGTGTGTAGTAGAAGTTAATGAGGCAGCATTAAATGGAAACAGTCAAGTAAAGTACACAATAACATGAGGTTCTTCAGAAATCATAAAACCAGTGGTGGAATGTAACTAAGTACAATTACTCAAGTACTGTATTTAAGTGCAGTTTTTACTTTACTTGAGCATTTTCTGCTGCTTCTCTTCAACTAAATCTCAGACAAAACTGTACTTTTTGCTCAACTACAATTATCTTACAGCATTACTTACTAGGCACTTTGCAGATTCAGATTATTAATACAAAATTTAATTAACTCCTAAATTTTGATATTATGGGATAAGCTACCAAGCAGTATATAAATTGAACAATTGTTTAAAAGGTAGTTAAAATTAGCCCCATCTTTAGCAGCACTTTTACATTATTAAATTGATAAACACATTAAGCCTTTAACAATTATAATCTAATAATATAATCCACATTATTCTGAAATGTGCCATTCCACATAATCAATACTTTAACTTTTGGTGCTAATATTTTTAAAAATTGAACAATTTTAATAATAGAGTATTTCTACACTATGGCGTTACGTTTACTCATGTGGATCTGAGTACACCTTCCACCTCTGGATAAAATCATGATTTTTATATTAATATTTGTATTATATGTATATCTATATTCTATTGCATGCTTTTATTTACTTTGGTTTGATATTTTATGTTATGTAGTATTTCCTATTCTTATACCTTGAACTTTAGTGCCCCTGCGCTGTGTGACCACCAGGGGGCTCCACCGTGTCCACACATGATGAGCGCAGCAGCCTGTGTTGTCTTCAGGCTCTTCCTCGACTGTGACTCCCACTTCCTGGATACACGTTGAGGAAAAGAAAAACAGCTAGCTCGGACTCTGCGTTAGCATCTCACCGAGTTTATATCAAACTGTGGCTTATAAACACACATAAAAGCGCTTTTATTTTGCGGTAAATGATCGTTTAATACCGCCAAAGTACCGATGATAACGTAAACAGGGGAGAGAGGCGGTGGGCGCAGAGAAAGGTGAGTTAATGAAACTACACCTGCCCGCTATAATGTTCAGTATAATCAACCTGTTGTGTTTTATTTTGATATATTTTACATTTACGGTTGTGTTCGGTTTGTGTGTGTTACAGCTAAAGACTAAAGGCTCAACTGTGTTAAACTCTCAGCCTTTTTGTGTGTTTCCCCCCCCACACAGAGCGCCACGTCATTGATCAGCGGAGGAGAAAGACAAACACGGATTAAAGCCTCGGAGGAGACACCAGCCCGGCTCCTCTTCACCGTGAACCCCCCCCAAGGAACCGGACGCGTTTTATTACCGGAATAGGACCAAGGAGGGGCTGAAGATGACGGCGTCCAACTGGGGTCTCATCATGAACGTGGTGAACAGCATCGTCGGGGTCAGCGTGCTCACCATGCCCTTCTGCTTCAAACAGGTGGGTCACCTGTGCAGGTGCTGCCGAGGAGGAAAAAACAAAAACGCCCTGTTTTTATGTTGACTGTGGCGCGGTTTAGGTCACTTACTCACACAGGTGGAGGAAGCTCTACAAGTTATGATTCTGTGTTCACAATTTTATGTAAATAAAAGTACTAACAATAAGCTATGCCGTATGTACCCATTGTGCAGATAGCCCCTTCTCACAATAAAGTGTTTTATATTATTGGATGACAATCTATCTAATAATTTAATGAAAATATATATATATGTATATATAAAAATATTTATCTGCTGAGTAGCCTGTGATTTTGCCATTAAACTTTTCTCTCAATCTGTTATCTTACATCACAGTTTATTTGATTATGATTATGTTTTGTATTATTATTCTGAATCTCTAAAGTAACGAGTAACTAAGGTTAACAAATGATGTATGTATGTAACACAGTAAAAAGTACAATTTATGGCCCAGAAATTTATTTGAGTAAAAGAATAAAGTAGCTGGAAATGGAAATACTCGAGTTAAGTAGTAACCCCCAAAGTACCTCCTAACTCTACTTAAGTAGAGTGTTTGAGTAAATATACCAGGTAACTTTCCACCACTGCTTATGTAATAATACTGTATATATATATTATTCCTCACTATTATTCATATATTACCTCCACAGAAATGTACATTGCACTTTCCTGCTTTTTGTACTTCTGATTAAACTGCTAATGAATTGGCTATTAAAATGTAAGCAGTACCTTTATATTAATTAATTAATTAATATCATATGCCAAGCAATCTTATAAAAATGTCTAACACACAACTTAATATAAAATGATGTTGTATACACTTAGTTGTAGTTTTGGGTGGTGTTTGATTATATGGAGATAATATGTTTCTAATATTTACTGGGACAATTCAGTACAAAACAACACAATTAGACAGCAACACAAACTACAGCTCACCAGAATAACCAGAAAGTTGTTCAGTCAACATCTTTAAGAAGCATTTTCACCAAAAAGCTTCCCTGTCACTTTGGCCTTGCTGTGTTTTGTACGGTTATTGTACATCAGTGTGAAGGACTATTTGCTTAGTAGGTGACTGTGTTAGCATTACAGCTCGACAACTTCCTCATAAGATCGGTGAGCAACACGTTGAACATAAACAACAACTCCCTCTGTGCACACAAATACAAACCTTTTTGTGTTTGCAAAAGCTCTTCTGAAGTCCCCTCTGGCAAAATACTGAAGGACAAACAACACCCCCCAAAGCTCTCTGTGGGAAAAATAGGACAAAGAGGGAGGAGGAATTCATAAAGTGTCATTGTCACCATGGTATGATCTCAGGAAACTGTTTGCTTTGAAGAGTTTCAGCCTACTTCCTGCCTCACTGCCTCTCTGTGTTCATTGTGTGCAGCCATGAACCAGTTTGTACACAGATGAAATGAGGGCAATATTCGTTGGTACTTATGTACTGAAGAGCCTTTTTTAAAAAGCTTGCCCAGCATTATTTAACATAATATTTTTACCGGGCCTTTGATTCCCTGTAAATTGAAAAAGAGCAATACACCTCTACACATTTTCAAGATAGTGTCCTAATAAAGTCTAGACTACCTTCCCAGAATACAACTGAAGTGTACACTGCAGTTTTATCTTCCCCTAGATGGTGGTAGAATATTTGTAATATTTATTTATATTTAATGTCATGGATATCCTGTACATGGACAGGCCCCCCATTGTTCTGTTATATCTTGAAGTGTGTGTATAATTTGTCTCAGACTTTTCCTTTCTGTAGCCATTTACAACTTTGAGTCAAATGCTTAATATTAAAAATGCTTAATATTAATATATAATATTAATATATATATTAATATAATAATATAATAAATATTATTTTTAGTAACATGACCAGGTTTCAGGACAACTCTATGGATTTATGTCATGTGTTCAAGTGTTCCTCTGTTCTCTTACAGTGTGGAATAGTGCTGGGAACTCTCCTGTTGTTCTTCTGTTCGTGGATGACCCACAAGTCTTGCATGTTCCTGGTCCACACGGCAAGCGGCACCAAAAGAAGGACCTACGCAGGATTGGGTCAGTTTGATTAGTAATGAATGACAGATATATTTTAAAAATGTTGAATGTGCTGCTTTGTATTTATTGCTGACAGTAGAACAATGATTCTGCCTTTATGCAATTCAGGAAAGGTTTTTAATCTTCCACTTTTAGTGTTATCGGTGCCCAGTTTCTGGCAGGACCATCATAGATAAACATCTTGTTGCACAGGAAGTTCAGAGTTTCACAAAAAGCACTCCTTTAAAATGGAGGGAGAAGTTGGTAATTAGCAGTAGCAACGATATGAAAACACCATGAAAAAAATGATAAAATTGTGTCAGCAACAGAAACTTAAAGTTCACTTATAGAAAACCATGTCAAATGATGATTATCAGATTTTAAATTTAAGCTACTGTACTGTAGTGCAGATAGTGGATAACCAGTGAGCTTTCAGATAAACAAAGTTATGGCGGTTTGATCTTAGGTGTTATTAAAACAGAAAGTATTTTTAGGACACTGCCATCTGTTTATCCACGTGTTGTTCACACTGATGTCGCTCCTGTCTCTGTAGCTTTCCACGCTTATGGGAAACCTGGAAAAACACTGGTGGAGACGAGGCAAGTCTTATAATTGATTCAGTACACACTTTATGTTCATTCAAGTTCATGACTTGATTTTCTACATATATTCTACAAAATTGTATTTATTTCCAAAACCATAGACACTACTAATAATTCTGACTGTCCCTTCTGTCTCCCCCTGCAGTATGATCGGTTTGATGCTGGGGACCTGTATTGCCTTCTACGTTGTGATAGCTGATCTGGGCTCAAATTTCTTTGCTCAGCTGTTAGGTTTACAGGTTTGACATCAGTATTTGCTATATTTATCACTGAGGCTTTGAACATTTGTGAACATTATTGAGATATGGTCCTGTTGTTGTAAATATTGAAATATTATCATGTCACACTATCCTCTAAAGGTGACCTTCAGTTTCCGTGTGCTGCTGCTGTTTGCTGTGTCTCTGTTCATCGTCCTCCCTCTGAGTCTGCAGAGGAACATGATGTCCTCCATCCAGTCCTTCTCCGCTATGGCTCTCATGTTCTACACCCTCTTCATGTTCACGGTGAGCCAACCAACACACAGGTGGCTGTACTCAGTGCAGCGCATCTGAATAGACTGCAAGGGGAAACACACTTTTGCTTTGTTTGCGAAGACTGACAATCAAAATTCCAAAATGCATGAGTTAGCTATACAGTTGCACAGCACAGTAGGTCATCTGAAGTTCACTGTAAAGCACAGTGATAATCTGGCTCCTGCAGTACAATTAATTGTCAAGGTGTATGTATAAAGTTTCAACTACATCAAGAACGCTTGTTGAAATGTTTAAGTGCAAAGTAACAGTGAACAGTCAATTCTTTTTTTTATGTAAAGAATGGAGAACTGTTTTTCTTACATTTGTAGTATTAAATTACTTTATATTGTCTTTTTTTGTTGATACATTTTCATGTTTTCAGCATAGTTCACTGACATGCTCTCTGTTTTAACTTTTTGTTAAAACAGAGTTTGGAGAAATGTTACTTTGTTGTATTCTGGCTTAATTCTTCCTTATTTGCTCAATTGGGCAGAACTGTGTCTTTTTTACCAACAAGATATGGTCTTGCTCCTCTCTTTTTTTTTTTTTAAAGAGCAAATTCACACTGAATTACATCAGGCAGAAAACAATTGCTGCACTGCTCTTTGTAGGCTGAAACAAAGGCTTTCCCTTGGGAAGAAGACAACACTTGGAAATGGCCACTAGAGACATTTAAGCACTTAAAGTGTAAAATAAACTGAGGTCATCAACTCCACTAAATCACAAACCTTTGCAACTTTAGGGAATTATCTTTCTATATTTGCTCTCTGCTTAGGTATAAATATGTCAAGTGCATTTTATGGATTTCAGATTTCCTACAGACTTGTTTTTCTAGCTCATTCATTCATTCAAATTCATGTGTTTGACATTTTACTTTAATTTCTTCTAGGAAAGAGACATTTATTCTCTGATCCTAAATCACCAGGTCAACAGCACTATGGCAGCTGGCTGTTTAAACATGTCTTATGCTATCCTTAACTATTACTTGGACACAGCTATCCTTCAGGAACCTTAAAAAATAGAAGATTTTCACATTGAAAAAGTTGGAACAGGCAAATGTCTGATTGATAATCGTCAAATCAGTTAATGGATTTGTCTTTTCAGTACTACTGTAAACTCTAAATTGTTAAAGAATAAGAAGTTTACTTTGCATGTAAACTGTTGATTTAAAGGCATCAGAGCAGCATAGAGCATATTTCGAGCCACTATAATTTTGTACCAAATATATTAAAATCCACTATCGAAGCAATAAAACCGTTGTGCAGCTTTCTCACAGCTGACTTTTACTTCATAGGCTTGTGTTCAGAGGTGCAACATAGTCAAAAGTTTGACTCCAGTGTGAGTCTAGCAGCGGCTTTTCTGCCTCTTGTGATTCAGTTCCTTTACTCTTTAAATGCACACACAGAGTTTGTGTGTCTGTGTGTGTGTGTAGTTCTGTTTTACTGACCTGTAGTGCTGCTTCCACAGACTTCCCACTGCCGTTCACGGTCTCTCTGTGTGTGATGTGACAATGGCAATAACCTGGAGCGTTAGTGTGGTGTGTGTCTGGCTTCAGATCCAGGCCCGGCCCAGTCCAGACCCCTAACCCTCTAACAGTGATGTATCTCCTTCCCTCTCTCCTTTCATCCTACCCCTGTTGTTCCCTCCTGTTCCTTTCTGCTCATTGTACCACTTTATTTCTTTCTCTTCCTGTTTTGTCCCCCCGTGTCCTCTTCTCCTCGATGACCTCCTCCTCTCCTTCCTCCTCTGCACCCTTTGTTTCGAACCCCTCTGTCCCACCGCTGTGTCTGCTGCTGGTGCTGTAGATAGTGTTGTCGTCTCTGCGCTACGGCATAATCTCGGGCTCCTGGGTGGAGCGGGTTCACCTGTGGCGCTTCAATGGCGTCATTCAGTGCCTGCCCATTATCGCCACAACCTTCTGCTGTCACCCGTAAGTAAACCCACGGAAAAACCACCCCCAAAATAACACCACCGTAAGGGCGGTGGGGGGGGGTGGAGAGTGAAGGAAGCCTGACGTTTCCCCTGCAACCTTACGCTCCTTAAACCCCCCCTCACTTCCCAGCTATCTGAACCTTTCGCCCACTCCTCTCAGTCATCCCCATTTTTTCACCTTGATTCGGGTTTGGTCTGAGCCATTTGAGCTCTGTGAGTGTGTATATGTGTGTGTGTGTGTGCGTGCTTGGTGGCAGTAGTGACGAGGCAGAGGTGCATAACATACTTTAGTGAAAGTTTAGCTAAGCTGCCTTCCCACTGCCGCCCTGCGCCCAGGATGAGCAACCTCGGCGTGGGGAGGCTGGAGTGCTCTGCTGTCCTTTTGGGACTTAATCATGTAATTAAAGGAACAAGAAACACATCCTGATCGAAAACCTGTGGGGTGTTTTTGTCTAGATTACCCTTTCATAAGTCTCTCTCTTTTTTTTTTTAATCAGATTTATCAGTTTACTTTTATTTACTACGTATTACCTTCATTACTAGTCTTTTCAGCTGTGACAGGTTTTTTTGTTCAGTATGCAGGTTTTTTGTCATGTCTCTTTGTTGTTCCCCTTTCTTCATATTCTCTGGTTTTCTTTCCTCATTCATTACTTTCATTATCTGTCTGTGAGGCGTCAGCATGGGTGCAGCCCCCCCCCCCCCCCTTCCCCTCACCCCGTCCTCTTCCCCCACTTGTCGTCATTTGGTTTGGGCTGTAACCCCCTCCCCTCCCCCTCCTTCCCTTCAGATGGTGCTGTCCTCGTTCAAACACGAGCTGCTCAGCGGCTGGTGGCTAGGGCAAGTCAATATGGTGCGCTGGGAGGGTGTGTTTCGCTGTCTCCCCATCTGTGGGATGGCCTTCGCCTGTCAGTCGTAAGTACTCCTCCCACCCCTCCACCCGCACGGGGACCATGTAATGAAACTAATGTCAAACAAGCCTCGAAACAAGATTGAGAACAGGGAAAAATCTGACAGTCTGACTGTCTAACTCCTGCAACGGATGAATGAAATCTTTAATTGTTGCATGTAGAAACTGTGCACAATTAGTGCATGTACATCCACATCATTCCTTTAAGCCACAGTGGAGGGTTTGGGGTGAGTCATAAAAAGACTCAAGTTTGTGGTGGAGGTGAGGTGGTTGTTAAGGGATTTCTGGTTGCAAAGGGAGGCTGCTTATTTTTGCTAATGTGCTTTTCACAGTCAGCTGACCTGTTTCTGCTCCATTCTGCTCTCTCTGGAATTAACCTGAGACATATACTGCTTTTTGTCCACACCACTTTGCTTTTGCTAAATGCTACAAAAGCTACAAAAAGAATTTGCTGCATGAAAAATTGGTTTCTAGATTTTAATTTAAAGTTTTAGTGTTTACAAACAAAAAATATACATGGATGTAGACCAAATTAGTGTGGCAAATACTGCACATAAATTAAGATATTTTCTTTTACCAGATAGTGAGAGGGGTTTCGCCACAATCTTGGCATTCCATTAACTTTTCCCACAGTAACTGCAGACATCATACCATCTACATGTCACTTATCACAGCTTAATCAGAGCTTCTCTGAGTCACAGAGTCATTCATTTCTCCAATTTCATCCATCTGCATGCTCTGTCACTGCCTCTTTTGTCCTGTCCTCTACACTTTAGCGCTTGCTCTGGGTTTGCAGTGAGTTGAGCGGGTGAAGGGTAACGTGTGAAGGTCTAATGGGATCCGCGTGTACGAAGCCTTATCTTTGATTTGAACACGGCGCTGGGGAGCGATGTAGGGAGTGTTACGGTGAGGTCATTAGGAGCCAGGTGTTTGGTTGGTGGTACTGTATGGGTTTGTTTGTGTGTGAGAGCAAGAAAAAGAGAGTGAGGTAAGTGGCAGGAGTGGGTGAATGTAGCCTCAAGAGTGAAACAGGACTTTAATTAGTGTAATCGCACAAAGCCAACATAACGTTATGGTATGGTGGGTGCGTTCATTAGCAAGTGAGGTGTGCGCATTTTAGAAGAAGAAGAAAGTGCGTGCCTGTGTGTGTTTATGTAAGTGTGTTTTGTGTGTCGGATCCCACTAGCAGCGCTGAGTGATATTTGGCAGGGTGATTTCTTGGCCTGTGGTCAGGCCGAGCGAGGCAAGCGCTCCGTTAGGCGGCAGGCAGCTTAAGCCAAACCACTAATCAACACATTGGCCTGCCGCCATCTTACAGACACACACTGATGTATTCACAGGCTGATTAAACAGCTCTCAGCACATTGGATTTTTATTACATTCATGAAATGTGTTTACTTTCAGTTAAAACATTACTTAACATCACCATTATGACAGGATGGGAGCTGGCCCTGTTGTTTTTTGGCTGCACGTTTGAATAGCGAGGAGCAGTTAGCTCATAATAGAGGGACATAAGAAAAACATGTGCAGCGAAAATGTCCCTCTGTGATGCTACTGTCAGCATGCTTTCAACTTCAAGTTAATGATATTATCTACAGCACACACGCCAGCCCTCCCAACACATACACATCCCTACATAGTCATATTTCCTCCGTTTAAAGGCAGTGTTAAAGCAAAAAAACATTAGCCTCTGAGTCAGGACTATTGAGTGACCATTAGATGTTTTAGCGCGCCACTTACAATATGCAGTTTTATTTAACCTTGGCCATGAGATTTACTGGTTTGCAGATTAAACAAGCATCAAGGAATAGCACCACGGGACAGTGCCTGCTCATAAAACCAGAGTGTGTGAAAGAGAGACAGGCAAACGGAGAACGAGAGCCCGAGAAAGTTATGGTTTCTTGCTCTCTCTTTCTCATTTCTTCTCACTGTTTCTTCCTTTCACACACACGTATATATGGAGTGAGAGAGAGAGAGGAGGCGAGCACAAAGAGTCTGCCAGGAAAGTTTATAATGCTCTAAAACCTGTTATATATAAAGCCTGTAAATTCACGGGTTAATGTGCCGACGGTCCCCCACTGCACGTACCGCCAAATTCTCTCACAGCACTGAGGGACAGAAATACATGTGTTTACAGGTGGACAGACAGGTTCAACCTCAGCCAGCCTTGACTACTGTCACCCATTCTGTGTTGCACACATACATGCTCACACTCTGACATAGACAAACGCTCCCTACACACGTCACCCCCACTGTCATGACATTACCTCCATCTACTGCCATTTTGAAATTTGACTGCAATTTAAAAATTTGGAAACAAGAATTTTTAATTTATCAATATTGACATTATCCTCTTAATATGAAGAAATTCCACATGCAGAAAAACCTGTTTCATTCATGTGCATGTCAGATGTACTTGTGGTCACACAACTTGTATGGACATACAAGTGCAGTTATTTATTAACTGATCAATTTATAAATCATGGGACAAAGTCATCCCTTAATGATTGAATGAATACACTTATTAATTAATGGTCAAACAATTGCTGGATGAGTGGGAAAGGGGAATTAGTGAATATAACAAAACAAGCACATTTGCAAAAGAATAATGAATTATTCCCTCTAAGAATATAATTTAAGTTTTCGATTTGAACTATACCTAGTTTTTTATTTGCTTGTTTGTGTTGTGAGATTATATTAGAAATAAGTTTTGAAAAAAATTGAAAAGTTTTGTATCTGATGGTGCAGACAGCATACGAATGCACAGCAGCAGTGTGGTCAGAGTGTGTTGTTGTCCGGCTGCTTGTCTCTCATAGGCAGGTGCTGCCGACCTACGACAGCCTGGAAGAGCCGTCTGTCAAACGCATGAGCACCATCTTCACCGCAGCCCTCAACGTTGTCACCATCTTCTACATCACTGTGAGTGGAAACCCTTCCATGCCCACCAGACAATCACGCTGACTACATTCGCCACCGTCACTGCTGTCATGTGTCACTTGTGATTTTATTGGGACGTTACAGAGCATCCTCTTGTCCTGATCTTTTTCAGACATCTCCAAATCTTGTATCAGTGGTATGTTCTAAAGATAACATGCTCTCTCACATCATCACTCATGTCTCCTGTGTTTTTCTTTCCTCCCAACCCCCGGTTTGGTTCCCTCCCCCTCTCTCTGAACCAGGTGGGGTTCTTTGGATACGTCAGTTTCACAGAGAACATTGCAGGCAATGTACTGATGAACTTCCCATCCAACCTGGTGACAGAGATGATCCGTGTTGGCTTTATGATGTCTGTGGCCGTCGGGTTCCCCATGATGATCCTGCCCTGCCGCCAGGCCATCAACACCATGCTTTTTGAGCAGCAGGTGAGCGTAAATGCTGCACTGAACTTATGCCTTATTATTGTGAAACAGGCACTCCCATTCTCTGATTCTGTTCAGTGATGGATTATTATTTCCTTTGTATCAAACTTAACCACAGGAAACCATCTGTTGACTGTTTTGGTGAAAATGATGAGGAAAAAATGACTTTGTGATTTTTTTTTTTAAAATTTATTTAGTCTTTCCTTCTTTTTCATCTTGCCTTGTCTTACAGCAGAAAGATGGGACGTTTGCTGGGGGATACATGCCACCTCTGCGCTTCAAGATGATCACCCTCTGCATTGTGTTTGGCACCATGCTGGGAGGCATTCTCATCCCTAACGGTACATCCTGTGTATGTGTGTGTGTGGGGGGGGGACAATCAGGCATGTATTGAATGTATTAAAATTGTATGGGTGTGTGTGCGCACACATGCTTGTGTGCGTACAGCTCGCTGGTCTTTAAGGTGCATGTGCTCCTTTATGTGGGCGGAGCAGCTGGGGAGCTTTACGACGTGTGTGAATGTGACTTTACGAGTCAGTGACTGTCACACTCTAACACAGTCCTTAAATCAGGGCCCTAACTTTTATCTCCTTTTAGACGGGCAGACGGGAAGATAGGGCTATTATTCTCCAAGACTCTGTCTCACATACACACACACGTACAAATCCAAGTACACACCAATATTGGCTCTCTGTCAGGATCTTTGAGCCTTTCCGTCCCTCTCAGAAATGGCTCCAAAATGGTGGAGATGTAAAGGTTAGCACAAGTTTATGTTTTATTCATCCATTTATATGGTGGCTGTTTGTTAAACTTTTGATTGGGTGGACACAGACACACACACACACACACACACACACACACACAGGTTACAGGGTTTGGCTGGCTCTTTGTGTATCTAATCAGACTAATAGACTGAGGAGAAGGGAGGTAAGGGCCCTGGGGAGAATGGACACTAAATCTGAGGGAGACAATATGGTGTCCGTCCTCTGGATGAACAATGAGCTTCCAGGCCCGACGCCCAGCTCAGCCTGGTCCACAGAGACAGGGGTGGGGCCAGGGCTCGCCGCTGCCAGCAGCAGGGTGCCATGGATGGCAGCCTGGGGCTGGGCGGGTGCCGGTTATGAATGGCAGAAGCAGGTATGAATGGATCAAGTGATAAAACGCGTTGATATGGGGAATTGCTCCAGTTTTTTTCAGCAGAAAAGAGGTGGAAGAATGCTCAAACCCATTAACCCCTTAACTCTGGCAGTGTTGGTACCACGTTTCACCCATGTAACCCAAATAAGGCTCAAGTAGTCAATGTTTAGGTTGGTTTGGTAATTTACATAATTATTACATAATTATTATATTTAGTTAAATATTTAAACTGCTCCTTCATTACTTTGAACAAAGTATTTAAACCACTCATCTATCACATTCAAGGAACAGTTTCACCTATTTATACATTCTTTATTGTTTTAAGTGTTTCAAGTGTTTTCCTTCGCTTTTTTTGTCTGTAGTGGAAACCATTCTTGGTCTGACTGGAGCCACCATGGGCAGCCTCATCTGCTTCATATGCCCTGCTCTCATCTTCAGAAAGATCCAGAAGAACAGCATCATCGCTCAGGTTACAGTCAGAATTGGCACCTTTCTCATCATTTGCTTGGTGAAATTATGTTTATTCGGTGCCTCTAACCCGTTATGCTCTTTCTCTCTGTCCTGCAGTTGGTTCTATGGGTAGGTCTGGGCATCCTGCTGATCAGCACCTTTACCACCCTCTCGATTTCGGCCAGAAGTCCCGGGATCAGGGTCCAGCCTCCTCCTCCTCCAGCACCTGTGAAGAACAACATGCAGCTACCGGACCTTCCTGCACCACAAGGTAAAGATCATGACATGAGCTGATGGCTGGCTTTTCTAGTTGACAGAATGTAGATTAAAGTGGTTTACTAATGAGCCATGGAAACATTTACCTCAACGGGCCGGAGCCATGGTTGTCTGCAGTGTCTGAGAGTGTAATTATTTCATGCAAAATGCACCAGCAGCACGAGAGACATGTTTATTTCTAGGGCAGCGCCCTAAAACAGCAACATAAAGAGGATATGAGGCAGTTGCAAAGGGCCAGTGAGACTAAGACAAAAGCACAAAGCCACAGCAAGAGAATGGGTTTCTTTCATCTTTGTGAGAAGAAAAGATGGAGACAGACAGGGTGACTGATAGACAGACAGCCATAGTGAGGAGATAACCTCTTGATAATATCTGAGTGCAGCGTTGAGTGCTTGACATTGATGGAGCGAGAGTGATGCCCTTCAAACTTGAGTAATTTCTCTCCACCCCTCTACCTCTGTTCATTTCTGCTGCCATCCCCCTCCCCCCAAAATACATTGTCTACACCCCCGTCTCCCCCCCATATCTCCTGTGGCAGCTATAAAATGCCTGCAGGCTCCAGTTGTATGAAGGGAAGAGGGTGATAGGGCTTCGGGGAGGGTAGAGGGATGCAGACGAAGCAAATGGAGATGAGACAGAGAGAAAACCTTTGAGTTAATTTTCTCAGTTTTAGAGTGAAACAAGATTTTAGTTTCACTTCCTCTTTTTTCCACTGTAGTTATTCAATAACATGTTTTTCTAACTGTTCAGCAACACCAGCAAAGTCTCTCTGTCTCTGTCTTTGTCATTCTTTCTCCCCTTCACTTTTGATTTTACTTCATTCTTTCCTCACGTTTTCTCTCCAGGTGAAACCCGACATCCACTCCTGTTTCCTGTTTGTCACTTTCAATTTCAATTCATCACCCTGTCTTTTCTCTGCTCTCGTTCCCTCATTTATTATACAGCGCCCATTGTGTCAGTTTTACCGTTGCCAATGTTTGCTGCCACCTAGTGGTTCTATTCATCAAAATAATTTCCAGCTGAGTGTATCAGTGGGCACAGTTCATGTGAGATATGCTGAGGTGTTAATTTATTTTAATGCCAGCAGTTAATGTGTGTAATAAACACAACTGTACAGAAAATAAAGAGTGCATGTCAGGGGCAGTGTTAAATAGTAATGCACCAGAATACAGTCATTTTACTTTTCTCAGACAAGAGAAAATAATAGGAATAAATGAGGTGTCACATTTATGGTTTCTTAATTTAGTCACGGTAATGTGTCCCATATTTTTCAGTCTGACTGTATGCACTCGATGTGTGAGAAAATGGAGCAAAGGCAAATAAAAAGCTCACCAGCAGCAGTACTAAACAAGAATAAAAAAACATCCTTTATTAATCCTTATTTTTATAGTTGTATAAATCTTTTACTGAAAGATGCATTTACTCATTTTGCATTAACAGGAAGTTTGGCTAAAAGATATTGGAAATTTGTTATGTATCTGACATTATATCATATATCATAAAGGTGAGTTGTAAAAGATTTTGTTTGGTCTGCATACAGACAATCTTTTAAACAAGAAGCCGGTGGAGATAAAAAAACCTGACCTTCCAGTGGTGGAGAAGGTACAACCAATACAGAGAGACCTTGCTGAGCCCCCCCAGATTAAAGTACCAGTGGAACTACCTGAGAGGAAGAAGGAGGAAGAGGTGCAGTTGGACCGCCCTGATGCTGGTGAGGAAACTGGAGCAGAGCTCGAATCTTAACTGGTTTCTTAATGAACTGTGTAGAATAGGCAGTGTTTTACCGCTTTACTCAGGTGTTGCTGTGCCAGAGGTGGAGGCCCATCGCCATGAACCACCCATCCCTCATGATGAGGTCAAGGTGGACACGAGAAAGAACGAAGCAGAGCTGGAGAACGACAAAAAACAACCTGCAGAGGAGGAGCCCAAAAAAGATGAAGAGCATGCCGTGGAGGTCGAGCACAGAGAAGACAATGTGGTTGAAGATAAACCAAAGCCTGTAGAGGCTGGTCTCAGGAAAGAGGAAGTGGATTTGGGTGGAGGTGAAGTCCTGTCCAGTGAGGTGCAGGAGAACGCGGTGGCAGAGGGAAAAAAAATGCAGGACGTTCCCCCGCCAAAGAAAGTTGAGAAGCCCGATCCTGTGGCACAAGTTGATAATGTGGGCAAAGACGCGGATGCTGCAGGGAAACGTGAGTATTTGTCACTGTTCCTGTATAACTGTAGTGAAAGACAAACTGGGTGGAAAAACAGTTGCAACATTGACCTGGTGATATTTGTTGAACCTTCAGTTCCGGCTCCTGAGGGAGAGCATCATCCTGCTGCAGACGAGGCTCCAGCTGCAGATGGCAAAGATTCAGCAGACGAGAAGTTGGACGGTAAGTCGAGCAGAAAACCTCAAGGGGGTATGCATTGTCTGCAGTGAGTTAACAGCCTTTGGTCACATACTATAAAAAAGCAGTTTAAAAGAAGTTGCATCAGATGTATCATTTAGATGTAAAAGTATCATTCTAAAATAAAGCTGCTTAAAAATATTTTTGTCCAGCTAACTCAGAGTTGGTCACTATGTTTATGTAGAAGAAGGGATGCCATCCACAGAAGCCTCCACTGAGCAGAATACCAAGCACCTGAAACCTTATGTAGATGCCATATGACTGTATGCTGTTTTGCCCTAACTTGGGTGAAAAATTACAGCATCAATGTTGCATTTTACCTCTTTAGTACTTTAAAACTGTTCTTGAAAATGTAGGAAAATGCAGTAGTTAGTTGCAGAATAACTACTTCACAGCTTGAATATGATTAATGAGGGTGGGATTCTCCTTTAATTGGCAATCCTCAAAGGATATGCTGCGGTCTGTTGCATGCTGTTTATGCCCCTGCCTCATTTTTCCCCTTCTCAGTTTGCTCTTATCGCACATAATCTGACCTCTGTGAGCTGTTCTTGCTTATTGTGCCTATTTTTGACGTTACAAATCGTGTAAAACCCAGCAGAGATATTCAAATCTGTTTCTTTCTCCTACCTCTTGACCTCGGTTGTTACATTACGCAGACATTTTTGGCTTTTGTTGACTTTCTTCTTCTGTTTACTTCTGCCCCCTGTCTCTCTCTCTCCTCCTCCATCTTGACCCCTTTGTTTTCTTTCTTTCTCTGCTGGACTCCTATCACAGTGATAAAAAAGCTCGTTGCAGGTATGAATTCCCTCTTGCCTCCTCTCTTTATCTCGGTCTGTCATTCACTCAGCAGGCCTCTTATCTGATTCGTTAATATTTATATATATATATATCCAGTACTTAAGTCAATGTGTGTTTTATCATATAACTAAATAACAGTGCCAGTGTAGAATCCACCCACCCTAACATAGTTTGTGTGTGCCTACAGCTGCAGTTCTGTTTAAGGATACAACCTAGAGATGTGTGTTTGAATGGAGCACTGAGATAGTATTAAGCCATGTAGATGGCTCTACATCAGCATAACTAAGCCTCTTCACTAATATTCTCAGAGCAGGTCGTGACTTATTTTAATTCAACGTTTCTGTCCATGTAGAGGGCCAGCTCGACCACGCCGTGCTACTGCAGGTGATCAAGGAGCAGCAAGAGCAACAGAAAAGGCTTCTCGACCAGCAGGAGAAACTATTGGCCGTCATAGAGGAGCAGCACAAGGAAATCCACCAGAAACAACCTGCTGGTGCGTACATACCTCATGTTTTTGAGACATGAGACTTGACAGAGAGCACAGAAAGATGTTGGTGTTTAATTTAAAAAATGTTTGTTTATAATTTAAAGGTGTTGCAGGTGAAGGTGAGGCAGAGAAAGGCATCCAGGAACACCAGGAGGTGATGGAAGGTGGAGCAGCAAAGCCCAAAGAGTCTGGCCTGGCCTCAGACCTGAAGCAGGAGGTGGCTGGAGCTGGAGCTCCACAGGGTGGAGTGGCTGAGCCTCACGCTGTTGTCCAGAATGAAGCTCAGGCTGGGAATAAGGTTGTTGAGGTTGGGGGTCCTAAAGTAGCTGTTCCAGCGGCTTACAAGGAGGATGTCCCTGCTGCACCTGTAGGAGGAGAATCCCATAAGCTGAATGAGCTGGGGGCAAGAGGAGTGCCACTGGGAAAGAAGAGACCTGATGACCATCAGCCTGGACCTAAAGATAATGAGGTAGTTCAAATTGAAGATGAAGAAAGAAGCCTGGATAAGGAAAAAGAGAAAATTGAAAATCTTAAAAAAGAACTGATAGAGGAAGAGATTCGAGCAAGACTGGAAAAAGAACTGTTAGAGAGGGAGATGAAGGGAAAGATTGCCAGAGAACAGGAGTTAGAAAAGGAAAGAGTAGAGAGAGAAAAGATAGAGAAAGAAGTGCAGGCAAGGTTAGAAAAAGAACAATTGGAAAGGGAGATGAAGGAAAGGATTGCCAGAGAACAGGAGTTAGAAAAGGAAAGACTAGAGAGAGAAAGATTAGAGAAAGAAGTGCAGGCAAGGTTAGAAAAAGAACGACTGGAGAGGGAGAGGCAGGAAAAGCTAGCCAGACAGCACGAGTTGGAGAAGGAGATAGCTGAGAAAGAGAGGATAGAGAAAGAAGTGCAGGCAAGGGTAGAAAAAGAACGCGTGGAGAGGGAGCGAAGAGAAAAGCTGGCCAGAGAGCAGGAGCTGGAGAAAGAGAGAGTGGCGAAAGAGAAAGCTGCTGAAGAGAGACGTCAGCAGGAGCTGCAGAAAGCAGACAATGAAATCCTTGAGAGAGCAAAGAAAGAGAAAAGCATGGAGGAGGCTCAGGAGAAACTGGCCCAGCTGCAGCGAGCTGCTGAAGACAGAAATCCTGCAAATGCTGCACAGGGGGACGAGGGAGAAGATGGTAAAGCTTTGAAGAAAGGAGGACGAGACCTCAAAGAGAAAGCTGCTGCTCAGGCGGACCCCAGAGAAGGTGTGGAAGACGAGGCCGTCAAAGCTGTGGTTCGCCCCCAGGGCTCCCACGAGAAGGTCAGGGACCAAGGAGAGATGGATCTAAAGCGAAGGCGCAGGGCAGGGCAGTGGGACCCGGAGAGGCCGGAGGGCCCTCGGAGGAGACCGGAGTGTCCAGGGGGGTGCCGGGGTTTGAGCCCCTGCTGGAGCTGGGGGGCTCAGACCTGCACGTGGCCCTGGAGGAGCAGCTGCTGGCCGGGGCAATGGTGCACTCACGGCAGATTAAGCAGGCCTCGGAGGATGAGGGAGCAAAATAACACACATCAGAAACACACTGATTCTCTCGGGTTGATTGGACAGCCAGTTCAACACACGCAGCAGAAAGCTTGTAATACTGTGGACCATGACATTGTTGCCTTACATTCTTTCTTGCCTTCATAAATGTTATAAACAAAGAGGAATATATTCTCTTGACATTGTGCACTCTAGAAATAACCCAAAGTCTTTATTAAAGAGCAAAGTGTTTGTAAATATTAACTTATTTTTGTCTTTAGAGGGAGACGAGTTAAATGTTCATGTTGCAATGTATATAAACCTATGCAAACATCATTCTGTAGTGTTGAGACAGGATGAATATATTAATGTTTGTATGTTTCTTTTATTCACCAGGTTTCTGCAGTCTGCCTCTGTAGGATCTGTTTTGTTTTTTTTTTGTTAAATGTTCTGGTCAGGTTATTTTGTTGTTTTTCTGTTACTCTGAAATGTAAATATTGTAAATGTGTTGTGAGATCAATGTTTAAGGTTTCTTTGAACCTAAATTTACCACACATGGGATGTAATGTGGTTTCAAGTGTTGCTTCACTATACTTTCAAATATGAAAGTAGCTGAAAACAACCTCATGCTGAAGCTACGAGGTATACAGTGTAGCCTTACTGTGGACAAAAAAGCAGTGACTCTACTTACTAATCATTCCATCTTCAATATATCGTGTGAGTTATCAGTGCCTTCCAATCCATATGCTGCAGTAGTGACATTTTATCAAACAAAATGGATGATTTTTCTCAGTTTCTGGTCTTTTGGTTTCCACTGGACCCCTTACTGTAAACTGGGCAGTAATATTAGGAGGAAACATGTATGTAGTGTTTCTTAGTAATCCAACTTTTCTGATAATTCCTCCATTAGCACGTCAACACATGCTGGACCTTCGCTTTGTACAAGAGGCTATTTTTATGACTATTTTTCTATGTGCATTTTATTTCTGTACATTTGGCTGATGACAATAAATAAAAACATCTGTATGACATCCATGGCTGCTGTTCTGTGTTCAGACAATATCAAATGTTTTATTCACCTCTGTATATTAGAGAGTTGTATCAGTGTTGCATATTAACAAATGTAGCAGCATTACATGGCTTTGCTCAATTGCAACAACATTCAGTCTCCATTTTAACTTTCATATAAAAAAAAAAGTGTCCATGTGTATTCAGTTAATATACAATGTCAAGTAGAAAAGGTCCTGTGTTCCACACTTGAAGCGTTGTGTCTTCTTCCATAGCACTGAACAGTTGAGGACGGTCTGTTCGAACAAAGCTAGGACAGTTTCCGTTCATCTGGCTTTTTTCTTGGCCTGCAATAAAAACAATTACATCTGAATGACGACTATCCAACTCAAAGATTTTAGTGCAGTGGGAGGATCATTAAGTTTGTCACTTACTGCATTTGTGAAGCAGGTCTTCAGCGCTTCGAACTCCTTGGCACACATGTCCTTCTTCAGCTCCTGTCTGCCTGTCGTGGTAGCTGCCACACACTTCCCATACGCTGCAGCCTGAATCACACACAAATACACAACAGAAAAATCGAAGTAAATTATCATATTTTTCACTATCTGCTCAGGATACTGGTCGGACTTTAATGATTCACAAGAAGATTTCACACACAAAATAAATATTCTGCTCCCTTATTCTACTGAGTGCTCTCTGCTGTCCTCTAATGGTTGTTTTTGTTGTTTTAGGCCACCCGTCTCACTAATACCTTCCTTCTTTGCACTTCAACTTAAGTTATGCTGAATGTATGCTGAATCTGTACTGTATGAAGATAACGTATTTGACTATACATTAATTTACAATGTTATACTTTCATGTTACTCTTCATTGTTGCCATTACTCCACTATTTGTATTTTTCCTGCCCTTCCCTTCCAATCCGTCTTTTGTCTGCCTGTTTATCATACCTGGTGGGTGAGGCAGGGGATCATCGGTGGTAAATGGGAATACCTGGACCCAGTGCTCCCCAGTCTATAAAGCCTTGGCTGTTAGTTCCTCTTCAGTTTTTCTTTTACCATCTCCAATCTCACACACACCTTACAATACTGATTCCACTGCGTTTTTGTACTTTTGTTATGTATTTAATTCATCTCAGTCTGTTAAATAAATGACTTTGTTTGAAAACAGTATGTTGTACTGTAGTACAGTATGTTGTATGTAAAACAGCAGGTTATTCAAAAGTCATGAACAGAAATAATGAAATAGAAATATTTTACTTACCTTTTGCAAATATTATCAATATTGTGAACTCTTGCACACTCTTGTCTAATATTTTGCATATTCCTACATCAATCTGTACAGCTCTGTCATTTGAATAAAATAAAATTATAATAATATAATAATTTAGACTAAATATTCTTTTTTTCAGAATGTTTGTTTATATATACAGACTGTGTGTATGTGTGTGTATATCTCTATATATCTATCTATCTAGACAGATACACGTGCACATGCACACACACTGTATATTTATGTATATATTCTATGGTAGAAACCTATTTGGCAATAAATTTTATTCTGATTTTAATAATAATTAAAAAAAACAGTTAACAATATGTGTGCTGTTTTTAAAATAGGTTGTGCAGGATTGTGAAAAGCACTGACCCAAAGTTAAACCTAAGAATGAAAATATAAACAAACATAGAATCAAATGTAAATAATTAACTAAAGAGTCAAGCGATTTAAGGCCAAACAAATGAAGTCTTTGCAGCTTCATAACTAGCATGCTTATGTAACCTGCAATAACTGCAGTATAATGCAGGACAGTGACCTGCATCATCAGAGATGTTTACAAAGCTAACACAACATCAGTCCGTGTTTATATATATTTATATTATATAAATTATATATATATATATATATATTTATTTATTTAGTCGGTGCTGCTCACCTCTCCTCCACACTGAGCGAAAAGTTCAGGGAAAAGTCTCATTTTGTCTCGACTGCGACTCCAAACATTAGACCCAGACATAATGTCTCTTCAGGCGTCAACAGAGGAGCTGTATGTCTTCAAAACAACGGACGAGCGCGGCAGGTGTGAAGCAATGATCCAGAGCAGTCTGTTAAATTTACCGGCAAACGTTTAAAGCATTTAAATGAGTAAGACACCACCAGGTGAGGCGTTTCTGTGACCCATGCACCGCGCCATGTTGTTGACCCTGTCATCAAGGAAACCTCCGAATATCCCTCACTGTGTTTGGCTCATCTTCCTATCAATCAAACTGTTAGCTCCAGCGTCCCTGAAGCTAATTCGCTGTTATTCGATCTGGGGCGCAGCCAGACGCCCAATCGAAACTTAGGGTCGCTACTTGCTGTTCAGTGATTGGCTAGCTGTCACCCAGAGCCCCGCCCCCGCTCGTAGCCCCTCAGAGGAAGATGAGTAACCCGCAGCCAGGACTGCTAAATCATGGCAACATTTATGGAGCGACTGGCTTTTCTTCAGAAAGTAAGTACTGCTTGCACTCATTATTAGTCGTGAAAATAAACAACATCTGAACGAAGCTTCACGGACATAATAGACGTCAGCTAGTGTGTTTAAAATGTGTTGAGTTGTGCCACCACTAGCTAGTAGCCTGCAAGCTAACAGCAAGAAGAAACAACAAATTGAGTGATTATTCATTTTATAGTCTCTTAAAATAGCAGGCAGACATATTGCACACGTTTATCTGTCTATTTAGATAAAATTCATTAGGCACTCAGACCCTGGTTATGCCTAATCCAGTGGTTTGAAGACTATGAAGCTCTCATGGTGGGGCCACACAGACCATCACTGTCAGCTCTGATCTGACTGTTACCATTATTTTCCTCCATCTGAAGGTCCCGACTCTGATGAAGGCTACAGCAGATGATGAAAACCCCTGTCCTGGCTACCTTTTCCAAGAGATTGGAAGTATCCTTTTTCCAGCTGCAGCTCCTGAAGGGGATATGTGTATAATATGTGACACATGGACATAAATGGATTTAGCTAATAGCTGCTTAGTGGTTCAAAATGTCATCTATAATCTACAAAAAGTACGGAAAATACTTTTTTTAAATCAACGTTTAAGCTCATTAAGAGACATTATAAGGCTGTGAATATTGTGGTCTGAGGGTTGAAGTCCATTGCTCAGTGATATGTTCTCAGTGACACAATGTCTCCTGTTCACTGCAAAGGATTGTAAAACTAAACTAATGGAGAAACTCTTAAGTGAAAATAAATGGATTTGAATCCACAGACAGAGGGCTGACCTGGGTGCTGCACAGTAACTTTGTGGTGTGGAAGGTAAGGCAGAGACTGTCTTCTCCTCAGACACTGGAGGACATTTGATCTTTCCCCTCAGACACTGAGGAATTTCAACACTTGCACTATTGAGAGTGTCCTTATTGGGAGCATCCCTGCCTGGTATTTGATCTGATTATGATTTGTGCGGCTGAAGTTGTCATAGGTGCCCTCCACCCTGCCTAAAGGACACCACGCAGTGAAGACTAAGGGTGGGAGTATTGTTAAGGATCTCAACCACCCAGTAACAGCCTTTTTTCCATGCTGTGATCGAGAACAACAGGAAGACTCAGGAAGAGCCTCTCACCTCGGGTCACTAGGATCCTAAATGAGGACACTAACTATGGATTGTCCTAAGACTGATTTTATTGACTTATCATTCAAAATTGCTACAACTACAACAAGTTCTATTTAAATTACTTCTAATAATTAATAATAACTTATTTTATTCTGTATTCTTATTCTATTCTACGGTCAGCAAGACAGTGTTCTTCACAGCTATCTCGTCATCTTCTGGTATTCTACCCAGGGTCAGACATACTGAGTGTTTTCTAAGAAGAAGAAGAATTTTTACGCTCTGGTAATATCTTTAACCATCATCACACTGTAGAAATCTCCCATGAGTCTTCAGGGTGTGGTCAGTGTTTGTTGGAGTACCTTCTAGAGAGGCTGCAGGTGGAGTCCTGTCATGTCAAACTCAAGGTGAAAACAGTGATTTTATTCATGTTTCTGTCCGTATATGAAACTGTGATATTGAGCTCAGTCTTGTAGCCATAATGAATAAAGTTTTAAAAAATAAATAAAGATTTTCCCTGCTTATCTGTGAGTAACTCCATGACTTTTTTTCTCAGGTGCTGAAGATCCTTGTCCATCTTTGTGGTCATGGCTCAAACCATTTCCTCACAGAACTTAGAAGGAACTCCACATTCATCCAGCAAGCCTCAGGTTAGACACTGCTCACTTGTGCCTTTATCTCTGTTTAAACTCTCATCAGTCTGTTGCCGCTTTGTCACCTGAAATTCACTCGCTGTTGGGTGTTTTGCCTTTTAAGTTTACAGCGGCCCTCCTGATCCTATCCATGGCACAGCGTTGTATCAGAAAGTGAGAAATACAGCACAGGTGAGAGCGAGGTTGTATTTTAATCATCATGTCAATCACATACCTGTGATAGGGAGGCCAACACACTCAATTTGTACTCTTTCTACTCGCAGGAAGTGGCCAGGTTGCTTTTCACAGAGACGATGTCCACCAAAAGTGGCGTCTCCCCGCTCAATCTTGCCCCCCCGACAATGGGTGAGTAAAAAACACTTAAAAGCCCTGCACACACACAATGTTTCACTTATTCTGGCTAATTATACTTCAACCCAAAGAAGAGGTCTGGTCAGGCACAAGTGAAAACATCTGTGGGATTACAGGGCCTTTTTGATACTGAAGAACCAAGAAGCAAGAAAACCTAAAGACTGCCAGTAACTGCCAGTTTTATCAGACAGACTTCTCAAAACAAACTTAATCAAAATTGTCCCATTCTTGGTGTCATATGTAACAGTACAATACAGCATACATCACAGGGAGCATGAGTGTCCATAAGGAGTTTGAATGACAGTTTTAATCAGTCACATAACATTCTCAGTCAGCCTCGAGTACAATAGCTCCTCTATGTCTCTCTGTCCAGGTATGGGATCAGAAACTTCCCACAGGTCAGGAATGCAGGGCTTTGGGTACAGTCCAGGGAAGCAGGGAACAGGTGAGTAACACACCACAACACACACACACACACATACACAGACCTGATCAAACTCCTCTTCTATGTACATCTCTGTACTTTCTTGTGTCTGTACCTGTGCCTCCCAGCGGGCAGTGAGTTGACTCACTGCTGGATAAGATCCAGAAAGCTGCAGAGGTAGTGGCCAGTGCCGTCCTTCCTCCAACTGAACATCAAGGCATCCGTCTCCATGACAACCATTATTATCGGGCCGTAGTCGCACCGTCTGCGCCCATAGAGGTGGCCGTGCCTGCTTGTGCCTATAACCTTCCTGCTCACAGACCAAAAGGTGAGATGGTGTTGTTGATGTCGATGGGAATGTGGGCTTCTCTCAAATATGTTTGATGGACTGTGCAAATCATTAACCAGCTCATTTTGTTAAGACTCATTTGGATGTGATAACAAATGTTTTGACACCTGGGACTACCATGCGTTTCACCACAGCATTGACCCAGAGGTGCCCAGGACAGATTGGAGGCGGCTGGGAAGAGACCGACAGCAGCAACAGCTCCTCTCACAACTCTTCTCAGGATATTGCAGCTAACAGCAGGGCCTCTGTGGGCAGCAAGTCAGCTGGTACAGGGAGCCAATCAGGAGCCAGCAGAGAGAGCAGTGGGGATCTGTCCGAACGGTGAGTGGCAAAGTCAGCTGCTTAAACCAGCCTATCTATCTATCAGTGTAGACACAAACTCTCACATAGCTGGTAGACGAATTTTAAATTTTGTGTTAAATTTAGAGAGTTAGTGCATGAGTGTCTGTCTCATACACTGTCTGGTCTTCAGAGTGGAAGCCTTGCACTTGGGAGACTGTGGCCAGGAAATGGCACTCATCAGCAGACTGACTGAAGGATCCAGAGTTTTTCTGTCCAGAGAGGAGAGCCAGCACTTCATCAAAGAGTCAGTAAATTTAAAATCAGACAGCCGTTTGAGCTGATTCTTCATTATCTGTTTTATTTCTCAGATTTTTTCATAATTGTTGGGACTAATTTCTCTCCAATTTGATCTGTCAGGTGCTCCACTCTCAACTGTGAGGTTGTTGTTGAGTTGCTCACAAGCAAGCTTCAAGATCCCTCAGACACTGTTAAGATGGTAACCATGGTTATAAATCACTGAAAATCCAGGTTTTCTTTACAATATTGTGCAATCTAAGAAAACAGTTTGTTTTATAATCCTGCAGCGAGCACTATGTGCTGTATCATGCCTCATGACCTCTGACCTCCTGTCTCTGGAACAAATGTTTGGAGCTACACAACGGAGGCTCAACCAGCTGAGTGAGGGGGCTCCGGGACCTGTGGCCAACAAAGCCACCAAGGTAAAGAAGCCTCACATGGTGAAGGCTGAGAGGAAAGAGCTAGATAATGCCCAAAATGAGTGTGTACTGTTCTTATCTCCTCTTACCAGATCCTGCGACAGTTTGAGGCTCTGATGGGTGGATCTTCGCACACACCCAGGCAGGATACAGCGAATAGCGGATATGGAGCAACAACCAGTCAGCTTCCTACATCTACATACTCAGACCCTTTACTACCAACACACTCTGCTAACAGCACCAGCCCAGCCTCAACCATTATCAGCCTGACATCTCACCCACAGGTGACAACCAACCACCAGATCACCCATCCTCCCCTTCTAGTCTGGCCTTGAACCAGAGAGACTCCTCATCGGAGCTGATAAATGACAATGAGGAGAAACCTTCTCCCATTCAGCAAGAGTTAGCCCAAAACCAGGTAGAGCCTGTCAGGACTGCTGAGGTTGAATTGGTTGCTGAAGAATTGGCTTCTAACACTGATGGGTGCTCCTCCCCTCCAGCTGAGCCCCAGAGAGAGCAGCCCTCTCTGAGCAGACTGTCACTATTTAGCGGGATGCAGCTGGTGACCAAGGGAAGGCCCCTGTGTGAAAGAGAAGCGTCCCACACAGAGACGGACACAGTGGACAGCTTAAAGGAAGATCTGGCTGCACATTGCAGTATAAGCATCAGTAAAACCAGTGACGATGGTCCTTCAATTTGCAATTCAGTTGTATCAGATAGCAGCCAACCAGCATCGGCCTTCTCATTTCTCAACTTTTGACCAAGTTCTTACAGCTGGAACTGTCACAGTTAAACCAATGATGTCATCATGTACAGTATATCCTCTCAGAAATCTATTTAATTTTATAAACCAAGATCAGATCTGCAAGGCTATTAACTATATATAGACAGCAGATTCACATTATGTTTGGGTTTTGTGTTATTATTGGAATGGTGCCTCCTTAGAAGTTTCAATTAATGAGCAGATTGAGTCAAGAGACAGAGATTTAGGGAGTGAGATAGTTGGTATTAGAAACACCACAGGTGTCTATAAGTTGGTGTTTGTTGGCTGAGGTCTCATTTTTCAAAAGTATTCCCCACGAACGGTTGTCTTGAATTACAGGTTATAATTGCCAGTTGCTTTATCTCAGGATTCCTTTTAGCTAACTGAAACAACTCGTACGCCTCTGCAACACGCCCTAAAACCTCTGAGGGGAATCCCTCAATTTGTAATTTGCACTACAATTGCTTTTCGTATGGACTCATAATCCTAGAAATGAGTGTCTTCCATATTTTTTTGGTACTAAGCTATTACGTCGGTGTAAATGTTATCGGAGTGTTTACAAATTATTTATTATGTCCACCCTGTATTGTTTAATACATGGCAGTGAGAGTGGTTGTAGAGTGCTTGTCTATGATTAAAAACAGGACTAATTCATTACTGAGATATTCTGTGTGCATAACAAAGGTGTGGAAATGTGTCTGATAAAACATCTGCAATCAGCGTAAAGCAAAATAGCTGCAACTTCGTTAACAGTTGCTCGTGTCACCAAATAAAAAGCAGATTACTGTCACTATGTTACCATTATTTCAGTTACATGTTGTACTGTGGTGTTGAGGACTGGAATGCGGCAGACTACATGCCCAGATGGTAATCCAACCCACTGACGTGTACAGTGAACACTACTAATGTATTTTGTTTCAGTGGACACAAGATATGCTGTTGCACACTTTGCAGAAAAATAAAACATGCTGTATTTTTGTTACAGCATTACCTACTTGATAAATGAATCTTGTTATGATGTATTCAACACAACTCTGAACGGTGTCAGTGACATGTTGCAAACATCACTTTCAGCAATGCTTTATTCATTTCAATGTCAAATGATTTGGAAAATTACACAAAATATGAGTCACTTTCACATCTCCCATTCTATTTGCGACACAGTGTGCTGGTCATATTAAACCATACATAAACCAAGTATGGCCAACAGGCTTATGACACACGCACGATGTGTAAGATGTTAAAGACGTAAACACACGGTTACAAACTGATATAGAGAGCTTTTAACTCGAGGCTGTTTGTGAGGAGCACTGTGCTGAGCCTGACGCTGCCTGAGCCGCAGACTCCGGTGCCTGCTTTCACAGCTCTATTATTAGCCAGGGTCTAATCTGAGGTTGGATTTTGGTGGTGAGACTCATGCAGAATCTGTCCTATTACCTTGAACCCACTGACCTGAAACACCAAAACATTATAGATTCATTTAGAGAAAGTAACTGCAAATATACTAACTTTAAAAAAGTAGAACGAGTAGGACCATGTAGCATGTATGCTTTGAGTTGCAAAGGAGGGGCCAACTTTGAATGTTTACAAAGACCAACCAATACATCCTACTTGTTATACCTTTAACTTCATCACTTTGGTTAATGAAGACAAGTAACGCCTAAAATGTTATTTTACTGGATTGATCTAATAATGCTCCTTGGGAGTGAATCCATTGGCCTCCATGAACTTCCTTTGTGGATGAACTCCCACATCACAGATACAAACATGTGAGTGACTTCCCCAGTTGAGAGTAAACAAAGGGAGGAGTTATTGAGTAAAGTGCTTAGCTTTATTTCATTTTGCAAGCACTTTGGATCATCACACTTTTCTTGTGATTAGCACCAATGAAAATGTCCACACATCAACGCACGCATGTAAAGAGAATGAGACCTCTTTATAAAGTGCACAGGGTGCGTGCACACAAACACACACACACACACATACACACACACAAACAGACATACACATCAATACTGCACAGAAAACCACAGTGGCTGGGCCATGAAAAGGCGGATGTGCTTATGGTCTTGACAAATGGTACATGGTGAGGTGGGGATGAGCCTTTGTGCCCAAAATCTGTAAACCTCCCCACACATCATCCCCTTTCCCCCTGACCCGAGTGTGTTGCTTGAGGCTTTCAAGGAGGAGCCACAGTGCTGGTCGTGACAGCACTGATAGGCGAGGGACAAAAGGTCAGGAGGGTCAGAGGTCGCGGTCATGTCGAGCCCGGACGCCCCCTTGTCTGCAGACTACTGAAGTGCGCCTCCCTCAGGACTCTGTTGATGTAGTCATAGGAGACACTGTTGCCGTCACCATGGAAACCAGGCTGCGAGGAGCTAGCAGAGTCTTCAGGCTTTGGGCTGAGGGAGTGCTGGGTGATGCAGTTGTTCTGGCTGTGTATGCATGGCCTGGCGGTGACCACTATTGCTCTCTCTGGAGTGCTGATCCCGTTACTGCTGTCGCTGCTGGAAGACTGCAAATACAGATCAGAGATGGGTGTCTGAGTTGTAGCTTCATGGACGTAGGAGTTTTAAATAAAACATTCTGAGCTCTTCCTGATAGTGGTGCATTGCATATGGCTGCACTGCATATGCAATGCATATGAGATATATTTATATGCATAGTGCAAGGTTGCTCGCTCTATCCATAAATGTCAATGGGATTTCAGTTATGAGAAACAACAGACAATAAATGACCTTTGCTAAAAGATTTACCGTCTCCCTGAAGGTGACTTTCATACAATAAAATGAAATCTGGTCAAATCTATGTCTCTGTGATGATTTATAGAGGAATGTGAAGATCAAGTCAGTCTCACCTCTGAGTCCAAATCTGACACAAGCAGGCTGGGATCACCCCCTGACCTCTTGGCCTGCGGACTCAGCTGCTGGTCGTCCTCACTGTCACAGCTACGGTGGCGTTTCCTGTGCCGAAACAGAGGTTTAAGGAGCGGAGAGCATTAGCAGAGCGAACAACAAGCGTGAAAGAGAGAGACGACACAGACAGGGGGGAGAGAGAGAGATTGGGCGGAGAAAGGCATCAGAGCGAGTATCAGAACATGAAGAGAAACCAAAAATAGCAACTCAACACTCAGGCAGTTACATGATCAGACATGTGGCGCTCCCATCATGAGAACACATCAATTAACACACCTTCAATAAGATCTACACACACTGTGGATATTATACTGATGCTAGAGTGTCTGAGATACTGTCTTTGATTATACTGCAGCAATATTATTAAAGTGTTAGATTAAATGTATATTATGTAATGAAGAGCCTGTGTCAATGATCGAGGTGTGTAAAGTGTTTTATTTCCGTTACCTGTTGTCAGTCAGCATTTCTGCAGTCTTGACGTTTTTTTTGGCGAAGAGAAAGCTTGACACTCCTTGTGAGCCGGCTTGAGATGATCTTATTTTACAGCTTTGGCTTTGTCACAGCTCCACGACCATTTCACACACTCAGTGCGGCAGGCTCCCTCTCATCTCACCAGAAAAAAAGTCCAGGATGTGTGAGCGAGCAGCCTCCAGGCGGCTGAAACTACAAAACCACAGCTGCGTATTAGTTCAGAGCTGTCACTGGTGCTGCTACGAACCGCTGAGTGTCTGAGGAGATAAACCAGCTAACTCCTAGCTGGGTGTTACGCTGTGAAATCTGGAGAAACTGCAGTCATGACAGTGGAGGGAGCAAGCCAGTCTGCTAGCTGCTGCCGCTTTATCGACTCCCTGTGCGGCTAACTACTTCAGCTAACTATGCTAACTGAAAGTTCTTCCGCTTTCGTAGTGCGTCCACTTGCCGTTGGTCACGGTTCGCTGCTGCCTGCGCTTAGCCGCAGTCCGACGCGAGAAACTCACCAAGTAAAGTTATGAGTTCATTAAATTTTAATGTTGTCCGAGGTGAGATGAGAGACAGTCCGGAGTCGTTAGGTGCGCCATGGCAGCGGGCTTGTCTTCTTCTTCGCTGGTCTTCAATGTCGCCTAACGTGAAGAGCTCCGCCCCTCTGTTTACCTGACGTCATCAGGGCATAAACCACAAGGCGGAAGCGGCTTCCGGTGTCAACATTAGCTGTTAAACGTAAGTGTTGCAACCTGTTATTTGCTGATTAGAGTTCATAATAAAGTAATTTTAATGTAGCATCAGGCTATATATGTTATACTGTATATGTAAAATAGATCTACAGGGTCTATTCAGACAGGTTTTTTACAATTTAGATCTCCTAACACTCTCTTTGCTCATGTGTGGTCCTCTGATCATGTTAATGCGGGTTGATTTGCTGTTTTCACTTTCACACTGCATCAATATTTTCTAAATTTTGTTATATAATGCTATATAATAAATCCACCCAGTGGATACTTTGTTGGGTACATTTGTATAATCTAATGCAATTCAATATAACAGCCCTGCTATAAATTCTACCTTTATAAAGTTTTTAACATGTTTGTTGACTTTGTCTTAAGTGTGTAAATTCAAATGTATGTTTTAGCCTTGAGCCTTGGGCAGTCAGGTAGCAAGATTGCAGGTAAGGACCTCAAGGGAAAAAAAAAATCTACATGATAGCGAAGCCGTGTTGCAAGTTTCATCATGTTAATGCTGTACATCTCTCCTGCAGATGAAGGTGATCCAGCACTCTGCAGAGACGCTGGAAACAGCTTTGGTCTCTCATTGTCAGGACTTGGTTAAACTTTACAACAAGTACACAAAAGAGGAAAGGCGTCTCCTGGAGGAAGGATTCCACCCAGGGCAGCCAGGTTCCCTTTTCCAACCCATCACAGTGCACTCTGACTCAGACTGGATACCTGCTCACCCTGAGGAACCTCAAGACTTCAAGAACTTCTACAGAGATCCTTGTCGCAAGACTCCTGATGCGAGCCATAGTACTATTTATATTCAAACCATAGGTGAGTATGTTTGTGTCTAGTGCGGCTAGACTATATTCCTCTGTTCTTGTGAAGTGTGTGGGTGTGTTTGTGAAAATGTTCTCACAGTATTAGCTCTGATAAGATGGCCATTTATTAAGGAAAGGATGTGTAAGTTTCAGCATATTTGCTATTTCTCAATGCCAGGACAAAAACGATAGAGATATGCAATAAAATATATTCAAACTACATTGTGGGCGATACAGATGAATGAAGCATTTACAGTAGGTTATACAGCATCTTTTTGAATGCCAGGTTACATATTTGGCTGGCGTTAATTCTACTACTATGTTTCTTATAGGTTCCTTTGGGGAGGCAGGGGCCCAGACAGACCAGTACTTGGAGTGGCTCAGAGAATACTGTCAGGCTTTTTTCAATGGGCTTTCTGTCAAGTTGCTGCCAGCTGTTACTGTGGTTGATACAGGATGCTCTTTCAGGGTTAACAGTAACTCGCACAACCTTCAGATCCTCACCGGTAAGTGAGGGAGTCCATTGCTCTTTCCTAAGCCTTCGTTGTGCCATATCTATTGGATAGGGTTGGCCACGTTCTATGTAGAAATGCAAGAGGATGATGGGTAAAATGTACTGCATGCATCTCCAACTGGACTGTGCATGGTAGGGCTTTGTTATTATCGTTTTCTTTTGAAATGTAGGTGACCTGCTACGGTTCTTGGAGAAAAGGAAACCAAGAGATGCCTTTTGTATTGTTGGAATCACAATGATTGACCTCTACCCCAAAGAGTCCTGGAACTTTGTCTTTGGACAGGCTTCACTCACTATGGGTGAGATTTAACCACAAAGCCTCAGCTGAGAAAGTACAACCTTTTCTGTGATTATTCAGGATAGATGCTACCACACTATATAACTTTGCCTCAAAAGCATGCCAATCTGCTGTTAACGAGACCTGATATGTCCAGCACAAGCACAATATCATAGAAGAGAGATTTAGTAAACATTCCTTCAGGAACAATTACAGCAACGCGTTTTGTCTCTGATGGTGTATTGTGAATTGAGCTGCCACTAGATGGTGCTAAAGTGATTTTCATACAATCCAAGAGAGCTTTCATCACTTATATCCTCACTGTTGTCTCTCAACTGTGCTTGCAGGAATGGGTGTTTTCAGCTTTGCCAGGTATGATGACAACTTCTACAGCAGAAGTTATGCTGGTAGGCTGAAGAAACGGCTCCAGCCAAAGCAGGGGGACTACTCTGTGTTTGAGGGATACTACACCCCACCCATCACCAGCACTCTGCTGCTTCGATCCTGCAAGGTTTCAAACAAACATGCCCCCCAACAAAGTTTTGGCACTGTGAACTTTTCAGTGGTCTTGCCAAAGGTCCTTTACTTTTATTATAAAAACACTCAGTGCTGTACTGTTTTTGTGCCATCAGTAAACAACTGTGTTAAATATTTCTTTCCAGGTAATGACCCACGAGATTGGCCATATGTTTGGAATCAAGCATTGCCAGTGGCTGAGCTGTGTCATGCAGGGCTCCAACCACCTAGAGGAGTCTGATCGCAGGCCCCTGGATTTCTGCCCCATCTGCCTTCGCAAGCTACAGTTCGCCATCGGATTCAACCTAGGTGAAAGATACAAGGTAAAAAAACCTTTTCCTTAGAAAAGGAGGAACCCTAATTTTCATCCATCTATATCCATCCATCTATACTGCTTATCCTCACATACGTTTGCAAGGGCGCCGAGCACTGGAAGAGAGACGGGACACACCCTGGACAAGTTGGCAGTTAATTACAGGGCCGACATGTAGAGACAGACAAACATTCCCACTTATGTTCACACTTACAGGCAATTTAGAGTCACCAGTTAACCTAACCTAACTGCATGTCTTTGGATTGTGGGAGGAAGCCAGGAGTACCCAGAGAAAACCCACACAGGCACGGGGAGAACATGCAAAATGAACACAGAAGGGCCCCAGCTGATCGGTGGGCTCCAAACTCAGAACCCTCTTGCTGTGAAGCCACAGTGCTAGGCCCCTAATTTAGGTAATAATCTCAGATTAATTTGGACATTTAGGTATTTTTACAATAGACAGTAATTTACAGTATAGAGCTTCTCAGGTGTGGAAAAAAACATTATTATGACCAAGTTAAGACAGCATAGTCATTATATACTCCCTACAGGAACAGTACAAGTTCATTTGGTTGGTGACTTGATGCTGGATCAGTGAGTTCAGTCCAAGTATCACATGCCAAAGTAATCCTGATTATTTCAACTGAGATTTTCTAGCAACATCGAAGCACAACTTCGAGAACTTTCTCCACTACCCGACATGCCCCAGTTCACACAAAGCCTGAACTGAATTTTAACCTGAGTGTGTTGAGCTGGTACAAGCTGACATATAGATTGAATTTTAACCTTAATTATATCCTGTGTTTAAATTTTTCTTCTTTGAATATTTTGTTTTGCGCATCAGCGGTATCTGTTGCTATGGAAATGTCATTACACTGAAGTAATTTGTTGCAAATGTGCTCTTGTTTACAAAAAAGCTTGTGCTTTTCCTGTAATCACAAGACAGTTGGTCAAACTCCAATCTACTCCCAATAATGTACGAATCATCTACACAAATTTGAAATAATGGTAGATTACACCTCATTAGGAGCTGCTCATGAATATAACAAGGAAGGTCAGAAGAATTTGGAATTTTAACAGATTTTTCCCCACATTCATTTAGAAAAAGGCTTACCAAATGCACAGACACAATCAGATGTATTTGTTTTTTTTGTGCTTTTTTTTAAGTGAAAGTTTCTGTGTTCAACAGGCTTTGCTGCACTGGATAGAGGAGGATCAGAGTCAAGCAGCCCCTGCCTGCCAGTCTCTGCTCCTCTTTCCCAAACCCACTGAAGCCTTTCACTCATCCAGACTGTGGCTCCGTAGTTGCCTGGACATTTTGGAAAAAAAGATGATATAGTTATATATCTGGAGATGCATTACCATACGTGGGACTAGGCTTAAATATACAGTAAGACTGTAAGAAATCAGGTATCAATTTAGTTGTTAAAAGTGTTGTATGAAACACATCCTGTGTTTCCAGGCAGAATGAGGTGGTGAGTTTAGTTTAATATGTTTTGTACTCTGAATCTAAGATGCAATATGTACATAAAATATTTTATTTTGATGTGAAATGGTGGTAGTATTCTAGAATAAAAAAAACATCAGACCTTATTGATGGATTCAAATCACACTGTTTCTTTATTGTGACTGACCACAGTTTCATTACAAAAATAGTTCTGAATCTGACATTTCATATCACATAACAGTCCGTTGTCAGCTTGGTGACAGTTTGATTAAAAATAAACACTTTCAATCACATACTTTATCTCCTGAGCTTCATGTAAATTCTATAACACTTGTTACAGAATCTGTGCAATTTACTGTTCTTATAGCAACATTTGCATCACAGTTTTTCTGGCTATCATTATGGTATCGATCACCAGTAGGTAATTAGTTCATCAAGTATCAGTGTTACGTCTCTGGAATATGTAAAACTGAGGCACCTCCATTAGCGTTGCATCAATCATGGTCTTCATGGTCTGGAAACTTTCAAGCTAACCCCACACCACTGTCCATAAACCAAAACTATATCAAAATCTTACACATTTAAATCTAATTTTATAGTGCACTATTTTTAATTTTAATGGTAGTGACTCTAGAAAAACACTGTTTGGTATATTAGGTATGTAAGGCACAACTACTACGTGCATATTGTGATCTAAAAGTTCGTAAGATTGCTCTCAGAGCCCAGATCTATAATGGCAGATCATAAACACTTAATATTGATCTTTCTTTTGATTGTATTTATGTCACTTCGGAACCTGCCAGCAGTAGTCTTTAGACAGCCTTTTACCTTTACATGGCTTCATTCTTACAGTACCCTTATCATACTGTTAGCAGCTCAAGCAAAACTTATAACCTGGACATCTCTTGTGGCCCCTGCCTGGTCTTGAACCAAGTTGTCATCTCCTTTAGCACCATCCTTAGGATTGTCAGTTTTTCCATCCAGTTTATGCGCTGCGCTCTGGTCCTCTGAGACTCCCGTCCTTTCATTTATGTCCTCGGCGTATTTTGAGGTCCCCTTCTTACAGAGTAATCCTCTCTTAGCAGGTTTAACCAAACCCAGGAACAGGGCACTAAGTGCCATGCCGACTGCACAGGAGTAGAAGGCTGACCCGTAGTTCTGAGTCACATCCACCAGCACACCTGCGGACAGAGAATTCAAATGAAGGGGCACTCCAAACATTTTACACATAAGTTTACTTTACTTGTCATGGGGACTATACACTAAGCCTGTGGTAACAGTTGAATAATGTCTTCTGCCTCTGTAGGGGGCTGAGAAAATAATCCAGATGATGTCACTGTGATGTCATGAGGGTAGTCTCATTTTTGGCATGGAAACTACATACAGTTTTCCTTAAAGCAGCAAATGTGGATGTGGAGTTTGCAAGACATTTACTAGGAAGGAAGAGTCTGATGAAAGAGTTGCATTATGGGAAACCCAATGCAGATTTTTGGAAATGGACCTTTGACTAAGGACTAAAAGTCAGGTTAATCTGTTGTATCAGTTTGACCACTCTTTTTGTTAATCTGTTTCTTACAATCCCCTCAACGTTATAGAAGTATAGTGCTGTACTGAAACACTGGCAAACACTATTAAAATCATAAATCATTCTTATGTGTTAAGAAGCCAGTGCTTAGTAAACTCTTACCTCCAAGTGGAGGTCCAGCCAGCCCAGCAAAGCTGTGTATGAACACGTACACTCCAGCAGCTGAAGACATCCTCTCGATGCCCACCACATCATCCTCAGCCAGCATGGGGATGTGGGTGCATGCTAGGGTTCCCATAAAGAACCCATACAAAGCGCAGCACACAGCTAGGCCATAGAACTCTGTAACCAGAGTAAATCCCACCAGGTCTGCAGTCATTATAATAACACATGCCAGAAGCACAAGCAGCTTCTTCTTCCTGAAAGTCTGCCGTGTCAGGACCCAGCCAATGGTGAATCGGCCAAAGATCTCAGCCACAGCCATAGTGGAGAGCATGTAGGTGGCGCGCTCCCGCTCCACACCTCGACTCACACCTCAGTTCGATGATGTAGAGGTTGAGGGGCGAAGAAGCCGAGCGTGGCGAACAGTCCAAACAGAGAGTAAAGAATGAAGCTGGGCTCTCTTAGGATGGAGAAATCTAGAAGTTTTGACTGCTTTGCTGATAGCTTTTCATCACCTGATATTTTGCTCTCATCGTCGAGTACCTGTTTCTCTTCTACGTCAGGCTTTCTAATGTCTGTCAAACCGTTTTCCCCAGATGTCCGTTCTGTCTCTAAACCTTGCTTCTTTGTGCAATAAAGTCTTCTCCTCTGGGCTGATGTTGCCCGTGTCCTTTAGACACTGGACAGGAGAGTCTCCAGTGCCCACAGAGCCTTTTAGCTCACTGTCCAGACTGTAGGAGGTATTTTGTGCATGTGAGGTATTGTTTGTCATAGAGTCCTCTGGGTCTGTGTCCTCTGCATTCTCCTGTGTGCTGAAGGCTTCCTGCTCCTTTGGGGATGACCCGTCAGTCTCTGCCTCGCAGGTCACTCTGGGTTTGATAATGATTGGCCGAAGCAGAGCACCACAGATGATGATGGTGCTTTGCAGAGCTCCTATCACTGCCATAGTGTGTCGCCAGCCAATATGATCCCTCAATGCAGAGAAGGCTGAGGGGCAAGAGGAGGTATTTAGTGAGAGTTCATCAATAAAACTGCTTATGTGGTGATAAATGAGGGCTTTTTTTTTACTAGATCTGACGTGTATATAAACTCTGATGAAAATGGACACAGAACCTTGGTACAGTCAGTGGTACATATAGTTCTATATTAAATGATAAAGCTGGGAATGTCCGATGAAAAGACCATTGGTTCCCACTATAGGTGTGGCCCTTTAAAAACAGGCCACAAACATATAGTTTGAGTTTAAAGATTGGTTGAATTAAGATTATACAAGCAGGAGTAAATAGGGTGTTTGTTAGGGACTATTTTCAGCTATACTCTGGTGAGTACGGTATATGTGGGATTGCCTCTATATAAACAAAATGTGCCGTTGTGCATACGGTTTCTAGGGAAACCATGTTAGTATGATCAATTTATTGTAGGTTGTTGTCACTAAGTAAAATATACACATTTTGCAAACTCCTGTACAAATATTAAAGAAAACATAATAGTTACATTTTCCTAAACCCCCTACAAATGTCTTGTCTGATGGTATGCATGAAACATCAGTGAGGGCTTGCATTCACCTGGTGCCAGGGCAAACATGGACAGAGACTCTCCGGTGGAAGCCACAGCTGTGACCAGAGACCGCCGACGGTTAAAGTACTGGGAAAGGATGGTCACAGTGGGCAGGAAGGTTAAACAGTAGCCCAGACCTGCACAGTGGAAGAGATGCAAGCATTTAAACTCGAATTCAGTGAGACAGGCTGCTACAAAACAAATTAAAATAATAATAGCAATATGAAGAAAGAAATTCATTACCTGCAACTATTCCATAGGTGAAGTACATTTGGTTGATGGAGGTGGTAAAGCTGGTGGCAATTGTACCCGAGGAAATAAGCAACCCCCCAATCATAACAACAAACTGGAACCCAAAGCGGTTAGTCATCACAGAGGAGAGAGGACCTGAGGACCCATGGAGAATAATGTGTAGTATCTGTCATTTTAATTTGTGCTTCATTTAGTTTCACATGCTTGCACCCACTTGACCGCATCAGCCGCTCTCACCATTGAAGGTCATGACAAACACGCAGATGGAGACGATCCAGGAGACCCGGCTGTTGGTCTCCCCAAACTCCTCCATTAGGTCCTGCAGAAAGATGCCAAAGCTCTTGATGGTGCCGTAGGTGAAAACCTCCACCAAGAAGAAGGCAACAGCCACCGCCCACCCCCAGCCTCCGTCGGGGGCCTCTGGGTACACGTTAGGACCCAGGAATCGGGTTCCCTTGACTCCACACAGTGCCATGCCCTGCAAAGAGAAATGTTCGTTTTAGTGACTGATCACCAATTTAAAAGATCTTAATACAAAATATGGCAGCAAAAAGTCAAGCAGCTGTGAATCTACCAAGTGACACAGCGTCTCTGTTGTCTCAGGAGGCTCAGCAATGAAGGTTCCAGGTTGACATGACCCTGATGTCAATCTCTTATCTTCCTTTTATTGAGTATGTACTCACTTTGTCTTTTAATCTGTTTTTATCACTCCCTCGGGGTCAAACATAAAAATGTACTCCATGAGGTGATCAGTGTCTGCAGCAAACTGCACAAGTAACTCTGCAGGATCTTCTCAACAAACACTTCTACAAGACAGCTGAATCCATCCCGCTTTATTGATGCCATCATTTGCATCAAACAGTTTCAGTTTCTGCCACCTGTTACCCTCCTCAGACTTCCACTTGCTCAAACAAACACACCCTTAAACCCTCTGCCACCTCCCTCCTAAACTCGAGGAGAAACAGATATTTACATGCACATTACTGTATTTTACCAAGTGACCATTTTTTCCACTGTGTATTCATGTGATCTTTGTTTTTTACGTCTGTCACATGAACGCATCCCCCTGCAGCGCGATCAATTAAGATATTGATTGAATGTGCACGCGCACCTTTTGGAAGCAGCGTGAGTAGCGACAAATAAAAGCCACATTTTATTTTTCTTCCACTAACACAGAAAACGAACACAATTTCACAAATACACGCAGAGATATTTACTGTTTTGAATATTTTTTTTAGAGTTGAGCTGCGTTTTGAACAACTTTATGTATGTAGAGTAACAATCAGATTTAGCCCCTACCCCCCCTCCATGAAGACTCACTCTGCCGGGACGTTTCTGAGCTACTCCTCTTCTCTGACTCTGACTGACTATTCAGATGTGGGAAAACCTGCTCCTGGTCCTCCCTCACAGAAATGAGCTGACTTGAAAACTGCTGGCTCACCACTTGGGAGGTAGATGTGCTGCGGAGACGGTGAGGAGGGCTTGGCCTGATCAATTATTAAATGCAAAGTCACATTTATGGCGAACTGGGCCAAATCAGACATGTCCAGCACGTAAATCATTAAAATGACCCTTTGGCCCTGATGATCAGGATGAGGTATGCTGAGCTCCATGCCAGTAGAAATGTTATGTGTAAACAACTTTGATCAGTCTGCCTCTGTCAGCCCTTTTGCTTTAAATTCTGTATAAATGATAAATAATAGAGAACAGAGTGATACACAGCCAGCAGCTCAGTCCCATTTGTGCTAAACCTATAAGGTCATACTTTTTACAGCTTTGACATAACTCAGGATAAACACTCTGCTCCTTAAATGCACACCATGGTACCTTAAACGCTGTTAGACCAGGTTACATAAAACCACACTGTATTTCTTTCCAATGTGCAGCACAGTTTGGGGCTATGTATTATCATTTCTAAACCTGACTTCATAAATATGTGAATGGTTCTGCTGATTCTTAGTTTGGTTTCATTATCTTCCCTGACTTTTGTTTCACCCCACAGCAGTGCAAAACCTGTTGTGTAATACTGAATTTCACAAGAGGACGTGGCATTGCTATGCTGTACTGGTATGTCAGGCATACTGTAAATGCCTTTTTTTGTTTTACTGCCTTCACCTATCCAGGGTGATCTGATAAAAAGTTGATCTATTACATGTCATTCCCTGGATAAAAATCACTACTTGATACACCTGTATGTTGTTCAGCAGCTGGACATGAATTGTGAATGAATTTACCCCCCTGGGGATAAATAAAGTAGTCTGACTCTGATGGTAAACCAGACGAGCAGGATAAGAGTGTTACTATACACACACCTGTATTAATACATATACAAGCAGACAGGCTGCCAAATACCACAGCACATATTTAACAATGGGTGTACCTGCCCAGCATATAAAAGTACCCTTAATTAAAATCATTAAAAAATGAATTAACTTTAAGTGATTGATCTTCTTTGCAATATGCAAATATTCTGTATAGTTCTCCAAACTGTTCACAGATTTATTTTACAGTCCATCTAAGTGTTAATTTTTCATCTTTTTATCTACTTTTTGTGTATCCACCAACAAAACACTTTTGAAAGCAGTTTCAGTAAAGACAGAGTCTGCAGTTCTGGAGAATCCTGATCGATTCCTAACTTCACTGAGAAAACAAGCTATTTAAAAGTTGCTTTCCTTGTCGTCTTGCAGACACACCTGATGCAGCATAAATTCAGACATTTTCCAAACCTGCACCATGATGTAGTTATTTTGTAGATATCTGTGTGTACAAATAATGTGTATAAACAATATCATCACTTGTGTATTTAAGCTTAATTTAGATGACGCCGTTCTGCCCTGATTGATACGAACTACATTCAGAAAACGATCATTTTAAAAGTCTTTTGCTTGTCTTCTTGCAGACAGACCTGATAAATAACGAGTTAAGACTTTTTCCAAATCAGCATCATGATATTGTTAATTTGGCATCATTTTGATACGTTGATTTTGATTAAATCACAGAAGAATTCATTTATTATGGAATCATACTGCTGCAGTAAAATAGATTAACTCATCTGATGTGTGATTTGCTAGATACAGTGAATAGTTAATGATTTTAACACACTAGTCATTAAAATCGCCACTCACCAAAGCCAGAAAAGGCGAATATTCACAAAAAAACAACTCCTGCGGTCAAAGTCCTTGTTGTCCACACTGTTGTCCAAACTGGTGCACGAACATGGGTTGTGTGACTGTCCAAATCGCTCGGTTTGTTTCCCATTTACAGAGCCAGGGTCGCGTATAAACACTGGATTATTTTTCAGTGCACACGCGTCAGACAGCTAGTGAGAAGATATTTGCTGAGTTTGACAAAAAGCGCACTGGATCAGAATGACAGACTACACCTTTTAAGCCCAGGTAATATCAAGGTATTATTAAATTTAAATCCTTTCCTTTGAAGTGTTTCTAATTTTTGTACTCTCTTTTACATTTACTTTTAATGTATCCAACAAAAAACATTAAAATAGCTCCATTAAGTAGACTAACTCCATTATATACATATCCATTTACTTTCTGGATAACATTTATGCTGTACATACTGCCTTTATCTTTAATAATATTGTATAGTTTGTTTGGTATTTAAAAGCCTTTTCCTCCCAATAACCTGGTTTCTTTAAGGAACATAAACATGGTGACAGTGATAAAAATCAGATGGAGGTTCGTGCCTGGTGACGACACGTGACTACTGTTTCTGTCTCACTTTTTCATCACAGCTGTATATCAAGATAAACCTGGACACCAGCCTCAAACTGAATCTAAGTCTTAATTCTTGACCCAAAAACAACACCCCGTTTCAGTGTGTAAAGCCAGAAAAAGAAAGGCAACTGTGGCTTTAAATTTAAGAGCAGAATAAATCAGATTCTGCCCAGGACCAGGATCATCCCCTGCACCTTTTTCTTTCAATAATTATTAAATGATTTAGTCCTCAATCCAGGATTTACGTGTTGGATTGTGTTACCTTGTCGCGTGAAACTCATTTAAAAATAAAAGCAGGGCAATTTATTCCCTTCCTTTGTCCTCATAATGAAGAGGTGTGGGAGGGGGGGGCTCAGATGGTCCGTCCTCAGGGCGGCTGACGCAACGTGCTCTCAGTCGGCTCATGTGGACGATGTGACGCTTAATATCCGCTGTAAACACACTTTGTAAGTACTTGTGCCTCTTTGAGCGACATATTTAATCCAGAACATCGAGCCGCACACGGTTAATTACCAAAACCAACACAGTCGTAATACAGTGAAATATCTTGGATTTAAAGCAGCCGGTCTCTCACCTGTGTGTGTGTGTGTGTGTGTGTGTGCTGCCTTTCGGACGGAAGTAGTCCTTCCTCCGCTCGCGACTGTTTCCACTGTAAAAAAAAAAAATCCCGCAGGAGTCGCGCGCCAGGGTCACTCAGCTTCACGCGCGCATACTTTCAGTGCGCACGCGGAGACACCCACCCACGCACAGACATGCTGTCCCGCACAAAGCCGCACTCACGAGCGGGGAGGAGGTGAGGTGGGGGTGAGGAAGGGTTAAAGATCTGGTTCCAGCCAGTTCTCTCCTCCAAACACGTCTGTCGTCCCCACCACGGCCTCCCCCACCTCTGTCTGCAGGGTGTTGTTTAGGGAAAGTCTGGGATGGTGTGACTGCATGAGAGAAGTTTATGGGTCAGTGTGGTTTCAAGCTTCAATAATATGTGGGGAAATATTTTAGACAGATACATTTTTTTTTAAATCAACAAACATTTACTATATTCCAAAAGTCACATCCTGTCTCCTTATGTGGAGTTTCTGTCCAGATACACCATGAGGTTTAGAGTTTATCCACTTTGTCCAATGTAGTCGTAATGTCAGGGATCCCAAATATCGTCAGCCTCACCGCTGTCTGATTGGCGACAGTACAGAAACCCCACTCATGTGAAGTGGTTGTAAATCAGCTCTTAAGTTTAAACCCTCAGTTGCTTTTCTGTGATTTAATTCATGCTGTACACACTGAAGTAGGGTGTTCCCCTTTGTTTGCTTTAGTGTCTAGGAATAAGATTTAGACTGATGTACACGTCTAATTGGGAGGAAAAGGTGGAAAAAATTATTTCACTTCATCCATGATTACAGACATAGCATCTAAGAAATTGTGGTACTACAGAAATGTTCCTTAACAAGTGTTTAGGTTGTGCGGCTACTTTATTATGTCTGGGATTACTTTGTGAAAGTCTTTCCATTATGATTGTTCCCATAGAAAGTTTTTATACAGCTATGCTTTTGTTTCAGGGATGGCTTGACTCTCAAGAGACATAATGAGAAGCACCCATTCTTGAAGTGAATAGAAGTGATTACTACTATATTAATATTGTTAATATCTGGTATCACTTGTCAAAGAACTATAACATGTCACACAGTCCAAATGTGTGTTAATATAACAACTTGAGGACAGTTTGAGATATGTTTCAGATTATCATTTTATCAAAACTCTAACATTATGAACAGACTGATTCTTGTATCAATAATAAATAATGTTTTTTTAATAATAATGATAATAATAAAATGAAAAATTACCCTTGTTTCAGTCTAAACTAGACTGAAGTTTGAAGGATTATAACAAGTCAACATACATAGTCTCATCTGCCGGAAGCTAATTAATTAAGTTAATAGAGCTGTTTTTCATAGCCTAAAAACTGTGTATATTACATTTTACAGTATTATGTTTCATGGTGATTGTTGCAGTTCTAAAAATAAGATATGAAATTTGCTTTATTTATCTGGCACAAACAGGACCAGTAGAAGGGAATAATTATATTTGTTAAACTACAGAACAGCCACCCTTTGCACTCCCTCACTCACTGTCATATCCATATTTATCATGTAACTTTGTGTTTTTTGAATAACAGTGCATGCCAGCTAAGGTTTGAATGAAACCTGCGTAACCCATAGCAGACTTTGACCCAAAATGGCGGAGGTTTTCACCCTGCTCCTAATGGCTGGGATGCTGATGTGTGGCCTGCTGCTCCACACGGTGTCCCAACATGGAGCCAGTGTTGATGAGCTCAGCAAGAAGCCCAATTTCATCATCATACTGGCAGATGATATAGGCTGGGGTGACCTGGATGCAAACCAGCCGGAACAGAAGGTGAACAACACGCCTTACCTCAACCTGATGGCAGAGCAAGGACTGAGGTAAAGAATTTATGAATAGATGTTATGCACAATCTGTCATGCCTGAGTATAAATGGATAAAGGTATAAAACCTGAGTACAAGTGACAGGATGTGTTTTAACTATCTCTCTTAGTGAGACTCACTTCCAATTTTAAACAAGGTAAAGTGTTATTTCTCCTTTTTCCAGATTGACAGACTTTCACTCTCCTGCCTCTACCTGTTCCCCATCCCGTGCTGCCATCCTGACAGGCCGCTATGGCCTAAGAAACGGGGTGACTCATAATTTTGCTGTGGGCTCTGTGGCCGGCCTGCCTTTATCTGAAGTCACCTTACCCCAGCTGCTACAGAAGGCGGGATATTACACTGCCATGATTGGGAAATGGCATCTTGGTCACAATGGACCATACAATCCCACTTACAGAGGTAAGTGGGATTTTGAATTTTAAGAGAGGTGTGTGAATTTTGGTTGAATTTATCCCTAATTTCTTCAGCCTGAAGCATAAAATACTCATGAAAAACACCCCACCTTATCTAAATTGAGGGGTTAGTTTTTGGTTTTAACATTGCTTTGCATATAAGAATGGACAAACAAAATCTAGGTGCAAAAAAACTATGCTCATCTACTGATAGCTATGTTTTCTTCCTATCATGTCTTTGGTAAACGTAAAGAAAAAAACAACCTCTTTTGAACATGCTGGTGAGATTAAATAAAAACAGAAACCTCGGTAAATGCTATGAGGAAAGTGGCCTGCTACAGCCACAAGCTATAATAGAATATAAGAGTGAGATGTAAATAAAAACGGAGCATATAAGGGCTATATACTGTTTAATAAAAAATCTAAAGCACTCATAGGTTTCAGTCCAGCCTTGAAAATAGCAGCAGTAGTATCAGTGACAGAAGACATGCTGTGACGTCCACACACAGTTGAAGGATTTCAAACATTATGAAAATGTAAAAATATTTGTATATGCTACATAAAACAGTGAGATATGAGCTAACACACGCACTGTACACAAGTATACACTGTATTTTTCCAGTTCAGTGTTATGGCGTCAGGCCATTGCAGCCACAATGAGCGTGTGAGCAAATCCATCGGCCTCGCTGCAGAGAACAGACTACACAGGGCACAACTCCCCACAGCTGTGTCCTGTGAGATGACAAACTTTCTCCTAAGTTTTCGCCTACAGCTGACTCAACACCCACTAACCCACCACTATTTAACCCATCAACTACTCTTGAAGTGTGCATGGCTTTCTTTCCATAGTCGCTAGACGTCATCTCCATTAAACATTTCTAAAATAAAAAAAGTTTTAAAAACTGCGGGTAGAGTAAAAGTCAAACAATAGCTTCATAAAAAGACCTTACTTCTTACTTAATTCTTACTTCCATTTACCAGTAAGTTTACCCTATTCTAAGTTCATACTTGTATTGATAAAATATCTATATTATAAATATTTTTTCTACTGTGTTCGTGTATGACTGTATTAGTTTATGGCACAGCCCAAACATATTGCATCTTTGTCTGTGTTCTTATGGTAACAAGTAATTACAGTTGTATTTATGGATATTTGCACCATTTTTATTGTTTCTTGGGCAGGTTTTGACTACTACTTAGGTATCCCTTACAGTAATGACATGGGCTGTACTGACATACCTGGGTATAATTTGCCAGAGTGCCTTCCATGTGACTCATCTGGACCACAGGTGATCAGGTGTGGCTCTGCACTCCTACAAATATGACTCCCTCAGGCCATAGTGAGACCTGTTCTACAAACCAGTGTTGTTCTGTGAGATTCTCAAATGCATATTTGCTTCCCCGTGTTGAAAGCACTACAGAAACTGTAGACATTTCTTAAATAATGCAAAGCTAAATGCATGGTATTGTTCTCCAGGGAATTCAGATATCATCATTACATCATCTGTATTTTAACCCTTAGGAGACCTTGGATATTTAGTCTGTTTGTGAATACTTTTGATTTAGCCTTTAAACAGTGTGTACCATGCCAATGTTTGATATCTTTTTTTTTCCAGCACAACATAAGCTATATAGCCTGACTATTATTTTCTCACTTTGAAATACTACTCTGGAACATCTGACATCATTTGATTACATCATTTGTGCTTTAAGACTTAGGAGAGGCAAACAGACTCTGCTACCTCGCCCATTTATTGAGACTTAGATCCTTTCATATGGTATAGTACATACAATCTGCTTCCTCCCTAACTATTTGTAAACCTCTTGACAACCGCTCTCTCTCACACACACAAATATTATGATCTTATGATCTTATTTATGATCTCATTACACTCTATTGTTCTTATGGTCTAGATTGAAGAGGAGTGTATATGGAGGCTGTTACTCCAAAGTGGGCCTTCCTCTGATTGAAAACAGGACAATTGTGGAGCAGCCTCTTGACCTGTGGACACTCACAGAACAATACAAATCTGCAGCATCCAGGATTATACTCAATGCAAGGTACAGTACAGCTGCAGGCAGGCTGTTGTGTTATGGAGCACACCATTTATACAACACATTTTAATCTGATATGACCTCCTGTACTGACCCTCCCTTTCTAATATTTCCTCCACAATAGTCTGTGGAGTAACAGGAATGTGTTCGTTCATAAAATAGCCAGAGGTACAGATTTTAAGAGGGTGGAGGCTCAGGCCAGTTGCCTCAAATCTACGTCATCATATGACTGGCAATAAATGATACATTGACAAGGGTGCACTGTGAATGTTTTCTGTTTGAATTGTATTAGATGTTGGCCGACTGCTGCAGAGCAAATACGCCCTCGCTCCATGGAGAGTAAGCTTCTCTTCTGAGTCAGTATGTTGTCCACAGACTGGGCAGCCAGTGCCACCAAGTCTGTCAAGTGACTCCATGTCTCTCTCTCTCTCTACAGACGCTGTGCATGAGGGTGAAACTTAAGCACTCAAATGTAATGTGGTCCAGAAGGGACAGCTGAGGAAGAAAACTGTGTTGGTCAATAGGGGAACAAAACACTCACTCAAACATAATGTGGCACATAACTGAAAAAGTTCACTGCACTGTTGTTTCTCATGTCAAGTGAGACATTGGTTAGCTGATCATGGTAGGACCAAAACAACTTAATTTTGGCAGGTATGATATTGCAAGTTAAGGTTAGTTAAAGTTCAGTACCCCGTATGCTCAGTTTACACTTCATTACCTCGTACACCACAACAGTGAAGACAGTCTGGGCTGTTCTGTTTTTGCCAGTGCCAGTTTGCCAGTGACATCTGAGCAGTATTTCATCACGTGAGATCACTACCTGAGGACATACTCATACTGTGCTTATTTTGAGGGAACATGGGGAGGGCAGATCTGATAAATCAGTGGCAGGTGCTAACTTTTGTAAGCACCTGTAAGGTCATCTCTAGTGTGTATGTTCCATGTTTACTATAATGAAGTAATTTGTCTCCCAAGTGCCTACGGCTCGTTTTTATGTATTTGAAAGATAGTGGAGTTCTAAGGAATTTTATTCATCAAACACCAACCAGAGACGGTAAAGCATGAAGCCAAGGGAAAGGCGATGTCTGGCCTAACTGTAAATCGGTTATATGGATTCTTTTTTCTTGATAGTGTATTAATAACAGGATAAAGTGCCAATAGAGTATAATATAATAATACACAATAGCACAATAATAATAATAATAATAACACAATAGCCCTTCATTAAACACTGCCTTTGTGAGGCTTGATTTGTTTTGCTGTTGCTGAGTGTGTCGAGGAGGTGTCCAATCTGCTATGTTTTCTGGTGTTTAACTGGCATGCCACTCAGATATGAACAGAAACATGTAACTGCATTGTCTGTATATATTCTAGACAGACAAGAGGAGCTTTGTAAATTTTCCTACATGGACTTGAGAATGCTTGTAGTAGTACAATACAGAAAGTCTGTGTGTGTGTGTGTGTGTGTGAGTGAGTGTGAGGGACAGGAGGAGGCCTGTAAACCCTGCTGCTTGCAGCTGTCTGTGAAAAGCAACATGCCTTCATGCTATAGTACAGGGTCATGTGAACTAGCACAGCGGTTATCAGTCATGTGTTGTCAAGACTCAGTGGTATGCAGGCTTTCATTCAGTGATGTCATTTTAACTGACTAATGTTGTGTTCCAGTTACGTCCAAGCATTACAAAGTCTACATTCCTGCTAGGAAAAATGAAATGGCTACATGGACTTTAAAGTAGGAATCTTGCTTCAGTGCGCACATTCAAACCTGTAATTATCCACACAAAATAAACTTTTCAGCAGCGTTTAACTTAAGATTCATTCAAATACTGCAAGAAGTAATTAAACCTAAAAATACATGGTATGATGTCAGTGGTGGCAGTACAACATGCTAGCAAAGCCACTGAACAGTAGACAATATATGAGAAATAGTCGGAGCATTATCTTGTTCAAATTATTTTCAGACGTTCCCATTTCTTGCTTTGTTTTTTTAAGCTTGTCCATGAGTGGATATGTGGTAATTGTGATGTAGGAGCTGGGTATTTGAAGTATTTCCAGCTTTGAGTGAATTGGAGCTTAATAGGACTTTGTCACGGCAGACATTTGGACATATCATCATAGCAGGGAAAGCTCATGTGTAACCAATAACACCGAACCGCTTTCTATTTGGGTGTGTGTCTCAACGATAAGTGTAACAAACCTATTGTTGTTAGTTACGCTTGTGCTCAACAAGTCAAAACGAAATATGCACTGTTGGAATAATAGTGCTATGTGTGTTGAAACCAGTATGTGATTGGGTACTTTGTTAAAAAAGAGCTTTTCTTTTTGCTAAACACACATCTGTGTGTCAGTAAAGAATAATTCAAAGAATCAGTGTAAGTTGTCTGACAAAGTGTCACCTTGTCAATTGTCTTTGCAGGCAGCGAGGACAGCCCTATCTCCTCTACATAGCGCTGGCTCACATGCATGTTCCCTTGGCCCCCCCGCTCCCTCCAGATGCTTCTGCCACCGCCCGTCGACCAGGTGACTGCCAAGTTTACGCCGCCAGCCTGCGAGAGATGGACGGCCTGGTGGGGGCGGTAAAGAGGGCCTCTGATGATGCAGACAAAGGCAATACTCTCATCTGGTTCACTGGTTAGTCAGCAGGATGGATTATTTTTGTTCTTCCACACTACCAGTGTAATTATGTTGAAAAGGCCTGAATCTTGTCTGATGTGTGTGTGCGATTTGTTCAGGTGACAATGGTCCTTGGGAACAGAAGTGCCAGTACGCGGGAAGTGTAGGGCCATTCATGGGAAAGTGGCAGACCAGCAGAGGTGTAAAAAGATGAGCACTTTATGAACTTTATGAGCAATTGTGAATTCCTTTATGAGGGGAAGTTTAGCCACTGTACACTTTATTGTTGTAAATCTCCATATTCCTGAAGTCATTCTTTGCCTGTGTGTTAGGTGGAGGATCAGCTAAACAGACCACTTGGGAGGGAGGTCACAGGGTGCCAACAGTGGCTTACTGGCCTGGGAGGATCCCTGCAAACACCACCAGCTCCGCCCTGCTCAGGTCCTTGAAAATTTTAATAGATCCTGTGTTTCCTTTATAATATGAGCTTGCTGATCAGTTGGTAGACTGACAGTGAAGACATTAAACTTTATGCCTGCTAAACATCAGCGTTATAACTGATGGTATGGTAACTTTGTTGTCATTTTAGCATGGTTACATTAGCTTTTACCTCAAAGCACAGCATCACAGAGCCACTAATACGGTTGTAGACCATGTTAGCGTAGTCCTGTTTGTGTATAAAATAAATATTAGTGTGTGGGAACATTTAATACCAAACCAAAAGAGAGTTGAAAGCATCATCATCAAAGTATTTCTTATTTCTCCTCTTTATGCCATCTTGTAGTGGTATGGACATCTTTCCAACCCTTCTGTCCCTGGCAGGTGTAACCCCCCCCTCAGAAAGACGTTATGACGGCATTGATGCCACAGATATCCTCCTGCGTGGTGAACACGTCGGTCATGAGGTACTAACTAGTTGTTGCTATCAGTCTTACTTCAGTTTGTATAAATAACTTTCCCTTTGTTGTCAGTGGAGGTTGTGTATGAGGGTCTTCTTGCAAACATTAGTTCTCTTCTTTTCTTCCTCGTAGTTTCTCTTCCACCCTAATAGTGGTGCTGCAGGGAAATTTGGGGACCTACAGACAATTCGAACAGGGACACACAAAGCTTTCTACATTACGGGTATGGGGCATATTCCAGATATAATGTTTTTCCTGTAATTCAAACTGTTTGGCAGTAAAATGATAAAACTTGCTGCACTGGCAATGATGCTGAGCAGTGCTGCTTGTTGATGATATGTTCAATGTTATGTCAACATGGTGGTACCAGTCTAGTGGCCTGTCTGTCTGTCTGTCTGTTCAGATGTATTTTCTGATAAAACTCAAAAGTCATCTTCTTCCTTTTTCTTGCACATACATGTCTTGCTGCATAAATTACAATATCTAAGTATTACATAAAGTATTTTTTTGAAACCCCAACATATACAGCATTATAATAATGTGTAGTATTGTAATATACCACAGCTCACCTCAGGCCCAGTCATTTAGTACACAAACTAACAAAAAAGGAAACGTACATAAACTGTAATATTACATGTTTTTGAGTTGTATTTAATTTTGTCAAGGAAAATTAGGTTCAACCATTACATTTTAGGCCAGGCAAAACTTCGAAAAGGGCTACTAAGAAATACACACAGCCTTGTCTCTTTGCAGGTGCAGCTGAGGCATGTGGTGGTGCAACAGGACGGCAGCAGCTCCATGACCCGCCGTTGATATTCAATCTGGATCGTGACAGGGCTGAGGAAACACCCCTGGAAGTCGGGACACCTGAATACCAGGTGGTAGCGGAGAGGATCGCCCGCAGGAGGGAGGAGTTATTATGGGACATTGCCACTGACAAATCAGTGTCCACAGCAGATTACAGCACAGAGCAGTCAGCAGTGCCCTGCTGTGACCCTACACAGCCTGTTTGCCGCTGCTACACGCTGGGCTGAGGGTGGGAAATCACACACACACCAATTCTCATACAAAAGGCTGAAAGAGAAGCACACAGATGCAAGAAAACAGATGTGGAGACAAATATCTTCTCAGCTGTTTGTTTGTAGAGTGTGTTGTCTGGGAAGTTCAATGTCCAGATGCAGCAGGAGACATACAAACAAGCAGATAAAGAGCTGCAGGCAGTCGAACTTTATCTGGTTAGTATTGTGATATAAATAATTTGTGAAAAAAACAAGACCTAGCAGACAGGAAAGCCATACTACAATTTATTAATCAGTTTGTTTCAGTGTAATTCAGCATATGAAAGGTGTGTTGGTTGGTGAACAATTGAAGTTTCTTAGTTTTGTTATTTTGTTTGATATATGAGTTTTAATATAGCATTTAAACATTCATTTAAATTACATTTTCAATTCAAATTGTCTTTAATAAACAATACACAATGAAGATGTTGAATCAGTTCTCAGCTTTAATGAGTCTCTGGTGTAAATGTCCAGAATTGAACAGCTCAATGCAGCTTAAGGGTGTCCTAACAGCGCCACCTTTTGGCAAATCAGATGGTATTACCATGTTACTTATTACAACAGTACTATATATAAATGTTATATATACATTATACACACAGTAAAAATCCTCAATATATATACGCATGGTAAGTCTATGCGTTGATGTGTAATGCTTAAAACATTTTGCAAAAGAATATTCAATACATCAAAGTAAAAATGACTATGACTTACATGTTAACATACTGTATTCAGCATCATGTAGTAAATAAAAATGTCTTCAGGATATCACTGAAATTCAAGGACCTGTAACTTTGTCATGTACAGCTCATCATCAAGCATTTCACATTTAGTTGTTAACTGCTCCTCCCACGGAGCCGACTCCTCCAGATATATTATCAAGTTGCATTTGTGACTCTGCAGGTTTTTAGTCTCATCTATCGCTACCATAATTAGTATGACAGCTGCATCTGCAAGTCATATAATACTTGCTGCACGTATCATGATTTTAAATAGTGTATCACACTTACAACATCTTTTCCCTCTTGAGTAAAACTGCTGCTCCTCCTTCTTAAAGTGTGACACAATTAATGCCCATTGATAAGCTACCAAATTTCTGAAACCTGACTGACAAAAATGTTCTTATGATAGATTTTCCAAAGACTTGTAACTGATAGAAAAAAAAGACATGATCTTGGCTAATTTTACCATGTCATTGTCCGATTGGCCTGTTCAAAAGCTGCTCGAATTACCAGGCGACGTCTTGCATCTCTCTTAAGAGCATTTATGTAAATCTGGCCTCTGGTCGCTCTACAACGGCTGCAGGCCCGTTGTCCCCTGTGCTACTACCTTTGTATATTCAGTCTGTTCACTAATTCTCCGTTGGAGCAGTCACATGTTCATCTGTTTGCTACCATGATAATAATGTGCAATGGTTATGTTTTCTTGCTGTCCACAGTCATTATTTTAAAAAAAAAGGTTTAATACTGTTTGTTAATGGTGTAATATGGTTACAGTGGGGCACTTAGACAGTCTTTGAATCTGTCTAAGAAAAGAGCTTAAGATGTTCTGAATGTTTTTAATGATGAGTGGACCTTCCACTCTTTTTTTTCTTTTCTTTCTTTTTTAAATCTTTATTCCTTACAAAAAAAAAGTGAGAGGGGGATGCATAATACAGGAACACCAGGAAGTAACATTCTGGCAAGATTTTACCCTAGGCCAGCAGGGGTACATGTGGAAGGGTGGGGGAGTAGTGTGGGGATGCCACAATGTCTCAAAACAGGAATATTTTTGTCCACCTTCCCTGCTTGAAACAGTGTGTCTGATTCTTACACAGGGCTGTTTCATGGGGGTCAGGGTTTGGTCAGTTACTCTGGTTGCCGAATGGAGGGAACTCATTCTCGTCATCCAGACATACCGGACCCTCGGCAAACTCATGCTCTGGGATGACTTCGCCTTTCTGAGCTCCCCCATCCTCAGAGTATCCTGGAAGAGAAGGGAGGAGAAAACGGTTTTCATGACTCCTTACTGCTAAGAGCAATGCTCATCAGCATCCACCTGCTGCTGTGTCATTATGTGTTTTTGACATATGTTTTGGAGAGGATGTTTGTTTAGGATTTTAGTATTTCTGATACTATCTCCATATGAAGTTTTTCACTACAAAAGAAATGAACATGAGTTGTGTAATGAGTAGTGTAAGCGTTGGAATAATGTGGTGCACAGTGCAAAATTGAATTTAAAGAGTACCTTAAGTATTCATTGTTGAATATTGGGAAGGTTTTCATTAGTTTATAATTAGGAATACTGTACCCATGAGAGTGGTGGAGGAGGGGGGGGTGGAAGGGAGAGCCACAGTAGCAGCGTATGACTGGGTGGGTGGTTGGGGAGGGGCATTTTCTGATGTCTCCTCATCCTTCTGCTCTCCCTCATCCTCACTGGATTCAAAAAGCCTGCGTAGTCGGAGCAGACAAACGCTAAGCAACATCGTAACCAGTTTTACATTTTGACCCATCAGGAAAAGTGCCCCCCGCACTAATTTCAGAAACGTCCTGTTTGTCAAAAATTTAATTGTTGCATTGCGTGTTGTCAGTGAATTTAATGTTTAATAAAGAATGATAGATTATGCAAAATATAACAGAACATTAAAATGTGTGCAAAATGTAGACAATAACTTAGTCAGGTGAATGATAACCACCCCTCAGTGGAACATCGCATTTCTAGTGAAATAATTTCAGTATTTTAATTGTCAAATTTCTGTAGAATAAGGACATTTTGCCCAGATTAAAAACATCCGTGTACTGTTTACTTGTCATGTACAACAATCTCTGGGGATTGAAATCCAACACCTAAGGTGCCTTTTTAATTTTTATTTGTTACAACTTAAACCAGCAGTCTAATGATTTTATTGTAGTGCCAATATTACTTTCAAAACCCTAAATTACTGTTCAGCTCAGTGTAAATGTTTTAAGTCAAACTTATCTTACAGTTGAATTGGGGGAACCAACAAAAAAAATCAATACATGTGTATGTGAACAATAAATGTGTAAATGACAGTATATTGTTCAAATGCAGCCATTTACGCTGCTGTTTACTGCATCCCACGAAGGCATACACACCTGTGTTTTTGGACCAGGACACACTCGCCTCCATCTTGTGGATCCACATTATAAATGTAGAGGTACCCGTCTGAGGATGCCACCAGTAGGCGAGGGAGCTTCTGAATCCTGACAAACAAAACACACAGGAGACATGAATGAGTATACACATAAGTACATTTCTTAAAAAGCATCTTTATTTTGTGTGTCTCTCTCCCGCTCTGACTTACGTAGCCAGGGCGCAGATGTTCTTCAGGCCGAACATGTTGAGGCGTACTGTGGCGAAGGCTCTGTCCTGATGCATCATGTCGGACACCTGGGTGGGCAAGTAGGTGCTGGCAGCTGTGAACATTTTCCCCACATATGCTGACCAGGTGGGAGACTCCTCCTCTTGGCTGATAGGGAACAGAATGGGTTAATAGATGCGAAGATGAAGCGTTTAAACATCAATAAATAGTAAAAATTTTATTTTACAAAGTAAGTTGAGTTTCACAAGAACACCAGTGGATTGCTTTACATCATAAATACAGCAGAGTCATTCTGTGCAAACAGCACTGAGGTTCAGCGAAAGACGAGAGGAAATCAATTCTAATACAGAAAAAATACTTCTGTCTGTAAGTCGCTTTGGACAAAAGCATCTGCCAAATGAATACAGTATTAATCCATAAAAGTAAAACACTTCTTTAAATAAAAAATTCCATTTGACTAAAACTGAACAATGTTTACTTTGACCTGGACTGCCACCCATCACTACTATGGTTTACACATCACATCTTATTTAACACACACTTATTTGGTGTACAGAAGACAAATCACTAGTTTCCTCTGTGTGTGTGTGTGTGTGTGTGTGTGTGTGTGTGTGTGTGTGTGTGTGTGTGTGTGTTGCAGGGCTGTGCTGCTCCAGTTTAAAGATATGGACGGTCTCAGTGTTGCTGGAAGCACACAGGAACTGGGCATCCGCGCTGAAGGACAATGAACTGATACTAACATATCTAACGGATACAGACAACAGATGGAAAAAGACAAAACCAAGATTAAGTGTACATATTTAATAAAAACAAATAATACAAACATGTTACTCTTGTGCACAATTGATATTATAGAAATAATTAAAGCTCATATTTAGCCCAAGTGCAGACTTTTGTCCATCGTTTTAGATTAAACTTGAGCTGTGCAAGCTAAACGGTTGTGTGTGAAAACAGCCTCTCCAGTGTGTCTGAGTCTAATGTTTCCACTATTCAGATACTCATGTTGCTGTCTTAATCACTGCAACGTTGTCAATGACACTGGAAGCTGTACAGTGCATACACAACCAAACACCCACTGGCTACTGAAACAGAAGTAAAGTGTGCTCCTCACCTAACACTAACTGCTGAGTAATAGGACGGGACTCACCTTCCTGTCACGAGCCCTTTGTTTAATCTCTGGTGTACAATCACAATGAATCATCCCCGCTGTGTGTCCACAGTTTGCTAATTCTTGATCGAACTGCATGAAAATATGAGCACTAACCTTTTCATCCCTCTGCGAAATTCAAACAGTTTCTGTCCTTCAGGAATGCTGAAGACTCTGATAACGGTGCCCTGTGGAGGAGAAAGTGGTCAGACAGAGACCGACACATGATAAAACTGAAGGAGAGATGAAAAAAAAAAAGGAATCAAGTCCTTTACTTTCTCTGAAGCGCTGGCCAGTTTGGTGCCAGAGGAGTTGAAGGTGAGGGCTGCCAGGGCACTGTCGTGGGCTTGGATCAGCGTCAGAGTGCTCTAAAGGGGCGAACAAGTGTATTCTCATGACATCAGCATTGGCACTGGGCTGCTTGTCCCCGTGGGGTTTTCAAAATACACAACAGCTGCTATTTTTTCTCTTCTTTTGCTACATTACGAGTTTAATGGAGCCTCACCAGGTTGTTAGCATCGTAGACTGTGATCTCTCCGATGGTGGCGCTGCCAGGATACGCCAGGTAGGAGTTACTGTGGTTTACTGAGAGAGCGCAAAGACCTACGAGAAAGGACAGAGGATACTTAAGGCAGTTTAATGTCTTTATTTTCCTCAAAACCCCCTGTTGGACCATTCTTGCCAGTTGCTTTTACAATAGAGCTACATCATGTGGGTCTATGTGTCAGGGCTCTATTATGTTTTTATAGTATAGTCCTGCTGGACCAATGAAAACCCCAAATGCGTGTCTTTTTGCTCACTGTAAAGTAATGTACCCTCTGAAAGATGTAATAACAAATTCTTCATATTTCAAATGGAAAGTTGGGTTTGTAGGTAATAAAATGCACTGTTGCTCAGTTGTGGTTTCTCTGCTACAGCCTTTCTTGTTCGGGTATGACGGGGAGATTTTGGGGCTAACATTAGCAAACTTTAAATACTGTTCTAAAACTGACACTACCAAGTCAGTTTACAGACATTGACTATTCTTTGCTTGTGTTACTATCACACTATGTGTGGTAGTATTCATCACTATCCTGTAAATTATTATTATTAATATTCAGCAGAAATGATATACTCTTGCTTTAAAGTGAAGTAATTAACAAGGGTCTGTAGGAGTATATACATGTCTGTGTAACAGCTTGAGTGTACCTGAGGGGTTAGTAGGTGTGTTGAGCAGGGTCTTGAGTAGTTTCATGTCTTTGATATTGTGGATGTAGATCGACTCCTCCAGGCACACCACCAGCCGCTGAGATAACAGTGACACAGTAAGAGACAGCGACAGACACAGATCACCGTGACGATGCTTACAGGTACGGGAGAATCCTTCTCCTGTTCTTACCTGTCTGTTGAGCCTGACGGAGAGGATGTTGTTGGAGTAGCTGTAGTTACAGATCTCAGTTCCTTTCTTGAAGTGGTAGACGTTCATTCGCCGTGGCATGGACAGACTGACCACCACCACCAGGCTGCTGGAAAATAGCCGCTCAACTATGTACACGTCTGGACACTCAACTGGGAGAGAGACAAGAAGAAGACGTTGGATATGGATTGCATAATTTTACTCAGAAAAGCGGTGGAAGCATCAGTGCAAGCTCATATCACAATATATAACAGTGTGTACAATATATTCATAAAAGAAAATACAATATCTGTTATTGATTCCGACACAGTTTCCTGCATTGTAATTACAAGTGGCAGAGAAACTGTCAGGAATCTTCAACTTCCTCAAACAGACTTTAAAATTTCTGTTTCATTGTAGCTACTGAGGATCATAAAACTGAGCTTAGTTGCGTTTACCTGCTGTATGCAGAAGAGCAAATATGCTGCGGTTTGTCTGAGCTGCTTTATGACTAAACTGAACCTGACCACAGCTCAGATAATACTGCATACACTTTAAATACACTGCCATTATGTCATATCAGGGAGGGGACGCTGGTGTGTCACATTGTTCTTTCTTTGTATAAATAACCCCACAAACATGCATATTCTGCATTTCAAATGTGACATCATATACTTTCCGTAATCTGCACAAGACTACAGCAGAGAGCGAGGTGCAGTGTCCCTCTTACCTCCCTCATGGATGCAGTCCAGCTTGTCCACAGCAGTGACTGAGAAGAGCCGGTAGCCAGTCTTGGTGCCCACTGAGAGAGACCTACAATAAAAACACACAAATACAGTCTTACCAGCCACATCCACCATTGTTACTGTGGAAAACACTTTAATAACACTGTAATCACGAATATCAACAACAGTGATTAAATAAAATGATCCCAAAACTGCTCCATGTGAAACCTGATGCGTTGCTGCCACATAGATTACCCAAACACACACACACACGATTACAACATAGTATATTTTAAACATTTTGATACACAAAACGTCTACTAGTGTCACACTAAAATAATCCCAGAAAGCTTTTTTGTTTGCTTGTTGTTTCTGCAGATTAGTGAATGGATTTGGTTGAAAGGAATAGCTTGCTTTTAAAAAGCATTGGATTATACATGCACACACACACACACACAATCGCTTGTATAATACTGCACAAAACATGGGATGGATATTACTGTATATGTGTATAGTAATAGTGCGCAATCAGCGATTATCACACACCTACATCATATACTGACCTGACTTCTTCACTTTGCAGCTGATACCTGAGCCATCATTGGCCATGCTGTAATAATGGCAGGTCAGGAGGATGTTACCAGGTCACATCCAGGCTTTCCTCATCTGAGAGGGTGCTTGGTAGCCCTGTATGACATGATTTCTTCCAGACAGTCTATCTATCTATATCTTACCTTGTTCAAACAATGCAGCCATAACACAGCTTGCATTGTAATCTGTTAATTAGCACAAAGAAGCGTGCCTTATCTTGTCACAGCTGAAGTAGAAAAGAACACCATGGCAAAGAGATAAAAAAAGGGTCTGAGTGTTTGGCTAGCTGGCTAGTTTTACGATCAAGAGACACAGGAGATGTTTATGTAAGGTGACACACCTGTAACTGAAGAAGTCAGCGAGTTCTGCTGGATTTGTCTGTTATGGTTTAACCCTCTAATAACCTCTAAGCATGGGTCAGTGGACCCCTACAGCACAGGTGTGACTGGGGAGGCAAAAAATGGCACTTCTGCTTGTAAAACTGCATCCAGCAACACTGATATAACCCAAGAAAATACCACAAATACCAACATTTAATAATGCATGTTAATTGATGTCCTCTATCATGGAGGGGCTGAGCAGGAAACTTACATGAGACACTACAGAAAAGGCCTATTTTTGTGGGGGTTTTTTTTTACACCATATCCAGAAGTTTGATTACTAACTGTCTAGTTTAATATGCAACAGAAGATTGAAGATTAACACAGTGACCTGGTTCACTTTCAGTTGGTGTGTGTGTGTGTGTGTGGAGGGGGTTATGTGGAAGTTTTAATGAGGCACACAAAAGCTTTGTTTCATTTTGGGACGCTCTCACACACACACACACACACACACACTGATCGTTGGCGTTGTTAGCGAGTGACACAAAATAAACCAGAGTGTGCAAATGCGACAGAAAATAATTATGCAACAGTCAGGTGCATGAAGGAGATTGAGTTCACGCAGGGCCCGGCCCGCACGTCGCTTACGTGGTGTCCTGGTTGAACGAGGCGCAGATGAAGCCTCGGTGCGCTGCGGGGCCGTCCGGTGCGTCCTGGGACTCCATCCGAGACACCGGATCGCCTCCCTTCTCGCTGGCCGAGGTCGGAGGCCTTGGGCTCGGGTCGATCCCCCGCCGGAACCCGCTTCCCCTCCTCTGCTCCCCGACTCCACAAACGCCACGCTCACACTCTTCGGGGAGAGGAAATGTCCGGGCGGCTGGCGGGCTGGCTTGGATGGCACACACCGAGCAAACAGCCCCGAAGCCGATTCAGGACGATAGATGATCGATGGTGTCTCCGTAACCGAGCGCGTTTCGCCCTGCTCAGTCGTTCTTATTATGTTACTAACTTCCAATATTCACACAGCAAAACAAAAACAGCTGATGGGTGGACGCGTCACTCTGAGCAAGCAGCGCGATTGGCTGTCGGCGACGCATAGACCCCGCCTCTCCGGCATTTCTATTGGTCAAGCTGTTTAAAGCTCCAGATTGGTTTGACACTGCCGCTGTCAATCACACAAGACCCGCCTATTGTATGTAAAAAATCGATGGATTGGCCAATTGCACTTTCTGTCTTGTCACGAGGAGTTGTTTTGATGATTTCATTGGATGAAACACGTGTCAAGTTTTTTCACTGAGTCCGAGCACATCAGCCACCTAGCAGGATTTTGGTTTAATTTGAGCGTTTTTTAGATATAAATATTATGTTCTTATGTAAATGTATAGTTATTATTTACTTATTTGTTGTTTATGTTTACGTGGCTTACATTATTTAACTCAAATGTAGCACTTTCCTGCTTAAATATACTTACTTATACCACTTATACTTAATACACATATGAAGCCACAGACAAGAAAGAGGCTTGAGAAAACTTGAATGTATAATTTTCAGTAATGTTAACCCTGCTCTTGTATTTATTTAAGTATGGGTACTTTATGGCATTTTATACTTGCACTCCACTATATTTCATAGAGATTTATTGCACTTTTTATTACGGTCACTCGTTGCTGTACGGATGCAAATCCCATGATCAGCTTATCAAATGTGACGCTTTATTACAGATGAAACTGCTCCACAGAGAATAAATGAATTGACTGAGCTGATTTTCGACCAGCTACAGCATTAAAATGCTGCTCATACATCTAATACATTAGTAGTATTATTAAATGTAATAATTTAACTCTCACATTTATGCTTACTTTTGATATTTTAAGTATATTTGGGTGATAATACCTATGTACTTTAAAGTAACACTTTGAATTCAGAATTTATATTTGCAGTTGAGTATTTCTGCACCACTACTTCACTCAAGCAAAGGATGTACATGCCCTTACTAATAATTATCACTTATCAATGCTTCTGACTTGTAGTACTTGCTTTCACCCTGTCTGTTTATAATTTGTATATTTTTATGTTTACTGGTTGTTTACTTCACATTAATTATATTATGATTGTTTAAATGTACTGCTGCTTGCAAAGAAAAGAGAGAACTGTGCATTGTTTCATAATGTTGCCATGAAGATGTATTATCTGTCTTTTCTCAGATATCTTAAGTTAAGTTTAAGTTCTTACGCATGTTTGGCGAGAGATTCCCGTTATCAGACTAATTTTTAATCAGATATCAATCGTTTTTTTATTTCTCTGAACTATTTCCTTGACGTCATGGTTTCCGTGCGGGCTCCTTTAAGGTTGCTAAGGGTTACGAGCTCACATGTCAGAACGAGGAGGATTGACGTCAGTGACGGCCGCTGATTGGCTCTCAGCCGTATCCGGTGGGGCAACGGTCCAGGGCTCGGTAAAAAAAATCGAAGCGAGGAGGATCTGGTAACGGTGCTCTTTGAGAAATATCATCCATCCCGAGTCTCTATCGAAGGGCTCGGCAGGAATTGACACTTTCTTGTGAGTATTTGCGTTTTTCGGCCCGCGGCTCGTGTGACCTTTGGACGGCTGAAATTTGTTTCCTTCGTCTCTCGTTTGTTTATGCTAGAACTCAAGATGGCGTCATCGGAGGAGAGCTTTGCCTTTGCGCGGAGCTAGCCAGCCAGGCATCGAGCTAAACACAGTCTCCAGCACGACACAGGGCGAAGATAGATCAGCAAAACAGCTAAACATTTACCATTAATTTGTATTTGGTGCCTGCTGGTTATTATAATTGAAGGTAGGCAGTGTTTTAATCGCTCGCCTGCTCGCCGTGAGTTACTTAGCTGCAGCCGTCAGCCTTCCCCTGACCTAGACGATGTTACAGACAGGGCATTTCTGCACACACGACTCTAAAGGCGACAACATTTGCTCGATTTGCAGATAATTAGGTGCGTTATTGTCCTGTATCCTCCGGCACGCTCGTTTGTCACTTCAGCAAGGTCATTTGTGCATCGCAGTGTTTTCTCTTAATTTAATTGACAGCCCGCCTCTCGCACAGCAGAAGTGGTGCTGCAGCCCTGTAAGTGAATTAGAGAATTAACATGTTACTTGTTCACTTTCACTACCTCAGATACTCCAATGGTAAATACGATTAGCTAATAATATAAGGCAGAGGAGCCCTGTTGTTGGGTCTGTAGCCTTAGATCTTAATTTATACCACCTGCTCTGAAAACAGTATCGTTTGTCACTTAGTTATTCCTGTGAGGTTTAGCTTAAAGCAAGCCTGCCAAGTTTCCACCATGAGTGTGGTTAGTTGCATAAAGGCTGTGCCAGCCTCATCTTTGATAACATGGCTGGTAATCTCCCCTGGGCCTTGTCAGATTAGAAATTATCCGAATCCTATTATACTGATGCACATGCATGATACACTTGCAGGGACGGGGCGGATCGGCCTGTTTGCATCACACCACTCCTTCACTTGTCTAACATGCACAAGTTGGTTACAGCAGGCCTTCCTGTTTTAGACTACATGGCTAGATCAAGCTCAGAGCTGTCTGAAGAAGCTTATATCACAGGTGCTAATCACATGATCTGTCAGGCTATTTTGCTCAGCAGCAGTATTGTGACCTGAAATGTTGAAACCCTAAGCAAGCTCATTTGCTTTTATGGTTTGGTTTGTTTCACAGTGGATTGATTCACTGGCCTTCATCTCACCATTCATCTAAAATTAGACCTCATGTATGAAACTGTGTCTCTGATAGAAGGCTTCATTCAGGCCGGTAAAAAAGTTAAATTGCTTTGAGTAAATAAACCCAGGACAGACAGTGTGCCTGTCCTAGTTGTCTGTGGTCAGATATGTGTGATCACATCATATGACCAGTTTTCACTCCTGGCACTTAGCAGCACTCCACTGTGCCAAAACAACACCCCATCTCTGAGAGCCTTCTCACCCCGGGTCTATTTTTCTCACATTCTCACGTTTTCTGTCTGTCCATCTCTCATCACGACACACAGACACCTCTACTTGTGCTGCTTTCTGGTAATCCATGTTGTACAGCAACAATCTGAAATCATCTCCCCTTTTTTCCCTCCCGTTACTGTCCACTCTGTCCAGTACAAAGGTTAGAGGTCACAGAGCAGGGTTGCGGTTGTCGTCATGGCATCTGGAAGCACGAGCAGCGAGGAGGAGCGGAGTCTGAGGGAGTGCGAGCAGTACGTGCAGAAACACAACATTCAACAGCTGCTGAAGGACTGTATCGTCCAGCTGTGCACCTCCAGGCCAGACAGGCCCATGGCCTTCCTCAGGGAGTACTTCGAGAGGCTGGAGAAGGTGTGTGTGTGTGTTTTTTGTTTGTGTGCTTATTGGTCAGTGGGCAGAGAGCAAATCATTATACAGTGAAAACCGATCATTATGTATTCTTATATTACACCAGGCTGTTAAAAACAACTAATAATTACCATAATGAGCCGTATTTGTTTTGATCAAACAATATTTCCATTTATTTTTAGGCCAAAAAAATAAATTAAAGGTTCTATACATTTTAGTCTTTCATCATTGTGTCCAAGAAAAATAGTTTGGCTGAGAAACACGTAGCGATAGGTTAAAAAATGAAATATTTAAAGCAAGCTAATTAAGCTTTCTGACCAGCATAATGCCCCTCCTTGAACCGCCACCTTAATGTGGTGGAGGGGTTTGTGTGCCCAAATGATCCTAGGAGCTATGTTGTCGGGGGCATTACGCCCCTGGTAGGGTCTCCCATGGCAAACAGGTCCTAGGTGACGGGCCAGACTAAGAGCAGGTTCACAAGCCCATCATGAAAAGAAGAATATCAAGGACCGTTACGTCGCCCGGATTGGCGTTACTGGGGCCCCACCCTGGAGCCAGGCCTGGGGTTGGGGCTCGCAGGCGAGCGCCTGGTGGCCGGGTCTTTGCCCACGGGACCCGGCCGGGCTCAGCCCGAAATGGCGACGTGGGCCCGCCTTCCAGTAGGCTCACCACCCGCAGGAAGGTCCATGAGGGGCCGGTGCAATGTGGTTTGGGTAGCAGTCGTGGCAGGGGCCTCGACGACCCAATCCCTGGACCAAAACTCTGGCAATAGGGACATGGAATGTCACCTCGCTGGGGGGGAAGGAGCCTGAGCTCATGTGCGGGAGGTTGAGAGGTACCGGCCAGAGATAGTCGGGCTCACCTCCACGCATAGCTTGGGCTCTGGAACCCAGCTCCTTGAGAGGGGCTGGACCCTCCACTACTCTGGAGTTGCCCAGGGTGAGCGGCGAGCTGGTGTGGGCTTGCTTATAGCTCCCCCAGCTCAGCCGCCATGTGTTGGAGTTCACCCCGGTGAACGAGAGGGTCGCTTCCCTGCGCCTTCGGGTTGGGGATAGGTCTCTTGCTGTTGTTTGTGCCTACGGGCCGAACAGCAGTACAGAGTACCCAGCCTTCTTGGAGTCCCTGGGAGGGGTACTTGATAGTGCTCCGACTGGGGACTCCATTGTTCTACTGGGGGACTTCAACGCTCATGTGGGTAGCGACAGTGATACCTGGAGGGGCGTGATCGGGAGGAACGGCCTCCCCGATCTGAACCCGAGCGGTGTTCTGTTATTGGACTTCTGTGCTAGTCACAGTTTGTCCATAACGAACACCATGTTCAAGCATAAGGGTGTCCATCAGTGCATCGTGGCACCAGGACACCCTAGGCCGGAGGTTGATGATCGACTTTGTTGTCGTTTCATCTGATCTCCGGCCGCACGTACGTCTTGGACACTCGGGTAAAGAGAGGGGCTGAGCTTGTCAACCGATCACCACCTGGTGGTGAGTTGGCTCCGCTGGCAGAGGAGGAAGTTGATACAGACCTGGCAGACCCAAACGTATTGTGAGGGTCTGTTGGGAACGTCTGGCCGAGCCCTCTGTCAGGGAGGTCTTCAACTCCCACCTCCGGAAGAGCTTCTCACAGATTCCGAGGGAGGCTGGGGACATTGAGTCCGAGTGGACCATGTTCTCTGCCTCCATTGTCGACGCCGGCAGTTCGAAGTTGTGGACGCAAGGTCTCTGGTGCCTGTCGTGGTGGCAATCCCCCGAACCCGGTGGTGGACACCGGAAGTAAGGGATGCCGTCAGGCTGAAGAAGGAGTCCTATCGGACCATGTTGGCCTGTGGGACTCCTGACGCAGTTGACAGGTACCGGCAGGCCAAGCAAGCCGCAGCCCGGGCGGTCCTGGAGGCAAAAACTCGGGTCTGGGAGGAGTTCGGTGAGGCCATGGAGGAGGACTATCGGTCGGCCTCGAAGAGATTCTGGCAAACCGTCCGGCGCCTCAGAAGGGGGAAGCAGTACTCTGCCAACACTGTTTACAGTGCGGGTGGGGAGCTGTTGACCTCAACTGAGGACATTGTCGGACGGTGGAAGAAATACTTCGAGGATCTCCTCAATCCCACCGACTTGCCTTCCAGTGAGGAAGCAGGGGCTGGGGACTCTGAGGTGGACTCGTCCATCACCCAAGCCGAAGTCACTGAGGTAGTTCGTAAGCTCCTTGGTGGCAAGGCGCTGGGGGTGGATGAGATCCGCCCTGAGTACCTCAAGTCTCTGGATGTTGTGGGGCTGTCTTGGCTGACACGCCTCTGCAACATTGCATGGAGGTTGGGGACAGTACCTCTGGAGTGGCAAACTGGGGTGGTGGTCCCTCTTTTTAAAAAGGGGGACCGGAGAGTGTGTTCCAACTCACAGAGGGGATCACACTTCTCAGCCTCCCCGGGAAGGTCTACGCCAGGGTACTGGAGAGGAGAATTCGGCCTATAGTCGACCCTTTGGATTCAGGAGGAACAATGCGGTTTTCGTCCCTGGTCGTGGAACAGTGGACCAGCTCTATACCCTCCACAGGGTGCTTGAGGGTTTATGGGAGTTTGCCCAACCAGTCCACATGTGCTTTGTGGATCTGGAGAAGGCATTCGACCGTGTCCCTCGTGGTATTCTGTGGGGAGTGCTCCGCGAGTATGGGGTCCGGGGCCCTTTGCTAAGGGCTGTTCGGTCTCTGTACGACCGGAGCAGGAGCTTGGTTCGCATTGCCGGCAGTAAGTCAGACCTGTTTCCCAGTGCATGTTGGACTCCGGCAGGGCTGCCCTTTGTCACCGGTCCTGTTCATAATCTTTATGGACAGGATTTCTAGGCGTAGCCAGGGGCCGGAGGGAGTCCGGTTTGGGAACCACAGGATTTCATCTCTGCTTTTTGCAGATGATGTTGTCCTGTTGGCTTCATTCAAGCCAGGACCTTCAGCATGTGCTGGAGCGGTTTGCAGCCGAGTGTGAAGCGGCTGGGATGAGAATCAGCACCTCCAAATCTGAGGCCATGGTTCTCGACCGGAAAAGGGTGGCGTGCCCTCTCCGGGTGGGTGGAGAGGTCCTGCCTCAAGTGGAGGAGTTCAAGTATCTCGGGGTCTTGTTCACGAGTGAGGGAAAGATGGAGCGTGAGATTGACAGGCGGATTGGTGCAGCGTCCGCAGTTATGCGGTCGGTGTACCGGACCGTCCGTGGTGAAGAAGGAGCTGAGTCGAAAGGCGAAGCTCTCGATTTACCGGTCAATCTACGCTCCCACCTCACCTATGGTCATGAACTTTGGGTAATGACCGAAAGGACAAGATTGCGCGGATACAAGCGGCCGAAATGAGTTTCCTCTGCAGGGTGGCTGGGCGCTCCCTTAGAGATAGGGTGAGAAGCTCAGGTCACTCGGGAGGAGCTCGGAGAGTAGAGCCGCTGCTCCTTCATGCATCGAGAGGAGTCAGCTGAGGTGGCTTGGGCATCTATTTCGGATGCCCCCTGGACGCCTCCCTAGGGAGGTGTTCCAGGCGTGTCCCACCGGGAGGAGGCCTCGAGGAAGACCCAGGACACGCTGGAGAGACTATGTCTCTCGGCTGGCCTGGGAACGCCTCGGGATCCCCCCGGAAGAGCTGGAGGAAGTGTCTGGGGTGAGGGAAGTCTGGGCATCTCTGCTCAGACTGCTGCCTCCGCGACCCGGTCCCGGACCAAGCGGATGAAAATGGATGGATGGATGGACCAGCATAATGACCCCACTAAATGACAGTAGTTGTGCATCTGTACATTTATGTTCATACGACCCATTATTTTCTCATTTGAGTTGTCTCTGTTTAATTTTTCTCACTCTGCAACTGTGCATAGTGAACAAAACACTACTTAACAGGGTTTTTGTATACATTATACACATACTTTGGACATTGGACTTTAGCAAAGTTAGTAATGCTTGACCCAAACAACTTGGTTATACAGCAAAACGTGCTTTAAAAGTGTTTTTTCTAAATCTACGGTTTGTATGCTATTAAAAACCAGAAAGGTGTATTCATAACTCGCAACCATTTTTTTAAGTCAGTAGAGTATTTGAGAGGTATCAGAGAGGATTTGTTTTACAGTTATTAATTTAAGTGTGTTAAGTGTCCTTCTTTTCATAGTTTATTATCCACATATTTAGCAGATTTTTTTTCTTTTTTTGACTGTAACCTGTAAATTGTCTTGGAGCATATTATGAGCTAAATTAGCCGTACCAATACATAGAAGTGGGAAAGTACTTCAGACATTAGATTCAGTTGTGCTTTTATTTAATCACCTGAATGAATGTAGTTTCCATTCCAAACTTTTGGTTTTCTTTTATTGTATGTTGTGATTTTGTCTGTTTATTTTGAGAACTCTGTGAAGCGCCTTCTTGCACAAAAGGTGCTGTATAAATAACTCTTGGCTTAACTTGGATGAACTGCAGCGGCTATAAACCTCGTTGGCTGACAGTCAACTAACTCCATCTCCTCCCTTCCTCCCTTTCAGGAGGAGGCCAAGCAGATTCAGAACCAGCAGAAGGCCAGCAGTTCCCGTTCAGACTCTCGCGATGAGGAGGTGTCTCCACCCATGAACCCTGTGGTAAAGGGTCGCCGGCGGAGAGGAGCCTTCAGTGCAGAGGTCTACACAGAGGAAGATGCAGCCTCATATGTTAGAAAGGTAGACTTGCGCATGTGTTGGCAGCTGTGACGCACCAAAGTGTTGCAACACTTACATCTACACTAACAATCTTGATACTATCAGTGCTATGAACACTTTTATTTGGTTGAAACTCTTTGTAACTGACAACTTTTTAACCCATGACATGTCTGTGTGTTGTTTTCTAAGGTCATTCCAAAAGACTACAAGACAATGGCGGCCTTGGCCAAAGCTATTGAGAAGAACGTGCTCTTCTCGCACTTGGATGACAATGAGAGGAGGTACCTGTCTAATACAGTGTCTGTTTTGCAGAGGCCTTAATTAATAAACTGTGTTCAAGTTGTCAACTCACAAATCTGCTCCTTTCCAGTGACATATTTGATGCAATGTTTCCAGTCACTTACATCGCAGGGGAAACCGTTATTCTGCAGGGTGGGTTCACATCTTTCCAGAATTTAATGGAACATATAGCATGTCTTTGCACGATGCTAACAGTGTTGTTGTATGCACCCAGGTGACGAAGGTGACAATTTCTACGTTATCGACCAAGGGGAGATGGATGTAAGTAAAAAACAATGTTAACCAGTACTAACAAAAATATCATGTTAGACCTGCTTAGTCTCTGTTGAACTTTAATTTGATACCTTTCTCTCCTGCTAATCTGACAGGTGTACGTGAACAATGAATGGGTGACCAGCATTGGGGAAGGAGGCAGCTTCGGAGAGCTGGCCCTGATATACGGCACCCCGAGGGCGGCCACAGTTAGAGCCAAGACCAATGTCAAGCTGTGGGGCATCGACAGAGACAGCTACAGGAGAATACTTATGGTGAGGAGACACATTATAGTGCCTGTGCATCTAAAAAAAACAAAACAAAAACAAAAAAAACGTTGTTTAATAGGTTTGCTTGTGAAAGCTTTTGGTATGGTACATTCTTTTGCTGCTGTAGCCACTTTTATGTAATATAATGTTGGTGTACATCCATCATGTATTTTAAAGCTTTTCAAACACAAGTTCCTAAATGTCCTTAGTTTGCACTAATATAAAATATTTTTCTCTTCAGGGAAGCACTTTGAGAAAGAGGAAGATGTATGAGGAATTCCTCAGGAAAGTGTCCATTTTAGGTGAGTAAACATTTTTTTAATCGGCATCATCCTAAAAATGAAAAATAGTGGAAGTACTTTACTTGTGTTTGGTGCTGAGATTAAAATAACCTGAAAGAGCATATAAAAATATCTCACCTAAAAACAAAACCAATAACAGATTCAACCTTTTTATATTAGATTTATTTTTTGTCTGTCATTTCAGCTGAATCCTTTCTTCTGTGTTCCCTCTCCTTCAGAGTCTCTTGACAAATGGGAGCGTCTGACGGTTGCTGATGCCTTGGAGCCTGTGCAGTTTGAGGATGGACAGAAGATTGTTGTGCAGGGGGAGCCTGGAGATGAATTCTTCATCATCCTAGAGGTATACACTAACTTTGTCTCACATACACTCATGCATTCATAGACATAAGGGTTACCCTTGAACTCTGTCACAGAAAACAGAGAGAAGTCACGAGGAGTGTTGAATCCATTTATGACTTAATTAATAACATCCAGTTTGTTATCCACACATACACGCCCTCTAGTGGTGATATTAAAATCTTGCCTCACCCTAAACATGTATCTGACATGAGTAGTGGAGCCACTGATAAGCTCTTCAATAGAAAATGTATATACAACAATATGAGCTTCTGAAATATGATGCTTTTTTTTGTTTGTTTGTTGGTTGGTCTTACGTTATTGTAAACAGAATATCTTTGAGTTTTAGGTCATTGGTGAAATGGATACATTTGTTATGCCTATTTATATGTCCATTGATTTTTCTGACAATCAAAAAAAATAATCTGCAGTTTAAAGTAATACAAGTTCATAAAAGTAAATATTGAATTTATTCACCCTCAACGGTCTTAAACTGATGAAACATCAAGTACTGTGTCAAAGCCTACATGCATTAGAAAAATTTCACTACATTACTTAAAATGCCTGTTTCTGCTTTTAGAAAATATGTTCAGTTCAGTGTTCCTTTTATGTTTTCACACATTTAATTGATGGAAAATGTCAATATGTGACACCTTCTGGGCACCAGAACTATTCAGTAATGGTGTCTTACAGGCAAAACACGTTTAAGTAATGTGTTAGTATTGTGTGATTCATGATGGTTAATTTAATGAATGAATGAAAGACGTAGCATGAATTTTTGTTGTTCACCATTAAGAAATTATTAGAAAAGAATTAAAAAAGAAAATAATTAATGCTAATTAGTGAATTAACGCTATTAGTTGATGCTCAATAGATGGTAATGAAAGTGTTTCAAAGCCTGTGTGATTTTATGAGATGTTTTCTTATTCAGCTGCTTTAAAAAAAAAACTTTTATGTAGATGATAGATTATCACATATCTTTCGTATGAAGGAAGTGCTCATGTGACCAAAATCAAGAGATGAACAGGCCTCTTGATAAAAATCGACCTGTTTGTGTGTTTTTTAGGGTTCTGCAGCTGTGTTGCAGCGTCGCTCAGAGAACGAGGAGTTTGTGGAGGTGGGGAGGTTAGGACCATCTGACTACTTTGGTAAGGACTAAAGCTTTTATCTAGCTTTTATTTTGTTTAATTCATATTTGACATTGTCATTTTTCCAGTCATATACTGTGTTTATGCTTTCAGTAATTACAACACAAAGATGGACAAAGACTTTTTTAAGTTAATTGTACTCTGAGAAACAGAATATCTCTGAAGTTGCTTTTTGTGCATTTCTGTTTCTATATATTAAAGGTTTATGTTTTTTTTAAGATTTTAACCGTGTGTGTTCCTGTTCCAGGTGAGATTGCTCTGCTGATGAACCGCCCCCGTGCTGCCACTGTGGTCGCCCGTGGCCCCCTGAAGTGCGTCAAGCTCGACCGGCCTCGCTTCGAGCGCGTCCTGGGTCCCTGTTCAGACATTCTCAAACGTAACATCCAACAGTACAACAGCTTCGTCTCGCTGTCTGTCTGAAGGGGCGTCTCTCCCCACCCACTCTCCCTCCACCCTTTCCTTCCTTTTCTCCTTTTAGACCCAGGGTCCACTAATGCAATGCAATTTGCTTTTTTGTCACTTTGTTCTTCTTTCTGTTCGCTTTTTTTCTCCCTCTTTTTTTTTGTTTGTTTTTTTTGTTTTTACACACAAGGATCATTTTGTTCTTACCACCCGTCACGCAGAGGTGACTTTCAGCCATTCACCAGCGCTTGTACCAGCTGCTGTACGCTACCTTGTAGGCACAGTTACATCACATGTTACCTTTGTTATATATGTATTTGCTGGTTACGCTTTCTTTTTAGATTTAAACACAAAGCAGGATTGATGGGACATCTGAAAGACATTTGGGTCTCAGACTGATGAGACAGGACAATCAACCTTTACATGGCGCTCTTGGTGAATTTGTTAAAGATTTATGTTGTAGATTGAATTGAAGAGGGGACTGCTTCTTTCCCGTTAAAGAGTTTCCATTTGCCTGATTAGATATACAGCATAGAGCAGAACCTAGAAAATGTAGAAGACAGGAAGATTACGATTGCATCAGACATTTTTAGGTTTTAGCTGTATGATGGTTGTGCTCTTTTCCTTGTTTTTGGTTACCTTTGTCTGGTACGATGAGACGCTGGCGAGTCTGTTTTGCTTAGTTTGAGAGCGCTTGTAAAACTTAAGGTTTTTTTTTTAATTGTGCAGCTACCAGGCTAGTGCCAAATGTTGATTATTGTCACAACGCAAAGATGCATAGCCGTGGAAATGCAGTGCGTGTTCTGTTCCCTGACTATTTGGAGCTCCAAACAGGAAGTAGATATTACCCATATTGTCCTCTTAATCGGTAGAACGACCATACAAGAACTGCCTTGACTCTGAGGAAAAAAAATATATGAAAGGAAAAAAAAAAACAGGAGTATTAAGTGTATTTCAGTATTCTCTTTTTTTTTAGTATATACCAAATAACTTGGTCACTCTTCTGCTCTGGTTTGTAATCAAAATGTTATCATAGTATAGCTAAAATGATCATAGTTATATTATTATCATTGACTAAATGATAAAACTTATGGTTTGGAGTGATGGTTATCTTAAAAAAATATGTTTAATTGTCTTTTGTAAACACTTATTTTTCCATAAAATCTATTTTAGGTGTCCAGTGCCACAAAGTAAATAAATGCTTCTTCTTGTCAACTGACAAAACAGTATGTAATTGTATTGTGTAAAACGTCATGGGTTAAAACTTCTAAAAATAGATCAAATGGGTAATTACAGGTATAATGAAGTGACGTCTCAGAGAAAAAGAAAGATGGTTTATGGATTTCAGGACATCTGAAGTATTTATGTATCAAAGCATCACAGGTAAGCTGACAGGCAGAGTGAGCAGATATTTATTTAAAACTAGTGTCATTGCTTATTGCCTGTTGAAAAGGTGGCCGTCTTTTCATCAGAGTAGCTTGTGATCTGTTCTCTATGCTTACTTGGCATGATGTTTTAGGCATCCAGTGATCCGGTATGAATGGAAGCGTGTATTAAACAGCGTTAACCCTGCGGCTGTGTGCAGAAGCAGGAACTTTAAATATTTGGTTTGTTACTCCCTAGCTTAACTGCTTCATAACTATTTAGATGGCATAAAATGTTATGTCCTTTTTTTCTTTTTTAATTTAAGATATTTACTAAATCACACAATGTTGACTTCTTATAGGCTTAACTTTTCATTCCTGTCTCACTATCTTTTACCAGAAATGACATAGAATCAGTCACGTGTCGGTTTCTGTTGTGTCTCATTCGGAGCGCTCGTCTGCACTCAGAACTGAGATGTATGTTTGTTCGTCCAAAAAGATTTGATTTTGGTGCCGATTGCAGGGTAGTCAGGTTAATGAGAAGAGTTTTTGTTAATGGAGTGTGTTTTTCTTTACTGTTAAATTGATCATCCTCATCTGCCCCTCCTAGCACCCCCCACCCCCCAACTCTGAGGTTGTCCCCGTGGATTTGGTTACATGTGGATTCGTGTCCATTCGTGACGCGACACATTTATCCTGAGCCACAGGAAACGACTCCGTTAGGGGGGCGAGGGCTTGATTAACCTTTTTGTCAAAAAATTGTTTTCATGTAAATAGCAGCATCATCGATTTTAGTCCAAAATGTTTTTAACCACACTGCAATCGTCCCGGTTTGCCTTAGCTTACCTAACCTGGGCTTTCAGTAGTAGTCAGTCACTCCTGCTAGCCCGACCTTCAGCGAGTTTGTTAGGCCTGCAGCGCAGAGAGCTGCAGGCGACCAGAGGACCATTCTTTTTCTATTCTACCCTGTATTCAGTTTGACCTCCTGTATGTGCAAAGATGTTTATCCTTTTGGTATAGATTGTTCCAGATGGCAGTTTAAGCAATAAAAAAGTAAAAATAATTGAGCTTTGTCTCAGGTCTTGTTTTTTTGTTTGAAGACTCTTCACTGTATTATTGTGCTTGTATGTCTTGGGTCGAGTTCAGGCTCAAAGTAAAGTCCATCCCTATTATTACTTTAACTGGAGTTTTATTTTAACCCCTTTAAACTCTGTGGAATCTATTTTTAAGACAATATTGAGTTTAGAGGGTGTGTAATGTGACATCTGTCCACCAGGGGGAGACATGTTGCTGTGCTAAGTGCAGCAAAGCCTTAAGATAATTGGTATCCATTCATGTGACAAAACATATAGTTTATAAACAGTCTGTTATATTTTAGTATATACCCACATTTTAAATATTTACATTTCCTCATTCTTCTTATTGTTTTACCTCATTATATTTAAACATGGTTTGTCTGGTAAATAACCACTATATCAGCCAGTTTTTCCTCTAAGAGGATTTTTATGACTTTAGACAACTTAGGTCATTTTTCCATGCAGTGATATTTTTCAAATAATGAGCAAAAGCTTTAAACATAATTATTAACAACTGTACATGGCTCTGGCTCTTAAAAAATGTTGCCATTAGTTATTTGGAGTTGGAAAAGTTTTGTCTTTTTTTTTTCATTTCCTTGCAGTCATTCTTCGTTTTAGACAGTTTTGAATGTTTGTTTCTGTTGTTCGGTTTAAATGAAGACATGCTGCATAAATGCGGTGTTGTGAAGGTATTCACCTGGGACAGAGAACAAATTTTATCATGTTGCTGCTTCTAAGCCCCCCCATGTCTGCTTTGTCAGGCTGGTGTCTGACTTTATTTGGCATGGCTTGCAAGCTCTTAAGATCTCTTAAAAATAGTTGTGGTTGTTCGTCTCCTTTTACAGCACAAAGAGAGTTGGAACGTATCCGGTTTCTCGGGTAAGTACAAAGAAAAGAACAAAGACCAAAGCTCAGACATGTTCACAGAGGAAAACACATTCACGGATTTATAATAGAAGGCAGTTAGTATGGCGCTATGATTCAACACAAATTTCTCAGTGTCTTTAGGTTGGCCTTTTCCTTGTCTCGGCCTGTTTTAGTTGACAGTGATGCCACAAAGCTGTCTAAACACAGAGGATTACAAGTCTGGAAAAAGGGGTGGAGTAAGCTAAATGGCTGTTTAATAGGTGGCACTTTTCTCACACACACACACACACACACACACACACACTTCAGCAGGTGATAACTTCTCAAAACTTGCACCATGTCATCAACTAAAATAACTTTATTTAATATTCATAACATGCACACAAATCTTTTTTTTCTTTTCTTTCATAACCGCAATAAACAACTGATCCAGTGCATCATAGCTTTCATGATGAATATTATTTTCTGACTTTGATGGGTATGACAAACAGAACTGCTACGGCTTCACGTATCAATGAAATGTTCCCTGATACTGTTGCTGCTTTGTCTTCCAGCTGATTTTCAAGATGAAAGTGATCGTTAATTGTTCCTTTTAAAAGGTCTTAATTTAAGTGTATTAACCCTAAACCGCTTTGATGGCGCACATGAAAAGTGAGAGGCCTGTCATAAAATGCACTTTTGGCAGAATTTGTGATCATGATTGAAACAAAAGCAAATAAAGTTATAGCTCCCTCTGTGATAGGAATTCATGGCCTGCAGTGATTCATGTCCTCAACCTTCACAATGAGATTCCTTCCCTCTCTGACCCCCTGAAGATTTCACAGCGTCTTCCATTTATGGCTTGTTCCTCAAATCGAAAGCATCTGAGACCTGTTTGCTCACCGAGAAGAGCGACGAGCCCTTTCACCCTCTGCTACCTGACCTTCTTCACCTCTGTGGCAGTCTGAGGTCTCGCTGTGGATTTGACAAAGTCCTTGGTGATCACGTCGTCCTCGCCCAGCCTCCGGACGCAGCGCTGGACCACTCGGAGGACCTTCTCTAGCCTGCGATCCAACGCTAAGAGGTGGGGCTCCGTCAGGATGGGCTGTAAAGGGTCTCCCTCCAGGGACTCCCTCATTACGTCGCTGAGCCTGAACTCTGCTCGGGCCAGGAGCTGGAGCCTCAACAGAGTGGAGCGTTTAATCCTGAGGAGGGAGGGAGGGAAGAGAAATTAATTTTCCTACCAAAACAAAGCACCTTTACTAAATCTCCCTTATTCAAATGTGTGTATGCAAAAAGATGTAAGCTGCTTCTACTGCACTTTCTGACATGACACTTACATGCAGCACTGTGAGAGTGGAGCCAGGATGGACATCTCATCCTGAGAGTGCTTCCCAAACCTGAGCATACAAAGTGACAAGGACATGAGGCCACGAAGCACAATTTTACAAAAATAATGTGTAATAATATTAAGGAACTTAATCATATCTCACCCTCTGGCATTGTCCAAGTGGAGAAGGAATCCTTCGTCCCCAAATTTGGTAAAAATCTCATAGTGGTGCCGGTCCATGTTGCCTGTAACACAGGGTCAAAAACTTAACAGGAGTATATAGAAAGCTTGTTTCTGAAGGTAAAAATTCATGATTGAAACAAAAGCAATGTGAGCTGTAGATGAGAGTGGTGGCATGAAATACCTATAAGGAAGTCAAAGATGGACATGTCTATGATGTTGAGGAGCCTGTTGCCTGAGTTGTAGGGATACATCTGCTTTAAGGTGTCACAGAAGAAGGGATTCACTTCCCACCTTGAAACAATTTGAGAAAAATGATCAAAAAACAACCTGGTAATTCTGGCAATATTAGTTTAAAGGTGTTTAAAGATAAGTATATTAGTAATGTTCACTTTGACTTTAAGATTAGCAGCATCTCTCAGACTCTATACTGCATTTTATATTGTGTGTCTCTGAAAACCCTACTTCATGAAGAAACCCGCTCAGCAGATTTATGGCACAAAACAGGAAGTCTGGGGCAAATTTACTTTGTTGGTTCCAAAAAATATGGTTGGTGCGGCAAAGAAGGAAAGGGTGAAATTTTAAAAAGTCACTCTTTTATCCTTAACTGGGAAATACTTTAACCAAAGAGATAAACATCCAATTTAATTCAACATCAACAGGATTTATGGGAAATCTGGTGGATCTGGTCGAAAACACTCAAATTTACAATCTGACTGGAGGCGCAGCCGCAGTTGGATTACAGTCAGTGAAAGACGACAGTTAGTAAAGTCCCATCAGCATTATAATGCCACAGTCTTCCCATCGAGACACACAAAACAACATTTTATGAAGGTTTTGCTCTATAAAATCAGATGCTATTGCTCCTGAGCGCACAAAGGGTTGAGGTCTTACTCCTCTTGTCCGGTGAAGGTGTAGGAGCGTATCCAGGGGTTGGGGATGGAGATGCGGGGAGCGATGCTGAGGCCGGGCAGGTAGGCGGACAGGGAGCCCTCCAGCATGTCGGGGCTCCCGCACACTGCATACTCCGTCTTACTGTCTTACACATACAGGCACTTGGCGAAGAAACACGTGTTGTTGGCTGTCAGGAAGCAGGGTGAAACGCCGCAATGCAAAATGATTTTTTTCCTGCTCACATATGATTACATGCTTTTTGATCTGCTCTGCCTTTCCCTCCAACTGTGTGCTGTGTCACCAGCAAGAAAAAACATCAGACCAAAATCAAAACAACACACAAACTGACTCAGGTTTATACTGACATGCCTTATTTACAAAGATGCTGCTGAGCATAGTCTTAATGATGTTTCACCCTTGCCAGCAATAAAAAGTACATTACCTTTATAATCGCTTGACATAAAAATCTTAAGTGAAACAGAGAAAAATTCGAAAGTGGCACAAATAATCCACCAAGAATAATTGAATCAGGAAGCCTTTCTCTGTCTGAAGGATAGAAAAATCCACCTGCCAGCACCACTAAAACTGAGCAGTGAACGTATCATATATTGTTAGATAAGTAATATAAAAACTGAAATGTAAAAATGTTAAGTTGTAGGGATTTTTGTGCAGAGGCTATTTTTTGGCACAGCACATAAACCCCCATAAAGCTAATGAGCTGTCTCTATTCTAAGCTAACCGTAACCTCTGTAAGGTTCTTTACCTGGTGAGGTGAAGAAGACGCCTCGTAGATCTTCATTGTGCGTGACTTGAAGGACTTCTCCTGTGATGTTCAACAGCCTGCCCGCCACCGGAGGGACTCTCCGGAAGTCCAGAATCCTAACAGGTCGAGATTCAGAAGAAAACCCTTTTAGTTATACAATATATTTCTTGTGTAAGGAAAGGTTACAAGTTCACACAGTTCATGCTTACGTAACTCTAATGTAAATGTAATGTGAACCCTCAGAGGGGGATGATATTCTTATCTCTGCCACCTCATTTTACTTTTGCTGATTCTTATCAATGAATGTACGGCATTGTCAGCCTCCACGCTGTATAATTTAGCTGGCTGCGTTCATATACACTATCAAAAGCTTATGCCTCCCTGAGGGCCATATTATAGCCATGTCTCGCAAACAGCAATCAAACGACAATCAGCGTGTGAAGCTGAATGGCTGTTTCTGAAATCGTTGGTATACCCCAACTGCTGATTGCTCAATAACGATAAGGGCTTCTGGCAGCCAGCACAGACACCACAGAGAAAGACCACACTGTCACAGATAAATAGGATAGGAGAGAGCAGAAAAACAACTTCTGTCTTGTTGTGACAGAATCAGTTGATGGGTCTTACATTTTAAAGACTAATAGATAAAAATATGAGCAGATATATGGTATAATAATAACTGTATGAAATTATAGTGATTGTTTGAGTTGTTGACGTGGCACTCCTGTTGTTTTCTGTCTGATGTGGTGAAGCCATGACTTATCATTCTGCGTGGCTTTTTAATGACACTGTCTAGACTGCATTTTAGAGTGAATCACCTCACCTCAGCTAATGTGTAGTTACCCAAAGATGTGTGTGTGTTCTCGTGTTTGTCCACAGCCTGTGGTTCATGCTAATCAGCCAGTTTGGAAATCCTGGGCTGGGAAAACATGTTGCAATATTTGTATGCACTGGGTGGTTTATTTGTTGGCACCAGGAGTTGTAGTTTTCTAGCTTTAATTCATACTTATTTGTTGGAGACCATTTCGAATTTCTAGGATTTTTTTAAACGATTGCATTTTGGTATGCTAATACAAGAATGTTGCCTCTGCTTGTTTCACATCTAATTTCGTCATTACTCCTCCAAGACACAATAAATTACTATGCTTTTTTTTACCATATAAATTGCAAAAAGAGCTGACAGCCATGCCGATGGCACTATGGCTGTACATTTTTGCTTCCTGCAACTACATGCTGCTGTCACCATGCTAACATGCTGATGCAAAGCAATATAATGTTCACCATGTTCACCATCTTGGTTTAGTGTATAAGCTATTCAAAGTAAAGCTGAGAATGATAGGAATGTCATTAGCTTTGGCCACTGCACTACACATTTTACTTTGACCTGATGATACAGCTACATGCAAAATCGGAGGATAATCAGAAAAGGTTTCTGAAATTCAGCCCGAGGTACATTAAAGTCAAATTTTATGGCAATAGTCATTGAGACATTTTGCTCAGAACCACAAATGATAACCTCATGGAGGCACAAGAGGGAAAGTCCAGGGGATCACCAAATTCTGTAGGATTTGAATGTCATCATGAATGTTTATACAAAACTGTATAAAGATATAAAGATGTTTCATTTTGGACCAAAGCGGTGAAGAGACAGACTGACACTGCCATCCCTAGAGCCATGCTGCTTGCTCTAATATGTTACAGTGCAGTTCACAATGATTTAATAGCATTGGAAACCATTAATACCTCATTTTACTTGCTTCTTTACTTGGTGTTTTAACTTTTAAATTTGCATCACAGATCATGCCTTCAAGATAAAGGGCCCAAAGAAAAACATTTGTTGCACTTCAGTATCCACCAGAACCATAACTGGCAGCAATAAAATGACAGATGTTCAACAAAAACTAAAATTACCCCCAAGCATCAATGATGCATAAAGTCACTGAGTTTATTACACGCAGTTTATTACACAGCGTGTAGCTGAGATGCTAGTAAAACAGGAAAAACAATTGAGTGAAGTGAAAAGGAGAGCTGCACCTGTCCAGGTGAAACGCAGCAATCTCTGCATTGTGTCTCTGGAAATCAACAAAGTAGAAGAAGTCTTCTGGAGTCTCCTCGTCTCTCTGCTGCCTGACACACAAACACACACACACACACACACACAGACACACACACACACACAGACTTATACAGTCACCAAGCTGACAGTTAAAGTAGTCTGTACTATATAATCAACATGACAAATACTATAATTTTTGCAGATACCAGATAATTTAGCCTGATACAAATTAACACAGGATGTGACATGAAATAATGTACTGTATACTGTTATGTAACCTATTGTAATTTCATAGACATCTCTGGATTGCAGAACCACATTTTCTCTATGGCCTTAATTGCTATGCTTCACCTATTGGGCACTGACATCCATTGATCATCAAATGTGGATTCAGGCCTCACCTCATTGGTTTGAACATGGCTTTGGCAAAGTTTTGCATCTTCAGAGCCAGTTTCAGGTGATGTCCACTGGGCTTCACAACTAGAGCAGAGAGAGAGACAGAAAGAGCAAGACGCATTAGATGATCTGTGGTGTCAGACACAAGAGGAGATGAACTAACTTTATATTACACATTTCCTTCACAGTATGTAGAAACTGACTTTACATTGTGCAAGCTGTTTAGCATGTGCCTGTACATGCTTCCTCTTGGACACGTTATCAGCAAAAATAACATTGGCTACCATAATTATGCGCTATCCATTGCTGATTTCCATCCAATAAACTCTCTAGTCAGCTGTGCGAAAGTAATGAATGACTAGAGTGCAGCAAATGTCCTTAAAAACTTTGGCTTTGGGCACGGAGCCCTGTTTGCCCGGATACTAGGGAAATCACCAAGGTTGCCTTTTTCACCAACCCAGAAACATTTTGAGCATCAGAAAAACTCATGCATTCATTTGTCACGAGAGGTCTAGATTCTTGCAATTCTCTGTTTATGGGTCTTTCAAACAAAACTAACCAGAGATTATAACTTACCCAGAATGCTGCCACATGACTTCGAACCAGGACACAAGGACAGTTTATACATCACTCGCTGGCCTGGCTACACATCTCAAACAAGCTATCAGTTTCAGTTCTCTCAGGTCACAAGGTGGAAATCTCTCTCACGCTGAACTTCTATTGTGTGACATGGTGCTATATGAATAAATAAGTTTGAATTTGAATTTTGGGTTTGAATGTTGGCTTGAAAAAAGTCAGTATTTGTTTTCCCAGATTTATGACCCAGAGGCCATTTCAAACTGGAATATTTCCTAGATTTGCCTGTGCCCTGTGATAAAGTAATTGGTGGTTGGTCACACAGCTTATGCTCGGCTCTTTCAGCGACTTGGGTTCCTCGCTTTCTGTTTGGCTGTATATTATGTCACAGCAGTCGGCCAGACTAACCACACACGCTGCGCTCTGCGAAACACCAGGGTATTAATAGTTAACTATCATATAAAGGTTTACAATGAATGAAAAGAGCACAAAGCTGGCACATACAGCCTTAGTGGTGGACCAACACTGTCGCCCTCCGCTTACTGGAATAATGAAAAAGTCTTTTGAGGTTAAATTTAAACCAGCAGGACAGATTGTTTTGTTGCAGTTCTTTTTGGCAATGACTGATGTTTGCGTGGTCAGCCACTTCGCTTCACTGTGCTGGCGAGACACAGGACAAGACGCATGAGAGATCAGTATACATTGTTGGCAATAAAACATTAAACTGTTGTCTAAGACTAAAATTACACATAAATTTGAGATTTTTTTCCCCTCCAGGTTTGCTTCAATGTTCATATATTTTTTTTTTGTGATATCATCTATTAAAAGTAACATCGTCTGTACCTTTTTCAATTATCCATCCATACAGTTGGAGCTTTCGCTTGCATGCTGCTCAGAGGTACAGTAGGAAATGACAGTGTAGGCGGCGGCTGGTGTGTAAGGTTGATGCCTGGAAACCGTTGGCTTCCCTCTTCCCTCAAACGTCTTAATTAAGAGCTCAGCCTTTGAACGCAAACGAATGCATGTTCGTTTTCTTTTGATTTTTGCCCCAGAGCAAGTGTCTTACGCCAACCGACAAATCAAGAGTTTTGGTGCCAAATGAAAACAACATCATATCTATCACAAAGGCAGCAGTGTGTTTGTCTCTGACGGTACCACCAAGCACGGCAGAGAGGAACGTAAAAAGAGCAACAAAAGGGCTAGTCAGAGATCGAACAATCATGCTGATACACACTGTACACAAAATATGGAGAGGCACAATATGAGACATGAGATAAAGAACATCCAAACAGATAGAGAAGCCTCATTAATTCAGAGGTGAATTAACCATACCTTGGGTACAATCACATGCTCCTTTCAGGGCCTTCTCATCTTGAGTGTAATCTGTAGGAGATAAGGATTTTTTTATTGGGCATACATTGATCACATTAAAGGTATTACATGGTTCATTGCCTAAATGATTTGGACATAACCAGACTATTAACATCTCTAACAGCCTCTACAAGCAGCAGAAGTCAGAAAACTGCTCTACTTCTTTATGGCACAAAAATCAATTTCCATTTCAAACTGTGGTGAAACAAATAGAGGATATTTTTGGAAATGTTGCCCTAATTTTGACTTAGAGTTCAGTGGTACAAATAGTGACAATATGTGACAAAGACACTACCTTCTGAGTGGCTACCATTTACTTTTCCTCCACTTTACATCAGTTGCTCAAAATTAATTTTACACGGATATACAAATGTTTTAAATTCCATCCATCATCCATCCATCCATCCATCCATCCATCCATCCATCCATCCATCCATCCATCCTTCCACCTGCACTGACTCACCACGATCGTCATGCTCTGCATCTCCCTGAGGAGTCGTGAGACAGCAGGGTCATCGCGGGAGTACAGAGCATAGCGGCTTATTCCCAGGTGGAACTTCAACCAGCTGGCGTCAGGGTCAAAGGTCACTTTGTGTTCAGTCACAGTGATGTTGGACAGAGCCGCTGCCACACTGTACATTTTCATGTGTCTGAGGAGTAAGAGGCCAAACGGGGGTCAGCTGTGAGAAATGAATACGTTTGATGTCACAGTTTTAACAAAAGAATTGGGACATGTGTTCTCATGCCTTTTCCTGCTGCAGACAGGCTGCAAACTCCATGTTACATAAACAACAAGGACGAAGCACTCCGAAAGAGACCAGGGATTGCCAAGATTAAAAAAATCCACTGCTTGGGAATTACAGGCAGGCAAGAGTTTGTACACGCAGTATTTTATTTTGGAAAGACCACAGATTTGGAGCGGCACTTGGCGCCAGAAATCCACTGCAAAGTGCATTCAACAGGTTTCTCAGCAGGTCTTACAAGAATGTGCTTAAAATGAAAGAAGATATGGGGAGCAACACAGGGTAACAGACATCTATTGAATTCATTACACACTATTTTTTTTAGAACTTGTTTTATTTCCCCCTGTAGCCCAATTTTTCATTCACACAAAGAATTGTATTAGTTATCTTATGGGCTCTGTACTTAAAAGCAGTAATAACAAAATTTGAATTTCCACAACCTCCTCTCCTCTTTGCTAAATTTACAGCCTGAGCAAGAATAATCTGAGACCAAAACAAATAAGTCTGTGGTGAGAGGGGCACCGCAATGCCAGGGCTGACCACACTGAGTGGGACGGCCATTTCACAACCCAAACAAACTCTGTGACGGGCTGCATAAAGCGCTGAGATAATCGAGCAATGGGCTATAAATACGACTTTGTTCATTGGTCATCCATCAGGCTGAAGTGACAGATCAGAATAATCAGGACAATGGACAAGTGCAGACCTCAGAGTGCAGAGAAAATGGAGCTTGTTTCAGTTGCAAACTCTTGCAACATTTTCAAGGAAGGACAAACACCAGGAAATGAAATTTAAACCTGTGTCCTTGTACAGAATGCACCTTCAAAACTGCTTTAACTGTTTATTTGAGAGCCCCATTTGAGCCTGTGAAAAATCTCCCCTGATGTGTTTATTTCACTGTTGAGATGCTGTTGTAAGATTTTACAAGGCTTAAACAATCCACTGTTTTTGTGCACATGTACAAAGCAGCAGAGAGGGGAGATCCACTGCTCATATTTCTTCTCATTTTCCAACATAAGAGCCCAAAATCTGTATCTCTCAGAGGGAGTGCACTGTGTTGGGATAGACAGACAGGCTCACGAGCCAAGACAGCTACGGCTCCCACAGATTAAGATGGGCTTTAGCAGCTTTAAATCCTTGTTTACCTTAAAGAGAGCGATCCAGACGCAAGCTCTCAGAGTGACATGTTTGGAGGGGTTTTTCTGCCACCACTCGACATTGGACTTTTATGACGCACAGGATCGTCTGCACATCCTGAAGTCTGCCTGTGGGTGTACATCTGCTATCATCACCGTGCATGCATGTGTGTTTGTGTGCGTCTGCTGTGGGGTTTTTTTTGTGTCAGTGACCCTGCCCCTTGACCACAGTCAAGCCCCAGCTCGTGTTTTCACAGTGAGCGCTCTCAGCCAAAATGAACTTGCTCTTCTTTCACAATAAAGTTGACTAACACCAGCTAAAGTCGGAGTCAGTTACTTTTCAGTCATTGCAAAATCAAATTTCCCTGTGGACACGATGGGCAACGTCTGAATGTGAAACCTAGAAAAATGGCACCAGAAACTGACCTGTCCCAGCGTGACAGCTTCTTCCTGTAGTACTCCATCAGCTGCTCGTCCTGAAGCAGCCACTCATCCGGCTCCAGCAGCGGAGTCTGGATGTTGTACAGGGGGTGCGCAAACAGCCTCTCCAGCTTTGAGCGCCCATCACTGGGTTCAGACGTGGTGCCATCCAGGAGCGGCAGAGAAGTCCAGTTGGAGAGCTGCGGGGTGGCGAGACCCCCGTGCCTGGGGAGGGTGAGGTTGTTGGGACCACACGTGCACAAGTGTCCCGATCGGTGCCCCACCATCCGCAGCTTTGGCAGGAGGATAAAGTAGAGGTCAGCGGAGAAGATGGCTGTGAGGGTCGCGGCCAAGAAGAGGCGGTCTCTCCTCATCATTGTGACAGAGGGAGGAAAACTGAGCAACAGCTGAGGAAAGTCCTGACTGTGTGCTGCTGATGAGGCATCACCTGCCGGCCGCCTCCAGACTCTCACAGGCGAGAGGTAAGCAGGCAGAGGTTGGACCGGGTCTCTCTCCTTCTCTTTTCTGTCTCTGTGTCTCAGTTTGTCCCTTCCAGCCTCACTTCACTCCTCCTCCTCCTTCCTCCTCCTCCTCCTTCCTTGGCAGCAGCTGAAGAAAGAGCCGAGCTGAGAGCGAGCGTGTGTTTGCAGCAGTCACCGACGGTCTGCTGCGCTAAAGGACGAGTGTGTGTGTGTGTGCGCATGAGAGAGAGACAGAGAGAGAGAGAGAGAGAGACAGAGAGAGAGTCGTTGTGTAGGTGCAGGTATGTACACAAACATCAAATGACAGGTTAGTAGATTGAGATGGAGTACAATGAGGGTGTACAAAACGATCTCTCTCGGAGCGTTAAACAAAGGGAAGAAGATTGGCAGGAAGATTGTGAGTATAGATTAACAGGTGGTTGTGTGTGTGTGTGTGTGTGTGTGTGTGTGTGACTTGCCTTGACATCCCTTTTCTTTCCAAGAGGGTGAGGAGACAAGACTCCCTACCCTCTGACACCCACTAGTTTCCTCCACTGTCACTCCTCCTTCATCTCATCAGATCGTCCTTCCTCCTCCCGTTAAACTTCCCCCCCTCTTTTGTCATCTCTTTCTACATCTCTCCTTCCTGCTCTCTTCCTCTCCCCTCTCTCTCTCTTTCGCCACAGACCTCCAGTCTGTTTCGCTCCAGGCAACAAATTCCCAGCTGCACTTCCCTTCCTGCTGCAGTTCCCACACATGAATCCCTCACTTTCTCCCTGTCAGGCTGATCTGGAAAAAAAAACCCCACTAGTTCTTGCACAACTTCAAATGAGAAAACACGCAGGGAGAAATAACACCTCCCCTCGTTCACAGGCCACCTTTTCTTTACTCCCTCTCTCTCCTGTGAAAACACACAGTGTATGAATTACGGTCGCAGCTTGTTGCCTGTTTCGGATCTAAAAGCTCTAAGCAGCTTTGCGCTGAAGCAATGAAGATCTCACAGGGCATTTCCCAGCCTGCATCTGCGCTGTTGTTAGAGTGGTATTTTGTAACATCTGTCGTCTGTTTTGGTGTGTGTGTGTGTGTGTGCGTGTGTGTGCAGGTGTGTGTGTGTGTGTGGAAGTCAGGCAAAATTACGCATCAGTGTCTGGGAGTTGTTCTCCAGAGTGTTTTACCCTCTCTGAAGAGAAAACAGGCTGAGGAGTCTTTGCTGATGTTGGAAATTAGTGAAAGGAAGTTTTAACCTGCTATTTAACTAGATTGTAGAAGAGCTTCTGTTTCGCCTCCACACACACACACACACACAACACACACAACACACAGAACACACACAACACACAGTGGTTGACTGCCTCCTAAGTTTTTTTTTACAGCTACAAAAAGAAAAAGAGACACTTTCATTGTTATTTTGACCCAAATGCATGATTAAAAAAAAATCTGCTTTTAGACGAGCAGAAGCCACATTTTTCACAACTGAATGAACTTTCAAACTGACTTTTAAGGCACAAAATCTCACAACTTAAGATCCCACCATTGACCCCCAGGGACAACAAACTGAGAAATGTATGAATTTGTCATTAAGTTTTTATTGCAATGCCAAATAAAGTTAAAGATATGTACGTTTGGTTGAAGATTTTATCACTTTATATCAAACTGTCTGTGCTCATGAGTACCCAGAAGATGTGTCTTTCGACACAATGCATTTGAGGGAATTCAGAAATGCTGTGATGTCTTACTTACTGATACCCGAGATAGCAAAAGTGCAGTCTAGATGACTTGCCCTGTTTGTCCCAGCTGTGTCTGATTGTATTTATCCCTCAGACGTAAACTTGAGAAAGGGCTCTGCTCTCACATCCTCCCCTGCTAAAAAATGCAGACTGGTGCTTAAAATAACCCATTTTTCAGGGATGAGCGGGCAAGCACATGCAAAGAAGTGCATCATCGAATATGGAACGAAAACAAACAGAAATAGGGCATTGAGTCTTACGTCAGAAATTTGTACAATTCAGCAGACCTGTGATAATAGTACAGGTTTGCATTGAGATAAATTGGTGATGTCTTTCTGTTTATAAGTCTGTCTGGATTCACGTCGCCAATAAAAGAACTACAACAATCAGGGTAATGTGACTGTGTTTCATATATACAAAAGAAACTCGCTAAAGATCATTTTAAAGCCATTTAAGGAAATTCTTAGATTAGTTTAGCTTAGCACAAACACTGTAAACAGAGGGAAACAGCTAGCCTGGCTCTGTCTGAAGGTAACAAGATGCGGGCGAGCTGTTTTCAGTCATGCTAAGTGAAGCAAACCATCTGCTGGCTGTATCTCATATCTTGCGTACAAACCATGAAAGTGGTGTCAATCTTCACATCTAACCCTCATTATATTTTCTAGTATGTCAAACCTCCTCCTTTAGGGATGACATGAGTAAGAGATGGAGCAAACAGGAATGTGAGCAGAGTCAGGAATGAATATAAAAAAGTGTCCATTGCAGGTTGTTTTGGAGGGGATATACTGTCAGCACAGTATTCATATGACATATTTTAACAGACATACTTAATCTAAAGTTTCAAGATGACTTCATAGAATAAGGGTAAGGCAGGAAAACGGCATTCATGTCTGCGTCTCCGTTTATATCTGACTTGACAGGTAGGAAGCTCACTTTTCCCGTCCAGCTGCTGTGAGCTGAATTGTTGGTAAATCCACAGTGGATGCATCTCCTGGAAAAGAAATAGAAATAGAGGAAAATGAAGAACACATTTTTCAGCTTCATATTCAGAAAACAATTTTCATAAATATGGAGCAGGGTTTATGGAGCTGCATCCTGAAGGCATTTCTGACATTCTTCCATCAGCAAACATCTAAAGCGGCGACATGAATTGATGGAAGTCTTTTTAACTTCCTGTCTGACCTCTCTGCGGTCAGTCTGCATGAACTGGCAGCTACGGGATAGGCCTCTTTCATAACAAGGCCACAAATGCAGTGTGGCAGCACAGCACACAATATAAAGGGTCACAGCTGAGAGACGGAGGCAGAGGGAGGATGAAGAAGCTCAACAGAGGGAGATTTAGAGCAGCTGACATGAAACTAGAAACTCAAATGAAAGAAATCATGTTTTGTTTCGCATTACATGTATCAAAAATAGAATTCGAGCACAATTTAACTCTTCCTTCGTTTATCCCTCATTCATTATCCGTTCCCATCAATCATGTTTTTCTGGACATCTTCAGCCGGACCGTGGAGCGTTACAGCCACTGCGCCAGGACAAGAGGAAGTGGAGCTGCACCCTCACATTCTTCCAGAATTGATCGAGCCTTTTATAGTTGCGTGTACTGACCAGTACTTTTGTGCTTGCTGTCCATAAGCCTAGACGACCACTGGCGACGACAAAGATTCCCACTACAGGGCTATTTACATAATACACTGAAAATAACACTGGCCTGTCCAGAACTATGGGTGCCATGCCATTGTTCCAAGATCCCATTAGTCAGAAAAATGGCCCATTGGTTTGACAGCGTGTTATGCTGAAAATACAACCTCTCCCAGTCGGACTATTTGGCCGTCGGTCTAATGGGATTTCAGAACAAGGGGCAGTCTCTGATCTATGTAGTGTACATCGAACAGCCAAAATGACTGAATATTGTAGGTGGTGATGAATTTATTGATCTTTCAGGGGAAAATCAGACATTGTATAACAAAGAGCAGGGCACTTAAATGAGCAAATGTTACTTTTGCTTAACAGCAACCAGCCTCACATCACGGGTATACTAAAATACAAATACTGAAATGTACATTCATAGTAGCACAAGCAGCAAAAGGTCACATAGTCAGCAAACGTGCTAACATTGGTTAACATTAGCCACCACAAGCTACTGGTCATACCAGACAAAGAAGAAAGACAAAGAAGCTGTAGCAGTGATTCTCCCGAGTGTGTTAAACTGAGCAAAAGCATTAATACCACTCTCTTGTCTGTCCATCCATTTCTAAGCTAGACACTTTGCTTAGCTTTGCAGAACATCTGGATACAGGCAGCCTCCTCCACCTTCAAGAACATCTGGTGTCTTCGTTGTTTGGCTACCATCCTCAGGAAGTCACCAAATACTGTTCATTTAGATTTTTAGGCATTTTTTTGTATAAATTAAACAAATAAGATAAGATGTGTTCATTTTCAGTTAATCTTAATATTCAGTTTTTGCAAGGACTGAACAAATAAGACATTATGGGTTGATTTGTGTCTTTAAGAGATGCTGGTAGGTGGATATATTACCTTTGGACAGAGCCTGGCTAGCTCTTTTCACTGGTTTACAGCGTTTGTGCTAAGCTAAGCTAATTGGCTGCTGGCTGTAGCCTCATATATACCGCACAGACATGAGAGAGGTATCAATCTTCTCATCTAACTGTTGGCAAGAGTACAGGTAAGTACATTTCTTAAAATGTCTGACAATTTAATAATTTATTTAACAACTAATTTAACAATTTAAAGATCAGCCATTTATCAAGCCAGAGGGAGGGGAGAAGGGAAAGGTAATCCAGTAATGAGTGTGAAATTCACCTGCAAGACCAGAGGTTGATGTGGCGAAAACAGCCAATCAGCAGTGATTGTTGTGGTGGATGTCATCAAACAGACGCCTCCTCTCGTGACACAAGGCTACCGTCTGGAAAAAGTCCTCACAGAGATACTAACATACACAGATGCAGAGATGATGGGTGGATGGATGGATGTGTAGATGGATGGGCGTTCATGGAGGGAAGGAAACAAAGACAATTGAGATGAGAGTGGCAAGCGTGTGTGAGTGGATGAACTCGCTCACCAGTCGATTGTGTGTTTGCAGGTTACCAAGGGCTGCTGAGGTTGCTCGTGGTCATAATCTGCAGGGCTGGTGGGCAAAGCTAAAGTGGTTGACGGGAGACAACATTAGTTAATGTGTGTCTGTGTGTGTACATAACTGTGTCTGCCTGGGTGTGGTTGTTGAGAAAGCACAGCTAATCGCTTATTTTGGCAAATTCTGAGTAACGGGCAGACAGTTAGAGGAAAGTGTAGGAAACCTCTTGCAGATACACACACACTCACACACGCACACACACCCCCAAAAACCTTGAGCATTTGTGCACTTTAAATTTTTTCTTTTTTTTTAATCTGGCCTGCCTCTCTGGAGCAGAACATTGCCCAAATGTTCCCGAGCCGAGCTCCAGACTTCAGAGGAGGAGAATGTGAAGAATGCTCTGACTCCTTCCTTCATAATGTGGTAAAATTGGACATGATTTAATCAGAGTATCGGGTTTAATTAGCTTGGAAGGCCGTCGTGACCTGTACGTATGTCCCCTTTTCAAGAAGATCTGCAGCAGTAGCAGCAGCAGCTACACATACCCATACACATGGGTAGAAGGACTCTGCATAAAACAGTAATTACTGTGAGGCACATTCCTAGTGCACGGCCAAATGTGACTGGAGATGGACTGGGTCAGGGAGAGGCCATCTGTGTGTGTGTGTGTGTTGCATTTCAAAACACATGTTTGGTTACCTTCAGAACAGAATTTTTCCTGTGATGTTTGACCCCTGTTGGTGGGGTCAGGTGTTTTACTTTTGACCTTGTTGAGCCCCAGTTCATCACTTTCATCACTCTCCTCCACGTCCTCTGTCAGTTTCTTTTGTGCCTTCCTGTGGATGTCAGAACCAAAAGACAGCACTCTTTGCTGGAGGGAAATTCACTTGTGCAAACACAAAACAGTTTACTTTAGATTAGAGAGGTTTCCCAATTTTGTTCATGTCACCGAACCTGACAGGACTTAGATCAGTGATCTCTGCTGGATGATATTTTTTTGTCACAGAGTCCGATATCTGTGTGAGTGTTTGTTGTTAGACTTGATTTAAACCAGAACTGTAGCTGTTCTCCATTTCTGTGGTGTAGCTGGCTTACACTTGAGTACTCTGTGTGCTCCCTGTGTGAGTGTGTGTCTGTGAGCGTGTGTGTGCATTTCAGGACTTCTTTATTTGGTGAATTAAACCTGACTGATCATAATTAAAACATATCCAAGATCTCATATTCATGAATGCACAAACTAATAAGAGCTCACAGGGCGATTTTACACTGATTAGCTGCCTAAGGCATCTGGATGGTTTGAGGTCATATTATATAACAAACTGTTTAAAGGTGAGCATTTTTTAAGGACAACATCCTGTGCAATTAGACACACATTGGATCCTTTGATGCAAATTTGAGATATTTACACTCCAAAAACTGGGCAAAGACTGGCTCAAAGAATCTGAATTGTACACTTATGTGAAATATATGAGTGGTTGACTAATCGGAAGCCACAGAGGCAGTGACAGACAGAGAAGTTGATGTAAAAACCATAACTGACTTTTAGACCACAGGCCTTTTCTCTCTCACTCTCTTCCTTAAACACACACACACACACAGAGTAAATCACCACGAAAATCCTCCATGCGATACGTCTTAATTAAGAGACCTCAAAAAGCCAACAGCAGCATGTCTCGGCAAGAGTCAAACCATAACATTAAGCTGAGTTTGCTCCTGAGTGAGCTTCATATTATGCAAACATTTATGTATCTAATCGTGTGCTGACTCTGCCTTTCACTTCACCTCATCCTCTTAAATGAGGAGTGTTCTCCCCTTTGTGGCCCATGATACTCAACATGTGACAGAAATATAGTTGAGCATGCAGCGAAGGCCCGGGCCAAGCCAGAGTTTACGACCTTTAACCAAAGTGAAGTTTCTATTAAAGACTCAAACGTCTGTGGAAACAACGAGGGAAGTTTCTTTTGGAGGACGCTCTAAACCATGACGTACATTCTCTATATTAGATTTGGCAAAAACCATTCAGGGCTCACTGTTGACATCATTACTTGTGTGGACATGTCCCGTACACCTACTATGTGTTGGCAGGACTGAGTGATATAATTCAAAAAGACTGCCATGTTTACACACGTCATCCCCAAAAGTTAGACTATATAATCTAATATGCTTCACATTTTTCATTTTTAGCATTTATGGACTCCAATGCACCAATCATGGAAGCAAGAGAGTGGATCTGTTAACCCTCAGTGGGTTTAGCGAATTTATCGACTGAGAAAAGTAAAATTATCGTTCAGATTCTGGCAATATCTTTAACAAACAGTCCCTTTTTGTTCCACTTATTTGAATATAATGTAGTCATGGATGCACAGCCGTGTCTAAGCCCGTTTTTTAATTGTTTTCCTTGTTCTCTGTTATTTGACACATACCTCTGACATATACAAGTGAAACAGAGACAAGCTCATGAAACACACCTCAGGTAAGTAGCTGGGTCAGTGATATTCCACATCACTTCCTGCCCAAAAGAACCCACGTGATCTCCGTCCTTAGTCCACACCCCCGCAGAGCCGTCTGCTGAGGCTGTGACGACGAACAGTCTGTCGGCCACCTCGAGGACTTCCACGGTCACTAACACTCCCTCATGAGCCTTCCAACGCTGCAGCAGAGGAGGCCGCTCACAGACTGTCTGTGCACAGAGAGAATCCTTCGGCTAAGCGATCTGTTCACACCAGCTCACACACACAAAGACATATTCTCACCTCGTGCTGGATGTCTAGCGCAAAGTGACGGATATCCCAGATCTGAAGCCAGCCCGTTGTGTCTCCAGAGACCAGGATGGTGTTTTTAGGCTGGTCTGAGCTCAGGCTCAGCACACGCTCACCTGACTGCTCTGGTGCATAGAATTGACCTGGGATGACAAGGGAAAAAGTTTTCCAGTCATAAAGAGGTCAAATGTAGATGGGTTTTCATTTGAACTTATTTTTAACTTATTTAGACTTATTTAGTCTTCTGTTTGGTTTCCTGAGAGTCTACAGGGAAAACAGCTGTTTAACTCCAAACTGCATGCAAGCAAATCTGTTTATTGTCAGATTGTGTGCCAATTTTAAGAATACTGTCTTGGCCTAAATGATGTACTTCTGAGACAAACTGCTACCCTTTAATGCTCTCTGTTATGTCACACATCCCCCCATTATGTCACGCTCTCAAATTCCTCTCTGCTAGAAAAGTGCATGGGCACTTTCTTTATACAGAAATCTAAAGGAAAGACATTCATTTGTTGTTCACTTTTTATGTTTGGTCTACACAGGACCCTGAGGAGAGTATACAAACTCCCCTCATGACAGGAGGCTGTGCTCCATCAGGACCAAAACCTCTCTTTTACAACAACAACTTCTTCCTGACTGCAGCCGGCCTCATTAACAAGGCCCACTGACCCCCAACGTATTTTCTGACCTGTAGTACTTGATTCCACCCTTTCTTATATCTTCTATTTACTATGTTAATTGGTCTGCACCAACATACCAAGACAAGGATTCCTTGTATGTGAAAAACAACTTGGTAAAAATGTAATTTGGATTTGGATTTTATTTTCAATGTGGCTTTGTAAGGTCTCACTGCAATGCTAAACTCCATGTTACATATTCAAAACTCCTGAATTGTGGGAATCAAGGTTAACCAAAGAAATAACACACTCATTTAATCCTTTCATGGCATCACTGTGCAACTCAACACTATCTGATCATAATTAATTTGTCAGGTTGGATTGTCACCATTCTGAATCTTAATAATAACATTATTATCCATCATTTTTATCATTATTATCCATCATTCATCATTTAGTAATAGTTTGTTCATACACGGCATCATGAATACATTCATAACATCAACAAAACATTTTTACAAACACTGTAATGATAATTTATATAATACGTGGATCGTTGCCCCACCCGGCCATCATGTAACTCTCAGCTACACTGAAAGTGTGTGTGTTATCATTTATATGTAATGTAACTATCAATATTTTCCATTTGTATAAAAACTACATACTAAGATATAATACAATAGGAGTTGTGCCAACTAATTCTCTGTCATACACATAACAAACAAAACCAAGTCAGTGAAAACCTTTATTCTTATTAAACTGTGTAAACCGTGAACACTATTCTGTAATATGCAGCAAGTTGAAATTATTCCCACTTCACATGAAGCGTTTGAGTGCAATTTCCACATGTACATTATGTCACACACAAATTTCAAGCTGGCTCACTCATGCACACACACGCCCATGCATGCTCGCACACATATGCAGTGGTCACAGTGCACAAATCCCACACCACTAAACACAGATGGGATCTGGAAAGAGACATAGTTATGTGGGCTGCCAGGAATGGTACAGGCTTGAGGCCAAGTCGACAGTTCAGCCTAACTGTCACTGCTCGGGCTGTTTGTAAATCCATCTTAAGGGAGGATCATTACATGTGATGGCTGCTTGTCAACAGCTTGTATGGGCCGGGGCTTCTACCTCCCTAATACTGTGAAAGATATATTTTAAATTCAAGTCTTTTTACGTTTGCAGCCAGTTACCTCACTCACCGTACGTGTGTGTCTGGCCAGTGACGCTCCAAAAACAGAGGCAGCCAGCCTGCGATGAGACCAGGACACCTCTGTTTCTCAGCTTTCTGTTGCCAGCCCGATGCTGCAGGAACAACAGGCTGTCCACGGGGGGAACCGCTCTAGATGCACACAAGTAGAAGAAAAGGCAAACAGGCAGTAACAATGAATACCACCCCACTAAGGAAGCAGCACTGTGGATAGGAATATGTTAACATCGCACATTAAAATGATAAACAACCACAATAAAAAATGGTCAAATTGTGGTTTATGAAACACATATTCGTTTGCCATCCTACTGAACATTTTTTTAGGGATGATTTGATTATTTGTTTTAGGATAAGAAAGGAAAGAAGAAAAAACTCCGCTACTCTAATTTAGTTTAATTGTCTGGGCTTTTCTCTAATCATTGCTTTTTTTATAGAAATTACTGGATAATCTGAACAAGTCAAGAAGCCCCAAGTAAACACTGCTTTTTCATAAGGATCCACACACCAAAAAGACTGGGAACCACTTGTTTAAACTTTAACAATGTGTTGCCTTTTATAAGTGCATTATATGTTGTTAATGCAATAAAAAGTATTTTTTATATATATTTTTATATTTTATATATTTTATATTATCATATTATTTATTTATTATTATATTTTTCTCTATAGTGGAGTAGAAGTTTAAGGAAGCATAAAATGAAAATACTCAAAGCACAAGTACCTCAAACACGTACTTAAGAACAGTACTTCAGTAAATGCAAACTCCAGTACCTGGACTCCCTCATCATTGCTATCTTTACATGAAGGACCCCAGTGTGAATAACCACGCGGTGGTGTATTCTCACCCTCTCTGTAGGTGAAGCACTGGTCCTTGCGTCTCCATTCTCCAGATAATGACCTCTCCAGCGTGGCTCGCCGTGGCAATGACCCCCAGAGCAGAGCACTGACACAAAGCCAGGATGTCTGATTTGTGGACACCGCTGGACTTCCATGACAGGTCTGCTCTCACATACAAATCCTATTTGTACAGTATATAAACAGATGTAAATATTAAGACAACAACAACAAAAAGCTTTTTATTGTGGTACTGAAATTCAAGTCAAAGTTTTCTGCCAACATCGGAAAGATTTTTTTGGAAAACACAAAGTACCCTTGTTGTCTTCAGGCTCCACTTTGTGCATGAGCATGCTGGTGAAATTGTGAAACTCTTTGCACACCACATCACTCTGTGTGACAGTTTACAAATGGTCTGAAATCACATGTAATTGTTTGTGTTGCCTTGTGGAAAGCAGCTCTATTTCCTTCTCTGGTTTACTGATTTTGTTTATACCTCTGGGCTACGGTGTTGTGGTCAGCTCTTTAAAATGCTGGAGGCCCAGCATGGCGGACATCAGAGAAATACCGGTGCAGATGTCTTGTGTGGCGCGTGCTTCTTTTATCTCACCAGGTGCATGTGTAAATGTAATTTACGTCACTGGCTGATATTGTTTACCCCTAAAAAACAGTCCTCACATTTTTTTTTGCCTTACAATGTTTTCTCAGAAGCCTGGTTCTGCTGACACAGGCGTTTTTACAAAGAGAAATGTCAAGAGCGAGGAAAACAGGATTGAGAATTTGCTGCAGACGCATGAATACTGAATGTTACTACTGTAGTCTTCAAGGGATGAATCTAACCGCAAAGCAGATGGTACTTAAAGGTTGAGAGGTAAAAGCTAACACAAGAATTTAAAGTGTGAAAATATGCACGTCTACACACCCAGACTTTTGTCTCACATTGCAGTTCATACTGATGTTTATACTGGCACAAGCAATAGCTCAGCTTAAGTGTCAGCATGTATAAATGTGTAGGTGGAGGTGGTAAATCTTTTTTTTAATGATCTGAAAAGTTCTATACATTTTTTTACTAATAATAAAAGACATAAGAGGTCAGATTTAAAGATATGACAGTCTTAACTACACCTTTATAGGATTGGATTAGAGAGATTTGGTGCTACTATTACAGGAAATATTTTCTGAGGCACAAACTCTTCTTAAGCTCAGACTGTTGTCAGCATTCTCATGAAAAACGCAGTGTTTTAAGTCTGTACCTGATTAGTCTCTATGGTGACAGCTGTTTGTGTGGGACTCATCATCCAACATTCTACATCTGGGGAAGAACTTGTGGACAAGCAAAAGTGCGAAAGCTAAGACTCTTTGATGTGTACTTGTCACACTTAAGCTTGTTGGTCATTAGTGGATGTGTGTGCTGCTCTTACCAGAACCACCTGTCAATCCAGAACTTTTTAATAAATTTACTGCTGGGATAGTGCCTCTCTCTTGTCCATCCAGTAATTATGGACAAAAAATCATTAGTTGATGGGCAAGATTAGTGTGATTAGTTTGTTTGTGTCCACACCACACTGAATGTTCTCCACACGCTTCAAGTTTGATATGTACCCTGTAGAGCTTTTGTAGCACTTTGGAGTAATTTCTTTAACACTGGGTTGATTGCCAAAATGCAACAATGCATTAAAAATGAAAGGAAGCAGAAGACTGATAGCAAGCAATACACTGTATATAAACAATGCAAAGAAAGGGCTTTGGGAATGTTTTTAAAGGAAGGAAATACAATCAGGGTGGTCATTATCTGTTATGGATGTACATAATGCATTTTGATGCAAAGCAGTGAATATAAGCCTAATTGTGTTTGTTTACAAAAACCTTCACAGGGTACCTTTGTGTTTTGTCTTCATGTTTGGTCTCTTGTCTTTCAATTAAAAAAAGTTTAAATTTATGTTACGCCCCCAGAGACCACGTCCAACTACACCAGAGGGAAAACCGTCTTAAAAACCTTCAGCCGGAGAGTGCAGCGAAACACTGCTTTCAGCCTGGTGTTAAATCATGTAAAACTGTGGATTATCAATTTCAAGCACCTTTAATTTTTTACCTTGGCAGCTGCAATGTCGTACTGAGTGATCCGCTGGCTCCACCCCACGGCGAGCAGCTTGTTGTCACGGAGACAGGTCAACCCGGTGACTTCAGAGTTGGTGACAGGCTCCAGCTTGTGCAAGTTAAGGCCGTTCAGTAGGTTCCAAACCTGATTGGGAAGTGGTGCACAAGAGAGTCTCATCTCATTACCACACTATTTTCTACCCCTCTCATACACATGGAATAAATATGTACCGCTCTTGTATCAAATTCACTGTATTCTGTGCAAACTGATGGTTACAGGATGTGATATGAAACCTTAATAGTGCCATTGCGAGCCGCAGTGATCAGCCCTTCTGTGGGAGGAGTCTAGTGTCATGCAGGTGAGCTTGTCCTCTCCATGAGCGTTTAAGATCTGAAGCCGCCTCCTCCCTGTCTCTACGTCCCACAGAGACACAGATGAGTCGGTGTGTCCAGTCACCACCTGTCTGTGAGTGGAGCTGTACAGAGCGCAGGAAAGGGCGGGACCACTTTGAATTTTTTGGACCTTCATCTTGTCAACCAACCTCCCCCTCCTCTTCTGGTTTCAGCCAGACTGAGCAGTGCCAGGTAGTCTTTGCAGCACACCAGTAAATGAGGCTGCATCTGCTCGGGGAGAGGAGGCCTTAACAACAGGAAGGGAAAGTTGCCGTGTTCTGGGAGCCGACCCGGCTGCCGGCAGGGGAACTGCAGGCAGACGGTTTTCAGACAGTGATGGCTGGAAATGTCCCAAACCTTCAGCTCCTGACAAAACAACAAACATCAGTTAATTAGCTAAAAAACAAATGAGCTCTGTTGAGTGACAAAAACATCCCCTCCACACAGACCCGTTGTCAGGCCCGGTTCTCTATTTTAACCTCATCTTTGAATTCTCACAGCGTCTCTGGAGTAGCTGAGGATCTGCTCGGCAGGTTGGTAGATCGCAACATCCAACACGGTGGTGCGGTGGCCCGGCAGTGTGGCTACAGGACGCGTGGTCACAAATCGAGTCCACAGTCTGAGTGCTCGGTCACAGCCTCCTGTCACCATCAACTGCAGAGATGCGTTGTAGTCAAAACATTTAACTCCCTGTAATGATACAAAAAGAATGGCACTCAGAATATGCTGCTTTGTGTGTGGAATGGGTCTGTGCTTTAAAACTAAAATTAAATAATACAAATCAAGTTGACTGGTCTCATTAGTTTGGAGTTTTTAAGGGTGGCTTCATTGTTAGAATGTCCAGACAGTTAATTGGGCAATAAAATTAGCATGCCTGTTCATAAAAGCCATTGTGAATAACAGGAAGCATCACCACCCATTTTAATAATGTTTTGAGCACTTCTTTTCTCCACAGGCCGTGGCACTGTCTGCCTCTGCGTCAGCTCTGAAAACAAGCAACTTGACTCACCTCTCATATTTCTGCTTCTAGATAAGTCCACTGAATGAATTATGTAATGAAGCATTAGCCATGTAAGGTATCTGGCACTGCTGTATGACCAGATTTTCAGCTTTTACAGCCACAGATTGTAAAGGAGTAAAAGTTGAGTTTTAAACCTTTAAACCCAGTTCAGGTCAGTATCACCCTGACCAGAGAACTGTGACCCACACATGTCCATCTGACCTCCAAAAGTGGATAAAATAATTACACTCGCTTCTTCCTCTTTTCTATCTACCCTATTTTATTTTCTCATACCACTGGAGAAATATACTGCAGATGCATAAAACAATTTGATTAATTAATGAACCACAATAATATGCTGAGGGCCAAAAACACTAAATGTTTAAACCTGACTTTGTGGGAATCTGTGTTTCTGTCCTCTAACCCAAAATACTGAGGTATGATGCACGGCTATATTTACTGGAATAAGAAAGCGTAACATAACACTTAATAACAGTGAGGTCAGTCACCTGCTTAATTTTCCAGATATAAGGCTCCTGTCTGAGTGTCTCATTCATGAAGACCACAGAGGCGGTGTCACTCTCTGATGATGTCATGATGACGTTGGTGCCAGGTTCAAACATCACTCTGTTGATCGGTTCCTGGTGAATATTGGGGATGTAACGGTGGGAGACCATGTTGCTGTGTTCACAGAGGTCCTGTTGTTGCGATAGATGACAATAAATTCTTAAGTGTTGTCTGTAGTAGTAATCAGAAAGTGTTGCTGCTACACTGTACAACAATCATCGTAAGCTCAGTTAAGTATTTAAATAGGCTCACTGGGAAAAAGATCCTGTGTGGGCCGTTCTCTTTCTTAGACAGTCTCTTAAAAAGACCTTTAGATGGGTTCAGGAACCACATGAGGTGGACTCCTCCTTTTTCATCCCCCAGGAGCAGCAGAGAGGGTTGCTCTGGACACTTGGAGGGAAAATGAGCATTAGATTAAAGTGATAAATTTATTACTGAATTTGTCTATTTTAAAAGGAAAAGAGACAACGGTCCTACCTGAACATCATGCCAGTAACAAAGAGCAGTCGGGACACTTCGAAACCCTTTTAGTGACATGGAGACAAAGAGTTAATGTTTTTTTTGTTAGTTTTATCAATGACCAGCTCAGTTTAGTACAATTCAGTCCATGTAAGCAATCAAGTTTACCAAACAGGTGGATGTCCTCAAATACGCCGACTGGGGAGACATTGACAAAGTGCAAGTCCCTGCAGTCGGTTGCTATGGCAACCTTGTGGACATTGCCCATGTACACAGCATCAGTGGTCCAGCCTCTGAATCTCCTAGTGTTGGCCACTTCCTCTGTTGGGTCTCCAGCAACCTGAATTAAATAGGATTAAATGAAAATAAAAAGTCTGTGTGTGTGTGAGAGAGAGAGGGAGTGTGTTGTGCTTTCATGAGGATGTAAAAGTAGTACCATGAGGTCACTCACTCCGAAACTTTTGAGGATGTGTAGGCTGCTGTTCCAGACAGTGATCTGACCCCCCTTGCTGACGCTAATATAGCGGAGTGGAGGAGGATGGGAAACAGCAACCATGCGCACTGTTGGCTCCCGCTGCAAAGGAATGAGTTCATGTTCAATTAATAAAAAAAGGTTTTAGAGGAATAAAATTATTACTCAGAGAATAAATGTGCGGACGGAGAAGACAGAAAAGAAAATAAGCAAACTGCAGTGAGTGCAGAAAGAAAGAGGAAAAAAACACTCCCACATAGATGCTGCAGGCAGCTGGGGAGTATAAAGATGCTTCATTACAGCATTAGCACCTTTACTCTGTATCTTTGCAAAAAAAACTGCTGAATTTGTGTCAGAAGTTTTATACCAATATTATGAATTTGATAATACATAAACTAAGACTGCTAACATGTTAGCGAGCACTTGAAGACTTTCACGTGCAGCAACAACACAAAACAACATTTTTTGTCTCTGCCCCTTAACAAATGTAAATGTAATCTTCTTTGAGTCTCTGCCAACTTATTGGGCCAACAGCTGTCTTTTTCTTTTGTTGTACTTTCTGCATCAACCAGTTGCTGTCTGCTGATTGGTGCTGAGTACTGTCTACCTGTGAGATCGTAAGGATGATGAATGACTGAGCCAGATTAGTGCAGTAAACTTGTGGGCCATTCAATGAATTAAAAAAAAAAAAAAAAAGACACGAAGAAGTTAAAAATTGGGTCAATCCCTGCTCAGCATTATCATGGGATCTAGACTTATCTTTCAAAAAACATGACCTTTAACTTAAGGCCTTTCAGTGCAATTACATGGCTGTTGCAGCATCCTATATTTCCTTTTCATTTGACTTTTTCATGTGGACTGGCGGGTCCTTACCTTGTTGTGAGAGCAGTGTCTGATCTGAGGCTGGGAGTCCAGGAGAGCTGCTGTGGGGATGGAGGCGCGCTCTCTCTCAGTGTACTCCAGAAGAAGGTAGGAACAAAGCTGTTGCCATGTCACCTGCCCGCTACAACTGATATCCACCTGGGTATATAATGGGTAAAAGACTCACAGTGGCCTTACGTCATCATCCGGATGCCCTCCTGAAAAGTTTCTGATGAACCAGTGAAGTTGTCCTGATGGGATTTGCTGTATTTAAATGTATAATTGGATGTAATGTACTTGTGACATCTCTTTATTTTGCCTTACCTCACTGAAGAATCTCTCAACCCACACATCCTCAACATCTGGGCCAATCACAGACCTCAAAACCTGATGAAACTCTTCCAACTTCATCCCAAGCTCTTCATTTCCTCCTCTGTTCCTTAGACTCCTTCCTTTCGGCCTGTTTTCATGTATCTCTGCTCCAGCTTTTGGACAGGTGAATGCATTTCTCAGCAGTTGCAGGTGCTCGGGGCTCAGCCTCTCTGCAGGGCTGACTCCACAGGCAGGATCACTGCAGAGGGAACCACACAGCGCTGATCAATATTGAGGAAAAAGTTCATTTGTGCTGAAATTGGATTTTTGAACACCAGCTAAGGATAGCTTCGCTGCATCTTTCCAAAGGTCAGGTAGAGAAACTCTCTCGTGGCACTGGATTCCTCCTAACTTTTCACAGTTTTAGGGCTATTGCTAAAGTGCTTTGAGAGTCACTCTTAAGAGTCATAAAACTCTTGCGAGCTACTCTTAAATTTTATGACTGCAGCCCCTGTTCTAGGCTCCTCAGGTGGATTGTGTGTGCAGGTGTATAGCTGGATCAAAACATGCAGTACATCAGCATTAAGGAGCAAGTAAAGACACTGTGCCTGGTCAGGACTGAAGCCAGAAAGCTGTCAGGTACAATCTGATGCCTTACTTATGTAGCATCATGTTAGTGAGAGTTTACTGATTCCATCCAGTCGCTGACATTTGGTAAGCCTTGCTGCAGAATGAATGCAGTGCTCCCAAGTGGCAGCTTTGAGGCAACACATGGCTGACCCCCCAAAAAAGTAAAAAAACGTTAAGACCACATTATGATGCCTTAAATGATGAATATTCATCTGAAACATACGGTGGGTAATAAAAATATAAATGAGTCTTTTTGTGTGTACTTGCTGATTTGATTGGGGTAAGTTAGGTGGGTGGGTGGGTCTGTGGGGAACTGAAAGATCAGAGTGTTCCTGTGTGGCCCTGTTGCTCAGGGAGACTACAAGCAGAAACAATAAGTCACATGTCTCTGCATTGTGAACTCTTTTCCAGGTCCATCAGGACATGCATGAGTGGTCCTTTACATCAAACACTTTCTCACAATCAACCAACGCTGAGGGAGCCGTAAAATAATTAAGTAATAAAAGGGAATTAGGGGCTGAGAAGGAGTTTAGAAGTCTGAAAAAGTTGGTGAAAGCTGTGTGGGAAGAGTGTCAGTGTCAGAATGGAGGATATATGTGAATCTGAACGAGAGAGATGCAAACATACAACTTCGAAAGAAGACGTCACATGAAGTCTTTCCTCACAGAAGGATGGATGAATGGGAAGATAGATTACAGATGAAAGGATGAGCATTAAAACAAATCTTTTTCTCTCTGAGTCACTTTTGTATTTAACAGGAGGACATTTGAGGTGACAAAATGTTAGAAACCATGAACAAGAGTCTTGTGGTAATGGTGAACTTACGAATATGAATACAAACAACTTTATTAATCCCGAAGGAAATTGTTGTTGCCAGAGTATACAATAACAGTAACAATAAATAATAATAAAAACTTCATGCTTTATGTAGGAATTTATTAAATCATGGAATCTACTATCTCATACAAATAAAGATTATAAAGAAGAATAGAAATATTAAATTGTATGATTATTATTACAGAGGAATGTTATGAACCTGACCTGTATAATCACATGAAAAAAAGAAAAAGAAACAGGCAGTTGTATGCAGTAGCAGGTTAAATAGGAATAATTTATAGTGATCAGTTATATTTATCATAATCAGAGAAATCATAAGAAAATGGAGAAAACTCACCAAAACCTGCTGTGTGGCACTTCTGTCTCATAAAGCACCCATGGATTTTTGTTGTTTCTTAATGAATCCATATTGATTACCTGAGCCGGACTGCTTAAATCTCTCTTTAAATTCACACCAGATTCTGATCCATATCTTTCAGGTTTAATCCAGATTGGTCATTGTTTCAAATCAAATAGATCCAGATCCTACGTGGCCGACAAAGATGCAGCAACCACAAGTTCTCCTCAAAAGCGTTGAGGCTGATCTGAGCCTCTCACCGTGCTCTGAGTCTAAACATTCAGGGCTTTTGTTTCCATCCCTTCCTCTGTCTTTTCAGGCAAACCTGATTTGCTCTAACAAAGCTTCTTGTCTTCAGACGGGGGTAGGAATGTCCAGGTCCAAGGATCAATAAGCCATCCGTCACAAGTGTTTGACCACTCCGAGAGGGTAAAGTCAACACGTCACTGGTGAGAAGACCGCAGGGAGATGAGGGTTTCCAAAATAACTGCAAGTCTGCTGAGGGTAACAGAGCCACAAACAGTACAGACAAGTCCTCTGTGGATTAATCATTTAAAGAGGCAAAGTTGTCAGGACCCAGGAGAGTTAAATTGGTAACTTAAGTCCAGTTGTTATAATATAATTCAGATTTTGCAGAAATACTAGTATTAAATTTAAATTAGTCTTTGCCCTGTGCAGATATATTTCAATGTGAAAAAGTGTAAAAGCAAGAAGCAATGATACTTCGTATGTTGTTATAGCCTGAATGACCTCTTCAACTAATGCAGTTTAATTATTGCCAAGCAACCCACAGCATTTTCGCTTACCACCTCAATGAGCATGAGCTATCCAGAGTGGCCTTCCACTGTGTTTAATGAAGGTACCCAAGTCCCAGTGGTGTCTGGTCTGCTGGGCAATTCCTAGCACCTGGTCTAATATTAGACCTATACACACCAGTACCCTATAATGAAACTGGCTCAAATATCTACATGGTTTATCTGTGAATCCTTTATAAATTGCCCGACACATACCCCTTAACATGTTGACTCCTCCGATAGTTCAGTTAAATCATCAATCAAGACTACAGGCACAGAAATAATTATAAGACCTCTAAAATACTGTAAGATTTCTGTTCTATCACCTGGACAACCAGGTGTAAACTAAAGGTAAGTTTCTCTTATACACCTAACACTGAGGTGACGGGTCAAATCATAAAATGCTCCAGACGTTCTCGGTAGGACAAACTTCATTGCTGAACAAGTTTTCTAAAAATGTATACAGGAAAACACTGGTTAGAAGTTTGAGTTTGTATTTGTTTGTGCATGTGATGAATATACATGAAACTTTATGAATATGCCATCTAAAACACTTCCATGGATGCGCACAAGCAAGCTGCTGGCTATATATCTTACAGGAATGCCTATTTTTCTTTTGGTTGAAATGTGTCCCTACCCATGAAGTGCTGCTCAGACATTTAGCTGCCTGTTAAACTGGGATGGGCCCTTTGACTGGCCCCAGTGTTTGTCAAATACACATGTTATTGCTCGGTGCAACCACTGAGGGGAGCCACAGTAAAACTATCTGATCAAACTTTTTTTTTTTTTTTTAATAGTCTGCAAACATCTGGCGACATTCACACTCACAACTATAACAACAACTATAACTATTATAATTATTAAATAACTATTACTACCCCTTACTCCTGCTGAAATGTGTACATTGGAGCATGTTTTAAAGGACTTACTTCCATGATAATAATTTTCATAAACTGTTTACCATTTCTCGGATGTTTTCCTGTCGCTGTTGATGTTTATGCCCAGCTGATCTCTCACGGTGGCAGCAGCTCACTGACTCCCACTCGGGCTAATTACACCCCCGTGACCCGCCCTCTCTCCTCCATCGGAACTCTCATGTACTTCCTCAGCCCTGCCCTGTCTGCTTCAGTGAGGATGCCAAAGCGCGACAGTCCTGCGTAGCCTTTCTTTTATTTCACTTCTCATCTTCACCGATTTAGTCTTTTGTTCTTAGTTTTTCTTTTTAACCTGTGTGTGCCATGTTGCGGGTTGTAGTAGAATCGGCTAAAGGGCTGCCTAAAAAGAAACTTGGAAACCCTGACCCAGTTGCCTCTGTGGTTTATAAAGGTAGGTCTCATTTTAAAAGTCTTCATAAGTTGTACTTGAGTTTGGTCTCGGGGGGGGGGGGTGATAATCACTTGCAGCCTAAGAGTTGGCCTTACAGAAGTGACAAAAGTCTTTTTTTAAAGCCTGAGTGATGTCACTCTTTAATAGTGACGCTGTGATATTTTTATGGTATGCCATGACTAAACCACACAGCACCACTCCTCTTATTTATTTATTTTTTTTTAATTTTTTTTAACTTTTCCTGTATTTTCTTATGCATTTACCTAAAAGTCCATTTAGACTTTAAAGAGTTGAGGCGTGTCAGTGCAGCTGTATGTTTAAAAAAACAGCATAAGTTGTTTTGCACCATTAAGAACTCTCCAAACATGTCACAGCAATTCTAAGTTTGAAAGACAGTTTGGTACAGACCATGCCAGGACCTGCAGGATACAGTGTGTGAATATGTGCTCAGGCAGGAGAAAGAAGCCTGGGATTAAATGAAAGGAGGAGTAAGAAATTGTAGGAAAAGTAGCCCTCTTATGCTGAAATTAAAATAATATCAGATACAGAGTGGTATTTCCTCCTGAAGAGGAAATGACCCTGGCAATCGACCCTAGTTGCTCTCAGCTGTTTTCTTTTTATCCATGTCATCATCATTACCCACAGGTGTGGCAGCTTCTCTCTTTTCTTTTCTTTTTCCCCGTAAAGGCAGAAACAACAGACTTAAAAAAAATCACCCCTGGAAGCATAAAGCTTGCAGAACTATGCCAGTTTAGATAGAAATAACAAGACAAGTGGGTAAAATGGTTTTAGGTGTGTTCAGATTTTAGGTGAAATCATGCATCGTACAGTACTTTCGTTGTGAAGAATAAACTGCTGTTTTATTTTTTTAATGAGTATAAGATGGCAAAGAGAAATGATCCAAAACAAAGTGTAACTTCACTTTCAGATGAGAAGAAGAAAACAAAATCGATTAACAGTGAAGTGAATCCTGTGTGGAATGAGGTAAATCTCCATTACACACTCAAGCACTCACACACTCATACATGCATTTATCTCTTTGACTGGTAAACAAAAATAGTTGCTGAGCAAAGACTTCTTCATAAGATATCCCCACTTCAAATAACGTACAAGACATCACATGGTCAATACATACTCTGACAGTCACCATGTGACTGTCACAGCATTGTTGACCGTATCAATAGATTATGTGACTGATGTATGTGAGTTTGGTGTGACATGTTTTGCATCATACAAGCTGAGTCGGTAAATCAAATACTTAAAAGTCTTTGCTCTCAGATAAAATGTTTGTTTCAGGACATAAAAGCAGCTCAAGCACCATATCTAATCGACCGCATGCTCCCTGTCTTGTCTTTCAGGTGCTTGAGTTTGATCTGAAAGGCACTCCGCTGGACTCCAGCTCCTGCATAGACGTGATTGTGAAAGACTATGAAACTATTGGGAAAGATAAGTAAGTGCAGCGCAGCCGCTGAGCCAGAGCTCCCTGTTAGCTTAGGCTTTATGCTTTGTGCAACAGACAATGATGAAAGAGAGGCTGGGTGCCTCACCTCACAATCACAATACCAACTTCTTGTCGTAATGGAGACTTTCTAAGAAATAAGTCTTTCTAGTCTGACAACAAGCTAGCAGCTTAGGTGTGTTTGCATCTTTTTCAATTGTATGGATGCATGCCAGCATGCGCTGTCAATAAACCACTTTCAATCTGAAGATGTTTGAAGTCCCTTGGCTGCAAAATAGTTATTTGTGCACGCCAAAGGCCAAAACCTGATGATTAGGATACACATCATTATCAACACTGACACAGTAATATACAAGGGCAGTAAGTTAGATAGTTTCATAGTGACCCAGTGTTTGAGTTATGTTGCTGACTGTCTCCACCCCCTCACACCCTGCTTGCCATGCTGAGACTTGCTGGGCTTTGTGGGATGACTGATCCTGATTGGGCAACAATGGATGGATGAATCGTTTGTCTGTCTCTCTCTCTCTCTCTCTCTCTCTCTCTCTCTCTCTCTCTCTCTCTGGAGTTGCATGGCCCTGTCACTGAGGAGAGGGAATGAACTCAAAGTATGATACTTTTTAAATGGCAGTTACTTGCCAAACTATAATGTAATGGTGTAATCACAGTATATGCAGCATGTATGAACTGCTTTAATGGTGTGTGTGTGTGAGGAGAGGCGCTTTAATGCAAAATGTTTCAGAGTTGCTCTAGAAAAGCTCAAGGCTGTCTCCTCCACATGAAGCCAGAATCACATATGGGACCAATCTAGACCAACCACAAAGAATGTTTCCTCGACATCACTAATTACTGTGATCAAAGTCTTGTCTATTGTAAGAAAACAGAGCGCATGAAAGTGTATCTGTCTTTAAAATTCATGTAAAAAAAAAAAAACACATGACTGCGATATCTTTCCTCTTGTTTATATTCTTAACCTGGTAAAAGTTTCCCCAGTGCACAAGACAGCCATAACTGAGGGAGGAGCTTTTCAAATGTGTGTTTCCAGCACACAAGTCCATGTTAAATTGAGCAAAGTTTTCCACTGGGCCAGCCCCGTCTGACACACTCCCTAAAGATCTATGCAGTGGGAGCAGAGAAGGACTTCTCTTTCTCTCAAATAGTTTCCCAGCTGCTGTTGTGGGTAATCCCTGTTGTCGTGGCAACTAAAGAGGGAACGAAAAAAAGAAAAAGTGAAGCAATCACTGTCTTAACTAATTAAGTTAAAGCGAGGAATGAGAAGATTGTTGGACAAAGTTCCCCCGTGTAGATACAGGAGCAGAGTCTTGATCATATACACTTGGACATGATGCCTAATTCCCTTACAAATATACTTTGGATATGAAATGACTATGTGTTGATTTCTCTCTGCTTTAATTAAAATCTTTTAGAGATTAAAGTAATGCCATTTAACAGAAGGCTAGATGTTCTGTTTTTAACATATCAATACAAGACTGCAGCCGTGCTAGCAGCTCTGTGAGGATGGGTTTAATGTGCTGTGCCTTGAGCTGAATGCTAATGCTAACAATGATGATGCTGACATGGTGATGTTGGGTGGGCCGATCGACAGACCAACATTATCATCCTTAAAGCTACACTGTAAACATGGCTGAAAATGAACACCGTCAAAAATATCTATTTTATCTTAGTAAAACTAGTTCATGGTTAAAAAAGCAACTGTCACTCCCTGCTTTACACCTGCTTTACATGCTGCTGATATAGGGCTCATCAACCTCACTGCGTGGTCAGTGGTTTCCTAACAGCAACATGAGAATGAAATGGCCATTTAATTGTTATCTCTACCATTAAATATTAACTTGTTCGGCACAAAAGGATTTAGAATGGAAAAATGTGGGGATGGTTTAAAAAAAAAAAAAAGGTTCACAGGATGTGCCTGGAAAAATTCTTCCACCGTGGAAGCTTGGAGTATTGTTTCATTTCCCGTTTTCCCGTTAAAAACGCAGAGTCTGACATAAATGGGTTTGCCCGAACATTTCTCCCACTTTCACCTGTCCTTGTTTATGAAAAATACTTTACCTTTATAACCCTCCAGTGCTGAAAACTCTGTTGATCAATACAAGGCAAGAGCGACTGCTGATTTTCACACTTTAGTAACAGATCTGGGATGAGCTGCATCATCATACTCATCCACCCAACAGATCCATGAAAGGAAATAAATTATGACCGAGTGAACTTTCTGAACTGAAGCTCGGCCAAGGACACTCAGAGCTGATATGCTGATCGATCCTTAGGCTAGATAAGTGAGAACTACATCTTACCAGGAAGTGTGGAAAGATTACAAGTCTGGTGGCAAGATGCACTGCTGTCTGTTGTTCTACTGGCTATAGAGGGCTTTAACATCCTGACCATGAGAGAAACTGTATTTATTTCCAATAATAACTTCATACACATAATTTAAAACTGTCTTTGGGTGTTGTTAGTTTGGATGTGGGCAGATCAGCTGTGGTGGGATGTTCTCCTGTGACTCACCCTGTTTTGGTCATTTGACTGTGTGTTTACATGGAAAACAATGGGTAGTCAAAGCACGTCTTCCGTATTCTGTTCACAAAATATACAGTACAGTACGGGGATGTAAAAATCGTCCCATAACTGTTGGAGCATAGTACGTGTTTGATACCACACAATCATACTCTGTGGCTTAATCTCTTTCATACTTGAATGCTGTTACCAGAGTGCAGTGAAGCTTATCTGAGTCAAACTTATCCGATAATCCAGAGACAGCCTTATGTCTGAATCTGGTCACCAAACCAACCTTTCTGAATAGCTGGCAGAACTGTACAAGGAGGACCACCATCCACAGGGACACTTGTGTTTTTTTTTTTTTATTAGAGAATGCCTGAAGTCATTCTTTCCAAATCCTGTTAACATTATTGCTCAGAAGCTATTGGAAAACCACACAAAGCACTGTTGGTCATCCAGTCAGATTTGAGCCTACATACCAGGTTTGTAGAGTCACTGACTCCCTCGAGAACCCCTCGGTGTGCCTGTGTCGGCCTCCTTCCTGACGTAGAGTATGGAGCGCTGCCAAAACAATAACTCTCCATCCTCTCCCCTTCCAACAAAACTCTGTCCAACTCTTTTTTTGTCGTGATAGAGATATTCAGCTGTTGTTTAATTTTATGCAGTATAAATACTTTCTTTATTTTACTTTGCTCTACTTCAATGGAGTGCAGCATAAGTATTGTAAGATATGCCGTTTAGACTTTGTAAATCTTGCATGTCGGATGCTTTTGCTGCATTATTAAGAAAGTTTCATATAAATCTTATCATCTAGTCCTTTCATGTGTGCTTCTAGTATTTATTTTGCCCTTAAACTTTTTGATCAGTAACATTTTATATTTAAAGAAATGTTTTCCTGATAGAATTTCCTGAATTCAGTCAGCTTCTCGCAGCACGCTGGTTGTCTTTTCCTCGCAGTTTTTTGTCTCATGACATTTTCCATCCTGGCCAAGTAAAAGATTTGGGTCTGATGGAAAGCTTGAAGTTCTAGCCAGTCTTGAATGTATTTGATTCTGAGCCAGCAGCTGTGTTATTGGATCCAGCGTCTGTAGTGAATAACAATGAGTTTCCTCCCATCAGGAACGCTGCCAAAATAATATGACTAATCCACCTGAAGAATAATACAGTTTACATGATGAATTGCATTCCATCAGCGACATTGTATTAGTTTGGATCCAGATGAAGTGAACATTATTTTAGCCAGCCAAACATACCCTGTGGTCAGAGTTTATCAGGTACAACTAATGGCTAATGCAGTCCAAAGCAAAATCTTAACTTCATGAATGTAAAATGATCATACAGTTGCAGGACTACATTCGTTTTAGCTGGGTGTACCTAATAAACTGGACACTGAGTGTATATTTTACAATTATCTGGGCTTTCTAATAGTTCATTGGCAACATCTTGAAATTTGTGAAATAATTATTTAGTTGTCAGAGCCAATAGTCTGTTGTTGTTCTCATATGTATTCAAGTGTCTGAGCACAAGCAAGCAGCACATTAAGCCGTGTAGTTTTTGGCTGCAAACCAAGACAGACAGCAATCTACCATAAATAATAACAAAATGTTTCAGAGCTCTGCATGGAAAGACTGCTGAAGATACAGTTGTATTCATGGTTTCCACATTAAGTTTCATTTATTGCTGTCCTTGAAATATCTAAGAAGAAGAAAGGAATGTGACTTTTACATCTCCAGTTCTCATAGCATCCTTCACCCACAGACTTTTCTATTTTTTTCTCAGTCACTGAAATGTTAATCATTACTTCACTTCTCAGGAAGTGTTGAAATGAACATTCCTTGAAGAAAATGTTTGACTCATTCACAGAGGTAAATCCCTTCCTGGTATAACTTCTATAATTTACTCAGTGTTTGATATAGATGGTGGGGATAATATTTTTGTTATCAGGAAGTTCCTGTGATTCCCAGCCAAGGCTGGTGAGAAACCAGTTTACAAATAAAAAAGTTGTTGGCAGTGCTGTGAATTTTGTGAGGTGACAGTGAACTTTTCAAGTTTACCATATTGTGATTTGGTCACTGGGAAAATACCAGGTGGTCTCGTTTGAATGGCTCCAAAATCCTCCTGGTGCTGTTATTCGTAAATGGTATTTAAATCACCTTCAGGAGGAAATCAATTAACGAATTAGTTAATTCCTGTTCTCTTTGCAGAAACTCAGAGGTGATGTAAACACACCGTGCAAGCTTCTGTGCGGTGTTTGCTGTGCGCTGCCTCATGGGGTGCGTTTATTTATCTGAGTAGGCAGGGATTGTTAGCTCTGGGTGTCGACCTTCTGTATGCCCTTTTGTGAACGTGACTAATGAGTACACAGCATTTTATTTCCATGTGGTCTGTAGCGAGATGACTGATATGTTGTTGGACTAGATTAGCAGAATTTTACCATCTTAAATCATCATTACAGAGTCTTTATTTAATGTTTCCCTGCTGTGTTTCTTCCTAATAGATTTATTGGGTCTACCAAAATTCTTCTAAGAGATCTCGCCTCAGGTCAAGTGAGATCACTGCCATCCAGAAATGTTCCTTTGGTCAATGAAAATGGGCAGAATATTGGAGTAAGTTTCTTTCTAAATGATGAAGTGATGATCTTCCCGTTTAAAGAAATAAATCAAATGAGCCAATCATTTCCTTCCAGGCTACAGTCAATCTAGTGGTTGGCTATGATCCTCCAGCCAGTGCTGCACCAAACCTCAATGACCCTCAAGCAGGAGACGCCACAGTGGTTGCTGGTATGTTTGTGTAATTCTTAATGCTGCAGTGCAAAGTAATAAATGTTCAGTGGTAGCATTAAATTTCATCAGAGGCATTTCACGTATCTGAACTCATCATCTTGTTTTTCTGCTCATTAGGTGGTGGTGGTGTTGGTGGTGGTGAGGGGGGTGATGAGACTCTACCAGATGGCGGCCAAAGTGGCTCCACAGGGGTCCCCTCGTCCCCTGGTCAGCCTGTTAACCTCCGTCAGCAGCTGGCCAGGGCACAGAATCGCCACAGGCTGGTCAACAAACCTCAGGACTTCCAGGTCAGAGTTACACGACTATCAACAAATACCAAAAATGACTGCACTTAACTACTGACTTTTGTTATGACTTTGCTGGCATGAATTACATAAACACACTTTACAAACTGGAAGGATAAAGAGCTACTATTACCACCAGAGGATTTAATGAATGGCTAGTTTCAGCTGGCCGTAACACATATTAGTATATTTATAGATACATAATCGGAGTAACTCTCATGCTGTGAAATACATAGTTCATCTTTGAAATTCATCTCTTTCAGATCCGTGTGCGGATCGTGGAGGCCCGTCAGCTGTCTGGCAACAACATCAAACCAGTGGTGAAGGTTAATGTGTGCGGACAGACCCACAGGACCAGGATTAAGAGGGGAAACAACCCCTTCTTTGATGAGGTAGTCTCACATAACACTTGAGAGAGACAATCGATAGCACAGTTTTAAAAAATAAACGATTAATAAAAATTATAAATTCTTTTGGCCCTATTGATCTGACACATAAAATAATTTGACATGGTTTTGGGCTAAGTCTTCCATTTAAATGTTTTGGTTTTATCTATCGTAAATTGAAATGCTGCATAATTTCTCTATTTTCACAGATGTTCTTCTACAATGTCCACATGCTGCCATCGGATCTGTTCGATAATCACATCAGCTTCCGGGTCAGTACAATGTCGATTTTTAGATTCTATTCTTAATATCAGCATGTACAAATATATAAACTGAGAGTTTCACTCTTCTCTGCAGGTGTATAATTCCTATTCACTGAGGGCTGACTGTCTCATGGGAGAATTTAAGGTGCCTGGTTTCATTTTGTCGTCATGTAATTGTTAATATGTGAAAGGGTGAGCTTAATGACTTTAGTATGAGTCTGGCTGATGTTTTTTTCTTTCACACAGGTGGACGTTGGTTATGTTTACGACGAACCAGGTAAGCTTGTCACAAACCACAAATTTGTGTGTCATTAACATTTTTTCACAGGATCCTGTTGTGGATGTCAGAATTACTACTGAATATCTAAATAAGCAACAACTAGCTAACAAGTTCAGCATATCAATTTAGAAGATGATGGTATGACTGTTTTGTTCACTGCTTGTTCCATGTTGCATGTGACTAGCCAAAAAATCTGTTATTGCTGGATAAAGTGAAATGAAGTGAGTGAAAACGCCTTGCTCAAAAGTCTTTTGACTATCTGATACATTGAGCATTGATGACTTAAAACCTAATTTTAATTTATAAGAATAATAATAGTAATAATACTAATATAAGGTCAGGCACACAAGCACCAAGTGTGAAATGATTTTAAATTATTCTGCATGATAGTGTTATCTGTATTAATTTTAAATTATGTGTGTATGTCCTATTGCAGCCCACTGTGTTATGAGGAAGTGGCTCCTGTTGAATGACCCAGATGACTCCAGCTGTGGGGCTAAAGGCTACCTCAAAGTCAGCCTCTTCGTCGTGGGGACTGGAGATACTCCTCCGGTACAACTGACACAGTACAGCTCTCTGTGGCTGACTCTCACTGGCGCTGGTTCCTTTTTCTTTCCACATGTAAATATGTTGGCTATGCCCTCCAGCTCTCTCTCATGGTCCCTCTTCTGTTCTTTCTCTCTGACATCTCTTTAGGCTGAGAAAAGGGAGTCAAATGACGACCAGGATGACATAGAGAGTAATCTTCTGCTGCCAGCTGGTGTGACCCTGCGATGGGCCACCCTGTCACTGAAGGTGTTCAGAGCTGAGGACGTTCCCCAGAGTAAGACAAGATGTTGTAATAACTTTATACTTTAATTGACTTTTTGATTAATTGAATGGTTATGTAAACCACACAGTATATTAAAAGATAAAGTTGAACTTATTTCCCATTTTGTGCCTGTCAAAACTGATAAAAGCAAGAGGAGAAGAGGTGTATGCTGCCACACTGTTCAATTAATGATTAATTAATTCTTTTTTCTCATGTCAGTGGATGATGCATTCGTGCAGAGCATGAAAGAAATTTTTGGAGGAAGCGAAAACAGGAAGAACCTGGTTGATCCCTTCTTAGAGGCTTGCTTCGCCGGCAAAAAGGTTCCTGATCATTTAATTTTTTAAATGTAATGTAATGTTTAATGTATGCATGCTGGATATAACATGGTTGTGTAACAGAGAAAACACTAATGTGTGTGTTTTTTTCTTTCTCTTCAGCTGTGCACTCAGATCATTGAGAAGAATGCAAACCCAGAGTGGAACCAAGTCCTGAACCTCCAAGTAAAGGTACGAGGATGAAAAGCTGTATTCTTTCTGAGCACGAAAATAAGAAAGTAATAAACTTTATAAATAAGGTTTTGTAAAGTCTGTTTTTTTTTTAATCTGTTTCTTGTATTTTCTATAGTTCCCCTCCATGTGTGAGCAAGTCAAACTGACTGTCTTCGATTGGTAAGTCAAACAAGTTTGCAGTTTGTACTGAAGAGATTTTTTTTGCCTGTGTCGCTTTGTGTTAAAAATGTTGTAATATAAAATGTGTTATTTTGTCCTTCAGAGGTATTTGGGGTTGAGAAAGTGTACCACAATGTTTCTGCAGTGTGGTCAGCTGTGTTTTGTATGTGCATGCATGTGTGTGTGTGTTTCTATATCCCATTACCCACATCAGAAAAATGTAGCAGCTTATGACTCAGGCTGTGCAGGCTCCTCCCTTCCCCTAAGTAATATGCTCTGGGATCCTGTTGGCACCGTCTCTCGCCTAATTTTCATTACTGTATGCCTTTTCTGGGCGAACAAACACTCGGATAACTCAGGTCCAGGAAGGCTGGAGGGAAATAAGTGCAAGGAGGAAAGGTTAGAAAAACTGTGTGTGCCTCCGAAGGTGCTGAAAACAAACTGAGTGCCAATAGACACCCTGTTGACAGACGCTGTTTTCTATTCCATGAACTTCCTTCATAGAGGTGGAGGCAAAGCAGGGCATAACAATACCCCATACATAGTGAAATTTACATGTTATTAATAGTTATCATACAAGTCAGTGTTATATGTGTGTGTGTGTGTGTGATTGCAGGGATCGTTTGACGCGAAATGATGCTATTGGCACCACATACCTGAACCTGGCCAAGATAGCCTCCTCTGGTGGAGAGGTAGAAGGTATTATTTGAGATTTTTTATTAAAACATTATGAAGACGTAACTGAAGTTTTGCTGAAATAGTGCCTATAAGTTTGTTTGTTGTAAAAGTGCCAGTACAGAAGTTCTCAGCTTTTGCATTTCATATGGATAGATATGAGATGTTAGTTATTGTGTTACTGTGTGAAAAATATACATTTTACTGTTGAAAACCTTTTGATACTCTCATGTGTACTCACTTGTTTGTATTGACTTCTAAATGGTACTTGAATTGTCCTTTTTCTCCTGGAATAGAGGAACATGCAGGTAAATACCTTCATACGAAGGTTCAACTGGTTCTTTGTGTGTGTTGCATGAGATGTGACGTGCTAAGCATGTCGTGCACGCCAGTTTGCTCAGTGAGTCTCAGTTCTGTGTATGCACCTTGCTAATTAAGCTACGCTTGGCCCTGTTTTGACGTCAGTGTTTGGATTTAAATGTTCAACTGATTTTTGTCGCCGTAGTGCCTGCCACCTGCTCACACAGCATTCACCGTTTCCACCTCATGCTGGCCATCACCACCGCCTCAAATAAAGCCACACTGACATACTAACATCGAGGCTTTGCTTAGTTTAGCTGGAGTTGAACCATGAGGAGGTTAGGACTGTTTTCATCTCTCCACAGCTAACACAGGGGTCGCTGAAGTGGGTTTCCTGCCTGTCTTTGGGCCCTGCTATGTCAATCTATATGGCAGCCCCAGAGAGTTCACCGGTCTGCCAGACCCTTACGAGGATCTCAATTATGGCAAGGTAGTGCTGAAGACTCGATTTTTCAGAATCATATCAAGTCACCTGCAATTTTAACTGTTCCTTCACTTCTCTCCCTGTCTTACTGCCCCTTTTTAATTGGTTGTTTCATATTGATGTGTCGTGTTTTCAGGGAGAAGGCGTGGCGTACAGGGGCAGGGTCCTGGTCGAGCTGTCCACTAAGCTAGAGGGCAAAGAAGACAAAACAGTGGACAGCATCCATAGCGATGACATCCTGGTGGTGCAGGTAATGTGACTGTAATACATGTGGTTCAGTGTGACAGCACTGTGGTTTCACTTGTCTCAGATTTGGTGAGACCAGAAGTAGTTAGCTGGTAATAGATTGCAGGCATTAGACGACTGGATGACGTCTGCGTTCTTCTCTGCAAAGACCCTGTTCATGCCCCTTTATAAAGGCTGTACATGGAGTGATATTTAATTTTAGTTCGTTAAAATATTTTCGACTTCTCTTTCCCTCTCCTGCTTCTGTTTTTTTTCTCCCCCTATGTTAGAAGTACCAGAGGAGGAGGAAGTACTCTCTGTGTGCCATCTTCCATAGCGCCTCCATGATACAGGAACCAGGAGAGCCAATCCAGTTTGAGGTCAGCATCGGTAATTACGGCAACAAATTGGACAGCACCTGCAAGCCACTGGCCTCCACCACTCAGTATAGCTGCGCTGTGTTTGATGGTGAGTGAGCAAGCTGCTATCTGATATGATACTTGTTCTGTTTGTGCACTAAAAACCTACTTACTTCACAGGAAGGGTTTTAATCAGTTTGGCATTTTTCTAGGTAACCAATACTACTACCTGCCCTGGGCGAACACTAAGCCAGTGGTTGTAGTTATCTCATTCTGGGAGGACATCAGCCACCGTTTGGACACTGTCAACATCATCCTCTACATTACTCACCGTCTGGTAATACTTTGTAATCCTTAAAAACCTAGATGACATTAATTACTATCATCACTTATGATTTATTACCTGTCGTTTTGGGAGCCATTAAAGCACATTTCATTGTCCTGATGTTTGGTATGTGTGTGCATGTGCCAGTGTGAGAGTCAGTCATAGAGGTTTAACATCTAATCCTCACCTCTATTTTGTTGTTGTTGCAGCAATCTAACCTGGAAGCATTTAAAACTGCCATCTTGGCGAAAGTTTCCGACAACCAACTAGTAGAGGTTTGGCTGAAGTTGCTCAATCAGCTGATTGAAGATCTGGAGAGGTAAATAACAGTCATGGTGTTACTTACAAATACAGAAAAGATCATTTCTATTGTCTGTGCATCCTTTTAATATAATAAGTCACCTGAACCAAGAAGGTCAGACAAAAAGGAAGTAGAATTAACCAAAACTGGTGCCCCACTGTAATTATTTAGTATAAAGTATTTTATTTCGAGTATTGTGTTGACTGAAGTGAATTAGGAAACCTACTTAGTCTCTGATCGCCTCCAGTTTCCCAACACCTGCGCTGGAGGGCTGCTCCAACCTGACATCTCTGGATATCCAAATCAAGAGGCTGCGAGACAACGCTTTGGCCATCATCATGGAAGGAGCCAGACGAATGAGAGAGGAGGCCAGAGAGATCCGTGACACTCTTACTGACATAGAGTCCTGGGCTGACAAACTTAATCTGCTGGCTGAGGAGGTATTTACATGAACGTTTGGGTTTTCAGTGATGATTTTGTAAGGTGAAATGGCCCTGAAATATTCAGAAGCATCAACCAGTCTCACATTTACAAAATTTTGGAAGGATTGTGCAAAGAAATTTGAAAACAAGCCTGGACCTTGATCCTAATCAGTGGACAATGTGTTTGACTGCTGCCTAACACCCCATTTATCCATAATGCTGCAGTTGTTCACATAATTTTACTGTCACCGTGTCCAGCCCCAGAACAGCATGCCTGATGTGATCATATGGATGCTGCGGGGTGAGAAGAGGGTGGCCTACAGTCGCATCCCCGCCCACGAAATCCTCTACTCCACATACAGTGAGCAGGCCTGTGGTCAGCACTGTGGCAAAACACAGACTGTCTTTTTAAAGGTACACATCTATAGTAACAAGAAAAAATGAATAAATAAAAGAAATGCTAGAAAGGTTGATTGAAACTTCTGCAGTATAGTTAATTTCTGTTTCCCTTCTGTTTTTCCATCATCTCTATCAGTACCCCATGGACAAGAACAAAGGCCTGAAGGTACCGGTTCAGGTTAGAGTCAACATGTGGCTCGGTCTGTCCACACATGAGAAGAAGTTTAACTCGTTTTCAGAGGGAACCTTCAGCGTGTTCGCTGAGCTGGTAAATCACTCCAACATATAGATATATATAGTACATATCTCTCACAATAAAGAAATAATGTGCTTTTCTATATTCACAAAGTATTGTTGGAAAATGTTAAAGATTTTAGAAGATTATTCCAAGTCAGCAGTCAAGTCAGCATCTTTAACTAAACACGTCCTCATCCTTTGCATTGCAGTATGAGAACCAGGCCCAGGTGTTTGGGAAGTGGGGGACCACAGGACTGGTGGGCCGCCACAGATTCTCAGACGTAACGGGCAAACTGAAGCTGAAACAAGAGTACTTCATACCCCCAAGAGGGTGGGAGTGGGAAGGTGACTGGTTCATTGACCCAGAGAAAGCGTGAGTACAATTGTAGATGATTGTAAGACCTTACGATTTCTTATTTTAGGATTCAGACTAGTTACATTTTTTAGAAGGCTTAACTTAACTTAGTGGAAGTTGCATTGCTGATTATGTTGGTTCAATGTGTTTTTTCCCCATATATTCCTCTCATGCCATAGACCATGATTTAATGACAAAGTTCCAGACTGTGCCAGTGAGCTGGAAGTTATTTACACTCACTTTTTTAATCTACCTCTGTCAACCCAGGAACAACCAATCTCTCCATTTCACTACTGACTCCAAATTTATTGTTTGGTTTTCCATACCAACATTACCAGCACAATTCTGGGTTTTCGTGCCTCTCTAGCACTAACGGCTCTTCCTCAGGTTTCTTCTTTTTCCCAGAACAGGGTTTTTTGAAGTTTTTCCTGACCCGGTTTGAGGGTCTAAGGACAGAGGGTGTCACAACTGTACAGATTGTAAAGCCCTCCGAAAGGCAAATGATGTTTGTGATTTTGGGCTTTAAACACACAATTGACTGTGCTGGACTGTGATCAAACGGTTGGTTTACTCCCAATATGCAAACAGTCACTGTCATAAGATGTGAACCTTTTCCTCACTCTCACGCTTCACTAATGTCATCCTGCAGACGTTGCGGCATGCATTATTATACCAGGATGTTTTTTTTTTTTTTTTTTTTAATAATACCACTGGAGAGTGCCAGATTTCACACACTGTAGTTTAAAGAATCAAGAATCAATCAAGAATCAAAAATCTTTAATGTCATCATGTTTTCACACAACGAAATTAAGATTGGTGAAGACTTGATTGTGGTGGCCTTTTGTAAAAATGTCTTCATATTCTTACATACAAATAGTAGATATATTTGACTTTGTGTTGCAGGCTATTAACAGAGGCCGACGCAGGACACACCGAATTCATGGACGAGGTGTACCAAAATGAGACTCGCTTCCCCGGTGGAGAATGGAAGGCTGCCTCGGAGCCCTTCACCGATGTGGTGAGAGAAGCACACTGACATGCAAATATCGTGCAGGGTGGCTTTAAATATTGCACAAATATATGAACAGAACCCAGACCCACACTCCTTCTCTTAGTTACTCATCAACTTTGGTGCTTTATGTGTCTTTGATAGAATGTAATAATAATAATGTATGTGGATGCCAAATTAACATATTAGAAAAATTAACTTCTGCAGCTAATTGATGTTTTGTGTTGCGCAGAATGGAGAGAAGAGCCGTAACCCTGGAGAGTTTGATTGTCCTCTAGGTTGGGTGTGGGAGGACGAATGGACAGTGGATGACAACAGAGCCGTGGATGATCAAGGTGCAGACATTTACCTCACCAGCTAAAATCTCAAGAGTTGTGTTTTTTTTATGGTGTTTGTGAGCATAAACAGACATTCAAAAAGACACGGCTTTGACTCACTCTAGCCTCCTGGTGAAGTCATAACAATTATAAATTACATTCACAGTGTGAAATTCAGACCATATGTTCTTATATCCAAACTTGTATAATGAAACAAAGGGGAAAATCTTGTGTGCATGTGTCTGTGTGTGTGTCTGCTTTCTACAGGATGGGAGTATGGAGTCACCATTCCCCCATATGATAAGCCTCTGTCCTGGGTCCCTGCTGAGAAGGTGTACCACGTCCACCGCAGGAGAAGGCTGGTTCGACCTCGCAAGAAAGCTGCACTCCCTGCAGGAGCAGCTGTGGAGGTCAGCATAAGACAATCAGGCAGCCCTACTGTAGATGCTGTATTTTGTTTCCAGATACATTTTTTATGTAGGAGGCTAATTTTGTTGTCAACTAGTTTTATTTTACAGTATACAACCTTGCATATCTATTATTAATTTGATTTAAATTTTTGCTGACAGAGGCGGGACCAAGGCGACCCTGAAGGCTGGGAATTCTCTTCTCTGATTGGCTGGAAGTTCCACAGGAAGGAGCGTTCATCGGATACTTTTCGTCGAAGGCGCTGGAGGCGGAAGATGGCACCAGAGGGCCGGCTTGGAGCATCCGCCATCTTCCAACTGGAGGGAGCATTGGTGAGTATAGAAAGGAAAATAAATGCTTTATACTGATTTGAACCACTTGTTTGGGTCATGATCTGGCTTTAAGTTTGACAGTCGCTTAATTAGTCAGAATGCAACATTAAAGTATACAGGTAAGAGAGGAGGGGCTGGCAAAAAACATGAACCTGAGCTCACTGAGTCACCAAATATTTTCAAATATTTGCTTATGTATTAAACATCAAACAACTACAGTGCCATGGTTTGTTTTTATTTGGCAGTCTGTGACGCATGAACAGGTAAAAGCTCTGCGATGTCTGTTTACTCTGCAGGGTGTTGATACTGATGAGAAAGGATCCAAGACCGATGCCACCAAGCTGTTTGGTGCCAACACACCCACTGTGTCCTGCTCCTTTGACAGTGAGTGATGCGTATAATGATACACACAGTATGAATGATCATGCACATATTTACAAATATACACATACTAGTGCATGCTACTCATTTTTTTTTCTTTCACAGAGTCACACATATACCATCTCCGTGTCTACGTCTATCAGGCACGGAACTTAACATCTATGGACAAAGATAGTTTTTCTGGTAAGATTTTACTTGCTGGTCAAAAATATAATTAAGGGTTAAATGATTCATTTCTAATATCAAAATTAAGACTGCTGATGTAAATCAAGTCTTACTATTTAAATGAAATGTGCTTCATTACAGAAATAGATGACAGATGTGAAAACATGACCATTAAACCAACATTTGTTTTTCCCTTCACAGATCCGTATGCTCACATCTCCTTCCTGCATCTCAGCAAGACGACAGAGAAGCTGCAAGCAACACTGAACCCCACCTGGGATCAAACTCTGATTTTCAGTCATGTGGAAATTTACGGAGACCCCCACAACATTGCTCAGCGCCCCCCTAATGTTGTACTGGAGTTCTACGACAGTGACCAAGTGGTAGGTTGTATGTGGCATATATATGTGTGGTTTCAGTACTTACTGAAGTACCTTTTTATAATACACCCAACTGTGGATTATTACAGATTAGTGCTATAGTAAATTAGCATGAGTTAATAGTCATAGTCTAGGAATTTATTGTATGCTATTTCATTTCTTGTCTGCCCAGGGGAAGGATGAGATGCTCGGCCGCAGCGTTTGTGCGCCACTGGTAAAGCTGAACCCAGGCATGGATCAGACACCCAAACTGCTGTGGCACCCCATCATCCAGAAAGGTGTCAAGGCGGGAGAGGCACTGGTGTCTGCTGAGCTCATCCTTAAAGACAAGGTTTGCCCTGAAGGAGAATAGTACTTGTCTGACTTTTAGTTTTGCATACCACAACCTCTATGATAGCAGACTGACGTGCATTGTGAGCAGCAAATGGTCCACTTAAATATTGTTTTTATGTTATTGATTTATTTGTAATAGAAATGTTTCTCATGATATTGTAAGAGAACATAAAGGTAAGCATTATCCGTATTCTCCTGTCTCTGTTTTTGTAGTCGGGTGAGTCGGATCTTCCCCTGGTTCCTCCAAAGAGAGCAGAGAACCTCTACATGGTTCCTCAGGGCATCCGGCCTGTGGTGCAGCTTACTGCTGTGGAGGTAACACACAACCTCAGACACTGTACCCTCTGATCTGATACACATAATGTCTCTAAATCTCTTCTGTCTGTGTGTGTGAATCTGTGTATCCAGATCTTGGCATGGGGCCTGAGGAACATGAAGCCGTATCAGCTGGCCTCAGTGTCTTCACCCAGCCTGGTGGTGGAGTGTGGAGGGCAGAGAGTGGAGTCAGCCGTCATCAAGAACATGAAAAGGAGCCCGAACTTCCCCAGCTCTGTCCTCTTCATCAAAGTGGTAATGGCTGGGTTACACAAACTCGGGGAGTGTGTGCAGAACTAAAGCAAACAAGTGTGAAGGGAGAAAGTTTTTAAAAGTTTAAATCATAGTTTTTCTGACATCTTCTCCATCCAGCTCCTTCCAAAGGATGAGATGTACACACCTCCCATTGTGCTGAAGGTGATCGACCACCGTCCATTTGGCAGGAAGCCTGTGGTGGGTCAGTGCACCATCAGTTCCCTGGAAGAGTTCAGATGTGACCCATATGTCATCACTGCAGAGGGGGCCATGTCTTCCAAAAGTAAGGAGGCATACAAAAAATAGAAATAACTCAGAATAATCGGATACAGTACAGAGAGAGACTTGTTTTAATATTGTCCTGCACTATTTACAGTGGCTCTGATGATGGCTTCCCCGTCTAAACACGTTTCTATTAACATGGAGGAAAAAAGACCACTGCTCGAAGCCCAGGTAAACTCTACCACTGTACCACTAAGTAACTTATAACTGTTGTTCTAATCCTTCCTAAAATACGAATGAATCACTAAGAAGTGCAGAATTTGACTCTTGAGTCAAATTTGACAGACGTTATCACTCTGGCTTACAGTTCATGTACAGCATGTCAGCTGCTGTCAACAAAATGGCTTCCCCTACCTCCCACTTTGTATGTATGGTTACTTATTATAGCTTTCTAATCCACAAGGCTGGGTACCAATGACGCTGGAAGGCTGATATCACTTAATCCACAGCACTGCAGCAAGCTTGACAAAGGATTCATAATGATGCCACAATGCCATTAATCTATGTGGGATAACTGCAATAACTGCAATTGTACTTAATTGGTACTGATTTAATGTACACATTTAAATAATTTTTTTTCACAGCAGGGGCGTAACATGGAAATGAGCCCCCGGAGCAAATCAGCATCCAGTTCACATGGATGCTGATTTTGTTATCGGAGATGTTTTTATTAAATTTCCTGCCAAGAGCAAGTGAGAAAATTTATACCACTCAGTATGTTCGCTAAATAAGAAGTTACAGCTGGTCAGCTTAGCATAAATGCTGGAAATGGGCACAACTACTACAAGTACTGTCTATCTAAGAAACCTTTGAGCTCACTAATTAAAATATTCACTAATGCTAGTAGGCAGATTCTATTACCTTTTGGACAGAGACAGGCTAGTAGTATCTTCCTGTTTACGGTCTTTAAACCAAGCAAGGTAAGCTGGGTATTGGCTGTACCTTCAAACTTACAGGAAAGTGGTATCAATCTTCATCTAACTCTTGGCAAGACAGCAATCAAGCATATTTCTTAAAGTGTCAAACTGTCTGTGTGAATATAACAGAGATTGGAAACATTGTTTTGGTCAGGAAGTCTGACAGGTGCCAGACAAGAAATGTGACACTTGATAATCAAGATTATGTTGTGTGAGAAAGTTCTTATCCATCTGATTTACTATTAAGTAAACGCAAGATTGAAAAGTTTACATTGGTCCCAATTCAAAGCCATGGACACTGCTGCCCCCTGGAGGCCTGGGGCCTAATGCAGTTAAACATTCTGCACATTGTCTTTGTTACGCCCTTGTTTTCAAATTTGCTTGTACAATCTCCCTATCAAGCTTTCTTTCACCACCATTTACTGTTTCACTTCCTTGTCAATATTTGTGGCCTATTGTATGTACTGTATGTGTGTGTGTGTTTGTATTTTTTTACTGTTACTGTAAATTTATCTTTTGACTTCTTTTCTGTTTTCTTCTGTCACATCGCATCCTCTTTCTCCAAAGCATGTAGAGAAGGTGAGAGTAAGCAAGAGAACATGAGATTTGAGATTCTTATACGAAATTCAGAGAACTACGTATTTGAAGCTTAAAACTGTGCAATTTCATCTCCAGGAAAAAGAGACAGTGGATTGGTGGAGTAAATTCTACGCTTCAACCGGAGACCAGGAGAAATGCGGCCCTTATCTCAAAAAAGGATATGACACCCTCAAAGTACGCTTTATTTCTTCCCACACAACCCGCTTAACAGTATTTATATACCTGTGTGTTGTGGTATTGTTCTTAATTGTGATCGTGTATTCTCAGGTGTATGACTGCGAACTGGAGGATGTCCCAGACTTCAAAGGGCTGACCGATTTCTGCAGCACCTTCAAACTGCAGCGAGGCAAGAATGAAAATGGGGACGAGGACCCCACTGTGGTCGGAGAGTTGAAGGTAGCTTTACCCCTTTCAGAGCACTTGATTAGAGTGTGTCAAAAACACGTAGCAGTAGTTGGACAATAGAAAGTAAAGATGGAAGGTGACCAGATTTATTGAAGATAAAATCTCATTTGTGTGTGTTCTTGTACCTGCAGGGCTCATTCAAGGTGTACTCTCTGCCAGACGACCCAGGTGTTGCCCCTCCTCCCCGTCAGTTCAGAGAGCTGCCAGATAGCGGACCTCAGGAGTGTCTGGTCAGGATTTATGTGGTCCGAGGCATAGACCTGCAGCCTAAAGACAATAATGGCAGAGTGAGGATTGATCTACATCAGCAGCCGTGAAAGCATCTTATTCTGACACACGTGGCCCAGTCAGCACCTTCTGCTTACTTTCTGTTCTCTCTCCTGCTCAGTGTGATCCATACATAAAGATATCGCTGGGAAAGAATACGATTGATGACAGAGACCATTACTTACCCAACACCACCAACCCAGTGTTTGGAAGGTAAATGCTATGAATAGATGAATCTAAGCAATGGAGATTATAAAAAAGTCCATATTATCCTTAAAGGGAAAATATAAAATCCAGTCCACCCTCTCACGTCTTACACATCCCTCTTTTGTTTTGTTTAGGATGTTTGAGATGACGTGTTTCCTGCCCCAGGACAAGGACCTGAAAATCTCCGTCTATGACTACGATCTCCTGAGCCGCGACGAGAAGGTCGGCGAGACGGTGATCGACCTGGAGAACCGCTTCCTGTCCCGATATAACTCCTACTGCGGCCTGCCACAAACCTACTGCATGTAGGGACATCAGGATGTGGGCGGTCTTGGGGCTGCATTTAAGTTATGAAAGTACTAGATCTTCATAAAAAAAACATGCAGGCCAGATTAATCTCTCCTCAATCTGTCTTTCTTGCCCTTTTAGTTCTGGTATCAACCAGTGGCGGGACCAGCTGAAGCCATCTCAGATTCTGGATAATGTGGCTCGTCTAAAAGGCCTGTCCAAACCCAGGACCGAAGACAACGGCACATCTCTCACCTACAATGGCAAAGAGTACAAGCTGGCTGAATTTGGTAATTTCAATTTAAAATGTAATACATACACATCAGTCACAATGGTTTGATTTACAACCAAATTTAGCAATAAGTTATTTTTTTACTTCTATTGGTTTTTTCTAAATTCTATAGAATTTGCAACACTTTGTTTGTATAGCTGTATTTGTTTTTTCTTTAAATTTAATAAGATAAGTGTGCTTAATAAAGCAAACATGATGTTTTTATCATATTTAACATGTTTATTGTCTCAGTTTGGCATATGTATACTAATATTTGCGCATTAGCACTTTACACAAAGTACAAGTGAAAGTACAATTGACCTGATGATGGCACTAGAGAAGTCCCAAATTATTATTAATTCTATAGAGAATATAAATGTTTTTACCAAATGTCATTAAAATGTGATATTTCACTTTTTTAATATATTAACAGAATGCTGATGTTTATTTATTGAGTGAACACCCCCCCCCCATCTAATTTGATTGGCATAATTAATCTAATTAAGGTGCACAATGTTTTCACATCCAGAGAACGACAAGGAAATTCATCAGCACTTGGGTCCACCCCGAGAGCGGCTGTGTCTGCATGTGCTCCGAAAACAAGGACTTGTCCCTGAACATGTAGAATCCAGAACCCTTTACAGCACCTTCCAGCCTAACCTCTCTCAGGTCAGATGTCACAGCCCACACATTCAATATCTGTGCATATTCACATCCGGCTTGAAGCAGAAAGTTTGTAAAAAACAATATATATTGTGTTCATTTAGGGAAGTCTTCAGATGTGGGTAGATGTTTTCCACAAAAGCACTGGCGTCCCTGGACCTCCCTTTGACATCACACCACGCAAGCCTAAGAAGTGAGTGCTGTGCTGCCCTTTAGCTCTTCGTGGTGGTTACATTAGATGCCACTGAGATAACGTTCACTGTTTTTGAATGTTTGAAGGTATTTCCTGCGTGCTATCATCTGGAACACCACAGATGTGACTTTAGATGAGACCAGCATCACAGGAGAACGCATGAGTGACATCTATGTCAAAGGGTATGTCCAATACATATTCACATTAATTTAAGCCTCTGAATGTAATATATGCTGTTTGACGTGGCTGATTTTATTATCATTTATGTAGCAATAGCTAATGCTTCATCCATTCCCTGATTTTTGTTTAAATTTTAAGTAATGTTTGATTCTGTTCCTTTCAGCAACTATTTCTAAAATCCTCTTTTATGTAGTCAGTTCTACTGTATAGTCGAGGGTTACTGTGACCTTAATGGGACAGGACAGTGAATGCTCACACCTGTTGTTCGCTTTCCCAGCTGGATGCCGGGCATGGAGGAGGACAAGCAGAAGACTGACGTCCACTACAGGTCTCTGGACGGAGATGGCAACTTTAACTGGAGGTTCATCTTTGAGTTTGACTTCTTGCCTGCTGAACAACTCTGCCTTGTGTCCAAGAAAGTGAGGCTTGCCTGAACATCAATCACCTGTCATGCTGTACAGATAAACAGATAAGGGCAGCATAGTTGAAATTGCTCATCTAAAACATGTTTTCACGTGTTCTTTATCGGAAAGGAGCACTTCTGGAGTCTTGACAAAACAGAGTTCAGGATTCCCCCCAAGCTGATCGTTCAGATATGGGATAATGACAAATTCTCACTGGACGATTACCTCGGTAAGATCCTTCATTTAAAGTTAAATCCAGACAACTTAACCTTGTTTCAAGTTTTTGATTTACTTTAAGACCACCATTACAAAAGAGCATTGTAGTATAATACTCTGCGAATCCCAGGCACACTGGAGCTGGATCTGCGTAACCTGGTTGCTCCTGCGAAGACTCCCGAGAAGTGTTCTCTGACAATGATGGATGATGTGGAACTGGGAACTCCACAGAAGACTGAGCAGGCAAAGTCTCTGTTTGCTCAGCAGTCAGTCAGAGGCTGGTGGCCTTGTTCCATTGAACAGGATGGAAAGAAGGTCCTGGGTGTAAGTATGGACAGAAAGTACACCCATAGGTGCATTCTTCCTTTAGATACAACCTTTACTACTGAGCAACTGAGTGAACTCCAACAGACTTTGTTGGTCAGATGGGTGTCCATTTATACCCCCATTTCACTTTAAATGAATTTGTGGATGTATAATGATTTGTTTTGGTGCACTAAATGCTAAAGTTATATATATGTTTTCCCCTAAATAACTTACAAGTTACCTGCAGATGCTTGAGGAACAGATTAATTGTATACTTCAATATTGCCAAAGTTTCAGAGATCTTCAGAGTTTTTAATGTTGTTGTATCTTGCTCATTACATTTGCTTGTCTTGTGTTTATAGGGAAAAGTGGAGATGACGCTGGAGATTGTAAGTGAAGCAGATGCAGATGAGAGACCTGCAGGAAAAGGCAGGGAGGAACCCAACATGAATCCAAAGCTGGACCCACCTAAGTAAGAACTCACATTGGAATGACTGTGAAACAAGCCTTATTTTACATTATGCAGATTGGATGTCATCTTTTTTCTTCATTTCCATTTAAATGACTAATTGATTTGTAGGTATTGTTACTGTTAAATGCATATGCATAAGCTATAATATTTAACAAATATGCTTCTCATTTTTTGTTCTCCACAACCATCAGACGCCCAGAAACATCCTTCTTTTGGTTCACCAACCCATGTAAGACCATGAAGTTCATTGTGTGGCGAAGGTTCAGGTGTCTCTTCATCGGACTCATCATCCTCATTATAGTGATTCTCTTCCTCGCCATTCTGCTGTACTCTTTACCGGTAAGGACAGACAACAGGGAGTGATATGCATTTTGATATCAATTCATCTTCTGTCCTGCTAATATAACCTAAAATGTGGTTCCAAATAGACACAAATGCTCATCATTATTTGCTGCTATGGGGCAGGAGATGACATTAGATTGTGAAGCTGTGTGCTCTAGTCCAGAGAGAAGCAGTGATTTGATGGTTCTCTTTTTACCTTTTCCAGAACTACATCTCAATGAAGATAGTGAAACCACTCAGTTAACTCTGCAATGGAGGAGAAGTGGAACTGTAAAGGACCACAGGATGGCACTAACTAGACTCCAAACTACCACCAAACCTTCTCACTTGTTTTTACTGCCTATAGTATTTTATAAATGTCTAACTAAATGGGAAGGGGTGCTTGCACATTTCCACTATATCATATTTTACCATTAACACTTTGTCTGCACTGCTGAATACACTTTGTTTTTAACCCACTGTGTTCACCACACACACATTGAGCGATGAGAAAATAGAAAACTCTATATATTTGATTGCAACAGTCTTGTAGTCAGCTTTCACAAGTTTTATTTGTTGGTGATACTGTGTACAAGAGGTGGGAGCTTTTTAGGCTGTTTTTGGTGATTGTTTTTACTTTATTGCACATGATATATCGGCATACGGTATGGAAGTCAGGTGATTTACAATAATCAATAATGATTAGTTTCAAACTAGTATTTATTACAGGACTGTTTGAACTGCAATGTACAAGGGTTTCTATTTTCCTGGTTACTAGTGATCCTGCCAAAACCAAACATGTCATATCACATCTGTCTGTCTTTTGTACAATACATTTTCACAGCCGTTTTAAATTAAATATATTAAAACATGTTTCAACAATGTTTGTGTCCTTTTTAAATCAGTAGTGAACAGTATGCGCAGCACTGTCTGTGTCTAAATTAAGTTAGCCTTTATAAGTCCTGCAGGGGTAAATTCACAATTATAGACTGAGGTACCCTTGTGCTGGGCACTTAATGCAGCCCCCACGTGAAAATATAAAACCAAACAAATGGGAAAGATAAAGACTTAAGACCTTGTATATTTCATCAGATTTCCATTAGACAAATGATGTATTATGGGAATAAAAACAGTACGTGAGATTTAACATTCATATATGTACAGCTCATGTCGTACAAAATTCAAAATTATATACATCATACATATCAGTTCCCTGGTATGTGAGCTTCAACGTATCATTTAGAAAAGATTTATGTGTGTTGGATCATTTCATTCTTCCTCTGATGTGTGATACTTGCAGTGCTGCTGCAGCAAAGCCTCCACCTCGCCTCTTCGTGCCAGGCTGTTGGCTTTACCTTGGAAGCGACCATTTTTTCCTGCCCCCTTCCCTTGGAGAATCTCTAACACCCTGGGGAGCACAGAGAATCATAAAGTACCAACTCACATTAACATTTTTAAAGTAGAGGCTGAATATGTGGCGGTGTCTCTTACCGTGGTCCCATCTCAGCCACTACTCCACTGGGACCAGCCAGGACAAACAAACCAGGCCCCTTCTCCTCTCCAACTGTCAGGAAGACCAGCGTTTCCTGGGAGTAGAAAAAAATGTGTTTAGCAAAAACATTTAACTGCCAATAACAATAATTAAGCAGTCAAGCAATCACGTTACCTCTGTGTTTATTTCATTGGCAATGATATTCATGAACTCATTGTCACCCTCTTTTCTGTAGAAAGAAAAAGAAAAAAATATTTCTTTTTTATCTGAAATTCGCATACTGCCTCCATATATGTTTAACATCAAGTCAATGTACAATGCTGTTTCTACAGACAAGCCCTTCAACTTGAAGAAGAGTCTCTTACTTATGCAAGCTGAAGAAGTTTCCTCTCTGGGGGTCGTTCTTAAAGTTCTGAGCGTAGAGGACGGCCATGTCCCGTAGCAGGCTCAGGTTAGTCTGCCCAAGACATTTTTATGATAGTAAGAGGGTCTATCTGCAGTGATTTATGATGCAGCAAACATATATGCAGTGGTGGGATGTGTCCAATAGTACTATTGAGGTACGTTCACTTAAGTACGGTTTGAATGCAGGACCGTTTATTTGTACTGGAGTATTTTCACAGTGTGGTATTGGTACTTAAGGAAAGGATCTGAATACTTCTTCCACCATTGCAAAAAGCATATGTGACACAGTGCTTCTCAAAATGGAAACATTCTCCTCTTAAGGCGGCTCTCTGTAGATGACATTTTCTAACGAGCAGAAGGAATTGTTTATCTACATTTCTCAAACACAAAACAGCACAGACAGTGAAAGAGCATCGAGAAAGAAAACAGTGATTAACTGTTCTTACTTTCTGTAGCAGCTTAACAGACTTCTGCAACTTGTCAACTGCCTCAACATGCTCATCGGGTCCAGTTCTGTTGAACATTGAAAAGAGGTTTTCCACTTCAAACTTTCTTAACTCACATTAGTGATATTTTGACAATTCAGACTTACTTCAGGAGAGACACCAGTGATCGCTCTGTGCTGTAGCTTTTCTCAGCATACTTTAATACCCTGTTTCCTGCCAGGAATATCAGGTTGGTTTTGTTTTTCTTTCCTTTCTCAGTTCCAAGCAGCTTTATTACCTATTTCAGGTAAAGAGAATTAAAGCACACAATGATTCATTTATTACAATCACCTGAAGCACATCTAATTTTAAAAATATGACATAAATACATGTAAAATGATGTATTCACTCCTCATAACTCTTTAAAATGATCTCTTAGTCAGATGAGACACTCTAGGTGCTTGTGTGTACATGCGTGTGTCAAGTTGAACCTGTAAGTGACTGAGATTAGACACATGGGTCCCACAGCACATGTTGGCATCGACGCCCTCGATATCAATGATGATCCGAATGGGCCCTGCATGGTCGTCTGGCAACCCTCGACTTCTCACCTGGTTTTCACACACACACACACACACACACACAGTAAGAGAGCAGTATTTTAGCAGTAGTAAGTACAATATCAGTAAATGCACCTTTTCCACAGCTGGATCATCTATAGAGAGAAGCTGCACAGTGACAGGGACATGGGCTCTGATCTTTTCATTTATGGCTTCCTCCAGAGCCTGGAGCTGGGCAGGTTTCACAGAGGGAGTGTCCAGTTCAATTGTGCTTCTCTGCCGTCCGAGTTCCCTGAAAATACAGAGATGGGAGGTAAGCCTACAAGTTTTCTGGGTTTCAGAAAAAGAAATCTGAGCACTGGTGAGGTGATGTACCAGGATGTGGTCTTGTATCCAAAGAATGTATCTGCCAAAGCTGTGATCAAGTGTTGACCTAGGATTCAGGAAGAAAACGATCTTCATTCAAATACACGTGTAATAACAACACGTGATGACACAAGAGCCGTCCTTCCTTTAGCGTTACTCACCAGAGTGTTGCTGCATGTGGTCGAACCTCCTCTCCCAGTCCACCTTCACCTGCACCTCCTGACCCTCCTCCAGAGGTGAGCCCACAAAGTGTATGGCTTCAGACCCCTGCCTCGTCACCCTGAAAACTGGGACATCTCCAATCAGCCCACGGTCATCTGGCTGAGAGAGGACAACACATTTATGTAGATATCTGCAGTGATGACTGATTGGGCTTGATGTATACATTAAAATAAATAATTATCCTACTTGTCCGCCTCCTTCAGGAAACAGGATGGTGTCTTGGAGCTTGACATTGAAGCCTTTGAGAGTTTCTTTCTTCCCATTGACTTCTTGTTTGAGCTCAGCCGGGCAGCAGGACACCACAGTGCTCATGAACTGAAAGGAAAAACCATGAAATGAAACCTGATGCCTGTTGGGAAGAACAAGACTGGCAATGCATTTTCATTTCACATTATAGTTTTGCTAAAAAGCTGCTGCGTGCATTTAGACTGTGTAAAGCAGTTATAATCCAAACATACTTATTTTAAATGAATGAAAGAGAAGTTACAGTGAGTGTTCCCCATGTAGCTGAATTAGTTAGCATTCATGCTAATCACTTCAGCAGCGAATGAATGCTAAATTCATTACATGGTTATTATTATTAAACAATTCAGCGCCAATAAGTCTTGAAGCAGTGTCATACCTCCTTCATATAGCAATCTCGCTGACACTGAAAAGCCATTATGGAGTGTTTTTGAGGAAAATCCTGTGACACAAGTTGTTGTGAACGACCGACTCTCACAGCTATCAGCTTTGTACGGGTAGCGACGTGGTCCAAACTTCGTTATACCGACTTTAGGTGACTTTTTTTTTTTCTCCTCTTGTTTTTGTGTCAACATTGCCTTGATTTTGCACTGCTCTTTCAAGAATGGAGATTTATGAAGTTATTAAAATCACTTAAGCTGACATTGTTATTGCTGCTTTTGGAGTTACTGAGACAAAATCCATCCTACTGTTATAATCCAGTATAGAGCCTTTTATTTGGCAACTATTAATGAAAGACTTTGCACCATGCACCACATCATAGTGACCTTCAAGCCATGGCTGATAAAACCTTTTATTAAAACTGACAATGATATGCAAGTGTACAGTGGACAATAATATGTCAATAAATAATCGCATAGAAAATATCACACATGTAAAAACAAAATCAAATCATCTGCAAATACAAGCTCAGCAAACAACATTGTCTTCAGCGTCCTGAGTGATAAAGTTATTGTGGCCTCCAGTCCAGGGCAGATGGAGCCTCAGTCAGACTGTAGGAGAGGAAGAAAGAAAGTGGACACTGTCAACATTTAAATAATCAATTGATTTAAATTGATCTCGAGTATGTAGCGTCATTAATCACAACATGAAAGTCTGGAAATTAGAGTGAATGTTTGCTGCATATGTCATGGAGTTTGAAGCCACAAGAATTAATTACTCTACAGACAATAATATTTATTTTATTGATGAAGCAGGGAAACAAATTTAACAGGAAAGAGGAAATAATCCCTATTACATTTTAAAGGTAGAATATGTAACTACCAGAACGCTGCACTTACATCACTAAGATCCCCCATATCTGGTGCTTGTCCTTTATTGGTGGAAGCCATTTCTTGGATCATCTGAAAAAGCACACGTGTTTACAAACACACCTAAATCCAAACCCTCATAGAAATAATGTGAAGAATCCAAAATACAGTTTTGAAGCTCGTGAGAATTATCCGAATTTAGTTGATCCTGATCATTTACTCACATCCACATATCGATCATACTCTTCCTTTCCCTCGTCTTCTTCATGTTCCCAGTCCCTCCAGTTATCAAAGTCCACAGTAATCCAGCTAGGCTGCAAGAAGTAGAGGGAGAAACACAATTTAAAATTTTATACACCAAACTGTAAATTGTGAGGGGATGCAGCTGCACCCTGCTTCATACAGTGGCTTGCAAAAGTATTCATACCCTTTGAACTTTTCCACATTTTGTCACGTTACGACCACAAACATAATTATTGGAATTTCATGTGGCGTGGCATACAATTGTGAAGTAGAAAGAAAATTATACATGATTTAAATTTTTTTTTTTTTTTTACCAATAAAAAACTGAAAAGCACAGTGTGCAAAAGTATTCAGCCCCCCTGAGTCAATACTTTGTAGGAACTGCATTTTGCTGCAATTACAGCTCCAAATTTTTGGGGTATGTCTACCAGCTTTGCACATCTAGAGACTGACAATTTTTGCCCATTCTTTGCAAAACAGCTCAAGCTCAGTCAGATTAGATGGAGAGCGTTTGTGAACAGGCAGTTTTCAGATCTTGCCACAGATTCTCGATTGGATTTAGGTCTGGACTTTGACTGGATCCATTCTAACACATTAATATGTTTTGTTTTAAACCAGTCCATTGTAGCCCTGGCTTTATGTTTACGGGTCATTGTCCTGCTGGAAGGTGAACCTCCGACCCAGTCTCAAATCTTTTGCAGACTCCAACAGGTTTTCTTCCAAGATTGCCCTGCATTTGGCTCCATCCATCTTCCAATCAACTCTGACCATCTTCCCTGGCCCTGCTGAAGAGAAGCACCCCCAGAGCATTATGCTGCCACCACCATGTTTGACAGTGGGGATGGTGTGTTCAGAGTGGATGTGCAGTGTTAGTTTTCCACCACACAGCCACACATCACACATAGCGTTTTGCATTTAGGCCAAAAAGTTCAATTTTGGTCTCATCTGACCAGAGCACCTTCTTCCACATGTTTGCTGTGTCCCCACATGGCTTCTGGCAAACTGCAAACAGGACTTCTTATGGTTCACTGCACTTTTCAGTTTTTTATTTGTAAAAAAAAAATTTAAATCATGTATAATTTTCTTTCTACTTCACAAATTGTATGCCACTTTGTGTTGGTCTTTCACATTCACAAAATTCCAATAAAATATAGTTATATGTTTGTGGTCGTAACGTGACAAAATGTGGAAAAGTTCAAGGGGTATGAATACTTTTGCAAGCCACTGTATATATATGTAGCTATTAGTATTTACTGACAGGAAACTTAAATGAATTTCATTTAAACTTGCAAATATCATTTGTCAAGCTCATGCTTCTTATTTAATGTGTTTTTCTGTGGTCTCAGTGTTTTAACTGGGGGATCAAGAATTCAAATGGTATCACTTGATTTGCAAATGGTGTGATGAGAAATATAATAACTTGTTCTGAAATGTATCACGATTTCTATAGAATACATTTACAAATCCATCTGTTTTAATAAGTGTGAGGCAAAGTGGCTAGAGTTTAAAAGTGATGATGTGGAAAACCTTGTTAGTGATCAATTTAAATAAACACACACAAACTTACCTTAGCTTCATCTTTTTGCAGACGAGGCCATGCAAAATCAGGCTTCACCTTCCTTAGCAAGACATTGATGGTTCGTTCGTAGACTCTTTCTCTTGAGTCCTTTTAAAGCATTGGAAGAATACAAACACACTTACATTTAGCATCACAAAGACTGTATATTTCAGCATACAATACACAAAATTAGTTGAGTCTCTATTTGTCCACAAATTTGAATGCTTACGTGAATTTGAATTTTATCGTAGAAGTGGAGTTCATTGTAGAACACATCATCTGTGTGGTTTTTGCAGCTGTTGTAAAGACAGAAAAGGTTTGTCATGTGATAAGTCAGTAAAAAAAATCACTATTTACAACGTTTCATTATTTTATAAACTGGCCACATTACCATTGTCACTCACTAAAAAGTATAGCCATTATTTTCAACTCACTGTAGAACCCAGTATGTCACACAAGACAGAGATGGAGCAAGAAACATTTCACCAATATAGAAACAAAACATTTAAACTCACCATAAAATCATTTTGTCTGGCTGGATATCAACCTGGACATCTTTAGCTTTCTGAACCACAAAGTTGATTGTGACATATTTCTTTCTGTCAAACCACAGCGCATGTGCTGGCTGGCTGTTGAGGCACAGAGATTATGTTACTGTTATATTTCAAATTTAATATAACAAGCGAATATATGATCATTTGCATTATTTTTTTTTAAGACCGAATCCCCTTCATAATCAAAAGATGTGGAAAAAGTGTTGGTCACTGTGGATAATGTTATTCAAATAAAGGCTGGCACCACTTACCTCTCCTCTGGTCTGACAATTTTAGGCTTGTTCATTCTAATTGTGCAAAATTGAAACAAAAACTACTTTCTTATTCCTTCGACAACCAGAAAGTAAAAAGCATGTGGCTTGCTCACTCAGGCGGTGTGCTATTAGGCGGTGGTCAGGCCCTGGAGGCTATATATAGAGCAGTTGGTATCAGCTGCTGGGAGATTCGTCTGCCACAACCCCTTCCCCTGCCCTTAATGGTCTGTCAGTGGAAGTCTCTGGAAAACAGATGCATTTTCTGTGTTCCTCAATACTCCAGCTACCCCCCCGACTGAGTGTTTAGAAGGTGAAGGTGGGGGCAGGGAGACACTAAACAGAGAAGTGTGTGTCAAGAAATTGCATCTGAAAATGTAGGGTGGAGGAACCTGAATAACTTTATTTATATAAATTTATATTCTAGGTGGTGATAGTTTGTGTTTTTCACCAAAAAGTGGGCATCTTGTTACATTTTTGTTCTGTGTAAAAGAATTGAATAAACACATTGGTAATCAAATGGTAAAAGTGTGTCCTGACCTTATTACACCCTTTTGATTGGGGGTTACCTTGGAGACTGTACTCAGAATCAGCTTTATTAGCCAAGTATGTGCCCACAAGGAATTTGACTTTGGGTTTTTCATTTTTCTCTTTGTACTTGCACATGGATAGACATAAAAGCTAGGAACAACCATAAGATATGGGCGAAAGCTCTGTAAAAAGAATTAGTGTTTGCTGGTATTAATCAATAAACAATCATTAAAAAGTTGATCTTTCTTTTTTTATTGCACAGCCCTATTCAGAATACAACAACAATAACAAAAAGAAAAAGAAAACTAGATTAATGAAATAATCATCAAGTGGTCAGTTTGGAAACAAGGTCCATACAAGTATTCATAAAGATACTTTTACATATTTTTGTATACTATTATCTCATTCAGATATGCAAGCAAATAAAGGATCAGTTTTATAAACAGCCTTCGAGTTTCAATTATTTTTCCATAATTATGAAGTTAATCTTTGTTAAGGTACTGCAAAATGTAACCTTGTTAAGAGGTGTAGTTTTTGGCACAGTGAAGGAAACAAACATTGACCATATAAGAGATAAGATAAGATAAGATCTTTTATTGATCCCACAGTGGGGAAATTCCACTGTTATAGCAGCTCAAAACAAGTAAAAGAGGCATTAAATAATAGACAAAAAAACACACAAAGACACAAAAAACAGTATGTACAATAAATAGTAAATAATAATAATAACAGAAAAAGAAAGAAACAGTATTTATATACACAGCCTCACCCAGTTAGATGTGCAGTGGTGAGGTGTTATTGCACAGGTGAATATGGATATGCAGAAGATATAAATTAACAGTATAGTAAATGAGTGGAATGAAAAAAAGACCATAAAGTGCATGGCTAGGACATCAGTAAACATCAGTAAACATCAGTCCTACTGTGGTATGAAAGTGTTTGTTACAATGCCAAAAGATTCATAGAGCAGCATTGAACAGTCAGATGGTGTTTGGGATGAAGGACCTGAAAGAGCATTGCCTATTTATATACAGTAAATGATAAAGATCTATATACATATTATATTTTATATTTCACACAGTCAATAAGTACAGCCATTGAGTGTATATATAAAGTTTATATTATATATTAAATACATTATGGTGCAGTGCTGGCGCCCCCTGCTGGTCTGGCGGCTCTCGCGCTCACACCGGAAGTGCAATTCTCTGCCCGGCCTCGCTCCGTGGCGCGAGAGATTCAGGCGACTGTGTACATATAAACTTCTGCCTGAAAAAATCAATAACTAGTTTTCTTTCGTGTTTTTATTTTTAGTCTGGGGGGGATTGTCGCTTTTTGTGTCTATCTGCCCAGGAAGTAACACGCATCAAGCTGAAAATGCCCCGCAGGCGACAGGTAAGAACAAAAGTGGGTCGCAAGGGAGGGTAACGTTAGCCGGGTTAGCACCGCTCATTTCCATTCTCCGGATGTGGCTCCACCATACTCCATTCACAAATCTAAATATTTATCACACGGGGACATGCCGTTTGCTGTGCACAGGTTCACTCCGCCAAGTAGCATTCAACTATATCACTCATTTAAACTGTATAAACTGTCACGGGTTGCTTTTGTCAGCATTTCCAGCATATGAAGTAAAGTAAGTATATTGGTGGGCGGCAACGAGAAGCTAAATCGAAACTTTACCATTGTTTTTAATCTAAATAAACAGTGCTTTGTGGGTCACATTTATTCCGAATTTTTCATAAGACATCAGTAATGCATATTATGCAAATAATATGCGAATAAGTCTGGTGGGAAAGCTTTTAAATGAGTCCGGTATATTAAACTGCGCGGTTTGTTAATGCAGTTTGGTGCGCAGCTCAGAGGATGGGATCCGTTTAGCTAACATGACACACTAAGCTATCAATAATAATAGGTCGCCGAAAAGCTAACCCGACTACCTACTTTGCCGTGTAACCGCCACTCTTTCCGTCATATAACATTATTTTACTGGTTGTTGTTTGAAAGGCACCAAATGCTAACTGTGGTGAAATATAATGGTTAGCAAACACAGGTCACAGCTGTTTAACGTAGCTACTATAAGCCCAGCTAACATCGAGCTATCAGCTGTCTGTGGCCTGAGCTGGGTTTAAACAGCGAGCAAACCTGTAAACAGCCCCTGTTACACTAACAGATTTTGAGATGCTGTTTCTCTGAATCAAAATCAATAGTTATTTTCAAGCTAACCACACTGATTATGCTTTGTAAGACAGACCCCTTTTGTTATCTTTTGTTATCATGTCTAATTTACATCACTGACACTTGCCATGGAACATCAGGTTCTATATTTCATTACATTCATTCAGCTAACACCTTTATCCAAAGCAACAAACAATACGTATATTTTACCATGTGGACACAACCCAGAAATAACAAGACTTGTTCATCATGTTTATTTTCTACATAGGATGCCGCTTATTTCATTTTTGTTTGTAGAAGAACTACTAGATACTTACTTAATTGTCAAAGAACTACTAGATACTTACTTCATATTTTAATTTTCTACGGTTATTGTTATTTCACATTGTACTTTTACCTTCCTATTTTATTTTATTATAGTTTCTTTTTGCATCTTAGAAGAAGAACACCCTTTATCTTACTGTACTTACTGCATGCCCTTAAGTTTTCTACCTTTCAGTGCTGCTGGAAATGTGAATTTCTCTTGGAGATCAATTAAAGTATCTATCTATCTATCTATCTGTTTTCTGACAGAGACATATGGCCGGGAGTGGTTCAGATGGGACAGAAGACTCAGACTCCTCCGCTGAAAGAGAGCAGACCAATAGTTCAGAAAGTGATGGCAACATGCCCAAGAGACAGCGCCTCACCAGAGCCTCCACCCGCCTTAGCCAAAGCTCTCAGGGTCAGTCAGCATATCCTGTGAGCGCATTATCAATTCTTTACAGTGTACATCATCTCAGCTGTTCAATCACCATGGTTGTTTGGCTCCTCTTGCTTTAGATACTCCGGACTTGAAGCGGGCTGTGGACCATGACGAGTCTCCACCGTTGACGCCCACAGGAAATGCCCCCTCTTCTGAATCTGAGCTGGACATCTCCTCACCTAATGCCTCTCACGACGAGAGCCAGGCTAAAGATCAAGCCAGCAGAGACTCGGATAAAGACCTCTCCCATCGACCCAAGCGCCGTCGCTGTCACGAGACCTACAACTTCAACATGAAATGCCCAACGCCAGGGTGCAATTCACTCGGTAAGATCCCTTCCCCTGAGGTTTATCAAGGCTGTCGCAGATTATTTATTTCATAAGACTACATTTGATTCAGCCAGTGACATCCTGTACTATCGTATTTCAAGGTAGTCTGACTTGCATTTCTCACTTTATCCAGGTCACCTAACAGGAAAACATGAACGTCATTTTGCTGTATCAGGTTGCCCCTTGTACCACAATCTTTCTGCTGATGAATGCAAGGTGAGAATGTATTTTTAAAAAACATCTTTAGATCTTATCGTCTTTTAGTTGATCTCATGATATATTTCAGATGCTGAGGCTAGTCAATGCTGTCCTATTGTCTTGATATTAATTGACAGTTTTTTTTGTTAGCTTTGTTGTGCTTGGCTCCTCAACATGTGTGTCTCACTTTATCCGTTATGTTTTATTTGTCACTTTATAATGTAATTCTAATACTAGTTGTATAATTTGTACATGTATTTTACATATTCTGGGGTGTCTAAATTTAGTTATACCAGTCAACTTAATTAATAAGCATTTAATATCATAGTAAGCCACAACAGTGTGGAACTGTATTTCTTATTTAGCTTTTATGGTATCAAGGGGAAGTTCAATTTAATTGTCCTTTCTATAACCCTGACTTACACACAAATAATGATTAAAAAACAATCAAGACTTCATACAACGAGTTAATGAGACTTAGAAAATGACCAGTGAAAATGACCAATGAAAATATCACAATGATAGTTTGAACTGCATCTTACCATACCCAGACTTATTTCAAAGAGAAATACCAAAACTGTGAGCAATGAGCGGTTTTTCAAACACAGACTAATCCTTTAATTATGCTGCATTATAGGTGAAAGCCATCAGTCGTGAGAAACAAGAGGAGGAGGTGAAGCCACAGGAAGAAAGCAACTCACGCCATGCGACTCGTCACCAGGTAGGGTTTTTTTTTTATGGCAACGATGGGCATCAGGTTCAAATTGATTTACTTTGTAAAAGCAGGTACATGAATGTATGTAGGACCACACAATTAGTAGTGTGCAGGTCATCCACAGCGAAATTGCTTACAGCTTTATCTAATGTGCTGACAATGTACATGAAATTCCATTTGTAGTTGTTATTATTCCAGTCTGTGATTACCATGAAATCAATGTATTTCTGTCTCAATTTTCAGACACCAACATCAAAACAGAACAGATACAAAGAGCAGGTGACTGAGATGAGGAAGGGGCGAAACTCTGGTCTACAGAAAGAGCAGAAAGAAAAGCACATGGTACATCACTGGCACGCCAACATGCATTTGTTCATTTGCTGCTGTGCGCTTTATGAGTCACGACTACAACTCCGTTGGTATAGTTGCATGTTGGACCATGTGTGTCTGATTTGTGTTCCTCTTTCTGCCTGGTCCACAGGAGCATCGGCAGACACATGGCAACACCAGAGAGCCCCTGCTGGAGAACATTACCAGTGAATATGACCTGGAGCTCTTCAGAAAAGCTCAGGCCCGAGCATCTGAAGATCTGGTAATTGGCTTTCATATCTCCATTAGTATCACTTTTGCATAAACATTTCTCTCTTTCATTCATCTATTTTTAAAACTGAACTTAGATTCAATCACACCAACGCTGCTATTTATCTTCTTCAGGAAGTCAACAGTTTTTGCTGGGTAACTATCACAAACTCAGTTTGGTATTCCTCTCTGTCTTCCTGCCTGTAGGAAAAGCTGCGAATCCAGGGTCAGATCACTGAGGGTAGTAACATGATCAAGACCATCCTGTTTGGCCGCTACGAGCTGGACACCTGGTACCACTCGCCCTATCCTGAGGAGTACGCACGCCTAGGTCGCCTCTACGTCTGCGAATTCTGCCTCAAGTATATGAAGAGCCAGACAATTCTCAGGCGGCATATGGTGAGAGTCAAATAGAGACTGAAAACTCAAAGTCTGTGCTACACTGTTTATGTTATGCCTAACATGGTCAAGCCACAGTTTCTCAGTAGCATATTTGGTGTGCTTTGGTGTGAAATACTGTATGTACTGTGCTAATAATTTTGATGTCTTACTTGCTAATAGTTCATAATATTTAAAGCTAAAAATAAAACGCTAAAAAATATTGGGCAATTACATTATTAAATGGGTTCTCCATCATTTTGAAATTATGAAATTTTGTTGGTTTTAAAAAGACATCTTAAGGATTGTTATTCATATTACAGGTCATTCACACAGCGTATGGCCCTCAAATATACGTATTTAACATACGTTTTCACATACACACTATAATGCCGGTGTGTTTTCTTGCGTTTCTTTTTAGGCCAAATGTGTGTGGAAGCATCCTCCAGGAGACGAGGTGTATAGAAAGGGTGCTATATCTGTGTTTGAAGTTGATGGCAAAAAGAATAAGGTAGGTAGAGTGAGACTCCTCCTGGTTGCGTCCCTATCTGGACAGCAGTTATACATACAAACAATACAAATACAATACAAATCAACCAAGTGCCATCTCATCCCCAGATCTACTGCCAGAACCTGTGTTTACTCGCCAAGCTTTTCCTGGACCACAAAACACTGTACTACGATGTGGAGCCTTTTCTCTTCTACGTCATGACTGAAGCAGACAACACCGGCTGCCATTTAGTAGGATACTTTTCTAAGGTAAAAGTTAAAACAGGTTTTGATTTATGATGTGTGTATATTTATACAGTTATATATATTGCATACATTTCATTTATATATATGTATGCAGAAACAACTTGAGTGTTTCTTTTTTTATTATTCCAGGAGAAGAATTCCTTCCTCAACTACAATGTGTCCTGTATCCTGACGATGCCACAGTACATGAGGCAGGGCTTTGGCAAGATGCTCATTGATTTCAGTATGTGTAATATTCACTGATATTGTCCCTCTCTCTCAGTTGTTGACCATCCTAGCAGTAGGATTAGTCAGTAAAGCAGAACAATAAAATGTGTTATTTCCATGTTCAATTAAAGGTCAGTTGTGTAATGTTGAAGGTTGTGGCATACAAAGTGTTAAAAACATTCTGAAAATGATTTTGGCGTCCGATCAGTGAACATAAAGCCAAGTGCTTGAATCTTAAGTCTCATTATTATTACACTGTTTAGATAAACTTTTATGCCGCCCAGTTTCCTTGAGCTAAATGATCCTTTTAAGTTAAGCAATTGTGACATTTAATCTGTAGAGTCATGTAAGATTTAATCAGTTACTGCTTAGTCAGTAGACTGCAGAGAATTTGTAATATAAGCTTCAGTTGAGTAACATTTACCCAGGGCTTTTGCATTACATTAGAGTGTTGTAATAGAAAGCATTAGGTAGAGCACATTACACAGTTTGAATGTCACTGGAAGATTTGTCATCTCAGATTTATTCTTCATTCAATTTTCTGTTTTAATTTCAAACCCTGGTGTATTTTTTTCCGTTGGTAATGAAGTCAATATTGTTTAAGCACTTTTATTGTCTGTTTGCAGAATATATTAAAATATAGATTTTTAGCAGTCTTTTTAATCTCTCTGCCATCATTTTTTCAGGCTACCTGCTTTCCAAAGTGGAGGAAAAGGTGGGCTCACCAGAGAGGCCTCTGTCTGACCTGGGCCTCATCAGTTACCGAAGCTACTGGAAGGAAGTCCTGCTCAGATACATGTACAATTTCCAAGGCAAAGAGATCTCTATAAAAGGTGAGAGATGACACAAAGCTCAAGCAGGCTACGCCCATGTTTGTCGGGAAAGTTTATTATTAACACATAAGATGATTGTCTTTGAAACAAAGCGCACCCATGCATAAACAAACCATATTTACTGTTGTAATATTTTCTCAATGCGCAGAGATCAGTCAGGAAACTGCTGTTAACCCGGTGGACATTGTGAGCACCCTGCAGTCTCTTCAGATGCTGAAGTATTGGAAGGGAAAGCACTTGGTGTTGAAGCGACAGGTAAGATGCTGGTCCACTGGCCTGCATAGTTTCTTGTTTTTCTTCTTTTTTTTTTTTTTTTTTTTTAACTTATTGCAACAAAAGCTCCATATTAAGACATAATGATGCACTATTCTAATATAAATTAAAAGTTAAATCTTTTCTTCAGGCAAACAAACCATTTAACTCGAATGGACATGAGTTTCATTTTTTCTTATGTTTTGTATATTTCCGTGATTGTTGGATCATAATTTTCTTTTTTCCCAGTGCATTTTCTAGCTTGTTGAAAAATTGCTGTAATTACGCTTCACTTTAAATGTAATCACTGTATTTGACAGTCCGGTTTGTTTCTCTTATCCTCCTCCTCCTAGGACCTGATTGATGAGTGGAAAGCAAAGGAGATCAAGCGAGGCAATAGCAACAAAACCATCGACCCAAGCTCACTAAAATGGACACCTCCCAAAGGGACATAAGCACTAAGATCCTCAGGCTACTGAATGACCTCACCTCCAGCCTCACCAGCCACAAGTAGCCTAGACCTTCGAACTGTCAATAAAAAAAAGCAGTGTTCTTTCTTTCATGTTTTTATCCTGATTATTTGTGTCATGAACTTTTTTACTTTTTTTACTTTCATTTATATTTTAAGCACCGTACGTTCCAAGTCCGATGATTCATGACTCAAATATTATCAATGGTAGAGAATCTGTTTGTCCTGTTCGTTTTAAAACTGCCTACATCTGCTAAGCTTTGAATGTTCACTGATAAATGGTCCAGTGTGGTCAATAACATGAATGTTTTTCTTTGCTCATGCAAAAAAAAAAAAGTCTCTACATTTGGCAGCATTGACAGGCTGTCACTTTTTATTTCATTCAAGAAATGTGCATTTTGAAGATGGTAGCTGTTTTTGTTTGGGATTAATACACAGTAATTGTTAGCATGAACTAAAACTATAAGCAGAGTGGATTTAGAGGAGAACCATGTATGGTTACGTCTTTGGTTGGTGTTAAATTGTATAGATCATAATAATGTATACGTTTTTTTTTTTTTTTTCTAGCTCCATCAATACAGGATTTGGACCCATTCCTCTGATGAACCTGCCAAATAATGGAATGATAAATTCAGATATTTTTAATCAGCTGAGAATATAGAAAATGATACCACTGTAAGAATGCACATAGAAATAAAACAACCTCAGGTTTTTATACTGATGCTATTGTACCTTGCTTGTGTGGTTCCTCTGAGACATCGATCGCAGTGGTTGTTGCAGACGGAATTATTCTGGTTAAAGATTCTGTAATGAAGCAGAAAACATTTTAATGGGACTGTCTTTGCTTTGTACTTTAATCATAGATGTTAAATGTGTATTAGCAATTTGATATTTTTAATATCAATAAAGCTGCCCTGATATTTTGAAACAAGTTAGATTTTGTGTCATTGTGTTTTACCCCCGCTGGAAGTGCTTCTTCCCATCAGGCCCACAAACATCTCTCCTTTATTTCCTGCAAATGTCAGAAAGATGCGTAACTTTACAAAGCAGCAGTTTCCTGGTTATAATGTAATAATACTAGTCAAAGAAATTTTGAAAAGGTACCTTAGAGAACAATCTGAAAGCAACATTAAGTTACTCACGTCTGTTTACTTGAAAAGGTTTCTTTACGCCTGTGAGACAAAAAAGGAAACTGAAGTTACCATTGTATTTATAGTAATGTACCAGCTAATTCATTGGCACACACATACATATAATATAATGAGCCCTCAAAAATAATACATTTAAAAACACCAAAGCCATTGTTGCATTTTGTGCTTTTATGCAGAGATGATGTTGGGGCTCACCTGAGCGTTTCCCCATGAGTCCATAGAAGCGAAGGGCTTTCGATCTTTTCATCAGACTGGCCATCGGGTGGGTCAGACCTACTTCCAGTGACTCATCCTGACAGAAAAACATCACATCACCACAATATGTTTGATTTCTTATTGTACTAAAATCAAGAAATAAAGAATCAAATGTATTTTTTTGCTTTATAAATATTCCCTGCATTGTCATGAAACCACAGAATATTTAATCCCTTGATATTTTTTACTGCTCAAGCAGAAATTTGAGAACGTTTCTGCAGTAAAGTCATATTTGTCCGTATTATCTCTAATGTCTGATAATAACATTAAATTACTGCTCACCTGCCAGTCTTTAGACAGCCATCTCTCCTCCTCCGCAGTCGAGGACAGTGCCTGATAGGTTTGCACCAAAGCACAAAAGGTCACAACAAAGAGTTGGATCTTCCAGTTATCCATGCCTTGGTCCGACGGGAATGCTTTGGCTCTGTATATCTTTTTTTTAGCTGAAAAAGCCGTGATTCACTGTTATCCTGTCTGCCCCAACTGTATCCACTGTGCATTTATGCCTTTATACCCCATTGCTGATAGACCCCTCCCCTCCAAACATGATTACGCACTGCGCCCCATTACATGTAAAAACTTTCAGATTTGCTATATTACAACATGTCTCCTTTCCCCTGGGTATTTCACAGAAACTGCACATTAAGTATCTGGTGAATAAAATATTACATTGTTTTTAATTAAACATACTCTGTGTTTTCTTTTGTTGGAACCAGTATGCCACGCAAAAATTTACAAGCAGTGTTAAATTCTAAGAAAAAAACCAACATGTTAAGTAATATTAAAGCTTAAATATTTACATTTAAGATGGCCACCTTTCATCTCCACTTTTATTAGACATCTGGGATTGCTATTGGTCTAAAAATATTCTCTGATGTGCACATGATTCTTTGATATCACTGAGGAAGAGGGCAGGACATGCAGGCGCGTCAGGTCTTTGAGCGACGCTTTGCAAATATGAGCATGTGCTTTGAAGGTAGTGCTTTATTGGTCAGCTGGTTGACTTGGAGAAATACTGTCGGTCCTGGATTTATTAAGCAGGGCAACTTGGATGTGACCTCTGAGGTTAAATGAGCTGGATTAGACTAAAATACTTAAGCTTCCAAGTATCACTTGATCGTGAGAGGTCAAGCAGATGATGAAAAAAGTGCTCATTATTTATAAATGGACAGTTTTAAGTGCAATGAAATATGTATGAAATTTGTTGCACATCATAACCTGAAATATAGTGAAATAGTGTCAATATTTGCAACGTTTTGATGACATGATATGTCAGTAGGGTCATTTATTTTCCATCTCCGGGGATAATTGCACTGTTATTAAACCTTTTCATGATCTTTACTTACTTAGCTATTTAAATGCCCTGTTTTAATGAAAGGTGGGCTCTTTTTTATGACACTCTGGCCATAGAAATTTCTGGAGAGGCAATTACTTGACAATCTGTACGCTGTAAGGACACCCACTTGAAACAAAGCTGACACACACATCAAATGCTTTGATCCACACACAGGTGCTTCTGAAAGCAAGAAAAGCCTGGGACAATTAGGCCTGAAAGGCAATTACACCTGAACAGCCCTCGTGTGCACATAGTCTAACGCATGGCTAACGTGGAGTGGCGAATCAAAAGAAACCAGAGGCACAGCATCTGCATATGAAATACTTCAGTCACAAAGAGCCCCCGTAATGACAGAGCGCTGCATCTCCATGTGACGCAGGGGAGCCATCCGGCCATTTCAGGATGTGCGCCTGAGTCCGATGTCAGCCTCCATCCATTTCCCCTTCAAATATGTGACTCTTCTGGTGTTTTCTTGTTGAATTATACAGTTCAAGTGATGCACTACAGATCTAATTGTGGGTTGCCGTGCCCTCCTCAGAGAGTTTTGATTCTCATAAGATAAGAAATAACAACCTTGATTGCTGTGCAAGGATCATCTTCTTACAGATGCATCATGGGATATATAATTTTCAGAGTAACCTGCCAACCTGGTTTCCAGAAGAACTGTAACTGTAATCAGATAAAATAGTCAGTTTTCATGCATCTTTGGAGCATGCCTTATTTTTATTTGGAGCCACTTCCACATCCATATAAACAATATTGCTATGTGTTACTATGATGTGCTTTTGGTTTGTACTGAGACTTTAGGGTATTTTGAAATAAAGCGTCAATCTCATGAGTGTGAGACGAAGAGTACAAATATAACTTAAATGGTTTAAGACTAAAACCCCTGTAAGACTGAATCTGTAGCTAACACTGGTCAGGTCACCTGCTGCTTCAGATTCACAGGTGTAAGGGGGCGTGGCTTGGAGAACAGGAAGGAAGAATTGTTTGGAGTGGAAAGAAAAAGAAAATGCTTCTGGAGGTTAACAGAGAGTCATGGAAGATTGTAGCTTTCTAAAATGGAGATAATAAAGGGCATTTAGCTGTTTTATGGTGGCACCTTGGTGTTTTTGAACTTTAAGGAATTCAGTGAGATGTGAGGATCAGAACAGCTGAGCAGAGGAGAGGAGACCAACTCTAGGCCGGACCACCAATTCACAGATCTACGTCCAGTGAGTTTGATTCTTTTGGGGTTTTTTTGCAGTGCATTGTTGTTCCTGATTTATATTTCTGCATTTTGAAAGAAGAGCATCATTTTTCTTTTGTTTTCTGGACATTTCAGTTGGACTATGGGGGCTATATAAGCAGTTGGACTAATCTTGTGAGCATTACAATGGTTTTCTTGTGAACTGCTGTCATACAATTCTTCATTTACTCAATAACAGGTTGTGTTTTGTCTGAGTGGGCTATGACTTTAAGATGTTGACATAAATTGCAACATTAACAGCATAGGCCTGAATGCTTGAGCTCATCAGGTTGAGATGTTACGGGTACACTCCACAGAGTTTACACATTAAGTTCTCCTCACAAGTAGTGTTACTCAGCCGATATTTTCAAAGGTGATTTTCTTTCTTTATACGGAGCCTGCATTACAAACTGAAGATGTGGAGCTTGAAAGCATTGGGGATTCAGGGGGTGAAGAGATGCTAAAGAAATGTGCTACTGAGATTAAGCACAGGGTCAGGAGATTTTGAGAGACCCTGTGTTTAATAAAGTGCCATTCTAAATAGCTTTTAAACCCCTTCAATGCAACAGCTAGTAAGATTAGGAGAGAGTGGGCTTATTTTAAAAATACAACTTCCAGCTCTCTTTTTCTCTCTTCCTCGGCTTCCCCTCCCTGCAGCATTGCTTGATCATACTCCTTCTATTTAACTTACCTTCTTCATTCCTCTTCTTTTGGTTACTTATTTTTCATGTCAGCTTTTGTTTTGTCACTGCTTCGTTGTTCTGTTGATATTTATCTGCCATGATCTCTGCTCTGAATTAGTGCATGCACAGTGGAGCAGAGCCTGTGTAGGAACAGTGACAGAGGCTCCATCATGCACTCATGTACTGTTCGCAGTGGACTCTTATCAAATGGCTTTAGAAGCAACAGGTGGTCAGCCTTTTTTTTCACAGATTATCTGTATCTGTATTTGTGGTCTGAAGTAATGAAAAACATAATCTTTTCTATCATGGAAATAACTTATTTGATATGACATTCAGTAAACGCCACCATATTGTTCCTTTAGATGAATTAAATCTTTCAATTTTATTCCTCACCTGAGAAAATCTACAGGTAGATACAGATAAATGGCACAAGGTGGCGCTACCTGACAAAAACCAGCTGAGAACACCTCATTGTTAGAGCTGAGGGCCATAATCTCTTGTTGACAGCTAGTGTGTTATCAGATGAGTCAAGCGGCACAGATACTCCGCTGTGGTGAGTTTAGACTAGAGGCCTGATATCATCACCTCTCAGCCTGACAGAGTGGCTTTAAGGCCGGCTGTTAGACTTGCTATCTCTACACGATCTGGATCCATCTTAACACTGACAAATGAGTCCATTGATGGGACTAAGTGGGCTTTACTGGAGCTGCAGTCCAGTACAGAAAAGAGACACAGGGTAACCACTGCACTAGATAAATATATTGTTATGTAGCTACTAATGTAACTATTAATGTTTAAATTTGAGACTCCAGATATCTTTTAAGATGCATAACAATACTCATTTTTAATTATAATCTGTCTCACATAATTTTTCCACAAAAGTTCAATTACCCAGTTAACTATTCTCTCTGTTCAGAAACCCAGATTCTCTGAATATGCAAGTATTCAAGATGCCATCTACATCACTAAAAAGTTCCTTTACAATGTATTTGCAGTGAAGTTCTCATGTTTCTGCATTGCACTTGTAGAAGTTGTACAGTGGATCAATAATATCTTCCAGCCTTTGGTATTGTGTAAACCATGTTCTCAAGTAAACATTAAATTCAAAGTTAAGGTGATCACAGTCCCTGTTTAGCAAATGAATGCGACAACAGACATTATTCTGCACAGTGCAGCTCAAATAGTTTCTGCTCAACATTTCCTGAAATGTGCTAAAACTATAAATGGCGTTAATATCCCAAGTTCAATCTGCAACGGTGCTCTGTAGAAGTATTCGTGAGTTAATTTTCACCAGCGCATTTATTCTTTCCACTGGAAGGATTTCTTTTTGTTGCATGATTTTAAATTAGATGTAGTCTTGTTAAAACTTTGTGACAGTACTCATCTCATCCACCAGGTGTCATTGTTGTCTAGCAGATTAAATCAAAGCACCCAAACGTGCAGTGCTACAGACTCCACGCCAAAATGTTTCCTCCACTTTACTGGGGATATTTTAAGAAGACTTTAAAGTTCTCCATGGTGATTTTTTTTCACTTGTTAGCTTGTTTTATGTGCATGCTTGGCTGACATACCCAAAAATGAAAGAATGTGCCAGTGCTGCCTTGGTCAAGGGCAATGTGACACATATTATGATTTGTCTTTGATTTTTATGGTTCATTTGTGTTGTTTGTGAGTTTTTAAATTGAAACATTCAAGCACCAGCATACAATATTTCTTACCACCGCAAAGAAATCTGGATGTTTGTTGTTGCACACAGTGAACTAAAAGATGAAAACCTTGTTGCTGCTAGTTTTGCATAAATCAAGAAAAACTTGGGACTTTGTGGTCTGAGCAAATGTCATTACACAATGTACATAACCATGAAAACACTTTTGAACTCATTCAGTTTTGGGAAAAAAAGTTTCAGAACTGGGATCACAGTACTGTCACTAGGAAATTATATTTTTATTTTTATTATTTTAGATCCACAGCCCAATTTCTGAGCAGATGAAGGCATGAAAAGGGCCAAAATAAAAATGATGAATATACATTTCTTTATGTGATATATCACAACCACATATGTATTTCACTTCCTTAAAACACATAACTGTTTATTTATTTCCATGTCACATTAAATTGTATGGCACAATTTGGTAAATTGTGTTCATGTAAAAGTATCACACACCAGAATAGGTCAGACATTGTATAATAAAGGCTCCATCCATACAATGGTGGGCAGTGCGACCTAGTGAACATGTAACTATAAATTATCCTAGGAGTTTTCACTGTTGCAGTTAGCATGAATGCCTCCTAACTCTCTTGTTCCCTGAGTTGTTTTTCCCGTTTGGTGCCCTGTGGCACTTTAGTGTGGTTTCTCTGGAGAGGCGTACATTTGGTTCTTCAAGGCTTTCTGAAAATGAAATACTACTGTCTGCCTTTGCATGCTCAGACTGGGGGCTTCAGGCTGGCACTGCGGTGATTCTGTCTCTTTGTGTCTAACAGTGTGAGACAGGCTGGGGTTTATGGGACTTGCTGCGCCAGTCATGGACCGAGCATGGGATGCGTACTTTGTGTGTTTGTATCGCACCACCAAACGCCACAGTAATGCCATATCGACTCCAGCGTGGACACAGTGTGAGGAGCGGATATCATCACTGTTAGATAATAAAGGCATCTGCCTACACACAGACATCAGCAGGTTGTGTGGATGTTTTGCAACAGTGCTCATGCTTCTTTGGAAGTGATGTCAGGTGGCGGAGGTTCACTGGAGCGTCCTCAAACACACAAAGGGCAGCAGACATATTTTGAAGTTGTCCAAAATACTTCTGAGAGTTTTGTGTTTCAGTGTTGACACTGAGGAAATGTTAAATAAAATACCATCATTTCCTCAGTGTTGTTACTGTTCTGGCACCTCTCTCGATAGAATTCTTCATCGGTGACTGACTCAACATTGTCATGACCTTTTACTGTTTTATATTTGCATATCATCACAAAGTAACTCTACAGGTTGTGTTGGGTGCATGTACTGGGTGGTTATGCAATTAGTTGTGGTATTCATAGACACTTCAAAGTACTGTGATATAACCAACATGGGCATATGACACATTTATTTTGTATGCATATTAGTTGGTATTATTAGACATCTTACTAAGCCAGGTCTGCCAGCTACTGGTTGTAACTTCATATTGTGCTTACTGAGACGCGTGGTGTCAGTCTTACAATTTAAAGCAACAAGGCGAATAAAGAATATCTCAAAATCTCAAACTTTTCTTTAAAGTTTTATTCCTCATCTTTGCATCAATAGGTTGAATCTCTTTTGGATCTCAGTAGGACTGTTTGTTGTCCTTTCCCAGCCTCATTACAGTACTCATGTGTTGGTTCTTAGGTCAAAACCCACGGGCCCCCAGAGGCCCACAATTGACCCCGTTAGTGATGTTCTTGTTTGCTGGGCTCTTGTGGCTTCTTCAACACACTCAGCCTATGGCGAGGCCTTGTTCGGTCAGATGTGCTTAGTTTGTCGAGGAGCCAATCACCGATTCGTTCCCAAAGCCTCAGAGGTTCAAAAGCCAAGTGCATAATTGCTCCCTAAATCAATCTGCAAATTTCGTGGTATCCGAGCTGCAAACAGTTGGCCTGGAATCATTTATTCACAAGGAAGGGTTGTCCATGGTATGTATTTAGAGTTGCAGAAGATACTACAGTGTCCTGGAGAAAATTACATTCAAATCAGAGGAGATACGTTCAATTATGGGCCTGTGGGTTACATACATTTTACATTAAGCTCCAGTACAATTCATCCCATTTGTTCCGCTTTTATGGGTACCATTGTGTTTTTGTGGTTCTGATGGTGGGACAGGCCACACAGCTAGAACAGTGTCGCGGCTCTACAGCTGAGAGGCTTCTCCCCACGGTTCGAGAATTTCCCCCTCAATCCCTCTTCATAAACTCCAGTCAGCTGCTGCTGTGCGCGAGACAGGGAGACGTGAGAGGCAGACAGTGCGGTTGCAGCAGTGTCACTTTAGAAAACAGACAGGACTCATCTGCCTTAGTTTCTCCACCTTAATAACAGCTCCTCTCTGCACACACACACACTTTGATGCCCAGGGCTTTACGAGCCCTGTTTAATGCACAATGTCCTGCTCTGTGCTTCTCTGCGTCTCCCTTTTGAGTTTTCTGCCTCTATCTCCTTCTTCCTCCTCCTTCCCTCCCTCCTTCTGTCTTTCTCTCTCTCTGTCTCTTCACTACTCCTCCTCCTCCTCCTCTCCCTGCTGTATTTGCAGGCAGCTTTAGTGCCAGACACCCTGAGGCAGCGGTAGCGCCAGCGAGTCTTCCCACCTCTGTTTTTGTGGTGGGAGATGACATGTCGAAGCTTTGAAGGGCAGGGGAAGGGAGGGAGAGGGGGAGGGAACGGGAAGGGAGGGAGGGAGGGAGCACATCACTCGGCGTGGAGGAAAAAGCAAAGGGACCGAGAGAGAATGTCATGTGGCCTGCAGTCCGCAGTCCAGATATTCTCTTTCTCTCTCTCTCTCTCTCTCCTCTCTCTCTCTTTCTCAGGCTGTCTATGTGGGCAGGCAGGAATGGCGACAGGAAGCAACCCCCTTCCCTCCTCCTCCTTCCTCCTCCTCCTCCTCCTTCCTCCCTTCATCCTCTCCTCCTACCCTCCTTCAGCTCTTCACTCACTCAGTCACTCACTCCTCATGTGTCTCCCCTGCTCCACCATCACCACCACTACCACCCCTTTTCCTCTTCTCCCCAATCCCACCTTCCACCCCTTCGCTCATGCCTCCTTCTCTCCCCTCTCTGGGCCCAGTTTCTGTTGTGTGACTTTCCCCAACTCTCTCTCTCTTTTTTTTTTTTCTTCCTCCCCCTCTTTCTCTTGGCCCGTCTGTCTCCCTCACCCATAGGCGTGCCCGTGCACCATAACTCACTTGGCGTTGAAGTGTGCTGAGGTGTGCTGAGGTGTGTTGAGGTGTAAACCATGAGTGAGTAGCAGACAAAACATGCTTGATTCGAGATCCTCGGGCATAACTCATCCCCTCATTTGAGAAAGACAAGTAGCAGTACTTTTCCAAAAATGTACTTCCCATATCTATACTTTCAGTTCATATACGTCACACACAGTGCAATTTAAATAACCAGTAAATGTCTCTTATAAACACCCAACAAAGAACTAGAAAAAGATATACAGCCTAGTAAAATACCTGGAAATGTGTGTCAGGTATTTAACTGTTTATATTTCCACCGGAGGAATGCTGACTTTGTGTACTAATTTGTGCATCAGAGCAGCAGGATTAGCACTGCGGCAGACAGGATGGGGCCACACAGAAATGATCAAACGTCCTCTCTCTGATATGCTGTGGTGAATGTATGGGGCATAGTCCTGGCTTTGTTTGGCTCAGAGAGAAAACACAAGGCGCACACTGTGACTTCTCACAGTCAAGCAAATAAAATGATGAAAGGAAAGTTAGAAGCCTCCACTGGGGTATAAAAAAAAAAAAAGAAGTTTCCACCGACTTTGATATGGGCGTGTGATGGTACTTCAACCGTACCTGCTTGTTCTTATGTGGCTGCCTTCTCACCTGTGTACTTTCAAAGCGCTCATCAGAGAGACATTGTAAAGCATCCTCTAAAACGGACACAGGGACTTTTCATATGTTTTTTTTTTTTTTTCAAAGTAAAGACATAAGATACATAACATATAGTACCCAAAGAGGCACTAACCTACTTTTAATGTTATCCTGAATGAGTGCATGGGTTGTTTGAGTTATATTCTTCCACTCATAGATCAACAAAGACAACATAGGATCAGTCATAGGCAAATAATCAGAAGATAAAAACAAAAGAGTAAGTTGCCTTTTCTAGCTCAGGTGAGCTCACTGGAAGTGCCGTCTGTGCATGTTTGTGCACAAAGGTGTGTGCATTTGTGTTTGTGTCACCGTATGACATACTATTTGTGTCTGCATGTGTTTGTATGGATTGTATCACTGCAGGCCAGTTTGATATTTCAAGTCATTACCAGCGTCAGAAAGGGAAGAGATTACAGGGTTCAGGAGCAATAACACACACTATTAGCAAGACAAGGTGTTATTATGCCTCTGGTGTCAGGTGAGATGTCAGAGCAGCTAGTCTGTGTCATGCTTACAATTGCTGGATCAGCAGGCTTACACGGTAACAAGTGAGTAATACAAACACATTAACAAAGAGGCAACTATATAAATCTTTTCTTAATGAGAAGTCATGTGATTCTCTGCTTTGTATTTTGATAATCCCAGACTTTACTGAACATGATCATGAATTTAAAATATTTTGTACAGAAGTAAATTTTGATACAACATGACTTAGTCAAACATCTGGTTGTGTAACTTGTCATTATATTGCAACATGCAATCCCACTATTGTTTGGATAGAGTCATAAACTGCTGTTGCAGTGTAGTTTTTTCTTTCACTTTCAGATTTAAAATTTTCTCTGAGAACGCTTGCCTGTACAGTAAGTGTGTTAAAAGCATTAAGAAAATGCTCACGGCCACAAATGTGAATGAGCACATAAATTTTGCCTGCCTCTTTTTTCCCTCCGTCTTTCTTGTTGCGTCTAAATTTTCCATGCCTGGCCTCCCTACTGCTGAGAGTGCTGTTCCTCGAAGCCGCAGTGTATTTTGAAGCAAGGTCGGGAGAGAGCCAGAGGCTCCAAAATCAGGCACAAGACTCCCAGTGTTCCACTGTTCGGCTTGCTCTTGGCACCAGCTCCTGACCAGAGAGGTCTAGCTCGCCACAGCCACTGTGTATGTGCGTGTGTGTATATGTGTGTTTGTGTGTGAACATATATAGCCCTCCCCCCCTTCCCAACTTCTAAGCCTATATAGAAATAGCTTTGGTTGACTCATTTATGGGCTCTCCCACATAGACTGAACGTAGGTGTGAGTCAGAGAGGCTCGAGCGCAGTTTCTGTCGGAAGAATTTTCAGTTTCTGTTGTAACCCCCAAATCCTTGCCCCTCTCATATACACACACCAATAGTAAAGTATACATGAAACTTAAATGGAGGAGGGCCCAGATGTACTGAAGTTTGATAAATCTGAACACACAAGCAATTCAGGGGAGCTCCTCTAAATTGGTTCCATACCTTGGCTGACAGTGGTGAAGTCATCCCCCATAGAGAAAGAGGCTAAGCTGGTGTTTCTGACAATGCTCAAATTTCATACTTTCCCTGCTTCTGTCATTATAGACCATCATAGAAAATGTCAAGTCTTTATAGGAGGATAGTCTGTCTTCAACCGTAACCTGTTCTGAAAGGTAGATCTACGACATTTAGTTTTAAAAACGTAAAATAAAAAGGAGAAGGGGTGAGGGTTGGACCACACATCAAAACCTCACACTCGATTAACACATATGGATCTGACATTAATCCTGAAGGTTCCTTTAAGTGTGTCAATGGAAAGCCATCCATCTGTCTTCATCCTCAGACAGAATATCCACCCGGGGTCTGGAAGTCTAGGACGCAACACGCAAAACCACAGTGAATATAAATAAATGGCTGTATTTCTCTCTCCATGCTTTTGTCTGGTCAGGACACTCTGTGGAGAGCCTGCCAAGTTGAGCATCTACATTTGGGTTTGGCTGTTCCCCTCTCCTGACAGCTCAGCCTGGGCCAAACCACAGGAAAAGGAAGCGAAAGGTCCTCTCTGAAGGGCTTATAAAATATTGTCAAGGGTAAAAATGGCCGATGTGAATGGCAACATTCAGTTCCTCCACTACAGACAAAAGGCTTTTGAAGGAGAGACACCGGGTAGTTGCTGTTGTTTTTGTTACTTTTGCTGTCCAAAACCCTTGTGTTTTACCGTTTCTCACAGTTAATTTGAGTTTCTAGTAAGTGCTTTGTGTTTCTGGCAGGGATATTGTGCATGATATGGTGTAATAATCTCTGAGAAAGGCACTTTAACTGTTTATTGGCACTCCTGGGGCATAGTTATGGCTTCAAATGACCTGGAATCAGCATCTAATACAAATTTTGTCAGTGCCAAGACTGCATATAGAGCATATTTCTAAAATTCTGCACATTCAGATCAGGTTTTGATTGGTTCTTGGAAATATACATGATAAAGTGCTGTCTGTAAATGTGTTTGTATAATTTATAAACCAAAGACTCCAGTTACCCAGTATTTGAGCTGCCACAGTTTAATTTGATATTTGTCAAATCCACAAAGCAGTTGGGAAAATCTTGGGAAGAAGAGATACACTTATTGCTGCTGATGTACCTTTGAGCAAGACATCTAATTCACTAACTCCTTCAGTGGAGGTACTCAGTTGCTTAAAGTCCATGTGGTTTTCCTGGAAAACCCTGATGCCCAGCTGAATCAACTGGTCTAAGTGTTTTCAAAAAGTAGAACATTTTATTTTTAAAACATCATTTCATGGATTACTTAGAAATATTTTAGGGAAATAATCTTATTCACTTTCTTGCTCAGAGTTAGAAGAAAAGATTAACACCACTTTTGTTTCTGTACACTAAATATGATGCTTTATCCAGAAGTTGTTTAGCATAAAGACTCAAAACAGTGGGACCCAACTAGACCGGTTCTGTCAAACGGTAATAAAATCACCAACTAACACATTTTACCTTCTTTGATTAATCTGTGCATAAAAGTGTAAAACAATGTTCCACTTTAAAGGGGTGTAATGTGTCAGACTATTTCTTGATCATGCATAACAGTGACGTACAGAACCAGGTGAGCTGATTTCTACTCTTTCCAGACCCATAATGTCAAAGTATTACTTTGGTATTACTTTGAAGGTTGTAAACTAATGTGTTCACATAGAACTCAATTCCTCACTAAGTAGCATTGTAAACTAGCAGCACAGTTGGAGTCTCCTGAATAAAATCAAAGCAATTTCAAACTGCTGGAAGCCACTTCAGTTTTTAAGTGTCAGTAATCTGAACCCTGAAATCAGTTCCACAACTGCAAATGGCCGAGTTACAGCTTAACCAGTGTGCAGTATACCTGCAGTGTAAACTCTTAGCCGTGAAATTGGACTGATGTGTGGCGGTGGTGGTAAGGACCCATTTCAATGTTTTTCCATCTCTCAACCGTGGAGTCTCACCCTCCCAACAAACACACACACACATATATAATACAAACCAATGTCGCAAATACTTAAAGTCAAACAGTAAAGCAAACTAATCGCCTCCTACACACACACATACAAACCAAACACACAAACATGCACCACACACATCCTCCCATCCCTCCCACTGTTTCCTTGTCTGTCACAGAATATAGCTGCAGTGATTGTGTGAATGGATGTTTGTAGTTTGATCTGTATTTATCTCCCTGTGAGCAAGATCACATTAGGGGTGTGTTTCAGTGCGTGTGTACATACCTACACAATCATCAGACGCAGAGGTGTATGAATGCATGGTTAAATGCACCAGTGCATGCGAAATATGCACACTTGCACGAGGTGTGTGTGTGTGTGTGAGGCCTTGGTGTGCCAAAGTGATGTGTGTGGAGGGCCATCTGGTCACCCCTGCCATGCCATGGTCCCTGTGAAGTGCTGTCAGCGTGGCCGTTGTGGTCTCCGGTGGCGACTGAAGGCTTGCTGCACAGCACTTCCAGCCCAGGCAGCAGACCTCAGAAAAGGAAATTTGGGTCGCTCAAATGGAGGGGTTGCTCCCGAGCTATTTACAGAGCCCTCTACCGGTCCAGCGCCACCCACGATATTCCATATGAGAACCAGTGTGTGTGTGGTGCCTGTGGTGTGGTGTGTGTGTGTGTGTATGAGTGTTGGGGGTTGAGGGGGGAGGGGAGGTGGCGGGGTTTGTGTGTGCGTGTGTATGTGAATGCAAGTGCTTTAATGAGAAAATGCAGGCTTTATATTTATGTCTGCAGGCATGTGTGGTGTGTCTTGGCTTACAAATGAAAGTGTACTTAATTCTTTATTAAAACCATTATATCTTATTATGGAAACTATCCACTTTACATTTAGATTATAACCTGCGAGCGGCAATACACCTTTACATTTATTGACTCACTTGTCAAATTCCACAGGTGAAACACTTCTCATTCAACGTAAAACTGCAAAAGCAGGTTTCATAAATCACAAATCACTGTCAGATTTATGGATATTGTATGTAAATACTGTGTACCGGAGTCAAGATCCAGCCGATCCTTTTCTAACCTTGCCTGTATAAACATCTCGGGCGTCATGGTCACTGATCATGGAAATATGATGAGGATATGGAGAAGAGCGGAGCCTCAGATTAATGAGAAACCTGCCTGTAGGAAACTTTGGTTCAAGTGAGATCATGGGCATTTCTCTTTTCATGCCCATCAATTGGGTTTAGTGGTTTTCTGGTTGAGATCTGTAGAGGAATAATGCTGAAACAGGGCTGCGGATCCATTCGCCAAGGCGCTGGGGATCTGCTGTATATTCACAATACTTTAGCGATAAACCACATCACGCCTACTGAATACAAACATGACTCAGTGCATTGAGAATTTGGGGTGATCAGTTTAGCAGATGAACATGTTTATAGCCATATCACAAGCTGCGGTAGGCTACGTTTCATGCACAGGAGCTGAAATGAGTAGCCTGCCCACGCTACGTGCTCTTGATGTATCTGAGAGAGGTAAGCAAGTAAACAATCTCTTAAACGCCTACAGGCTGAGGACGGTCCACCGCCACCCAAGGGGAGACCTCCAGCATTTCTCCGAGTCTCCCTATGTTGTGAATATTAGGTTAAGGTTATTTTAGGCCGACCCGCTCCAGAAGCAAATTACAGTGCAAGAAAGGGGGTGAAAAACCAAGTGGGTTGTCCACCGTGTAATTTTCCTGTTTCTCTTTCAAAGGATGAGGTATTCCTCGAGGAAGCCCTGTTAAATTTACAAGCCATGACCCCACATCAGCGGGAAAGAGACTCTTCTGACAGGGAAGAGGAGGCATGGATGGAGCTTTATGACTTTTATTCTTAGCACTTGATGGAGCTATGTCGCTGCCTCTCGAAAATCTCACAGGTCTGTTTGTTAGATTTGTGACAGCAGTTAATCAGGTGTTGTCTGAGTTTGGCTCGGCATTCAAAAGAAGTGAAGGAGATAAATCATTCGCCTTGTGCACCTCTGTCACAGTAACGCTCATGCATACCAAACTTGGCTGGCATGAGATTCCTGAAACCTCTGGCTGATCTAAGGAAACCTCACCCCGAATAAAGGTCTTTCCTGCCTGAACAAGAGAGCAGCCTTTAGAAGAATGAAGATGATCACTACTTACTCCTCAAGTGTTCCTCCAGACGTCTCAACCATAATTATGCCAGTCTGAGAGATTTAAAGGTACCCTGGCATTACTTCTAATACACACTAAGATACACACACATTTACCTCGTCTGTAATAAAAGGTACTATACTCTTGTTTTATCATGCTTCAAGTTCATAAACTCTTCAGAAAACCATTTAGCTTTGTGACTTTGATCTTTGCCAAGAGTTACTTACTGGCTGTAATTATGTGTTGAACGTCTCATGCTAAATTGCAACCAGAGAATTCGTGATGCTTCACAGCAAATGATTGAGAGTGCTGACACATAATGCTGTTAATACATATATATATACATCATCGATACCTCCTCCTCTAGAGTCTTCCAGAGCATCCTCATATACAAGCTGCGGTGCAAGGCTGTGTATTCCTCCTCTGAGTTTCCAAGGGGCCCCTGCACCAGTGTGGGGAGGGGGAGGGGACGTGCGCTGCAGTGTGGCTTGCTGGTTAATTATGGGTCGCGAGCTGCAGCTCGGCTGGCCTGGGCGGGTGTTGGAGCCAGTGGGTCTGGCACAGGGAGGTCTGGCCACAGACCCCGGCGGTGACGGCATGAAGTCTGGGACGAGTCAGAACACCAGCCCGGGGTTTGGAGCATTCCTCGCATTCCCTCCTCCCATGGCTGCCTGCCCATGTGTGTATGTGTGGATGTGCATGAGACAGAGAGCAAGGGAAGGAAATGTGTGAAAGATGCAATGTGTGTGTGCATGTCCGTAAGGATATATACACAGCATGCGTGCGTGTTTTATATCCTGGCTGTGTGGACGATGCATCCTTGCTCAAAAACAAGGCAGCATCAGTGCAGAATCCACCCCAGCAAGAGGTATGATATCTGAGCTTAGAAGGACAGCTAAGTCCTTGTTGAAATTGCTACTGCCACTGAATCGCCACATTTCTTTGGCACAGTCACACATAAGTACTTTATGAACGATTTTGACATGCATAACCAGTTTAATATCTTGTACGCGTGTGTAAAGCAGAGCAGGGCTCAGTTTCGTGTGTTTTGCAAGTTGTGGAACAACTCTGTCCTGAAGGCAGAAGCCAGAAAGGTTGTGATTTCTTAACAATATACAGCATGAGAAAGAAACTGTCTTTTAAGAGGCAAGAATGATTCTCTGAAACCAGAAATTGAGCAATAACTGAAATACCTGCACCACAACACATGTTTGATATAAAACACAGCAGAAAAACTCTTTATTGCAAGAATAAGCATAATATACTGTTAACTCCAGTTCCTTTTTGAGTTTAAACAATCCTTTGCAACATTAATTCAAATTGAATTACCAGAGTTTACGATTCTATAATTTCTAACATTTTCCTTTTTATAATTTCACTGAAGGATTCCTGTAAAGAACTACTTAATCTGGCACTGATTTTGTAGCCTATTGTGTACTAATTGAAAGAAAGAAACTAATAGATTGTTAAAGTGTCTATTTTACTTATAATTACCACAAGAAGACCAAATATTTTTTTGTGGAAACTTATTATATATAAAAATGTTAGAAAATTATATAAATAAAACATTACCCAATTTCCCTGTATGTCATATGTAAACTATACTGTTGGTGTTTTGCATTGATAGACAAGAGGCGCTATGGATGTATTCAGAGAGATAAATAAGGCCATTGTTAACATTGTTGACCCACTTTTCGCAGGTCCCTACTTAACAAACGAACAAGGATATTGTTTATATGAGTCTGGGTCCCAGTTATTTAGTCTTAAATAAGTCTCAGTGGAGGTTGAGGGAACAGGTTTCATCTTTATGCCTGCTCGAATGCCTTTTTAAGGCATTTTTGTGTGTGTTTAGAGGAGACGAGACCTGCCGCAGACACAGACAGGTGAGTCAGCCGCAAAGACAACGAGGAAGTCTCTGCACGCTGAAAACACAGATCAAAGCAGGCTACACGTCAACAGGCTGCCGTGTGTACATAGTTCAGTCATTTCTTTACATTAAAGCCTTTTTAACCCAGCCACATCAGCTCACCTGCATTTTGTAATAAAGGTGCCGCGTCAAATATGCTACAGTCAGTGTCAACATCCTGACATGCAATAACCTTTCTCATTCAGTTGTGGAAGTTTCACAACTTTGAAAGAGAGGGCCACCGTCTTATTTTTAGCTCCCTTGATGTCGAACTGTGCTTGGAAAAAAAAAAAAGAAACAAGGACAGAACCTCCTAAAATTTGTCTTCATGTATCATCATCAATCTGTGCAGCTTCACCCAAAGGTAGAGAGTTAGTTTGCTCAAAAATAGCTCTGAAGTTGGGGAGAGGGCCACCAAAAAAGCCCTATTTCTTTCTTCCCACACAACCTTTATTTTGACAAGGCTGGGAGAATAGGGTATTTATATATGGGGCTGTGTGCTGTGGTTTCTCCACAATTACAGAGTGGCAGTGCTTAGACTGGAAGGCGTGCTGGAGGTTTATGGAGGGGGACATGAGGGGACCAGCCCTCCCCAGCCTCTTACAATCTGACGTTTAGACTCAAATACCACACATTCATACATGACTTATACCTCGACGCAGTCAGGCGTGTGCAACTTGGAGACAAACAAACACACTGCACACTCATCAGATGACCCTCCTGAGAAAATGTTAACGTGAAATATGGATTTTACGCATTTAAAAGTATGAACAGAATTTTTCCAGACTGAGCCAAACCTCCGTAGCCCCAAACCTTTACATTGCAATGAGGATCAATTTCAGTGTTTAGAAGGTGGTCAGTAATGTTTTGAATGGTTCTGGCGTGGGCTGGAGCCTCTCTTTGTAGATCTACTGTATTATGGTTGCGATATAAACAAAGATTTCTCTACCAAGCGTCTTGCACAACCGCTGCAAGCCACGTAGAGGAGAACAGTGGGAGTTTGTGTTTGTTTCGTGGATGCTGTGTTGAATCTGGCATCAGCCTCTGCAGGGGTGAGCAGAGGGGGGAAGCGGGGTTTGCGGTTCTGCCGGGGAGCCTGGAAGTCAGTCAGGGCGGTGGCTTGAACCACCTTCACCCTCCACAAGCCGACATCCACCCCGCTCCCCAAACACACACACACGTACATGTGAACACACATTTTCACAGAAGCACACATAAGCACATGGAAGTACAACTCACAGGCTTCATCTCCCCTTTTCTTCTCGCACGCTTCTCAGTACAGTGGATTGAGGAAGATGGCGTGCCAGGCAGGCAACAGGAAATACAAGACGGCCTTGTTTACAGGGAGAGCACGTGATGCGGCAGCTACACACACCAGAAAGACTGGAGCCACAAGGAAGCAGAGTAGAATTAATTTAACATCTCTTTCACAGTCTGAAGCAAACCAAATAAGGTAGTTGCTTTGACGAGCATATAGACTTTTATTTTCACTTCTTTCCTCACCACTGAACTTTACATCACTTCAAACTTGCTCATGCCTGTCTATTTGTCAAGCTTAGCTTTGAAATGTAATACATCTTCAGGGGTGTGAGCGTTCTCAACAACAGACAGTGAGCCTGTTGTGTCTCTGTGCTAGGATGACCGAAAGAAATGGTGCTGATAGATATGCCTAAAGCATTTTCAGTGCAATGACATTCATTTTGTAGTTTGGCACAGAGGGGCACCGTCATGTGTTAGCTATGCTCTATGCTATGCAGTGATAGCAGTTACATCCTGTTGGCTTTTAATAACGCCGACCTGATCATCTAAATCTTCTTGTGCTTGTTTCCAAGCTTGTTCTTGTTTCCTCCTACGCCTGGATTTAGTCACCATGGCGGCAAAACAAATACTCGCATCAAATGTAGCATTTCAATCACAAAAACCGCTTTTTCTCCCCACATTAAAGGATATCATGGTTTCTGAGTGGAGACAACAGTGTATTAAGGTGTGCAGAATGCATTGTGGGTTTGTTTGCATTTGTGGTTGGTAGTCTTAGGGTGCATTGTGATGTACACAGTGTGGTTTCAAGCATAACTGAGAATAAATGGGAGAAATTTGTGATGTCACAGGAACGGTGAAATGTTAGGATGCCACAGGATAAGCCTATGAATGACTGTAATATGAGCCGGTTGTAACCATACCCACACGTCTGGCTAAATGTTTTCAAGGAAATATGATTGTTGGATCAGTTTGCATCCTAACAAGAGAGTTACTTTGTTTCGGTGCCATTGTCCCTTCAGTCAAAACAGTACATTAATAAATACACTATGTATTTTGAATCTAGCATTGTTATTATAATCACAATACCACTCTATTATTAGTCCTGCATTCAAAATTCAACAGCAGCAATGCATCATGTTTTATAAAATGGTAATATAATCTGTAAAGCAACTAATATTTATAGCATATAAATGAATAGTAGCAACGTTTACATCAATATAAAAAGCAGTATAAAATGGAAATATATCATAAAAGCACCTCAAAATTGTACTTAAGTACGGCACTTGAGTAAATGATCTTGCTCACTTTAAACAGGTGATCACTAACATTTAGTGGAAATATTTCTCAAGTCAGGTATCGGTATCATCATCGGCTACTGTGGCTCTACATGTTACCACCTCACAGGTTTGTCACCGGAGATGTATTTAGGGCATTTCTATTCTTTCTGGTTCTTCCTCTTCTCTCTGCACTCAGTGGCAGATCAAATGGGAGCTGCTCCCGTCACCTGTCAGAGGAATGTGCCAGCACTCCCATCTGTCAACAGCTCAACTAGAACAGGCATAACTGCAGCTCGCTGTAGGCCCCAAAGAGCCCCTGGGGCAGCAGCACCTTACCTGATGGATTGGCTGGGATTCGAGTTTTTGTGTGCGCGTGTGCTTGGTGTGCGAGCACAGATCAACACGCAGGTTTGCACTCACGCATGTTTACGAGGCATCGACGCAGCCAGTGGCACCATCATGTGACCCAACATGTCCTGCCCTGCTTAGCGGCCTATGTGATGTCTGCGGTTTAGACAGGGCGTTCCAGCGTGTTCACCACCAACCTGGGAGAAAGAGGGGGATTTGGCATGTGTCAACAGGTATACCTGTAACCTGGGAGATGTACCCTGCAGGCACCTAGTGATTTTCTCATGATTGTGATGGCCAGACACAGACGACAGGGTTTGCAAAAGTAGACTCCTCAGCAGGACTGAGGTGGCTTAGCGTGGCGTCAGACATACACACCACTACATTCCATTGGGATGCTCTTTATGCAAAGGGAGGGGTGTTACACTAAGTGTGTATGCGTGTGTGCATGTGTGCTTATGTGCCTGTTTGTGTGAGTCTATCACAATTACTGTTTGTGTTTGTGGCCACTGAGGGCCAGTGTCATGGTAGCACTCAGGGAACAGAACACAGGTCCAACCCTGAGAACCTGAGGAACCTGAGTAGACGTTAGGGGACTAACGGAGTCTAAGGGGCTTAGGCCTGGCCCGACACAAACACTTACCTACTGTGTCTGCTGTCTCCATCACTGTGTACTGGAAAACAAGAGCTTTGGTGGAGACACTAGATCCGAGGGGTACCCCTGGGCTGCTACCCAGGCCTGAGCTTTTTGTTACATATCTCATGTTTGTTTTTGGTTTAGGTCATGTTGAAACGATACTGTATCACTCACAATATTCCTCTTGTATTTTTTCTCTCCCATGTCATCCTCCAGTCTTTTGTCTGAAGTGGTTCCCAACCCACGAGCAACAACAAGGTGGCCCTTAATGTGGGGTAAAGGTGTGCGAGGGGGAGTTTGGAGACAAAAGAAGGCCCTCCTGATAAAAGACAAGCCTTGCGTCTGAGAATACGGGGGGTCTTTAAGTGACGGCTGGCATTGCATGACAAACAAAAGCAAAAGATTGCCATCAGCTGTCATGAGGCAAAAGATGAAATGCTCACTCAAGACAGATGAAGAGAATAACTCCTACTGTTGCATTTCTAGTGCCGCCACACCTAAAGCCTCTCCTCTTCGTTTGATCTCAGTTGTCACTATTACCTTTGTATGAGCAACAGTGACAACAGAGAGGTGCGAGCACATTTTCTTTGTGTATCATGGGGTTCCTGTGCATGTGAGGGCATGTGTACATATTTGTATGCGTGCAGGTATACACACTCAATATACATGGCTTTATGTGTGTGTTATATCCGGTGCATTACCATATGGTAACAGTCTCACATATTCACATGCCCATTTACCTCATGATGGCAGTCATTATGCTGTAACTGGCCCACTTTCTCTTGTCATCAATTTACATTAGCGTTGTGTTTGCAGTCCTTGCAAATTGGCTCTAACTGAGGCAAGCTGATATGATAATTAAGATGAGATGGTTTGTAGACCCTGAGGTGAGTCTTCCTGGTCGAGTTGTGTAATAGTAATAGCAGGGTTCCTCCGCGACCAGGGCTAGTGGAGCAGGGGAATCTCTAATTGCCCCAATTATCAAGGGAAACCAGCATTCCAGTGAGCGGAGATCCTCTGAGTGTTATGACGTTACCTGTGCCATTAGCTGCTCATTAGATTATGACACTACAAATAACTTGAGCTCAATTTCACCCCGTCCTTTGTATGGGTAAAAGGAGGTGTGGAATGAGTTTCTTAGAATTAAAATGTTCACTACTTTAACGGACAAGATAGGTTACAGCCTTGAACAAACAAGGATTAAGCTCATTGAACGTCCAACAGGGCAACATTGTTTTGGGTGTGGTGATTTGCTTGTTCTTGTTCCAGTGACGTCATTGTCACCACTGGTAGAGAGCAGGGTGGCTCGCTGGATCAAGACCAACACACTGACTCAATGTAAATCAAATGTTCACCTCAGATCAACTCAGGTCATTACGTTCACGGAGTACTCAAGGCGAGGTTTTAATTAAACATGTTTCTTTATTGTGCCACCAACTCGTTACTCCAGATGGATCTAAGTGGTTTTTACCTTTTAGATGCCATCATAGACTTCTTTACCTTTTTATGCTTGCTTTGCATAGATTATTCTCTCTTGCATACACATACATGCACACACACATACCCCCACTGCATACACCTCCAAGGCCAAGGTGGTGCCAGAGCACGGGAAATGTCAAGGCTACTGTCGTGGCTAAGCCTCAGCCATCTTGTGTCAAGAGGTTTGGATTAGTCACACTCTGAGGTGTACTCTATGCATTATTTATCAGCAGCTTCCCTTATTACTTCCAGCCCCCCACCACCCCGCCGTTCCTGCCAGGGAGGATTTATGCCTCTGGTGTAGATGGCAGGAGAAAGAAGTGTACATTAATTAAGGAAATGGAGACAAAGTGTGGTCGAACCGCACTGACGCCTGTGTACTACTGCTGCCCTGCTCGCCTCTGCTTATCAAAATCATCAGGGTAAATGAAAAGCAGCTGATTAGCAGCCAGTTAGAGTTGGAGTGCAGGTAAAACCCGATATTAGTCACTGTCACTGTGAGAGAGCAGTGACGGGTTTCAGTGGACGCTGTGGGGAGACACGCTCTCTTGTCTTCAAGAAGTTACAAAGTAGTGTTAGGCCAGAGGTCTTAGAGGAACTAATGGACGGAGGTGAAGGGGTTTCAAAGTTGTCATGAATTTTTAAAAATGATCAGGTTTCTTGTGCTCTTGTATACATACAAATGCTCGGGCACATGGGGGCAGGACCCTGGTTTCTCTTGCACAGTGGAAAGAAAACCAACACCTGTAATCCCTACAAGGTGTAGGAGAGCGGAGGATCAGACTGCTGAGACCCGTGTGTGTTTTGGGATGTGTGTTCCCACACATGCAAAAATGTGTGTTTGTGTGGATCTGTTGTTACATAGAACAGTTTTCACATAAGGATCAATATATTTTTAAAAAGTATTATTATCTGTTGTAGTATATAAATTAAATGCTTGTTTTTGTTGTTTGTAATAGGACCCCCATTAGCTCACAAGGAAAAAAATCCAGACAGTTACAAAAGAAATACAAATATGCGATAAATAAAAAGCATCAGAAATAAAAATGATAAAACAACAATTAGTAGAAAAATTAGTACAAAAATATTATTAGAAAGTGAGAGTGAAATGTATTAGGAAATATGGTCTAATGTCAATATGTTTTAAGCTGTTTATGTTTATAGACAATGGGATTTTTTTTTTTTTTCAGTCTGAAGACACTCCTTATAGAAAAATGTTTGGTGCAGGGAAAAAGACAAGTGTTCATTGTATTACACAATATCACTTGATCCTTTGTTGTTATAAAAATATAGATTATAGCAGCTTTAAGAAAAACATTTTCAAAGGTAAGATTGGTCATGACAAGTGTCCTGGATAGTTCAGAATGAATTTTGTCAATGTTTATGTAACATATATGATATACTATCAGGGGTTTTATTTTATAATTAAAACAAAAAAAATACACGTGTGTGACATTACTGTTGTTTGTGCAGTGGCATGTTTACACAGACGTATGAATTTCAGACCCCATTGTTAGCTAAAGGGGTAAAAACCGCAGCTTTACTGCCATCCACTTTGAATTATTCAACTGCCTTTACCTACAGTATCTCACATCTCCAGGAGGTGTGATGGGTCTCCTCAGCTCCTGTTTCCTCTCCATCACTAATTACATCTACATTTTGACGACCTGCCCCTCTTCTTAGAAGTACCACTAATGAAATGCTCCCTATTAGGATAATAGCAGAAGACGATGAACTAAAGGACACAAACATTTTGTTACTACCTTGAAAATTGCTCAGCTCTAACCCAATTTACTTGTCTGTTGACAGGTTAGCATTACCACTGCTGCAACATCTTTTATTAGATTTCTGTTTAGAGTAACACCTTAAGGTGTTGTACCTTTTGTTTAAACTATTACCTTTAATCAAGGCCCTTGTGATTTAATAGTTAATACAATAAAGAAAATTTGGTACTGTTCATAATTGTCTCTTAAGCTTGACACATTTGGCAGGGGTACAAGGCAATCTCAGTACATTAAAGACACAAATGCAGACAGGCTGTGCCACTTTCTGACGCTGGCGCCTAGGATGGTTCTTTGTTACAGATCACAGTTGGCACAGAGACACAACCCTCCATCTGTATTTAGACATCTAGTCAAATGTTGTGTAGGGGGATGAGACAGCTCTGCATGCACCACCTACCTTGCTTTGGGCATTTATGATGAAAGAAAAACAAACCTCGTGATGACCAGGGTAGAAAATCAGAGGAGCTTCAATAGAGAAAGCGGACTCTACACCATAAATCACATTTTCAGACACACAGAGGTGTCCACTGTGGACTTTTCTGACTCTGTCAAGCACTTGTCTTTGTTAGCTCGTGGAGTAAGGAGGGAGGGGGCATACTCCCTCCAGGGTTCACTGGAAAATCCCATCCCATGCTTTCCTATATATTTCTCTGGCAGTGAGGTCATGTTGTCTACCTAACCGCAGGCCTCGGGACTGAAGCCTGGTGACGGACTGACTGAGTGATGTTATTTTCCTGGGTGTGATCACTGGGTGGCAGTGTTGAGCCAGAAAGACAGAGGAGGGAAGAGTTAAGAGAGAGCAGGGGACTCTGAATTCTGGCTTCATGTGCATACAGTGCAGTATGTCTACGGGCTTGATTAACTTGTTAAACATAAACAAACCAACCAACCAGGATGTAATGGCAAAGCTGTACAGTGTGGTTAGCGCAGATTTTCTTTTCCAATTGTTTTCCAACCATCACCCATCTCTCTTTATGTAATAATGTGTTATGTAATATGTAGTCCATATACAGGGCACCCCACACACCCCAGCTTTTTCTTACTGAGTGACCCCATTGTTCCCTCGGGGCTGGTGGGTGACTGAGGGCATTGTACCTCGCTGAATCTGGGAGACCTACCTGTCACCAGCTATAGCCCAAAGGACAAACCTCTGTCTCTACTTTATTACAGGAGCGACAGAGAGACAAGGCGATACTTCCAAGGGAACCTTGTTTTAGTGATCAGATGAAGATGTGGATTCACAAGTGTTGATGGCGGCTGTCAGCGCTTATTTGACTGTCCCTCAAAAAAGCCAGTGAATTGATTAATGTTAGAAATCAGAGACAAATGCTTTATCTATGGTTTGACCATATAATTTTTACATAGTTTTAGAAGGTGTTCCATTTATAAAGAAAAGACCATGAATTGCTCCATTGTGATTGGGAATGTGTAATGTATTGTTTTTTAAAAATGCTCAAAAAGCATATTCTGTGTGTCCACGTCTTCATCTGTGCTGACCTGAAGTCTCGACCCTTTGCACACTTTCTGTAAACCTCTCTGTCTCAGTCGTTCTGGAGTGGAGACATGCCCAGCTCTCCTTAATAGCCCTTTGTTCAACCTGCGGGCTTACGGGTCAGGGGTCAACTGCACCTGAGGCCGATTCCCACAAACAAAAGCTCTGTGTTTACTGGCACCAGGTCACCACTTCCCTGTCTCCTGCGGGGGTGTGGAGGGAGACGCCACTCAGTACAACTTGTGGCCACTGCAAGATAAAATGAAAGAGCAGGTTATTTAAACTGTCTTTGTGTGAATATGTCTGTGCATTTGTGTATTTATTGATATTATGACTTAGAATTTTTTTTTGTTTGTTTTGTATTTGAAGTATATTAGTTATAGTTGTTCAGTTCTCTGGGATGTTAAAGAATGGATGAAAAGTTAGTTTTAGGGATACACCAAGTACAAGTAAATACTGGAGCTCACAATGTTTCCATATTAGCAAATTGCAGTCTGAGCTCACAGGAAATTTGTTATGTTTTGTATGAAAATAAATGTTCACTTTTTCATCTGATATATACAAAAAGAAGCGGACTGTGTGGGCTCAACCAGGGTGGTATGTTGCAGTAAAGAAAGCGAGACCAGGTCCAAAGCCTCACCAAAACCACAACCACTCGAACCAAATTTAATCTCACTTCAACCCTGGAGCTCTAAATCAAAACTGAAGAGGTGGAGTGGCATTTTCAAAATAATTTGAAAGATGAAAAAATGTTTTTATTAATGTTACCACACATACCAGAGTTTGTTATAGAGCGCAAATGCATTTGAGAAATTATCCCAACACATCTCATTAACATCTCCGAATGTGACTTTGGGCAAAGATAAGAAAGTAATCAATACTTCCCACTGCTTCCAACACAAATATCATGTAATGCTCTCTAACCCTGAGCATGGAATTCAACCAGGAAGCAAAGCCTCAACACTTCCTCCATCAGTCGGCCCTTCCCAGCTTCACTGGCCCCGAGTCAAGGACAGCAGATGGGAATCTTTAAGCTGCCACACATCCGCCCACAGACAGGAGCATAAGGGGGCCGCACTGACCAGATTGAACCCTGAGATTGAATAAAAGAAACTGTTGGGTGCTGTGTGGGGACTGGGTGGCGGTGGTTGGGCTTGGGGGTGGGTTGATGGCAGAGGGGGGGAATCCTACCTACCTGTCGGGACATGAGTAAAACAGGTGAACCCCCGTCCCCAAGGCCCTGCTCTCATTTGCTTACACTTGTGCACAGACACACACACAAACACACACACACGGGTCAGCCCCCTCCAACTGTCACTCTGGGAACCAGCAGGGTGCCTCCCCCTATCAATCCAACCCTCTTTCACCCACTCATCTGTTTCACCCCCTCTTTCCGGCTCAGCCCAGTAGCTTAAGGCTACTTGCTCCGTACCTCTTTCTTTGCCTCCCTTTTCAGTTCTCTGCATCACACCATCATCTGTTTTGAAGTTGTTTTCAACATAGTGGTATAACATTTATAATGTCACCTTTCATGATTGCAACAATAAAGATCTATATATTTTCATTACTGTTGGCTTAGCCACTTTTTATCACCAAGTAAAACAGACTAGTCTGTTTTTATATATATGAGTAAAAGCAGTGTTATAGGAATTCAAATAAAGCCTAAAAAAATCCTCTGCATTATTTATACAGAAGAGGTGTCAGTTCAGCCTACGTATTGCATTCTGATTTTGCAGCAACAACTGCAGAGGTTCGTTTGGAGCAAGCAGAAGAACTTCACACAGTTAGCGTGAGCAGCAACATCTGCCACTTTAGAACAGACAAATAAAAGAAACACAAACAACATTAGCAGAAAATCAGAAAAGCTACCACAGCTCTGCCCACACTCTTTGATTAACAAGTGATCTCTGGGGAGCTGTAGCACAGAAACACCACAACTACTTAGCACCAAAGTTGGGACTAAAATGTGGCATGAATTCATTTTTGAAGACCTCTGCAAATGTATGTGTTACATTTTCCTTGGGTTTTTCTCCTGGTTCATATCAACTACAGAGTAAATGTGATCATTATCACAGTTACAGACTCTATTGCTTTTACCAAAGTGACAAAATAGTATAAGGAAGTTAGGCTGGTTTAAAGTTCCCGCCCAGCTTTGTTAAATTTAAGGAAATTGAAGAGGTGACTCCCTCCCTTGCCTCAACAGAAAGCCTTCATGGTACCTTCCAGCAGGACACTTAACCCCCAGCTGCTCCAGTCAAGCAGCCACCAGTAGATGACTGCGGTCACACAGGGCGGACTCGAGGTGTGAATTTGTTAAACTGTGCACAGCTAGGAAAGAGCTGGCATGCTTGGTTAAGTTTCACTAAATAAATACTGGTTGAAATAATAAATAATGTTTTGGTGGAGAGATGACAAGCAGTGAGTCACACTGCACAGCAAAGTCTGACTCACCTCAACTGCACTGAATGGCAGACGGCTGCTGAAACCTGTTGTGATGAGTGTAGAGACGGAGACTGTTAGCTGCACACAAAGGCCTCATTTTGCACATTTAAAACATAACTAACAAATATACTACACATGGGAGTTTCTTATCTCATAAATATAGGAAGAATACTGTCTTTACACATGTTGACACGCTGGCTCAAAAGCTTTGTGGGAGCTGTGGTGTTAACATTATGATCATACCGGTGTGCACTGTGCAGCTACCTGAGGGGCGTGCTGTTTTACATGGCCTTTTTAAAAGTTTCTGTGGGATTAAAAGAGGTTAGATGTGCACAACACGCTGCTATTTCCCTTAGGCAAGAGAGGAACTTTTCGACTCTCTGCTAGCTCTCCACGCTAGTCACGCAAGGCTCGTCAGATATAGGTGAGTGCGCAAATACACACACACACAGACACTGACACTGACACAGTCGCAGGAAAAAACACAGACGAAAAACCCAACACTTAAACACAGTGAGTCAGAGGAGCAACTCAGGATGATAAATTCATGTGCTGTGTAAGGCTGTGTTTGTGGTTTGTGTGGCTATTCAAATTTTGAATTCTCAATTTCCAGTGTCTATTGTTTTGAGCACAGAGCACCAGTGAGAACACTGTGGCATTAATAGGGAAGTTTGTATTTGCATCACAGCATGTTGTTTTTAACACACTGGCAAGCTGACATGACTACCGGATGTAAACAAAAGCAAAACAACAGTAAAGGGACAATGACACTTCATAACTGTGATTCTACTTTGATTTTGTGTGTGTGTGTGTGTGTGTGTGTGTGTGAGAGTGAGCATGCTACATACTTTGAGAGACTGAGAGGAGGGCCCATTCAAGCAGGATGCATGCTTCAAACAGGCTGCAGGGCATCGCTGAATGACTGATAGGAGAGACCTTTTAAAACAAAGCTCCTGACAAAGACACATATGCATGGACACACGCACACACAAATCTACACACAATCCAAAATGAATAGTGGCAAAATCTCCACAAATCCTTCCCCTGCCTGTCTTCTCATCTTGGGATGATAATTTTATTTTTTTTAATTTTATTTTATTTTTTTTCAAAGCAGTTCACGACACACGCAATGTACTGTAGCAACTCTAATTCTGGGCGATCACGCAGAGGCAAAGGCTTTCATGCTTTGTCTTTCATCGATGCATTCACCCACTGGCATACAACTAACCGAGTGCCACAGCAGGTGATGGGTGCTTTTCAACCTGTCATGGACTTTTGTCTGTCTGTGTGTGTGTGCACAGCATGTGACAGCATGTTTTCTGTATGCACAGTGCTAGGCAGACATGGTGTAGGGGTTTGGGTGGAGGCCAGGCACTGTCTTATTTAAGTCTGAATGTCCTTGGTTTCAGATCTTAATTTCACTTGCCAGGTGTGGAGTTTAGACCCTCTGAATTCCAGAGCTGTATAAATGCTCTCAGATGCTCGGAGGTTAAAACGTGCAGGGGTGAGGCGTGTTGCACGGGGTCTTGCAGCCAGGGCAGTGTGTGTCTGCAAAAGAGCAAAACAGAGAGAAAGAGAGAGAGAGAAAGAGACTGAGAGATGGAAAGCAAAACCCAAACCCAGACAACCAGTCTGTACGTGAGAGAACTTCTGAGTCTCTCCTCATGTGATCAGTGGCATTGAGGGTTGGAGACTTTTGTAACACTGGCAGGGATTTTGAATTATAATGGCCACAAACTGTCACCGCCACTCAAACCACATGGTGTGGTGGATGCACATTAGGGCCTCATAAGTCTCGAGCATGGCAGCTTTACTGTAACTCTCTGTGCTTGCTCTTCCTGGAAGTCCCACACAATGTGTCCAGTACTATTCCATGTCAAAAGACAATTAGCCTCTTCTGAACTTTAATATATTTCTTCATGGTGGTCAGAACATTTATTGCATGATAATGCAAAAGTGCCAGAGAGAGCATGATTTCATTTTTTTAGTCGTTCTCTCTGTTTAGAAAAATCCAAAATGGCTGCCCCTCCTCTTCCTCTCCCAGTGTCACCGGCAGCACGGCACTGCACCGCAGAGCTGCTTAGTTCATATACAGTGTGCAGGAAGTGATTAACAGTAAAAGATCAAAGGCGGTGGACAGGATAAACATTCTTCCCCGGGACTCTACTCCTCCGGGGTATACAGCACCACTTCCTCCTTTTACAGACTGACTGCTGCCTCCATCGCCACAGCACAGCGCACACATTGTCACCACATGAGGTGCTGACCCACAACTCAGACAGTGTGTGTGTGTGTGTGTGTGAGACAGACAAAGAGAGCTACAGAGATAGAGAGGGAGAAAGGGAGGGAGGGTGTGATGTGTTTGTGTTGTCGGTGTATGACTCTTGAGAGCTGAGGCAACATCCAAGCTGGATTTAGAGTTTGAAAATTATTATGTTGTCCAGACGCACCAACAAATTTTGAGAGAGGCTCAGTTTATGCTAATTTCCCCACACGATGCTCTCACTGGTGCACAGCTGTTGCGCTGAAGGACCGCCATTGGGAGTTGATTATGTGACCCGACCAGCTGCAGGTGTACCAGAGGGGAGGCAGGAAGAGGAGGAAACCCTCTCTGATGTCAGCAGCACTGGATATTTAATGCAAATTAGAGTCAAAGCTGTTGCTTTGCCGAGCATTTTTGTTGCATGTGTAGGCTGAGGAAGAACCACAGGGGATGAAGAATGTGTGTGCATGTGTATGTTTGTGTCTGTGCAGAAAAAATAAGGAAATAAAAAATATTTTAAACCAGTTCCCTCATGCAAAATTTGCATATTGTCCTGTGTAAAACATTACACAACAGTGACATCTAACCTGAATACCTTGATGATTCATCCCATTCTTAACCTCATATTAAAATATCTGTGTCATGCGTTGCACAGTACACACAACACAATGCTGCTGCTCCCCTTGTGAATCCAGTTTTAACCGTTTGATGTTGGATGTTTACATCAATATCAAGGCATTCCTTGTTGAATCTGGGACTATCTTTGCCCTCACCCGCGCCCACCAACCTGAGGTGAAACATAACCTCCTCTTGGGCTCAATGGATGGCAGATCACAGGCCCTCAAGATCTGAAAGAGACAATTATCCTCAATTGAAGACTGACAGGAAGAACAAACGCTTCATAAGTGGTGCAGGGGTCTTTCTTCTCCTGGGGGAGGGGGATTAATCTACTGACAGGGGGCCATAGGAATGACCAGGTCACCCCATAGCCAAGTGAAGGACCCCACAAACAGCTCTCTGAATAACAGGACGATGGCTGAGTGATCATAGGTCTGTGCAGATGTATATACGTGGAAAATCATACCGTTTCACGAGGTCCAGCTTGCCCTACAGTGTGGCCCAGAACCAGAGAGTAAAAATACAGCGTTTGACCTTGTTGTTCCTTTGAAGCTTTCGTCTCAGGGACAATGTCTTTGTATTGGGTTCCGTGATGGCTCCAGCAGCCTTTGCTGTGGTAGGCACAGAGCGCCAAGTCCAAATGTGGGTTTAAAAATAGCGAAGCCTCTGGATGTGTGGTTTGCTCTTGCTGTTTCTCTTGGCAGACTGAGGTCAGAACATATTGCCCGTAATCCGCTTCATATGCAAAGCTACATAATATGATTTCATGTCATTACAGCCTGCCAGTTATTCTCATTCAATCAAATTTGAGAACATGTTGATGATGGAGCGAAATTGACATTAGGAAATAAATTGTCACACTGCTGTTTTTTGTGTGCTGTCCCTGACGTAACAAACAAGACATTTCCCTTCACATCTCTGCCAGGGCTTAGCCTTTCATTCACATATTGGTTACAAATGAGCCTCATTTGGAATGATAACCAGAGAAATGCACATATGGCTTCTAGTGAAAGACCCACATTTGGCCTCTCTGCCTGCCATTAAAAAACATTTAATCTGATAGAATCATTTGTCTTTGCGTCTGAGGCCAGGCAAGTCCAAGGGCAGCTTCCAGCATGTAATTGGTCGAGAGGATCATTGACATCATAAGAGGTCAGAGGTCAATATGGGACAACCTTGCAGCTTCTTTGGTGCCAAGTTCTGTTTGAGAGTTGCCAGGTGTGAAAAGCTTTTCTTGTTGTTCTTCGGCTGATGTGAACATCTGTGCCGGACTACTAGCCAGTGCAGATTCATGCCGAGGCTGGGGACTTTGAATTCCCCTCAAACACACAGTCATTTAGAAAAAACACACACATGGGTGGGAAGGGGGAATGGGAATTAAACATCTCTCTGCTATGCATCAAGGGTTTTGCAACATACTGTCCTAAATTTTTTGACAAAATCTAATCTTTCTTTAGGAGAGCAGCTAAAATGTTGAACATAAATGTGAGATTTCTGATTTTTGATTGGGTCGCACCAAATATACATGAATTACCATTACCATTACCATTAATAACTCTAACTATTTACTTCTTCCTACTTAATTAATTAATTAATTAAATTAATTTACTAAACCTTAGCCATTAAAATTTCGGATGGAGTTATAAACAAATGAGCTCACTACAGTAGACCTCCTTAGATCACTCCTCATCAAGGTTAGCATCTTAAGGCTACGTCCTTTTAAATAGGAACTCCACATTAAATTACATTTGTATGCACTGCACACATGTCTCAGCTAGTTAAGGCTTTAGTAATGTGTAAATCTGTTGCAAGGAAACTGTTATCTGTTAATCTGTTATGCTTCCCAATGCAAACCAACCCACTGTGTAAACAGGAAGTCACTGTAGCATCAAACATAGCTACTAAAAGTACAATTTCTGGGAGCAAATATGAAACTTAACTCTTAATGTTCCTTAAATGAAGATATGACTTTTATGTATGCAGGTATGACATTTTATACATGGAGAAATGTGTTTAGTTACTTGTGTTCACGCAGTTTTGATTGAGTGGGAAATACAAGATTGCGTAGACCTAACAGATGTTTTTTGGCTATTTGGTCTCTCTCTAGTTCCCAATACAGTGTTTATAATTCGAGGTGTACGGTCTTATTTTTTTCCTGTAATTTAAAACCTTTTCTAATTTACATCATCACAAATGTTAGTTTTGTTGGTTCAGTTAGCTAAGTAGTAGTTGCACCTGCTGAAGAAAGAACTAATCTCTGTGGAAGAACTAGTTTGTGCAGTTTAACCTGTTTTAATGTGACTCTTTAAATTTGTGTTATAAATAAGCTCACAAACAGCCAGTGCAACTGTCGCATCTCGGGTCCTAAACACATCGAGCATTTAGACTCCCCTTATGATATAAATAGACAGTATTTGCTCACACATCTAGTATACCCTACAATGGCCTTACCTCTGTGCCTGACCCCTAACATAAACACAACATGGCTCCTTTCCCCAGTGGGCCAGAGGGGTGCAGGTGGTCCACATGTCCACATCTATATGGGCTCTGACCCGGGTTCAAAGGTCAGACCCCTCAAATGATGGCCTTCCTTGCCGCCCATAATTGCCCTGTTTATTTTTAGTCCACACTGGGCTGTGTTGAGCTATTAAAAGAAACATGAACATGAGGCCGTCTGCTAATTACTGTTGGGCCAGCAGACCCTCACTTTCCCTGATTGCTACCATATGCTAGTGCCCACTCAGAGAGGAGAGTCTCATCTGTCACCTTCACTGTCTCTCAGTGGTTTTGCTGTTTATGTAGCACTGCAGGATGGCAAGTGTGTGTGTGTGTGTGTGTGTGTGTTTAAAAAAAAAAAAAAAAGAAAGAGAGAAAAAAAACCCATTGGTAAAAAAAAAAAAAACCTTTAAACGCTCAACAAGGTAGTTCGATTTAATATAGACATGAAACCATTATCTGTATAATGGACTTGTCTGTAATGGAAGTGAATCTCGGAGCAATGATTTCTATCACTGCCCTCGAGTCCACGTAATGTGTCTCTCTGTTCTGAAATCACGGTGGAGATGCTCACAAGAGGACAGTCGTTTCACAGGATACACAAGAGGACAACAGATGAAGCAGATAGTTATCACAGAGCCATTGCTGGCAAGTGTCAGTAAATCAGGGCTGAGCAGTTAAGGAAGCAGTAAGTAATTGGGTCGATTTAGACCTATTTGTGGTCAGGGGGAGATTGAAATAAAACAGCAGAGGTGGCCATCTTGCCGAAGTTGTGAAGTTTACAAAGGTTTGATTGGAGTAGGAAGCTGGCTGTGTGGATTAGCAGATGGGCCTGGACAAAGAAAGTACATGCTTCTGTTTAGTCTTAGAGGCTTTTGAAGGGCTGCAGACATTTGATATGACAATTAGAGATCTGTTAGTGAGTTTGCCCAAACTGAAAAGAGTAGAAAATGATTAGATATTATATCAAATATAGAAAACTCAAAATTTGAATGAGAAAAATGAGAATATTATATCATTTTATTAAAACCAATATTAATGTGGGTTAAAGCTACTAATTTGCATTACTTTAAACACTGTAGAGATATTATATGTTGAATTGGCAAGATTAACATTTTCCGGTATGCATGTGTTGCAATAGGTCCCTTAACTTAGCGGAAGTGAAAGTAAACAGATTTTTAACTACTCAGTGCCAGCTTATGTTGCTGGTAACACATGTGTCACTGTGAAGCCAGAGCTGTCATGAAGATATCTGGATAATGTCAGACATCGCAGGCCCACCCGCCTCGCTCTGCCCTGATGGATTGGATGTCCACTGCACCTAGATGTACAAAAACCTGCAACTTCCTGCAGAAATGAATCATCGCCTGGGGGGGAAATAGATATTTGCAAAGGGTTGCATTAGACATGTTAGGTAGCTATGATGTGATGCTATGATTCCTGAGCAAATAAATGACTTTGGAAACATCAAAGCAGACCCAAAGACAGAGCTGTTCATGGTCAGTATCCACAAAAAAAGACATAACACGAGGATGACTTGGATCTGGAGAGTTTAAGAATTATTGATAATGACTGGCAATTCATTTGCCTGATGTGGCCCACACTGTGAAAATACTCATTTGTGTGGTTGGAAAATCCAGTATAATTAGTTTAGTTAGTTTAAAACTGGTAATTGGGTTGGGTAAATGTTGTTGAGCCTAATATGAATCTATGTTCTTGGGTCTGATTTCTAAATCCCTGGCTGCGATTCAGAATGTGAATACCTGGAATAATGCCGTTATCTGGTGCATGATTTCATTCATTGGACGAATAAACGTTCCAATGTAAGTTTGCCAATAAGGTATTACAATATGTGTTTCCGCATATTTGTAGTTGTATATACGTAAGTACAAAAGTATTTTGTTTAGAAGCTTTGATTAGTGGATGATTACTTCTTTCTAACAGTGGTTTTATTTGGAGCTTGACAGGTAGCTGGAGGCTAGGTTTTTACCCTCTGACTCTTTACTCTCTTAATCCGCAAACACTGCCACCACCCAGCTGACAGTTCACTTAATGGAAACAAACACCTCTCTTCAGATAGGTTTCTGTGTTTTCCTTAAATTAATACATCTTTCATTTTTATATTTCTGCATGTAAGTATTATTTGAGATATGTAAGATCTGTATAATACACTGACTTGAGGAAAACCTTTAAAAAAACATTCAGACCATGCTGATGCCAATTAGATATAACAGGACATTAGGAAAATGTGATATAGAGAAACTAAAGAGCAAAGATTTGATAACCTGGAGACTGATGATCCTGTTGTTGCACCATCTGGTAACACTTTGTAATAATGGCTGCTAACCCGGGTTATCAGGACTGCACAATGTGGATTAGTCTTTTATCCTGGCATTGGAATCTCAAACTTTCTGCTTTGTGAAAGCCTTAATCGTGGAAAAATCTGAGTTTTTTTCTTTTTGGTTTGGTCTGCTGAGGTAACACCCAGCTGCTGCAGAGATGTTAATATCTGGACTGCTCCAGGAGCTTTTCTTGCCACTATTTCTGTTGTTTGTCTTTTCACGCCCGTGGAACATGGTGTGACTTTATATGGTTGAGGTAATCCTTAAATGTGCCGTACAGATGTACAGTAGATTTCATTACACCACTTTTTTGCTGTTTGTGTGAAGACATTTTGTTTTGGCATGAGTCACTCCTCTGGACATTTTGTCAACATTTGTTAATTTTAACAATATGTTGAGGGTTTGATTTGACCGCTGACATGCAGTAAAGAATTACAATTTTTGTAATTCATAGTCACAAGGAACAAAAGTATTGGCATTAATGCAAGGATATGTTACACTTAAACTTATAGAAACAGAAGATTCTAGTGCAATTTTAGCAAGTCTTTGAGTTTGTACCCTAAATACTAATGTTAACTTCCTAATGGCCATCTCTCTAGCCAAACCGCAAGTGTCGCAAGGGAGAAAAGGTTTATGTAAAAGAGCATCACACAAAAAGTACGACTATGTTATTTTTGTGTGTGTTCACTTTAAAGTACACCATACAGACTGTAAAGACTTCAGTTATGCTGCTGCCTGTGCAACCAGTGGGGGCTATGTGATGTCAGCAGCCACTGGGCCACTGTTACCACCCAGACAGCTGTTGTAGAGCAGGAGGCCACCTGATGAGCACCCCCACATGGCAAACACCCCTGATGGCACTCCCTGCGGTTATGTTCTCTCAGGAGCCTTTCGGGCGGCTGGAGCGTTGGTTCTGGGCGACGCTCCAACAACAACATGGAAGTCAACGGAAACCGAGTTTGAAAGCAAAGCTCATAAAATCACCAATCACACTTTTATGTTTGCTAACAGTCTGCTGCCACTGAGGAGAAGCCCCTTTTAATGAGGCTGCGCTCAGTTATTCATAAGAGACTGCTCCGTAATAGAAAACTGATGTGCTGCAGTCGCATTGGTTTCACATTTTTGAATAATAGCCAAACCAGTGAGGCTTACAAAGCCTACAAGGTTGCTGCAATCCAGCATGAAATTCAAAACCTGAGTGCACTAAACCCAGCGCTGGTCCCTTTCCAGAAAAACTGGAATCCTCTCAAACTGGGATCCACCAGACACATCCAGTTCCTCTACCACCACCTCTTAATCTTCCTGAGAAACCAAGATGGGACACTTGGGTAAAATGGTCACTGTCCCTCAGCGTTCCTGGCTTGGCTGGGGGGCAATAGTTGGGTTAAAATGGAGGGGCAGGGTGAGGTAAGCAGGGGCATTGTATGTCCAGGGGAGGTACCATGTCAGGTTTGGCCCGTCAGCTTTTGTTGATGTTTTTTGTTGTCATTGTTGGCCAGACTTAATACAGCATTCCTCTTGGCTCTGCTGTGAGAGAGTACTGGGGAAAAGTAGCAGTAAGGCGGGAAAGACCACAAAACAGGGAGGTTTTTAAATCTTACAGGAAACAATAGAAGGTGATCCCCCTGAGCCATTTTGGGCCCTCGTGGCCTTCAGGGCCTTGAAAACTGCATGACAATGACAGTAAATAGGCAGAGAATACATGAGCGACCTGAGGAGACATTTAGTGAATACAGTGTTTACCTCTGAAATCAACTATAGATTTTAAAGCAGAGCCTTCCAGATGAATGATTTCTGTGAGCCCATATTTCAAAATGTTTTTTTCTGCTCATCTTAAAGGATCGGTTTGTCAAAATCCTTCAAAATCTTCCCTTCACGTGACCTTCAAAAATTCATTAGTTTGCCTGAAGTGTCTCAACGGGAGCTAATGGGGTCAAGCTCTGGTCAACTGAAGCTTCACCTGCCTCCTCGTCTTTCTATTTTTCTGCACTCGTTGCAGTCTCCCAAGGCAGATCTCAGACAGTTTTCCCATCGTTACAGGCCTGCCTCACTCCTCCCAACCTGCTTTTAAAACAGATTACAGGTAAATGGGTTGTTTTACCCTGAAGCCTTCTGTCACTGAAATATGGATGCATTTGAAGTGCTGGTACTTACACAACCAACGGAAAGGTTACATGCTTTGGTATGAGCAGGATCAGTTGTTTTGCTGCTGTTATCACTACTAGTTCGTCATGTCTCCTGAAGCTCTGGAGAATTCCTCAGCCCGAGAGTAAAATACTATCTGCGCAGTGTGGCTGCAAACAAATATGCTAACTGTGAAACTACTTTTTTTTTTTTTGGTAAGCTCTTTCTCAAAAGAGAGAAACAGTGCAGTACTCACCACAAAGCACATTTGTCTACACATGCAGATTTTAAGATGTAGCTGTGTCTGTTATCTAAAGTTCCACATTGAGAGAAAGAGACTTTCCTTTCTGCCTCATTCGAACAGGAGAACTGCCAAAGCACCGACCATCAGATAACAGTTATACTTTTTTTGGGGGGGGGTCCAGGCACATAAGAGGAACATTTTGCTCCGAACATTTCTATGGAGTTGCAAGGCAGAGGTTTTTCAAGACTGGCCCAGGGGAGCAGATTATGACTAATGAGGTCCAAGTTAATGTGACCAGAGGAGGCAGCTGGAGAGAAACAGGCCCCGCTTTAAACCTTTATCGTGAGATCTCTCCGTGGGCCAGACTGAGGGACAAACCCACAGGAAGTACATCGCTGCCGACGCCGGTCACGTCCGCCACAAATGAGCTACAGTGACTTATAAGGAAATTGTGGAGACATTTTCGTTAATGCTGACTGGCTTATATAAAAAGATATTTTCAGGACTTAAATTATTTTAGTGGGCTCGAGTGTGCAGTGTAAATCAGTGTTATTTCTCTGTGTGCCTACAAATATAAGATGTGATACATGTGATCATGGCAGATGGTAGTGCGGTTTCATTTACCTTGACTGATGAGGTGACATCAGAACAGGCAGAACACCTGTTCCCCGGTCCCCCGTGACCCCAGTTTTGTTTTTGTGTTCATGTTTTTACAAGACCACACAACAATCACATGGGATGATTAATAAGTGATGACATTTCCTCCACATGAACATTTTCACTTTTTACATTTTATGAACTGATCAGTGATGGATATATGAAAATAGGTTTTGAAATTCTCAGTATATTCCCTTCAATGTAGTGCACAGAGAAGTTTATTGCAGTTCCAGATTTTCCAGTGTGACGTCTGGTCCCATGCGAGTAGTTTTCTTTTCCCCATCCTGCTGCTTTATTGAAACCCCTGTTGTCATAGCTGACAAACAGAAATAAGTAATCAGTAATTGTTTTGTGGTTCTGGGGCCCAGGAATCAATTATTATGCATCCCCAGCAATAATTTTCTTGGTTGATTTAAACACAACTTCCCCCTAGGCAAGTCATCAGGGCTAATTGAGACCTGGGGAGCTCCAGTGCAGCACAATGTTGGTTTTCAAAGGCGTCGTGGTGCAGCACAGTCCCTGCTGAATGTTTTATCAGTGAAGAAGATAACATTAATTTAGTTATTACTATGGCTGTGACCATGCAGAACCAAAAAAAAAGTCAATATTAATACAGAACTCCAATGATAGGGCATTTACCTGCTTCCCTCCTTGTCTCACAGGACAGTCATTCACAGTGCCAAGGTGAGAGCAGCAGGTGTGGGAATAATCTGGGACCCACCCAGTTAGCCAGGCCCCTATTCACACTCCGGCTAAGCTGACATCCATTGTGTCCCGGTGGCTGAAGAGGAGCAGAGGAACAGGACAATTATGATATTATGGCTGGGTGGCTGAGCAGCAGTCCCAGCTGGTGAGAAACAGAAGGGAGGAATGGGCAACCAGCGAGGGGCAGTTCCCACAGGAAAGCAATCCTGCACATAGAGAGTCCATGTTCTGTCTTCATCAGGGGTTGTCCGTGATGCTGGAAGTGGTAACAATTGGATCCAGCAATGATTAGATTTGATTCCCGCTCTCTCAGGAAATATTTTTTTGTTTTATATTATCTCACATTTAGTTTAATACTTTTTTATTTTTTTAGCATTGCATGTTATATCCAGCTGATTGACTCTGTGATCTGAGAGCAATATTTTACTACTTGTGGTGTTTCTGCTTTTAATTGTTAATCTGCTCATCTTATAGTAGGAAGATAGTCCACTCACATGTGAGTCAATTCAAACTTGTGGGAAAAAAAAGTAAATTTAGTTGATAGGTTTCTGTCATCTTAAGAACGTGACCAAACCAGTGGTTAGAGGGTGGATTGGCCTACCTGGCAGTGTACCAAGTCAATGCTAATACTAGAAAATAAACACAATAATGTCACTCTGATGGATTTCTGTTTTAATTAATCCCAGTTTTTCAATTAGACAGAGCTGGCTTACAAGTGTGCCCATCAAGAGCCCCCTCATTTCAGACAGGATAAAACAATGATGAAATTTAGACTTTGTGTTGACTGTCATTAATGATATATCAAGGAGAAGGTGATGCATGTTTATGTACATGTTTATGCAGGCAGGCACACTGCAGCTAAAAATAACCAGCAGGTTCAGCAACACTTAAAAACAAAGGTGCAGCAGTACTAATGGCTCTGTCAGGCACAGTGGTGCTTTGATCTAAATGCTAATGTCAGCATGACAACATACCCATACTAAAAGTGCTAACATGCTGAGGCTAAGCAGGTATAATGTTTACCATGTTGACCATCTTTGTTTAGCATGTTAGCCTGCTACATTTGATAACTGGCACTAAACACAAAGTACATCTAAATAGGGGTGTAACACAAAATTCCTGTAGACTCAGTCCTTTCACCGTAAACCCCTGCAGCTGAGGCTGATGGGAAGGTCATTAGTTTTGCAGGTATTTAGTCATAAACAAAAATATTGGAAGATTTCACCTGATGGTGAGGCTAGGTGAAAAGTCAGGGGAAACATACAGTAATTATAATTCATCCTGAGGTGAACAAATGTGTAACCAAATTTCATGACAGAGAGATAATTCATCAAAAACCACAAATGTCAGTCTTATAGTGAAATCAGAGGAAAAGTCAGAGTATCACCAAAATCAGCATTCATCCTCTAGAAACCATGAAAATTTTGCATCATCATATTTGTTGAGATATTACAGTGTGTACACAAAGTGGTGGACTGACCAATAGGCTGTAATTTGTAATGATTATTCCTCCAAATATAGTTTTTTTGGTATGTGGAAACCTCCCATTACTGTTTATATATTATTTTTACATATTGTATTATATAGTATAAGATTTATTAATACAGTGCTATAAAATCTAAACAGCATTCCTGTTTAGTTCCACTCCATCCAGGTGTTTGTGTCTCTCGTGTCATTGCCTCATCCTCTAAACCTGGCCACTTTGAGATCAAAGCAGAGGTGTGTTGTTCCCTCTCCACGCCAAGGAGAATGTCATGGGAGAATGACCCCGCAAGAGGCTGATCCAGCCCCAGGACGAAGTGGAGCCACCCGAGAGGAGCGGTCAGTGCATTCCTCTGTGTCTCTGCACTGTGAAGCTGAGTGGCATGATGCAAAAACACTCTTTAGGGCCTCATCTGTGCCACACTGGAGTAAGCAGATGGTACAGTGAAAATTATTCTCTTATCCCTGAGACACAAAATATTAGTTAACTAATGAAAAATCTGTAAAAGAAAATGTATTATTCATTTTATTTTATTATTAATTTCAATATTCACTTTCTTGCCCAGAGTTAGATGAGAAGTTTGCTACCACTCTCATGATTGCGTGCTTCATACAAAACTACCGTACAAAAGATAATGTCAACAAGTATAATTGCGAAACTGAGGATGCCACAGAGTCTTTATGTGCACTGCGGGAACAAAGCTTCCAGTTAAATGTATGTTAGGAAAGTCACCTTTTTTAAGGGTCAGTATGTTTGCCCTCTGCTCTGTCCAGTTGCATACCTGAACTGACGCTGTAAGTAATAAAGTTGGACCTCCTTTGATCTGATGTCCCACCCAGAGGCTTCTCCCTGCAAGCAGACAATACTCTAATTCATTACTGGACCTGCCTCTTCAAAGCTCAGCCACTCTGTACCAGGAAACTCTAAACTTAGGCCCCAGACGGGCTCTTTTAAACACCCACTCACCCCCTGGGCTCTGAGGTGTTGGCTGGATGAGTCCACATAAGTCACGGTAGCCCGCACATATCCCCTCCTTAGCCCCACAGCACCACACCTATCCCCCTCAGGTGACACATGGATTATTGGGCATTGGTATTTCTGCGTTCTCCAACCCAGTTATAAGCACGCCCACTGACCGTGGGAAAACTTTACTGAATGTATGCAGAGGTTTTCTGCTAATTTCCATCAAATTGTTACTTTTTAATTTTTGTGTTTCTGTAAGGTGTCAAATTCAGACTGTGCTACAGCCCGCGCTTAAGTCTCATTAGGAAAAGGATGAGAAATTCTATTCGATAAATTGCAGAGAAGAATCCAAGTAAACTCATAGCATCCCTCTTGTTTTTATTGTATGTATCCAGAGCATCACTTTACACTGGGATGTGTTTGTTGTTGCAGTGTAATCCTTTGTTATGACCTCAAATGGGCTGAATGGCTGGTTGGGCACTCAGGAGACCTTTGAGCTACTTGACTGAAGAAGAAGTAGTTTGGCTTGTTTAGGAAAAGCGATCATTACACAGTGTTTGTGTTTGTTGCTGATCCGGAACAAAAATCATTTGGTTATGATTTTTGTTTCAGTATTATTATTGGATTGAGAATGTGGATGTTATTATGAGACCCTTTGCATAAGGCCTTCACAAATAAACACAGCTTCGTTTGGCTTAAGATGTTTTCATGTTTAAAGTGTTTTAGTTGTATTCTAAATACGGGGACGCATTTTCAGCAACACAGAAGATTCACTTAAATTACTAGAAACCTTTATTGGAGTCACCATATAAACAGCAATATGCTCTTACAGAACTTGATATGCTAAAGAGTGATTCACCCCCTGGGTGGTAAGAAGCTGAAAGTGTCAGAAAAACCTGCACATCTCAGCATCTCATTTTTCTTCCTCCCTCTCCCTGTCTCTTTCTCTCTGACCCTGTTTACCCACCACTTGCCAAGTCTGATGTCACCCTGCTGCACACAGGGTCCCTGCGCGAGTGTACAGTTTCTGTTTTGACACCGTTCGTAATTACACATGTAAATGATTGATCACCTGGACTTGGCAGGGGCAGCAGGGATGGAAGTCCTTGTTACATGATGGCTCTGCGATTATGTCCAAGTTCAGGACAGCCTCTGCTGCCGGGAACAGTGGAAACGGATACCTGCAATGGCCCGAGAGCTGGGAGATTAAGTTCTGAGCACCCGCTATTCGGACCGAAGACTATCCCTATTAGCAGTCCTTGAAGAGCAAGTTGCACAGGTGCAGCTAGATATCTATGGCTCTTTGTTTGGTCTAATCCCACACAACTTAAACCAAGGCTCAATGCCCACACCTTTAAGCTGTCTCTGTGACACCTGAGGGGCCGGGGCACTGAAAGCAGAACTCAGCTACTTTTGTGAAATGTGATTTGGCTAATTGATTTTGGAGTGGCCAGTCTAGAGATGCCTGGGAGGCAAAAAAGCACAGGGACGGACTGTGATGGAAGACTGGGCTGCGTCCTTTCATGCACAGCAATACAGCCGCTGAAATGAACCTGCTGCTGCTAGAGTTCTCCGCTTTCAGGTACAAAATGATGCTAAATAGAAAATACAGACATCTCAGCTCAAATTGTTGATAAAATAAACAGTGACCTGAAGCCAGAAAGTGTGTAATGCTTTTACAGATGGGGTGAGAACCTCTCTGTGCCTGTTCTGCCCAGCAACAGCTGTTGGTTCGTCTGCACTTTGACTCAGGTATGGAGCCAATCTGAGGGCCAGGAGGGTTTTAACCCCAATCTTCTCTTCGGTCGTCTCACAGCCTGGCACACATGGGCTGTGCAGCTGCAGTTCTCATTGATCTACTGGGCTGACTGGATGGCTGGCTGGAGGGAGATAGATTGGAGGGGAAATGGCTTAATTGTCCTCACTCTCACTCCTGGAATGCAAATAGCCCTCCACCACTGGCCTCCTTTTCTGAAGACAGACCCATGTTGAGAAACCGAGGCCCTTTTTCATTGTGGTGAAGAGTGGAAAAAAAAAATCCATTTATGTTCTAAAGTACACAATCACCTCAGCGCTGTTTTCTATCCTTTTGACATGTTCGTATCAAACTGGTAATTTTCTTTCTTTTTTTTTATTATTTGACAGTACCTATTTTGTTTTTGTCCAATAAAGAGAAATGGCGACCTCACGGAGTGCCAGTACCAGTCATCAGCCAGAGGTCAAAGAGAGACAGGTGAGGGGTCATGACTCATGTAGAAAAGGAGGGAGATGAAAGAGTTAAATACTGAGGCGTATGTATCCTGTCTGACTTTGATGTCTGCCTCAGGTAGCTCTTTCATAGCCATCAATCTTGGCCAGGAGCTGATGGGAGGCTGCTCCCTCTGCGATCGGGCTTGCTCAGACTGAGACTGTCTCCTTGCCTTGACAGAGCCCTGGCATGGCATGTCAGATATCCACACAACGCTGCAAGCACACGAAAAAAAACCTCAAAGGTGTTTTTTCTTGTAATTTTCTACTTGGTCTGATTTTATTCTTGCGCTCATCAATTCTGTCTTGTTCATCAATTCTGTTTTCAAAGAAACCGGTGATATAGGGCAAGAATACAGGCAGGCAGGGAGGCACAGAGGACGTGTTTTTGGTGAGCTTCAAAGATGATATAAGCAAGTCTCTGAGGCTTTGATGTTACTTGGCAGGCTTCAGACAGCAACTGACAATCTGATGATCTGGGAGCACAGGCCTTTTTAAATCCCCGGCCCATCCTGGCCCCGGTCGTCTAGCCCTCCAGTGACAAACGCTTTAATATGACAAGGTTAAACACCTGAAGCACTGCCGCAAAATGGTCACGACGAAGCCGAGGTCAGGGGAGCAAACTTTAAACACGAGGCAGCTTAGTGGTTCCCTTGACTGTTGACTTAGCCGCGCTTGTTTTACACAACAGGTCACCTTTGTTCCTAAAGTTATTCTGGAAGAAGAAAAAGTTGATGTTAATTAAATCAGCAATTAAAGCTGCTATAAAGAAAAGCAATATATCACACGATTACCTGTATGTAAAAGGTGTCCCCTGTAGTGTAGAGAATCATCACCTGACTCTTCAGTTCCTGTCAGCTACATGTAGCTCAAATACCTTTTTCAAAAGGTATTTGGTTTTTCCATTTTTTTAAATTCTTTATTCTTATACAAATATATAATTCCTGAGAGCAAACTCTCAACTTCAAGATCTCAGCTTTTTTTGGAGAATAATCTAATGGGTTTTCACATAACAAGAAAAAATTTATTTAGTTTTATTTACATTTGTAAGTTTTATATATATATATATATATATATATATATATATATATATATATATATATATATATATATATATATATAATAGGTCCCGACGACTTGACCGTATAAGAAATTGGGATTAAAAAAAACAACCACTTCAATTATTTCCTGGAACATGTGCAAAATTTCAATTTGCTATCAATCTCCAGGAATCATTGACCTGTTGCCTTTTTTTAAAAAATATGCATTTACAGTGCACAGACTAAGTAATTATCACATGTAACAGACTCCTATGTTGCATGATGTAAAAAACAAAGCAAAAAACACCAAACCAATGATACATACAATAGACACATATCTTAATATCGGTTTGCCAGATTTTCTCTGAGAGACACTGTCATTTGATAGCAGCGTGGTACAGCCTGGGTGCTGCGGGCCATTGTGTCCTATTGTAGGTCACAATGGAACTTAACACTTGACAGAGCCGGGGCTTGTTGTCAGGAGCTGAACTTGATCCTGTCAAGTTGTTCCCATTGAAGAGCTCTAAAGAAAGGGCTTTGACCTCATGGCTGTGCAAGCTCTATATCAGGCCAAATATTAATTCTCCATTCATGTATCATAAGAGAGCTGCTGCAGGTGTTTGTACTTTGCTGGAAACCTGTTTTGACATGTGGGTCAGATGGCTATTTTCTAAAATTCTCATAAGACCTCGCCTTGATGTCGAATAGGAGAATATAATGGTGGAAGATTAGGTTCCCGCTGTTGCCCTGCCCAGATGATCCGCCCTGCTGCCCAGACAGATGTCCCGTCCTCCGAGGCTTGTCATACCCATCACCTCTGGCATCTCAAACTGCTGCTTGCCTCGCACACTGTTGCCCTGCAGACCACAAAGAGGGATTCACGTTACCCAGAGGGGCAGGTAACTTCAGATGGATAATCCTTGGACCTGGTAAACCGGTCTTTAGCAGGACCAGTCTTAACCTGGCAACCCTGAGCCATGTGTCATTGTGTGTTGATTAGGTGTGCGTGTTGGACTCCCCTGGGCAAGTCATTGTCCAGTGTGTTCAGTTTTTTCACCTCCGTCTGTCGGCTCATCTGCTCTCAAGAAAATGAGGGAAAACAAAAGATTCTAAAAGTTATTCACCAGATAAAATGATTTTCTTGTCCAAACATCTGCAGCTTGTTAAACCTATAGGCCTTTCTACTGGCTTTACAGGCATTGTGAAGCCTTTTATTGTTTGTAGAGGAGATTTATGGCCTGAAAACACTGTCTGTTCAGTCATCATAGTTGATTTTTTTTCACAAATAGCCTCAGTAGATGTCCTTTGAAATTCTGCAGGAATGTAATGTCAGATGCCTCCTCAGATGTCTCCTCAGATGCTTGTAAACAGACAGTTAACTGATCCAGCAGCCCTGGCAGCTTGTGATGCCACTCCCCCAGCTGTTTTGACCTCAGCTGAACTCATATGCCATTTCACACATCAGGCCAGGCAAGACTCTCACGGGGGAGACGACTGTGTCTCTCTGGGCCACTCCTGGAGCCGCTGCCACCCTCTTGTCGCCCCGCTGATCCGTGCCAGCTTCCATCTTTTGTTTTCCTGCCCGCCTCCCCTGCATGGTGCTGGGGGCAAGATTTACAGTGGAAAAATATACTATATGTTTTCCCCCCATGTTGAGCTGGTGAGTCTGGAATGTGTGTTTGGGCAAGATTTTGCGAGGAGTGTGAAAAAACAACAGAGCTGTAAACACCAAGGGTAGACCCAGACTGGCTTCTTTGTTCCAGATGTGGAGCAGGCACACTCCATTAGTGCAGCTCCAGCCAAGCACTGGGCTGCAACCCAATACACTGCCACTGCTGTCCCACCGCCTGTCCATCAGCTGGGCTCTCCATGCATCTGTGCAGACAGGTTACTGTGATTCTGCACTATATTGAATGAGAGTAAACTGTCTGTGTGTGTGTGTGTGTCAGCTCCCGCAGTCAGAATTGGTACCAAATGCGCATCTGAGCCGCAACCAGACGACTGAGAAAGGTTAGAGAAAAAAATCAACAATGTATAATTTAGACATATGACCGCCGGTCCGTACAAATGAAGCCGTTTAAATCAGATGCCCCGTGTGACACCGAGCTCAGGTTGCAGCAGGACGGCTTATGCGTGTTACGGTTAAAGGATTCCAGACGGTTTTTTTTTTGTTGCTCCCCCTAAGTTGCCAAGGCCTCTATATTCAACCAATCAATTAAAAGTTTAAGTCTAACAGTCAGCGGCAGTGGGAGATGTTGCTGTCATCCGCTGTCTGGCAACAATTATGCCAATGATGAATTCAGAGCTCGAGCCAAAAGACCAGACACACTCCGGCATTTCCCACGCAGCAATATCCACTGTGAGGAGGCAGCTGTGAGTGTGTGTTTTTTTAAAAAAAATCTTTTCATTTATTTATTTTATTATTCGTCAGTTTTCTTTCCTTTCTTTTTGATTGACCAGAATGGTGACATAAACCTGATTAATTATGTCAGTTATTTTATTTTTTTAGATCTACAGTTTGTCTAATTGGCCAATGAAAATCGTGCATTGAAGATACTCCAAAACAACTTACAACATGAGGGGTATGAAAGGTCATGCATGTATAAGAAGCTTTTTTTTTTTACCATCGAAATAAATATTAACAGAATTAATAAACAAGGATAAATCTCAATGTATATATATATGTGTGTGTGTGTGTATATATGTATATATATATATATATATATATATATATATATATATATATATATATATATATATATATATATATATATATATACACACACACACATATATACATTGAGATATATATATATATATATATTTATTATATATATATATATATATATATATATATATATATATATATATATATATATATATATATATATATATTATGCATATATATTTTATATATGTATATATATGTGTGTATTTTTGCTTGAGATCGGGAGACAAATGCAGATTTGCTTTTAATAATACTAATTAATTATACCAAATTGTTTTAATGAAATACTGGCCCTCCTTTGAGTTCTAACACGACTGAATATAAATTATGGGCATGCCATTTTTTCTATTAAGCAAACTGTTGTATTTTTATTTGCCATACTGAAGGTTGAAACAGCAATTATAATTAATGAAATCATTTAAAAGAATTAAAACAGTCCAAGTTGTCTGCAAACATGAAGATTTTCAACAAAAATCTTTATTCACAATGAAACAGCACTTACGAATATATAATATAATAATATTTTATTTACAATCTAACATTTGAGATATAATGAAAATATAAAATGTATATAATCCATACATCAAATACATACATTTTAATAATAGGATTAGTAAATATTCTCAGTTTGTTTTTTTTAAATCATTTTGAAAAAGAAACTGAAACGTAATCCTGCTTTTCTTTTCCTCGAAAATCTGAACTAGTTCTCGCCACAAATCAATCCAAAGTATGTCAGCATGTTATGAACTCCTCACCTTAAAGCTGTCAGTCCGCACCAGCAACATGCAATTATAGTTTATTTTAAAGGCAAACATTCTTCCAGAAATACATCAGTAAACCAATCATTCTTATTTATTACACGCACTTGCTTTACATGGTAAACCCAGAAATTAGAAGCAGTATACAGATTGCATTACATAAATCACCCAAAGCACATTACATAATAAAGATACGCTACAATACACAGGTTTGTTTTTTTAAAATCACCGGAGCCGGTGTGTAAACATTCAGTCTAAACGTGTCAAGGACTTTCGCATCGTTGATCAGGTAACACCGGTGAACTCTGCAGGCTCAGCGCCGCGCACATCAGCTGCGACGTGGCTGCACTTGAGGAATGGGACGTGCAGATATGAGCTCCTGCGTGATGGCGCCCGGAGGAGAGATTACAGGCCGCTCCGGCTCCTCAGCTGCTGCCTGCTCTGTCCTGGAGGCAGAAAAGAGTCACATAGGAGATGTAAAACAAAACAGCCTCCTTGTGCAGTGGCGGTGACAGACACCTGCCTAAAGTGAAGGCGATGCAAACACTTTTATGTATTTATTCATTTGTTTTATTTTTCAGGATGTTTCATGTCTCTCACAGCTTGCCCGCACCTTGACAACTTGACTCGACTTGATTGTGAGACATTTGTAGCCGCGTCAAAGCGCACCTCAGGGTCACGGCTCTTTTCATTCACGTCTATTAGGCGCAGAGCTGAGCCCCTGATAATAAATCCTGGCATCCCGTCAGTCTGAGTTGAGGCCTCGGCTCGGGCCCCAGCAGCAGAGGGTTACTTGTAAAACATGATGTGCCAGTGGGGAAGATCAGTGCCGCGGCAGTTGCCTGGGAATGCGCTCTCGGTTTGTACACAAAGAATGCTGTCTCTCCGCATCAGAGCGACGTGATGGACAAACTTGAGTGTTGTGTGTGTGTGTGTGTGTGTAAGAGAGAGGTAGAGAGAGCATTTTGCGAACACACACCTATATCAGACACACCTCTGCAGACTTGTGCCCAAGTGCAGCGCGCTGCAGATGAGACGCCAGTGAGTCTGGGCTGCATTCAGGAGTCTGACTGTTTTTGTTTTTTTTAAACATCATCTTTGCGTGTATTAAGACAGCCACGCCGAGGACTTATCCCTGCCCTATGACTGCAGGGCTCACCTTTGTTCTTCACCGTTAATACAGGCATAATTACAAGCCTTAAAGATCCTCCTCGCCTCGCTTTCTCTCCTCACACATATCCTCCTGCACACACCTCGGGTTTGGACTGCTTTTGACAGATAGTCACAACAAGGACTCACAAGAGAGCTGCACACATTTGCCCGCGGGCCCTCCGCGTCTCCAGAGGCATTTTTGTTTTCTTCCCCGGTCCAATTTAATCTGTCAAAAAGCGCGACTTTCCTGTGAACCGCGCGCCCACTGTTGTTGTTTTCCCACAGACGACATGGGCTGTGAATGCAACACGCGCAAAAAACTCTCTCTCAATCTCTGGGTGCCAACTGGAAACGCCATATTGCTACTATAATCCCCAACACCAATAATGCTTGCTGTAAATTCCTAATAGACGAAAAGCCACAGTGGTGCATTCTCTCGTGATATAATTTCCCAGTGAGGATTTACAGCTGCGAGGCCTCATGCGCCCACAATATGAAACTGGCCTCCTCTCAGCAGCAGCCGTTTTTTTTTTTTATTATTGTGACTGAGATTTTTTACTATGATAATAATTTGTGGCTTTGTTCTGGCTGGCTGCTCGGCTGAGGCCTGTGGGGAAAAAATCGGGAAGCGGTCCAGCCCCCAGCAGGCCTTCAGCGCTGCTTGGGTTCCCAGTAGCTGCAGGCAAGGGTACACAGGACATGACCAAAATGACGGGGTTGGACAGCAGCTCAGCACCACGCTCAACCCACCAAACACTGTTTATAATTTGACTGCAGCTCACATGTGATTTGCTTGAGATGAAAGGTGCCATGTGTGTCAGACTGGGCTGTGGCACAAGCACGGCGGCTCTATTTGATCTCGCGGAGCTTTTGCGCGCAAGAAACCCACTCCTCTCCCCCCTCCTCTCCCCCCTCCCACCGTGTTTTTTTTTTTCCTCCACCTGTGGATTTGCTTTGCTTGAGAGCGAGTCAACAGAGGCTGAAATATTGAGACAGGGTTGCTCTTTGAGTCTGCGGTCACCATTTTCCTCCCCCTCCCCTCCCCACTCCCACCACTCCCACGCACGGATCCGCACCTTGTGAGTTTTGCTGACTCTGCAGTCTGCTCCACAATCCCGCCCTATTTTGGCAAGTTTTGCGCGTTCACGATTGTATTATTAACTCTGACTTTCAGCTGGAAATAATATGAGTGACGTGCGGTTATTTTTTTTTCATATAAAACACAAATTAAACCTCATTTTTTGGTCAGAGTCATTTTTCTATGTCCTTCAGATCAGCTAGAAAAATATGAATCCCTTTTTACAGTTATGAAAACAATAATATAAACGCACAAAATTATTAAAGCACCTATAAAATACTTTTTAAAAGTGTGTTATTAAATATCTATAGATCATGTACTGGTGGTAATATTTAATCAGACTGACTGCACATCAGGTACCTTCTAATTTTGGTTGATTTATGTGTTGAAAGAGCAGTGGCTCAAATCTGGAGTGCTTCATAAAACGAGCCCGAGTCAGCAGCTGAGCCATAAAGCTGCTCATGACTTACTGTTAATATCCTTATGTCTTTATATTGAAATATATTTTATTAATTCGCCTTTGGTTTTTCCATAAATGCAGTTTAAAGTGCGAATGCTTGAAAAGTCCCCAATATGAGACAATGTTTTCTCAGTGATCGCGTATGTATAGTTTTGTACAGTTTCAAAACCTCTTTTAGTGTTTTTTTTATTATTATATTATATTATAAATTATATTATATTATTATAAATTATGTTACAGTGCACTACTGAAAATTATAAATAAACCAGTTTGTCTATTCGATTCGATTTATTTAGGATGTCTAATAAAGTTGTCGAATTAAATAAGTATTTAATTTTTTATTAAGGTAACGGAAATTGAAACTTTGTGTGCCACATATTTGGAAAGAATAAAGCGCATGGACTTTATAAATGAAACAATATCAAATCTCGTTTTATTTAAGATAATAATAAGGTAAGATTAAGTTAATAGGTCCAATTTTTATTTAGATGATATATTCTCCTGCATCAGCCATTTCACATGTTAATGTCATATCCATAACGGAGCATTATACATATTTTTGCTTCTTGAAGTTAATAATCCACAATGACTAATAAAGATTTTACCCTGAAAAGTAAAAGTCGGTCATATCTTTCATAAATTGTTAATCCCAGCAGGTATGTTTGCATTTCATAATCAATAAAAGGAGGTCCCTGCTGGCTGCAGAGCTGCATCCTGTATCATATGTTAATGAAGTTAATGGTGGAGCTCCAGTGACAGCTGGCTGCTGAACACCAATCAGAGAGCTCGCAGATGGAGGGCAGAGTGTTTGAGGCTCCGCAGGCAGGAGGTGTTTGAAGAACCATGTCAGCTCCTCCAATGATGTAAAGAAGGATCCCTTTCGCTTTTATTCCGGTTTTTTTTGCCTCCTAAACAGTCGTGAACATGCACGCTGTAACTTATCACAGCGGAAAGCTTTTTTCACGAGCAATACATCGGACTTAAGTGTGGATTTGTTCCAAGTTTTCCTCGCTGCCCGACAGAACTCATGAAACCCTCTTCAGAGCGACGGGTTTATGGACTCGCGTATTAGCCAATGATGTCTATGGGTTTCATGCCTGACAGTCTGAATGGCTCAGATCCCTCCAAATCGGCCTTTCTAGAGTTTGGCCACGGACACCCGGCACACCAGCAGCACTCCCCCGGACTCTCCCACATTTACCCCGTTCATGGCTTGCACGCCGCTGGCCATTCCCAGCACGAAAGTCCTTTTCCTGGCAGCGCGTCCTATGGCCGCTCTTTGGGCTACGCCTACCCCGGCGCGGTGAACACTCATCCCCCGTCCGCTTACATGTCCTACCAGCACAGCAATCACAGCAACAGCAGCAGTCTGGCCCACAGCAGATTAGAGCAGACAGGTATGTGAGAATGTCATATCGACCCGGATTAAATCGCTGAATCATTGCTGAATATAACAGTTTGATTTGTCATCACGTTTGCGCGCAATTACGCACAGAAGGCGCCAATATCCCTGATACTTTCCTAGTGAGAAAAATAGCTCACGTTAAGGTTCAGTAAAACAGCTAAATTAGCCACATGTTTATCATAAATAATGTGCTGTATAGAGAGATTAAAGAAGCCATGGTGGTCAGCAGGCACGTTTTAACTCGATCACAAATATCCAAACAAGGCTCAGCATTCATCCACCGCCTTTCAGGGATGCTCCTCATGTTATATAATGAAGGCAGATGGTGCCATTAATTTTATTGACCATAATTTTCTGCGGGTAAGTCCAATTATGGCCCATGTATCCCGGGCCCACCTCAGGAACTCGTTTTTAGCCTCATTGTTAGTGCACACTAACAAAACGGATCCAGAAAATAGCAGTCGTGTTTCCCTTCCTCGGGCTGGTGGCAGCTCTCCTATTTCCCGCTTTAGAAACTTTTTTCATTTATTACTTGGTAAAGTGTGAAGGTAATACCATGATCTAGTGAGCGTGCAGATAACCAGTGTTGCCAATGCCATGTTTATCCTTTACTGAAATATTAAGCCCAAAGAAAATAAGGCAAGTCTTTATTTAATAAACCTATAATCACCGCCGTGGGAAGTTAATTTAAGTAAATGTTTTGGCTTTCAGGCCCTGAGACGTTGGTGTCTATAGCATGCAGTGCAGGACCTGTCAGCTCAATTATATTTCCTCTGTTTGTTTCTACTTATTGAACTAAACAATTCATCAGCTCTCTCGTCTTGTTTCAGGTAATGGTAAATTTGTTTGCTTGCTTGTTTGTTTGTTTGTTTGTTTTTTGTCAGATCAGGAAAAATATTCTCAAATGTGACTAAACTCTCCGTCTTCCACCTCATGTTTCTGTCCACTGTTCAATCTGTAAGACCGCGAGAAGTCCGCGGTGACTGAGAGCAGGGACCTCCGTCTGAATGGCAAGGGCAAGAAAATCCGGAAGCCTCGGACCATCTACTCCAGTCTGCAGCTGCAGGCCCTGCACCAGCGCTTCCAGCAGACCCAGTACCTGGCCTTACCGGAGCGCGCCGACCTGGCGGCCAAACTGGGACTCACCCAGACTCAGGTGGGCCTTCAACTCACCCTGTAGTCCTAAATAGATCCTAAATGATGAAGATATGCATTATATTAACCTGTTGTTAATAAAATTAATTAAAATTGCGTAATTATTTCACGATTATTCAACAAAAAATCAATCCTAAAATACCAGGTCTGCAGTATTTAAATTGACTACTGTGCTAATATTTCAGATTCAAAAGTCTGAGCCTGAATTAAACTTTAAGCAGACTAAAGGAAAATATTAGTCAGAGAGAGGGATGATGCAACGGTCGAAAATGAAACCTCTCATTTGCTGCATTATTAAGGATCACGGCGCTTCTGGAGATCAAATGAGAAAGCAAATTGTTGTGATTTGTAACTCAATCCTTTAATGCCTGCCTTATTTACTATACTTAATTTCGTGGCTGCATTTCCTTTGTTCAGCCCTGGTCCTTGAAGTGCTCCCTGTGAATGAAGCGCGACCGCAGTTCGACGTTTATCATGAGAGAAAAAGAGAGAATCAGCCAGTGCAGGTCTGCAAAATGATGCTTTGAGATAGTTTATCATGAAATATACTTTATGGAATTAAACCAGTCCCTTCATTCACTTTAATCAAATGTATATGTTTACTTATTTTTATTACTCCATGCCTTTGATTGATTTGTTTTTTGTATTTTAATTTTTGAAGCATTCAGAGCAAATATTGCAGTATATATGCGCAATGGTCAGCATATTTTGGGGACAGGCAGGTGCACGTATCTTTCTCAAATGGGACATAAGTGAGGCGTTCAGATGTCCTTCCTCTCCATTTTCATCAATGGAAAAAAAAAATCAAGACAAACGACAGAATCGACTCTGTCATCTGAGCTGCCCTCTGCGCATTTTTCCTCAGTCCTTCGACATTTATCTCAACAATTATCTCCCAGTTATTTGCATGCCTTTTCGTGCCGCCGCTGCTTATATGTTTATGGGGTGATTTACTGGGTTTTTCTTCTGCAGTTTATGAATATTCACACCATTGTTCTCGTGTTAAAAATAGCCATCTTCTGTGGAGTCAGCAGTCATTTGTGTGACCCACCGCAGCGCGCTCTGGGCTGTTTTTATTTCACAACACATTTTTTGGTCGCTGCTGTCACACTCACGCACCTCACTGGACTCATAAAACGGCGGACAATAAGAGAACTCCATTTTAATAGATTACAAGTGCCACTCAACCGTGAGGCTGACTGGCTAACAATGCTCCAGTAGTATGCCTGGGATTTGCAAGAACAACACAGCAAAGATGAGAGTTATGAGGAGTTTTCCCTTTTATTGTTCCCAAATGTTCCCTTCTGGCCAAATCTGAAAAGTGTATTGAGTTTAATTGAGGGAAATATGCTCATAAAAAGCCCTTCACAGAATTATTTCCTTTTATATTACTGCTGATTGTTAACCGCAGTGACAATTATGTGCATTTTCTCTTTTCTCTTTCTCTTTTTTAGGTGAAAATATGGTTTCAGAATAAGCGCTCCAAGTATAAAAAGATCATGAAGCATGGCAGCGGATCAGAGGGAGAGCATCTCCACAGCACCAGCTCCATCTCCCCCTGCTCGCCCGGCTTGCCCCAGCTTTGGGAGGTCTCCATGGCGAACAAAGGAACCCAAATGCACCCAAACAATTACATGAACAGTTTTGGCCACTGGTATCCAACCCACCACCCCCGTCAGGACGCGGTGCCCAGGCCTCAGATGATGTGAGTGGACTGGTTTCTTTTGGTGCCGTGCAGGCCTGGTGCTCGGCGCGTCAGACCACACTGAACTTGCTGGTTTTCTCTCAAGGCCTCGTCTCAGACCTGAACTGTGTTTCACTGCTTGTTTTTAATAGAACCTGGTCATATCGTTTCGATTTCAATTTTTCACAGCAAAAAATGACCTGGAATCAAATATATTTTTTAGATTTTTGCCATAGTGTGACCCCTGGTACACGGCCGCAACTCACTGACAATGTGGACTTAGTGTTTGACCAGAGCCTCTGGATAAAGGTGTTTTTAAAGAATACATTGTGTGCATGGGTCTACTTTATTAGCAAAAGATTTTCAGCTGCATGGCGCAACAAACGCTATGAGCATTGTTCAAATAAACAGCTGTTGGGTTGACGTCAATATGATTCATCTCTCGTGTGACATGTTTGTTTAGGTCGCTGCTTTGTCAACGAAATGTTTTCACTGCCAAATACTTCCAAAGGCGAATGCGTGAGAGTGTGATTTGATTCATCAAACAGTGAGGATCGCTCACAGAAGTTTCGATCAGTGACACCCGGGCTCGGCCCTGAGGAGAGGAAAAGTAAAGGCTGATGAAATGCTTCATCTCGAGACCGATTTAGTGTGATGTTTACAGTTTTGTTAACCACCACAGCTTAACTCGTGTGATAATTTCAAAGCTCGGAGTATCAGCTGTCTTTTGTCCATCAGCACTCCTGCGCCGCGATGGACAGAAAACCTGCAGATCGCATCGTATTTCAACAGTAATGTTTTGTCTAAACCCCTTGGGATTTGATCCTCTTAGAAAAAATATTAGTTGCTCATATTTTATGCACTGTTATTTTTATATATCACCTTTTAGCATAATTTCTTTACATTTAAACCAAACAGGCGTCATCTACCTTAAAGGGGAAAAAGTCCCCAGCATGGTGAACAGAAGGGTTGACACCTTTACGCACGGTGGCTGTGCTCGGTGGAAGTTTTACGCACGGACCAATGCTTTCCTAATTTCTTCTTTTTATTTAAAAGTCAGCAACAAGACGACAATTTGACAGAAAAAAATAACGATTTTTTAAATATCAAGGCTATAATTTTCGCCTTTTTAAAACAAAACGTTTTAAATCGGAAAAAAATGGTTGTTTTTGCGTCTGCCTTTTAAAGGTCTAAGGTACGCCTGAGACAACATCCATCTTCTTCCACCGGAGATGGACACATGCCGTGAGGAGAAAGGACCGCCAGCCCTCTAACGATATTTTCCTTCACTTTTCGTCTCCAGTGAGCTCAAACAGAAAGCTCGCCGCTGTCACAATAGGATGACAAATGGCCGCCCGATTCATCCAATAAACTGCCCTGATTTATAGTCGTTTGCACTGATTTGCACATTTCTGGGCGCTCACGCTGTTTAGACACGGAGAATTGGTTATTTATATCTTTGCAAACACTGCTGCAATCTGGGCCCTGATTAATGAAGCAGTGCGTTAAAGAAACATCCATTGACTTCTTTTTATCTTTTTCATTCGTCACCCTGCTGTCTTGGCTGTCTGGCAAACAATACATACAATTTGTCTGATGTCACGCACATGGGAATTAGAAAAATAAGTAGCCAGTCATAGACGTGGAGATCCTTTATCCCAATATCACTAGTATTTTTTTGAGTTACATCTACTACAAAACTATATATTTGTATTACAGGTGTAGCCCTTCACATCTGATGTCATTTTAAATGGTCATGACGTCCATTATTCAATGTTTTTCACACATCATGCCTGATTAGAGGCTTCTTAGGCCAATCAATGTAAAAAAAAGTTTTTACCATGTCAACTCAATACTAGTAAATTAAACTTAAATTAGGAAATTTTACCACTAAGTTTACAGCTGAAAAAAAATCATTTTTATTAATAGAAAATCCACTATACACATTATCGCATTCAAAAATAACATGCTATACCCAATTATATTGCTATACATTCATGCTGCAATGACTACCATGTCGCACTCAGTCATACGGGCTACACACAGTCTGTCTTACCTTGGTCAGAGAAGTGCAGTCTTGTTCGGGAGGTCTAAAGCCTGCAGAGGTGTTCCCCCCGAAGAACAAAGCCACATCAGAGCCCTGTGTTTTCACTCCTCCAGGCTGATTTTCTCACATAACGACAAGCATTGTGTTACATTAACATCTCCTTCTTTATATACGGGCCTATATACACCCTCATGTCCTTTCCCTCATTCCTGGTGATTATGTGCCTTGTTAAACATGCGGGCCCTGGGAAGAAGAGGCGAGAATTGCTCAACCAAGTGACGGGGCATCAGGGAAAATTATAGGCAATTTCACATCTCCAGATTAGAATAATGGCGTGTGGAGTTGGACAGACAGAGTAGGACCTTTCAAACGGGGGCCAATTATCATGCAGGCAGATTGAAGGCAAAGTGAAAAGGCTCCCCGTGTAAAGAGACAAGCCAAGAGGAGGGGACGGAAGGCTGCGAGATGGGTTGAAGGCTAATGATAAAGGCAAGTCTGACTGTATCAATGCTGCGGATGGTCGGAGTTATCAGATACAAGGTGTCTGATGGGTTTTAATAGCAGGATAGCAATAAGAGGAGAAATAGCTTGTTATTAAATCCCAGTTGCTTTGAATGGGCAAACGGGAAAGCAGGTCTCTAGGGTGATTATTGTTATTAACTTGAGTGATCTGACATCTTGGGTAATTGTGAGCAGCTTCCCTTTGAGGGAGAGAGTGAATGCATGATATGGTTTCATCCAAGGGAAGGTTTGACTTGGTTTGGGGCATGATGCACACACACAGGGGGGATTAAATAGATAGAATACAGTATGGCAGGCAGAAAGGCATGCACACACACACACACTCAGATTAGATTTTAAACACTGGATTTAATCAGGACACACACACACACACACACACACAGAAAATACAGCTTGTTTTTATTTGTTTTATTTTCTTTTGCCTGGTTGTCTGGTTTTTGTTCAGTTTTTTTGTTTTTGTTTGCTGCTCTTCATGTCTGGGGACAACATTTCCCATTTATAGGTGAAGGTGAGCTCAGGTTGGAGCACTGCCGAGCCCTCAGCATGAGGAAGGTTTTTTATCAGGATGTGATGACTCGCTGTGAAGCATCAGCGCACAGCCCGGTCCGTCCCTGGCCCGAGGTTAGTCAGGGTTCACGAGTCCACAGCTGTCAAGAATGCCTTTCTCCCTTCATTTCATCCCAGTTTACAGCAAAATGGAGGGAGTGAGTGATCCTAATGCAGCTGAGGCCCAGCCCAGGCCCGGACTAAGTGTTGGACAGCTGCTGCAAGTCTTTCCATGGATGCATTTCAGCCCCCCTCGACCTCCATCTCAACCCATATCGCTACACCCCAGAGACAAGTGCCGACACCATGCTGTTCACTGTTGCAGGGAGGGGTAAAGGGGAGAAGAAGGGCTTATAGGGGCCTGGGCATCGGCTCTATTTAGGGTGCTGTGATGTCGTGCCATGCAGGATCACATTCAAGTTCAACAGTTCACCTCCATGGCTACTTACACTTGTTAATGTTCAGAGATGACATATATGGACATGTCTGACAGCCCACACACACAAGTGCAGCCTGTAGCAAGCACACGTTTGTCTTCGGCACAAATGGTTCCCCTGACAACCAAAGCCGAGGGCCACACATGCTGAGGGAGCCACTGAGGGGAGGTCACATGTACTCTTGATGAGATTTCATTGATATTAAAAGGCAATAGTAATCATGTTGCGTTTGTCAAATCAGCACAGTGCACTGAAATGACGAGTGATGTTATAGACAACTGGTGTTGAGTTCAGGCAAACAAACTGAGGGGGAGACCGTAGGAGAAATAGGATTCAGAGCTGAGACGCAGTTTGTGTGGCAAAATGCTGAAACTGTGTGTGTGAAGTTTGGCAGAAATATGTTTAGTGCTTTCTAGAAAAAATAAATGACATGGGTGTGAAAAAAAGCAAGAAGTGGGCCATGTAACTTTTATGATTAAAAAATCCAAAGGTCCTTTCATTATAAAATGAACATTTTATAATTTTCAAATAATCAATGAATCTGTGGAAATATTATAACATTATAAATACAAGACTGCATGACTGTAATTGTGTAACTTAAAATATATAAAATAGATAGCAAATATTACTTAATATCAATTAGTATGGATTAAATACTGTTGAAGTATTACATTACATGCCTTTACATACCTAAAACATGTGTAGGCTTAGTCACCTTTCGAGTGTATTTGTCAGCCATATGTGCTCATATATGAAATAATGATAAAATAAAATGGCACAGGACTGGCACCAGCTAGTCAAGGTGGAAAAAAATTCACCCCAAACAAGAATTATTTATTTGTGTGTGTGTGTGTGTGTGTGTGTATTTATATACATTTCTACCCAAATAAATTATCATTATACTAATAATCTATACTACTTAAATTAAGTCTTACAGTCTTACATATTTTATCATCAATAATATAATAATATATTATACATAATATATAAAATAGAGTAATGTTCCCTAACGCCAACAGATTTTTTTTTATTGATGCAAATAAATCCAAAAGCATGTGAAAATATCCAATGTAAGAAAAACATGTAGGGCATTCTGTGAGAGCGTTTTAAAATTCACATTTGAAGCTGTAAAGCTCTAAAATTATTGTAATGACACTGTGTCGCAATAAAGTTTCTTCTAGTAACACCTTCAGTCCTGGACGCATACCAATCCAGTGATTAAAAGCGGCACAAAAGGTTATAAAAACCTCTCTCGCCCTGGGTGCATGCTCTCTCTGCGCGTAATGGCTCCTTGGTGGTCCATGTGGATGGGATCGCCATTAGTGGTTTCTCCATCATGTCATTTTTTTTGTGCAGCATATTTAACAATGTCTGCTTTATGTGGCAAAACTGAGGTTACTGACCACTTTCGCGAAGTATTAGTTGTGAAGATGCTGTTGTTGTTTTTTCAATGACCGTCTCATTATCGCTGTCAGATGAACAGTCATTATTGGAGCAGTTGTCATGTTCATTTAGCATTTGGCATCGCGGCTCATTATCATCATGAACTCCCCAGGTTTTAATTGTGCCACAGCCCCTCCCTTTAACCTGTGTCATCACCCGGGAAGGCATTTGGCTTAATTTTGTTTAGGTTTTTAAAACGTATTGTGCAACATTTCCTTGAAATGCTTAATAAAAGATGTGCCATCAAATGAATAACCCAGTGTTTAAAAACCTGCTTATCTACAATATTGGATCATTTTTCACTACTCTGTCAGATGTAATAGAATGAGATCCAAATCCAAGTGAAACATGCCAAAAAAAGAAAAAAAAAGAAAGAAAGAAAGAAAAAAGGGGGTTGTGTTTACTTATACCTTCAATATTTGGCAGCTTTTCTTTTCTAACCATCCTGCTGCGCCCAGTGCGTGTGCGCGCTCCAGATCGCCTTCAGGCCCCAGACTTATTTCACCCCCACCCACCACCCTGTGTGTGTGTGTGTGTGTGTGTGTGTGTGTGTGTGTGTGTGTGTGTGTGTGTGTGTGTACCGCGCTGACTTCTCTCTTGTTATCTGGCAACAGAATAGTAAAAACCGAGTGACTCCAACATGTCTGCTTGCATGTCGCCTCCTACTGCAGCGCTTTGCACGCATCCACAGCGCAGAAACAGAGAAAAGAGACCTCGCTCTGCTGTGAACATTGGGGTCTTTTCACTTGTGGCTTCTGTGAGATAAATAACTTTAATAGCTACATACTGAGATTAACAAAAAAAAAAAACAACCAATTGAGGTGCACTGGTGCTGTTATTTAACATTTTGGGATTTCCAGTTAATTTTTTGGATCAAATTTAGAATAAAAATGGATTAAATATACACGAACACAGGTTCTTTAAACATTTTCACTATAATGTCCAGCGTGATATGACACAAGGTTGTTATTCTTTCAAGCTGATGGGTAATTATTTAGAAGATACGTGGATTATAATTAAATATTCATTAAGGTTTACGAGGTGTTTTGTGAACACGCAGTTAGGATTAAAAGTAAACCTGAGTTAAGTTATCTACATTCACAGTGAGTCATCTGAAACATTTATTTGATCCTTAAAAAATGGCTGAAGCAAGTGAAACAAGAAGTGAAAATGACTTCACACCGGCTACATTTTCTCTCTGCCTAAACTTTTTTTTTTATGGACTATAGGCTGTTCATAAAGGGGCTCGACACACAACATGCAAGTAACACCTTTATTCATTCGACAAGAGGGCAACAAATGGACTAGTTACATGAATATGAAAATGATTTTTGGAAGCACCGCGGTGCAGTCGTTCCATCTCAAACAAATTTGACCTTAGTGGTTCTGCATATAATCACATATTTACAGCCTTCGACGTTTTGTACAAATCCATATAAATATAACCTGAGTTTTTTTCTGACGCGCTCTCTACAAACCCATATACATGATTTAAGTATAGCGTGGATCAACTGCACAGTTTTGTCAATATTCGGTTTGTGGTTAGGCTACTTGTTTAAAAAAAACTTTGCATATTCATTTACAAAAGAGGTTAAGGAAATACAACAGAAGCGATAAATAATTTAAAAAAAAAACACGCCAGATGTCCGTTAAATATGCTGCCACAAGTGATCAGAAATCCCTTATGTGCTTTGTGAATGGAAAACCCAGTTCAGAAACATTGTCGGTCATCCAAAAACCAAAAAGTAATGTTTCACTTCAGGCCTGCTCCCGGTCCAGTCAAGCATCGCTCTGCAGAGTCACTGTGGACAGACCTCGTTTGGAGAAAAAAAAACTGAGGAGATAAATCTGCTCTGGAGTCACTGTTAATAAACAGCTCCCACGCTCTGCTGCGGGACTGGGTGGTGCACGGTGCCCGGGTGCTGTAGGTGTGATCCCTGCTGGTACCAGTGGTTGTTATAATCCTCCAGGTATGGTGGCGACGAGCTGTGCGTCGGCTGCGGCACCTGAGGTCTGCTGATGGGGGTGCTCTGAGGGGTGCTGTTCTCCCACACGGCGGGGGAGGGCGGCGAGTTGCAGGCCATGGAATCGCTGGCGTTGGGGCTGTGCTCCAGGGGGACCTCGCCGTTTTTGTACAGTTTCTTGAACTTAGACCTCCTGTTCTGGAACCAGATCTTGACCTGGGAAAGTAAGAGTGAGGATACTGACTGCCGTGCAAAGATTAAGTATTAAGTGTTGGACACTTTGTATGCATCACTTTAAAATGATGCATACAAATGCATCATTTTAAAGTTTTTTTTTTTAAATATATTATTTTGCATTTAAATTTTAAAAAAGCAAAGTTGTGCAACATTTTACTGAGTAAAATAAAGCATTTTAATTATTTAACGTCTGTGCAAATAAAGCATATCAAAGCGAGCGTCGCAGAATTCATATGTCTACTGTGCGTAATTACGCATCGCCGGATGACCACAGATCAAATTGTTGGCCATACTGGACAGTCCTGACTTACGCGCCTAGTATTGATCAATCAGTAATTGTCATGTAAGGTCAGGCTCATACCTGTGTCTGAGTGAGGCCGAGCTGAGCAGCCAGCTCTGCTCTCTCGGGCAGAGCGAGGTACTGCGCCTTCTGGAAGCGCCTCTGCAGAGCAGCGAGCTGGTAGCTGGAGTAGATCGTCCTCGGCTTGCGGATCTTTTTCGGTTTTCCATTCACCATGCGGACCTCAGGCTCTGGCTCTTCTTTCACTAAAAAATTACAAAATATATTTTAATAAAATTAACCATTAAGGGAAACTTCGAGCAGCCATGAAGTGTAAAACATTGAACAGACTGAAATAAAAGTGGCATCATAACGACACAATGTGCGTAAAAACACCCAAAAAATACTCACATTCACAAATGTTTTTGACATCTTATTACTGAAAAACTGCTTCGAAGTTAAAAACTAAAATATGTCATCTTCAAATACATCCAGATTAGAGAACACAAATAAAAAAAAATCCCTCAGAATGAGTCATTGTACTTTGTAAATTTCCAATTTGGCAAGCCAACGGTGACATGTTAAAATTGATGGGGTGAATATTATTAGCTTTAATCTAACCATCATTGTTTTATGGCCAGCTGTTAATGGCTGGCCCATTCCCAGGCGGGCTGTTAAAACTCGACATTAACACCAGTCGGCGGGCTGAAGTTAGTTTTTTTCCCTGCAGATACATAATAAATGAAATACACGGGCGAGTGACTGAAACACTGGCCTGGCACGGTCAATACCGAGACATGAAAACTAGAGAAAGCATGTAATTCAAGTCAGCATGGCACACTGCGTATTTTATTATCTCCTAACCACAGTAATGTCCCCAAAATTAAGTAAATATATATATATATATATATATATATATAGATATATAGATATATAAATAAATAATACATAAAATAGATAATACATAAAATAAAAGTAATAAACAGAATAGAAACAACAGCTGGTAATGCGGTATTTTTGATGTTGTCAAATGCAATCTGGGCTGCTTTGCAACACTATCTCTGTCCGAAAGCGCAGACATCATTACGCGCAGCGGGGTAAGGACGGATGACCGCTGATTATCTCGACATTTACCTGAGCTCGGGGGCGAAGCCTGCAGGTGATCTCTGTTGTAATGTGCGTACTGTCTGTAGCTGTTCGTGTAGGGGTATTCAGATTTGGTGGCGTACGCTCCGGCGGCTCCCATTCCGTTCAGGTTAAACTGGTGGTGGTAAGAGTTCATGGGCTGTCCGTACGCTTGACTCTGATAATATTCGTGCTGGCCGTGCGCCGTCTGTCCGCTGTAGTAGCCCATGTCCGTCACCGAAGACTCGGGCAGGGTAGGAGAGTCCTTGGAGTTCGGGTGGCAGCTCATAGATCCCGGCAGATCGGTCAAAATACACGCAATCTTCTTCTCATACGTCTGTCCGGCGCTCATGGTGAAAGCAGCCCTCCGGAGGAAAGAAAGTCCACTGGTGGGTTATTTCGTTGCAGGGCGTGCAGAGCAAAATCGCAACCACAGCAACTAATAATAATAATAAAAAAATTAAAGAAGTGGTGCGTGTGCGCTCTGTCGACGCACGGATCTGCAGAGGCTGTAGTCCACTGAAACTCTCCCAGCTGCAGAAACTCGGTAGTGGCATCGCTCAGCCCCTGTGACACAGAGTTATAGAGAGCTGGGCTGGATGCTGCCTTCCCATTGGCTCCACTCCTTCCCCCCTCTTGCGCTCGAGGCGAAGTCGTGGTGAAACCCAGCCTTCAGCCAAGAGCGCCTCTGCACGCATACCTCAGGGCCCTGGGCTTTTTTTCTTTTCTTTTCTTGATTTGCATTTACCTGTTCACTGGCTGAGCTGTGTAGCTCTGTAGGCATCCAACAACTGTCTGTCGAAAAAAACAAACAAAAAAAAGAAAAAATCACCCATAGTCCGGTTTTTTCCCTTCAACTGCTGCATCGATCTCCAGGCTGGCACCCAAAGATGTTGCAACACAATAGCAGCACCGAGCCTTTCTAAAGCCTAATCCCGCAGCCAGACCGTCACCTTAATGTTTTTATGCAATGTTTTCTTAACTGTGCCTAGAGATCACACTTTATTCAGCCCATTGAAAGGCCACCAGCCAGCCTCCCACAGTCTCCCATTGTCATTTAAACGAGACGGCGGACAGTGAACTTTACGTGAAAGAGATGAGCCAGATAGGTGAAAGAGTCGTTCAACTGATATTGCCTGCGGGTGAATTCCTCCTTACTGTTCGTGTTGTGTGTGCGTGTGTTATTGTGTGAATGCAAATAAGAGCAACACTGTTAGAAAATGACGGCAAAGAAGCGTACCCCGTTCACATTAGACAGAAATGGGAGGGAAAACAGCAAAAGGAGCTTATTATTTCAGTATGATTTATTTTCAGGAATATTTTCTTTGTGGAAAAATGAAAAGTATATGGCCTCACTTACAATCCAAGCAGGGATATTTTCTCCATGCCCATTTGTTCTGCAGCTCCCGTGCTGAAGGGAGAAACGCGGTGCACAGCGCCCCCTGCTGCATCCACTCACACATGAGGCTTCAGTTTTCTGCCTCACAGACGGAAAAATGCAGCTCCAAACAGCTGCAGGTGTGCACATTTTGTTTTACCGCCTGCAGACGTTATTTGCCATTATTAAATCAACATTTTTCACCGATAACAGTTTCAATTTTTTAAAAGGACACCTCTGATAAAACATGGCTTTCTTCTGCAGTTCCTCAAGTCTGATAATCTACCGCCCTCTTTTGGTACATTTCTGCAGCACTGTTGTGAAGCTCACCTAAATTTCAGTAAGTGAAGTTCAAAAATAGGAAGCATAGCAACCCAGATACAGAGTTTTTCTTATTATGCCAAAGTCTGACTCAGAATAATCAAAAACTGAGGAGACTTTGCTTCACTTGTATTGTCGGTTTCACCCATTGACTGTAAATGAAGATAAAAATATACAGTCTATGGTGTCAGCGTTATGAAACTCTTCCACACCTTTTGAGTCACATGATTGTTGATGAAGTTTCCTGTCTTGCTGTGTGGTGGCGCCAAATCCCATCCAAAGTAATCAAATAGATACTTCATTTTATAATCCCAAAGTAGAGGCTAACTACAGGGGGCTCTCTACCACAATGAAAGGCTTTTGGAGCCATTTGGAGGCCTGTCTGAGAGAGACTGTGCATGTCTGAACTTGTTCATGTTTTTTGTTTTGTTTTGTTTTTTTTCAGACACAGCATTTCATCAAGCTTTCAAGCCTCAAGTTTCACACCTAAACTGCTGCAAAACAGAAAGATTACAATATCAGTAGACAAATGAGGAACTGGAAGATACACAAAGTCCTCTTCTGCATGTGGGCGTCCAGATCTGGTCTGCACTGAACAATGCACAGTACAGAGATTATTTAAATATGAAATGATTCTGCCAGTCTTATATGAGTGTAAAGAGAAAATTGACTGCTGTTTTCTTGTGAAACGGTTGCGATATTGTAGTATCAGAAACAACCACTAGATGGTGCATATGTCTTAACTTTTAATGTGGTGGTGATCATTTTGAAGTGATGTATACTGTAAAAATATGATAAAATATGTGCAATTTGAGCCATTACCACTGTCAGTTTATTGCGGAAGCTTTTGGGGCGTATTATGTTTGATGTTTTGTCTGTGTATTTCTTCATACCAGGCTCCTCTCAGGGTTTGGTAGGCGTGAAGATCAAATATTGGACTTTTTGCAGACATTAAGATGTAAGGTTTCTCCCATTTTCATAATGCGCTAAATTCCTGAGGAATTTACTTCCTTTTTTCTAAGAGGCCTCATGGTATCTCTAGGAACTAGTGATGTGTAAGATGCTACTAGCACTGTTTATTATACGATTTCACAGTCTGCCTATTAATACAAAAAGATGAATTCCATTCTTGTGTATATGGATAAACTCCCAAGTGGGTTAAGTTTAAAATTACTATGAATTACAGCTACCGTTGTTTGCTGCCAGGTTACACCCGCAAAAAGCCTCCATGTTATTGCAGAGACCAGACCCCTAATCTGCAAACTTGGTGTTTTTCTTTGATCCACAAATGTCATTCCAGACACCAGACAGTGAAGAGGTTCCCAGTTGCAGCCTGTATGCATGCGTGCGTAGACATGGAGGTTTACAGGCTGATGTAGTCGCTCCTCTGTAAAGGTACAGCTCTCTAAATTCCTTGGTTCAAATAATTTCTTTCTGTTTCTGTTAGAGAATATGTTATTTATCTTTGGGTGAAAATCTATCCTGCACACGCTCAAATGAACCTCTACACCCAATCAAAACCTGACAACACAGTAACACGAGACCATTCTCAGGGCCATGTTTTGTACTTTTCTAAGGCAGTGTGTTAAAAGTGGAACAGCTGGCTTGGTTCCAACGCAGGACAAAAGCTCAGGCTTCGCACAGAGAAACCCGGCAATTACTGGCTGATGAGGGTTTGGTCTGATCGCTGTTGAGGTAAAAAAAAAAAAATCACACACACACACACAACAAAAGCTTACCTTTTGTACTGTTCATACAAATGGAGCCATTTTCCCTCACTGCGAGTAATTTTCTACTCATTTTAAACATCTCAACTCTTCCCGAGAGTCGTTGGTGTGATTACAGGAGCTCCTGTAGGCCAAAAAGAGCAACACTAATGGTCCTAAGCATGGTCCTACTAATGGACCCTCAGACATGACGTGTGAGGGAGAATCAGAGACATACCAGGTTAGAAATGTTCTCAGGACCTTAATAGGATGACAACGGCTGTAGTTATCAAAATGTTTCACTGCAAGTACAGGATGTACCTCTCTCCGCATCTCTCCTTGCAGCTGTTCTCTGGTTTTTCAATTTTGAAATGCCAGCTTCAGCATTCCAGATTGAATTGATTCTTCCTCGGACTCTACGTGGCATTATGAAGCCCCCAAGACAAATACAATAAGCTCAAATGAAGACTTTCTGAGTGCACAAGAGATATACAGCTTGTACTGATATATAGTGGAATACAGATGGTGCAGAAAGCTGGTTAATCTAGGCTTTAACAAACATGCAGAAATGTAATGTGCCTGCAAGACTAACAAAGGGAAACACACATTTATGTATACACTTCATCTACTGCTCCATTTGTACTATAAGGAGTTCTACACTGAGTGCTATATTTAACCCCCTACACACATAAACAAGTCAAGGGGATCCCCATCACTATAGTACATAATCCCACATACATACACCTACACTGCAGAGGATGTTTAGACTTTAATTATGAGGGGGATGGGGACACCACAAAAACAAACTCCCCCCATTGCTTCCTATGCCCCCGCAACCATCAACGCAATTTCATCCCCCTTTGAAAACTTCAAGGCAGCAGCGTGGAGCTCCCTGACATAATGAAGCGCCACTGGCTAGTTTGTGCTGATCTGATTGAACGGTCGGCTCGCTTGGGGAGTCAGGGCACTCTCATGAGTGGGAGAACTGGAAGTCTATTAACCACTAACTCTCTCTTTCCCTCCCTCTCCTCCTCCACCCTTCTTCAGTCCTGATTAGAGATAAAAAGACAAAATGGCAATGAGTCAAGGACTTTGAGCCATCTGTGTAATGTTGATCCGTGAGTCCAGACAGGGCAAATCACCTGATGCTTTTTACTTCTGCCCCTCTTTCATGAGCAAACTCTTGTCGGTCTTTTCTCCAAATGCTTCCAGATATCTATTAAGTGCACACTCTGCAAAATGCATTATCCAAACACTGATTTAACATGTACAACATAATAGCATGGAGAGAAACTCAAAGACACCAGAAAACTACAGTAATTAGCTTCCCCTGAAACTGGCGGCCTACAGCTCCGCACTCCCATCCCTGCAGACTAAAAATACTCTTGATCTGGGATTTCTCTGGAACAAATGATCGTTAGAGTCTCCCAGTGGTGCTGTAAGTGAAAGTTGGCTCAGCTACATGGATTGAGGCCTCACTGTTCTCAGGCTGCTTCCCACAAGGACAGTGTGCTGAGCACTGAGCAGAGGTGGTGTGTGTGTGTGTGTGTGTGTGTGTGTGTGTGTGTGTGTGTGTGTGTGTGTCGTTCACTAAATGGAAGCAGAGGAAAGAGCCCAGGTAAGGCCTGGGTAATGTGTTCCCAGGGGTCCACAGCTGCCAAATGAGTCAAAAAGCCAATGGGAGACATATGTGGCCAGATATTAAAGGGCATGCCCTTTTCCTCAAACATACACACACACATACACATATACATAACCAAAACACCTTCTGAAGCTAAATGCCCTCCTGCAGGACTGCTTCCACACACAATAGCTCTCATGTGAGCTGAAAAACAGAGTGGGTCCACTGTCACTGGCCATCTGCTGCTTTTAACAGAGCACTAATGACACTTGTCTCTCTGCAGTCACTATCAGCAGTTCACACACTTCCTTCACTTGCACCCTGTTACATGAACAGTATAGATAATCTTTAATGTGAATTTGTTTTTAGTGCACTTGTTTTCATTTACAAGAAAGACTTTTTTTTCTGAGCCTTAGAGCGTCTTCGTTCTTTCTGTAATTTCAGCATCAGTTCCTGCTGTTGTCCTTTCAGTTTAAATAACATGAACGTACATGCATTTGTACATCCTATGAAAATGTGAAAAAAATAATCTGTTTAGCAAACTGAGCAAGAAGTCACTGTTGTGGTCTGTCATGTGTGATTGTGTCAAGACAATATGGTCATACTGTGCTATATATTATGAAATAAAAACAATTTCAATGAATGACATGCAAGCACAATAAGTAACAACAAACAAACAACAAACAAACAAAACAAAATAAGTAGTCAGCACGTATCAGTAACATACCTCGAGAGTGAACAAAACCTAGCATCCTAACGAGCAGAGAAATTGAAATAGTTAGCTAAAAGTGAAAGATAATGGTTGTAATTGCTAATTGATAAAAACCGCAACTAGCAAGACAAAGACAAGGCTTAAACAGTTGTCAGCTAAAATGGATATACTGTTAAAACTGTTATCTTACAGCAATGGTGGTGGAAAAGCTAAAAGCAAATGGATTAAAGGTGGAAATGGTTTTCTAAAAATGAACTGAAAAGAGCTAAAATGGTATCAAGGTCACAATGCATAATGGTGAAAACAGTTTATCTCCTTAAATATCAGCTTCTGTGACATTATTTCAGCCATATCAGTGTAAGTGAAGTTATAGTAATCAGGCCTCCCACATACTTCAACCAATATTCAGTCTGCAGGGATGTAAATAAACAACCTCCTGGATGGAGACAACAGGCCTCTGACCCAGACGGCATTCTGTGTCAGTCATTTTCAACAGTGCTCTCTGCTAATTGAGAGCTCCGGTCCAAGTTGGCCGTGACCAGAGCCACACACAGTGAGCTGGTCAATGGCTGCCTCACTACCCCCCCAGTGTGTGTGTCTGTTTTATTATGTTCACAAAAACATACAAGATGTCCCATTCAAGATCTGACACATCCTCCGTTAAACATTAACTTTGTGTGTCTTTTCTATTCTGCATCCATTGTGGGTTTGTCCTCATCTTTTTTTCTCCTTCTGATGCCTCTTTCTCCTCTGCCATCCTATGCTCCCCACTGTATTTATTACCTGCTTCTATCCATCTCCATCTTTCCCACTCAGCTGGCACAAATACCAGACGCAGCAGAGGCATCCGCACAAGTGTCCCCATCCTGGCAACCCCCAGCCTCATTGACAAGAATGCATCTTTTCTCCGACTCCACTTTGCCAAGAGTGGATGAGTAAGAGCGGCCTGTAGAAACAGCTGTTCAGGGAGTGATCAAAAGAAAGAGAGAGACTCCTTTGATTACTACCTCTTTGTTCGCCCTCCACTCAAAACTTTTTCATTCGCTAAGGCCACTCTCTGAGTGGGCCACAAGCCAAGGGAATGCATAAGGTTGTAATAGAATGCTTATTGGAGTGAGTTACTTGATTTTGAAGCTATCTGCTACAGAAAGTTTCCTCATCTAAATTCATCTAAATGATCATATTTTGTAAATGTCTCAATGTTCCATGACTCTAACTCAGTCCCCACTATCCCACAGTTCATCTTGACCCTTCACCCCCTTGTTACAATGCCTTTTTGGTGCTTATCACTGAAGAGTGAACATGTAGCCTTGGTTACAGCTATACTCTCCTTGAATCCGCCGGGTTGAGATGCCCTCTCCCAGGATTCTAGCAGGAAGCTCCACCCTGATCCAAGCATGTTTGTTTTGGCTCCGACTAAAAAGCATGAAAGACTACATGAAACTGCTCCCGTCTATCTGCCGATTATCTGCTCTAAATCTGCAGGCAGAATGACACCAGTTTTCATCTCAGCTTAAATAAAAAGCATTCCCCTGTGTTCCTAGTGAAGTTTGCCCTCTGCTTCGCTTTGTATGAAGGCTACAGCAATTCGGCCTCATCAAAAAGGTCACAGGGTGTGTAGAGGGAGAAGTGGCTTTAACACCAATTGTGTGGTCTTACTTAGTGAAAGTTGAAAGATTAAACCTGTGTACATTATAGGAAGTGAAATGTAAAAAGAGTGCTTTCCAAGGTTAAGTTTGCAAGATGAATATTGTAATATTCATTGCATGCATCTTTAACTTATAAATATATGTATACCCACCAAGTTTAGCTCAGTCCTAAAATGTATATATGTGAGCCATTCTCTAAACTCCACACAAAAGATGAAATATTAATAATCAAATATTAAATTCAAATGGTTTCTACATCAAGAAGTAAAGGTCCTGGCATCAAGCACTTTTGTGTAGTTGTCTCAAACCAAATTCAAATGCCCCTGAGCAAATGTACTCAAATGCCTCTGACTGGAAATCCTTTGGAAGAGGGAAATCACAGAAAAGTCTTGTGTAAGACATCTACCTAGTTATTTGGTGGGCTTGTTAACACAGTGTAGAGAGCTGTCATTTTTCTAGGCATGCCTGAGCACAGCAGATTTTGGGAGTTCCCGTTTGCCCCCCTTTTTCTCCTCAGCTTACACAAAAACTCTGCCACGGTCTCCTTTCTCCATCTTGTAAACCTGCAGTCATAGCCCTTCAAATGAGGGCAGAGTGAGTCAATCAGGTTGTTAAGTCAGGCTGAAACAAAGTGCGTCAGTCTTCAGTCACTCTAATCCATCTGACCGTGAGTAAGTTTCTGCATAAATATTTGGCTCCAGGAGGTGAGTGCCCTCCCCCTTACCTCCACTCCCTAAACCCCTGCTCAGGGTTTTGTACTAGGTCTGTGTCCTCAGGTGACAATGACATGGAGTCTAGTTCAGGAAACAAAGAATATACACCAGCAACTGTTATTCTTGAGATATACTGTGGAGCTTGATTAATTTGAAAAGTTAGCCAGTTAACTATGTGAGAGTGCATGAAAACTAGTTAGCAATCAAGCAGATAACTTGAAACAGTTAGCTTAAAGTGATGGATAAATGATTGAAATCTGATAAAGGGTTGAAATTATTAACTAAAGGCATTAGGTGAAAACTTGAAACAATGAGCTAAAATTAATTAGCTAAAGGTAATAGTTAAATAATTGAAATACCCCTTTAAATAAGAGTTAATAGCGTAGTAGATGACAGGGCTGTAGGAAGCATATCTTACAAAAAAAAGGTTGGGATAACTGGACTACAGAAAATGAAATAGATCTGAATTCACAATAAACCGCTAATGAAATGAAAGCTTGGATTGCACGTGCTCATGTGAAGATCACAGCCACCTCTGAGCGCTCTTTCATCATAACAAGGGCTACCTCAGGTGCTATACTTGAAGACTACTACCACCCACAGCGTTGCAGGCCACAGTGTGAGGGACAGTGCCCCCAGACAGGCCTCTTTCTGTGTTTGCCTTAGTGCTGAGTCCCTGCCAGTGTCCTCCCTAATGAATGGACATTTAATGATCTGAGAGGGCCATTCAATTGAGTGGAAAATGTGCAGGTCCGTAGAGTACTGCTCTACTTGTCGTAGGAAATAAAGGGCTCGGCTCTGCATTGACACAATGGAGAGGGATGGAGTGAATTCACACACTGGCTCAAGAGAAGGCTGGACACACACGGCATGCATGGCAGTTTTCATACACTTTAGCACAAACCCCTCACTAGATATGCTCTGCAGTGCTACTACTAAAGATGTTCTTTTGCACAGAATTTTTAACAAAGGTGAAGGGTGATAACATTGCACCAATCATATCTGAACCATCTGCCAAACTCGGTACAGTCACAACAAACAAAGAGCATTGACCACAGTTTTGGCTGTTGAAAACCAACACATATGTGTTCAATATGAACCTGTCCTTTTATGTTTCAACACTCATTTGCAGGTCATACAAGTCTGGTCATAAACAAAGTGGCACCATGTGGTTAGAGAGCATCCACGGCAAACAACCGATCAAAAGGCGACCGGAAAAGAAATCCTCAGTGTTTATAGGAGGTCTGAGGGATGGCCAGTGAAGTTCGCAGGGGTCGGGCCACCAGACAGCCCATACACTGCGCAGACAGGAAGGAGGCTTTATAAGGAGCATTGTAAATCATACCAACTCACTTTACCACAGGAGAGAGGGCGAGCGATGTGGGAGCGAGCTAGCATTGTGTTCGCTGGTCAGATTTACTGCAGTTACCCTCCAGATTGTGTCATTATTCAATGTTCTGTCCACCAGATTACATTAGGCCTGGTCACAGCACCATGCATCAGATTTACTGCCCTATATATTCACTTATTATCCAGGGTGAAGAATAGTGGGGCTCTTAATAACTGGATTAAGTCAATGTAGATAGGAATATAATTATGCAGTTTGTCATTGTGGCAATGTGACTTTCAGAGACAATTGCAGGCCAATATTCTCTACCCTTTCATGATACTTTATCTCCAGAGATAAGACGGTTGTGTTAAGTAGAATAAAGTGTGTCAGCTTGTGTGCTGTATATTTTCTGCTGTGTACCTACAAAGACAATGCCGCACTTTCAGACAGAGGAAGCTGTTTAGGTGCCAGAGACACTGGCAGGACTGCTCCTTTGGTAAACACTGCAGATAAGTGACGGCATGGGCTTCACAAGGTTGTTAAGTTCTGAGTTAATGTGTCCCATTGGAGGAGGGGAAAATCTTGACTGCGGTGAAGTTTGCACCTGACCTTTTTGAACACATACAACAACTAATCCCGATACCTCACATGGTCTGGAAGAAAAAAAAAAACACAGTGAGAAGCCTGTTGTGATTCAGCTCTGGGTAAAGGTCAAGCTGGTTTTCCTTCCCCAGAGAAATAGCTCTTTCAACCACCAACTCCCTTAAAGATGTGCATTTTCTAGCTGACATATACCTAAGCTGCACCTATGCTTTAAGGCCTTTTTTTGCGGTTATTGCTTCTCTATCTTTCAGACTGAGAACTCATGCCCAAGGTTATCAGTCATCTGGGCACAAAGCCAGATCAAACTCAGCTTCCCCTCAAACATTTCTTCCTTTACCTATGACTCCTCTGCACAGAATAGTTCATTTTGAACAAAAGTGTCTCTAGGCAGAGGAAGGAATGCTTCATGAAGTGACCCCCTTTTTAATTATCAAGCTTAAAGCCCTACTGAGAGCGCGCCATTGTGCAGCAAGTGTTTCACTCTCAACCTCAATAAATCATTAACCCTATCATGCTTTCCTATCACTGTTAATGCATAATTTCCAAGAAAGTGGTAGGAAGGTTTGGAAATTTGTTATTACTTCGTGTGTTTTTCTTTGCTGCTAATGATTTGTCTGATTACTTTATACTGTAGTATTTTTTTTTAACTTGGAAGGGGCTGCAGAAGGAATGAACAACTCAGCTCTAAGTGCATTTTTAGTTATAAATTCCATTAAGAAAAGTGCCCTCACCCCAACATTTTCTACATTTTCTGACACTGTGAGTTGTTCTACATTACTTTCTGGCATGGCATCAGTTGGTTCTAGCCAAACAACTTCTTACAGGAATAATTCAACATTTTGGGACATGCACTTGTTTGCCTTCTTGCTGGGAGCTCGATAGATGATCGATACTGCTCTCATATCTGGATGGTAAACTACATCCATCAGCTAGTTAGCCAATGTTAGCATAAAGAGTTGAAACAGGGGGAAACAGCTAGCCTGGCTCTGTCCAAGGGTCACAATCAATCTTTAGCAAGTTATGTCTCATTTAATATCCTAGTGTCTTGTTTCTACTGTGAAGCTGCTAGAAAGTGCCACCAAGAAATAATCCAGCACATAACACACAAATAGACATTTTTACGCTTTTCAGTTGTGTACAGATTAGACAGACAACATATAACATTTTTATTGCTGGAAGCATTTATAGGTGTATTTCTTTTATGTCAGACAGAGCCAGGCAAGTTGTTTAGACGTTTCCTTTAACAGAAAGAAAGGCAAGCTGTGGAGGGTTCATTGTTATGGTGAGAGTTTTGTATTCATAATGTGAGTTTGTGTAACAGCTGTTTTGTTTCCACAACAAAGTCACTATGTCTCGCATCGCTCTATCTGTCTGCCTGAAAGCTAAGCTGAAAAACAGGTGCCACTGGACAGTGGGAGAGTTCGAGCCACGCCTTCGTCCTCAGGCTATACATTCCTGCACTTAGCACAAACAGGAGACCTGAGGAACAGCAGGACCCTGTGTGGGTCCCAAACCCCTGCTGCATTTCCTTCCTGCCACGCACACGAATACATGAAATCCTCAAAGACCATGCACATGTGGATGCTGTCATACAGCCCCCGCAGTCAGATGAACAAATGTGAACATATACTCACATACATTTACAGACACACACAAGACAATATGTGTGTACTGAACACGTGTATGCAAACACTTGCCACTGCCGCCCCATAAATGAAGATTTGACAGGGAAATGAGAAAGCTCAGCAAACTAAAGAAGTCGTAAAACACGATTTTCACATGCAGAAACATTGTATGTAGAGGTATCGTATAACATTAGGCCAGTTGTTCCACATTAGATTTATGGTATGAGCATATGTAGTCCATTGGGGCTGTGATAATGGCAATTGCATGCCGCATTACATCCAGTTGAATCTCAAGATTTGTTTAAAAAATGAGTTTGTAACTCACGAAACACCGATATAAAAGCTTGATATGACTGGGGATCAGTGATTACTTTTACAATGTATCACCCCTCCCTTCATAGCAAAATTGATTGGTAGATAAACCAGTGTCAGTTGTTTCCCTGCTGTTGCAGACATTTGTTGGGAAAGATATGGCAAATATGACAGTCCCTTCACTGTGAGCTGTCCTTTATTCCTACAATACTGACAGCAACCTCTTTGAGTTGACTGGATTACTCAGCCAGAATCCCGGTATATGAAACAAAATGACATATTATTAGATTTTGCTCATGTATTATTTATATTTTGATTTAAAATTAGATTTCATTTGCCCCAGACAGTTAAAGTAACAGCAGGAAAATATGGAGTTCATTGTCTTTTGTCCCCCCGGGGTTTGTAAAGTTCATTTGATATTCTGGAATTTACCCAAGTGCAAATGAACAGCCAAACTATCAAAGTTGTTTTCCTCACAGTGAGTCAAAAACATAGCATCATTATGAAGCTGCATATTATTTGTGTTACTTGTGCAGCATGTGTCTGCGCAGATGTGCATATGTTTCAGTTGTAAATTGCCGGTTTAGTGGGCAAGACAGAGTAGATCATGTTTTATGCCTGTGAAAGGTCATCTGAGCCCAGCAAGAGTCCTGGCTGGAGTTTAAACAGACCACACTGTCCTCCTACCGCTGCTCAGAACATACTGGCTTCATAGCAACTCCCAGTTCCATGGCAACGGCCAGCTCTGTCGTCGCCGCGCAGCGAAGACTCGGTGTGAGAGCGTGCTGTGTTTCATATCCAACCAATGTCCTGCTCTGTATGTTAAGTTCGCCAGTCTGGCTAATGTGGATTAATATTCAAGGAAATCCAACTCAAGGCTGACATCCAGTTATTTTGAGGCCACTGATGTTTATTTTTAATCTGCTTTATTTTCATGCTCACAAGGCCATACTGTGCACTTCTCATATTTGGTTTCTTCAGTCTATTCCAACCGCCTGAAGATTTTTCACAAAGCCTATTGAGTGAGTACAGCAGCAAGTCAGAGAGATAAGTGTAATGGGACTATTATGCAGCATAATAATGCACTCAGTCATTACGTATGCTCTGCTCTGGCCACAGCACTCCACAACAGCCGCTCCATTTCTATTATCACACATTCACATCAGGAGCTCCACATAGCATCCCACTCACCACTCAGGATGCCTTGAGAGGACTCCATGGAGCAGTTCAGGATACACGACAAACCACAAAGCGGCGGGAAAGTTGAGCGGGAAGATGTTATAAGTCTGTAGGCTTTACCTCCCCAATTAAATGGAGAAAGACAAACATAGGAATAATGAGAAGAGGAGGAAGGGTGGTCCTGGGACAGTGTGGTGATGGGGGAGGACGGCGGTGGGTTTGGTGAGAAAAAAAACAGGAAACTGGCAGATAAATTGCAAATTATTCCGTATGTCCGTATGGGCTAAGACTGTGGGTGGGCTAAGACTGAAGGGTTGTAGAGTGCAGCAACTGCATTCAGGTCTTTGTCCCCATAGTTCACAGAGACTGGTGTTAGCTTACAGCTGGGTCAGGCGAATACACATTTAAAGGCCGGAACTTTTTTTTTTCCTCTACTGTAGGGCAGGGCCTGAATGTGAAGAGCTTTTGTGGGAAAAGTTATCAGATACACTTTTCTGAGCTACATTTTCATCACCATACAACAGAATATAGACACAGCCGTAACAGTGATAAACAGTTGGCTGTCAGCACAATTACACACCTCATAAAAGAGTGTATCTGTTTCTGCCAGACAAAAAAAAAGAAAAACACAGTGTCAGTATTAGCTGTCACTTTTCCAGAGTGACACTCTTCAGAAGGGTAGGTCTATTACCCAGAGAGGTTAAGGATCGGTTGCTCTCCAACCCTTTAGCAAAAGATAAAGCAAAATAAAGGGGGAGGTCACATTGCTCGTCCATTGTGGTTTGTTGCTTTAAATTCCTCTCTGCCAATGCCTCTCTCAGGACGTTTGTCTTGCGTCGAGTCTGGGCAGTCAAGCTGGGTCTTTATTTGTACGATCGCATGGATCTGCTCAACGTCAGTGCTGCACCAGATGCATGTTTTGATAAGGCAACAACAGGATGTTGACACTGTATACACTGGCATGTTGTGCACTCACCTTTGGGAGGAAAAGCATTCACTTACTAGATAATATGAAAATGCAAAAGGTTAAGCCTGGATTAACTCTGGAAACATGTTTCATTCAAAATGTACAGACAGGGTTGTTAAATTTAAAGGCTTTTTGGTCCACCTGAACTGTACAGAGTGAGAGATAGACAGAGATATGACCTTCACCAAAGATCATGAGATTTGTATTGTATCATCATGTCTGGAATGCATCTCGACCTGTCTCATGTCTGTTGCCTCATATACGAACTTCTTGTTTTCTGGAATCAAAGGGGAACTTATGTATGGTTTAGAAGTGATGTTTTATGTGCTTTCACTATTTAATACAGAGAATGCACAAAAAAATCTCTGAGCTGAAAGTAGCCTTTGGAATGTGCACATTGAACTACATTCCCCATGAGGCATTATTTCATTGGGGATGGGGAAGAGATTACCTCTGGGTGAGAGAAACTACTGGAGCGTGAGGAGATGCAGAGTGGGAGCTCAGCTCATCAATTAGAGGAGGTCAGCGCTGCCAGATTTCAGCCAGGAGTCAGCCAATAAAGTAGACACGATGAAAGATCGCACATTGCTGTGGAGATACAAGCAAACGGGGAGGAGATGGATCTGCAGTTGGTCTCTCGACACCAGGCTGTTCCAAAGATAGACAAAAAATAGGGTAGAGGGGGTTGAGGGGAAAGGAAAGGATACTTTAAAAAACTCTGGCCTCTTCCATGAACTCTCTAAGGGGATTAAGGGTTTAATGAACTGCCTATTGGATGCCAGTGATAGGCAGTGGAGCAGGGCAGAGAGTGGCTGTCACAAGAGTGCTCATGTGAGGGAGGGCCATGCGTCCATTATTTGGCTTGGAGGAGTTTTGACAGGAAGTCTGACTCTCATAATACAGTCCCTCCTGCAGCACGGAATATCTTGCCCTGAGTTAATGCAATTACAGCACATATAATTCACATATTTATCCTGCTCTGTCAGCTGGAAAAGCTTTTGTGTGCCCTTTCCTGCAGGTGATTGAAGCAAAAATGATGATGATTGATGACAACTCTGTCTTGTGAAAATACTGAAAGGAATTCATCAAGTTCATTTAATTGTCCATTAGAATATTTTAAAGCTCACAAAGATTAAATCAAGGTTTTCTAATAAGGGACTAGAGACACCAAGGATCACAGCATTGCGATTTATGATTACTTTGATAATAACATTTCCCTGAAAATTGCAATTGTAAGTTTTGTTCCTGGCGTGCAGAAAATGTGGAAAATGACAAAAAGAAATGCTGCAAGCGTGTGAAAGAGAAACAGAGTCATGTGTGTGAGTGTGTGTGGAGGTGAGAGACGGGGGTTTCACACCTTCAACCGCACTCTCTGGTGCGTGTGAATGCTGTAGTGCACTTGTTTCAAATGGGTGTGTGGGGCAGAGAGGAAGGAAAGGAGAGCAGGGGAGGGCGGCAGAGGGAGGCAGAGGGAGACAGACACCGACACCTTGGCAGTAACAGTGAGCACGAAGGGGGGGGCGACAGGCTGCTCTAGATGGGGAGGTCTCTGTGAGGCGCAGACTACCTGTCGGAGCTCAGTGCGGGAGACAGGCGCGTCGCAGCCACGCCGATCGCGGAGCTGCGGGAAGCCCAGTGCACTTGCGTGGGATGAAGAGACCGAACATGTCTCCAAGGCTGCTGCTCTGCGCCGTGCTGGCTGTGTGGCACGGGCCGCGGACCTGCAGTGGATTTAACATAGATGAGCGGTTTCCTGTGGTCAAAAAGGGGGGAAACGCAGGGAGCCTCTTTGGATTCTCAGTGGCTCTACATCACCAGACAGAGGGCTCCGCAAAGTACCTGTAAGTTGTCGTGCTTTGCATTTTTGCTCCACTTCGTCTTTCAGAGGTAAAAACCATGCACGCTGTACGCACCTGCTTAAGAAAAACACCGTTTTTATGCGCCTCGGTGAAGCTGATTGCGCACAGAGCACACCTCTGTGCGCCAAACGCGCGACGAAGCTTTTAGTCTAGCTTTTATTTTAACACCTGTTATATTCGTTTATGTACTGCGCTCTCTTATTTATGGTTTCCTTCGCATCACACTTCCTCTTCTCCACATACAGAAAGTAGTTCCTCTCAAGGGAACCACCTCTAAAAAGACACCGGGGCGGTTTACATCTCTGCTGATTCATTCAGGCTTACAGTCAGAGACTTTAGTTTATCAAACATGTCCCCAACATGTGTACTATCGCATGTTTGTGCCTCTGTTTCAGTAAAAGGGGTTTTGTCATCGTTAAAAATACAACAGTCTCTTGCATTTCATTTAACGTGTGAAAGACAGTCCCATCAAACAGAAATAGATTGTTTTTAAAATATATTAAAAGTAACTTTTAATGTGTATACAAATTCTCATTTTCAATTTTTGCTTTTTCTCACTTTCTGGCAGACTTATGAGTTAAAACCCTTCAATTACTGCATGTGTTGGTCTAGCAATCATTCTCCAGCTAAACACCATGGCTGAAAATGCATAACTACTCAAATATGAAATTCTTCCTGTAACATGCTTCCTGTAACAAACCTCTGAGAGGCCAGGTGAGCACTTTTCAGGAAGCCAGTCTGTGCTGTTGAGTTCAGAAGTGTCTTTTAAGGTTATCACAGCATGGAAGTATTAATAGGATAGTGTTTAGGGGAAAAAAAGATAATCAGATCAGTCTTTGGGTTTCTTCATTTATCACTTTGATTAATTTTGGCCTTATGCAGTCAGAATGCACAGAAAGCTTTGACATAACTTTCTTTCCAGCTGTCCAGAGGCTATTACATTCAGTCAAGACACAAGAGGTTTTGTGTTTCACAATAAAGGTGTTCATTGGCCTGTAACACTGAAAACAAGCTCATGTGGAGTGAACAGGAAAATGTACTTCAAAGTTCATGTATTTTGTCTTGTATGTCTTTCCTGTCTTCCTATATAGCGTCTTTGATAAAAGATCCTCGGGCTGTATTATTGTGTAATGTGGTGATTTCCCCGGGCCAATTACAGTGGCCCCCTCATCCTTCCGCATCCATGATCACACGCCGTGTTCGTAACACGCTGTTATCTGTGTCTTCGTTCTGCTTTGAAGGCTAATGCAGCAAGATGATTGCAAACCAGAGCCAACTTCCTCTGTGTTGTCACCAGTGAGCCGAGTCTGAAGGTTTATCAGCCTGATCTCCATGCACAGTGGCGGATTAATGTGCGTTATGGAGATTTCCCCAGTTTATAGAATAGATAGCAGTGTCCAGCTGACACTTGATCAATGTGCCATCTTGGCCTTTTCCTCAAAGGGTTTGAGTCACTGTCCACAGACTGCAACCCTAGAAGGGGACCACATGGCCGTGGTAATGGGACTGCAGGCCTGTAGGGACAAGGAGGCTGTAAAACGTCTCATCAATCTGCTTCACTTCAGTTCAAAAGTTCAGTTCTACATTGCAGCGTATAGTGTAGATATTATTATAAGTTTAACACTCATGATGTCTAAAAGATGCGCTTGTAATGAACTCAGTATGGTTGTAATGAGGTGGGAGTGGAAATTCAGTGCTCCTTTTTCCTTTGAATTTGGTAATTACAGGTTAATTTCGGGAATACATTTTGCATACAACCTCTACATGAAGTTTAAAGGATTAGTGTAATACATTTTTTGACATGCACCCATTCACTAAGTTTGATGACGAAGACTGGCAGCGCTCTCTCAGTGTGGTAAATGTGGCTGTATGATATATCGTTTCACTTGTTCATGGACAATATGATGTGTGCATGTGCAAAAGTCACCATTGTCAAGTAGGGCAGATCAGCTCAAATACACAATGGTACAACTTTTTTTAAGCTTGATACATGAGGAAAACTGTCAATGTTCTCATTTTCCATGAATGACCTACAAGAAAAGTCTATCTTTGGGGTCATTAAGTCTGATGTAGGGGTTCACTGGTTTATCAAACAACCAACACAGGCCCTACTAGTTGCCTACCATAACCTGAAAATGAGTGCTGACTCTTGTGGTGCACTCCCAGTAGCAGCCTTAGTGATAAATATAAAGCTACAGTCAGCAAGCTTAGCCAGCATAGTTTAGAACAAACACTGGACAATTGAGGGAACTGCTCACTGCCCCAGCAGTCACAAAATCCACATACTAGTTTCTCTAAATCTCACTAATCACAGCTCAGTATACTTTCAGACAGGAGCTAGGTTAAGTTTGCTTTTTTCCGGTTTTTATGCTAAGCTCACCTAAATGAAATACTGGTGGTAGCGTCACTTTTAGCATTAACACACACGAGAGTGGTATCAATCATCTCATCTAACTGTCGGCAAGAAAGTGAATAAGTCAAGTTCCCAAGATGTCAAACTATTATTCTAAATCTGAGAAGACATTAGACCACAAAAGAGATATTTTTGTTTTGCTCTTTTGTTGTGTCTTCTGTTGTGTTGTCTCGTCGTTGCTTCTTAATTGACATCAGCCAAGCAGCTAAAGCAAAAATACAATGAGATGTCGTATACATATCTGCTGTACGTGTGTGTGTGTGTTTGGTGTAGTATGTGAGCACGGTCTATCTCTAGATTTGAAGAATTAAGACCCAATTTAACCCTCAATGTGACTGTAAGCTGAGTGTTGATCTACATAGCAAAATCAGAATTCATGAGTTATGTGTCCTCTCGGGAAATGCATTTTGCAAGGTGTACTGAGGTCATTTTTCCTGTTCAAAATGTCCTGTCTACCAGTGCATTTATAATCTGTGCAAACACTGCTGTAAAGACAGCCCACCAGTACTCAAACCCAGTTGTGTACACACTGTGACTCTGTAAAGACAATGTACAGATATTGTTTCCCATGTTTGACCAGGGCGGGTTTTAGAGTCCTGTCTGTTTCCTTCATGTTGTCTGTTTTCTTTTGTGGGCTCAGATCTGTCTCGCCGCACAACAGATCTGTTTGTTACATTTCCCCTCATTAGTGGAGCGCGCTAGAGTGTGAATATTTGAAAAATGCAAGAATGAGGCACATAAACCAGTCGTGACATGTACTGTGTTTAAAGTGGCCGTTCTTTGCTCATGCATGAGTCAAACAGAGACCAGGATAAAAGTCAAGACAGAGGGTTTCCACTCCCAGCTCTGCAATAAAGTCAGTGCAATAAAGTTTTTTCCTTAACCTTTTAAGATGTAGACTATTATCAAATTAGTCTGAATCTAACAGTGTATCTTGGCTCAGCTGAAGCAATTTTAAAAAAAGTGTATTTTGAATTGAGGGGATGCATGACCAATTAGTGGACCAACATTGCTTCTCCTTGGGCTGTACCTGAATAACCTAAAAGCTACCTGAGGCCAATTTGTACAGGGCATTCACCTCTCCACTCCCCCCCTTATCTTTGAATAACCCATTTAAGGTCTGAGAGAGATTTTTCCAGAGAGGGCTTTTTTGTTCTTTGTTGTAGAAGGGCGGAGGGACTGAGCAGTCAGCTGGCCACCTATTGGCTCTTCCAGTCCCCTGACCCCATGGTATGCTTGGAATGTATTACCCTTCTCCCGCACAGTCACAACCTGCCAGGTTTCAGGTTGAGACAAGACAAGAGTGAGAATGATGATTCTGGGGACCGCTTGGGAAGTCGCACAAACCCATCCACTTTTTAAATCGTCATGTTTAGCCTTCAGCAGCGAAATCTTCCTTAATTTTAAGATGGTCACTTCTGTGACCCAAGGGGAAACATTTAATACCTCTGACTGATGAATGTTTAGTCAGAGTTGAAGTGCGTTTGCTTTCCCAGCTCTTTTCTGTCTAATTCAGTGGCCTGAGGCCATGAAAGTCAGCCACTTAATTTGACGGGGCCTTCCCCGTTTTGCAGGTACAGATTAAATGAGTCGACCTGCTGTAAGGTTAGAGACGCAAATATTCTCATGTTCAGTTTGAACATGCACGGGATCATGCTCTGCACATCTCTGAACCTCCTAGAACAACAACAACAACAACAAATCTTTTTTTTTTCTTTTTTCTTTTGTTTTGCAAAGTTAACATAACGTAGCAGATGAGATTGTGTGAATACTCGAAACATAAACTTTGTTCTGTTTTTTAAATACTGAATAGTCTATATTTATGTTATATATTTCTTTATACTACTCTAAAAATGTGAGTGTAAAAAATTGCTTCTTTGGAAATAACTGGCAGTGATTAAATTCATGTCAGTTACAATGGATTCCAATGGGAGCAGATTTCACAAATCAAATAGTATGAAAATATTCATAAACTGGTCTTTTTGCAAGCCTTTTTCACGTACACACAGTATAATGTATTTGGTTGTAAGCTCTAAGTATACAGAATTGTGGCAGAATAGTGTCAGCACTATTGTGTAATACTCAAATGTTAGATTTTGGTATCATATCACTTCAACTGGTAACCTAATGTGTTATATGCCAGGCTAGAGCTTGGGCTAATGTAAATGATGCAGGTGGGTATGTCTAACCTGGCAGTGGTCCAACATTCCCCCTGACAGAAATGCGAGTGGTCTTTGTCTCTGAAGTAGGCCTTTCAGTGTCATGCCACAGTGAAACACTTTCAGATAACAATCTTCAGTGGTGTCCATTAGACCCTCATATGTGTATTACAGGAGAGCCAGCTGGAGATTGTTACTGATATGTACTACATATTTACTGTGAGGGTTTTGTCCTAATGCGCTATTATATGGAGAGTTTTAAAATATGTACTGTAGCTAACTATAGTTAGTTAAAAATGTAATGCTGTCTCTCACCAAGTTAATGCCTTGTGAGCTGCATGAAATACTCTATATGTAATAAAACTGAAGATGATGTAAATCCATTTTGTATTTACAGCATTGTATTACATAGATATTAATATTTTACCATTTTCTCATAATGTGATTTGTTTATGATTCCATGGTTTTTATTGTTTTTTTCCCAATAAGACTCTCTTTACAAAAGGATTATAAGTTGAAACTAACAGGCTTAATTTACGGTTAATAAATCTTTTCCCGATGCTGCACAGATAATTTATATGCACAGCTTTTGTGTTGCCAGGTTGTAAAATCTCATTTGATTGCTTTGACACCTTCATTCTAAAAAGACAGTCTGTACCACCATCCATTCATTAACATTTTAGTAACACCTATGATTACAGACTTGATTATTTAAAAACAAACTAAATGTAATGAATGGCTTGTTAATATTTCTAACTGCATACATTAAGGCTAAAGGGAGAGACCCATGAACATACACACCTGTCAATGGAACTGGCAACCCAAAATTTATCTTAATAGCTTATGATATATGAAGCATTGGTGAACAGACTTTATTAAGCATTAATAAATCCATTAGTTAGCGTGAGATTGACAGGCGGATTGGTGCAGCCTCTGCAGTTATGCGGTCGGTGTACCGGACCGTCGTGGTGAAGAAGGAGCTGAGTTGAAAGGCGAAGCTCTCGATTTACCGGTCAATCTACACTCCCACCCTCACCTATGGTCATGAACTTTGGGTAATGACCGAAAGGACAAGATCGCGGATACAAGCGGCTGAAATGAGTTTCCTCTGCAGGGTGGCTGGGCGCTCCCTTGGAGATAGGGGTGAGAAGCTCAGTCACTTGGGAGGAGCCGCTGCTCCTTCGCATCGAGAGGAAGTCAGCTGAGGTGGCTTGGGCATCTGTTTCGGATGCCCCCTGGACGCCTCCCTAGGGAGGTGTTCCAGGCATGTCCCACTGGGAGGAGGCCCCGGGGAAGACCCAGGACACGCTGGAGAGACTATGTCTCTCGGCTGGCCTGGGAACACCTCAGAATCCTCCCGGAAGAGCTGGAGGAAGTATCTGGGGTGAGGGAAGGTCTGGGCATCTCTGCTTAGACTGCTGTCTCTGTGACCTGGTCCCGGATAAGCGGAGGAAAATGTATGGACAGCTACAAGATCTCATTAAAGTGCAAGTTGTCCACAGTGACTGGCCCTAATCTTTACGCTGTATCCAATCAGTTGGTAATTTCATGAGTTGCATTTTGTGTTGCAGCAGAATGAATGACGGCCTCTAATAACATGTTGAAATGGATCCCAGAGGGACCTCGTGCCTCCTGCTAATCTCCACAGAGGAGATTCTGCACGGTGGGGCTTTCATAGGAAATACCTGCAGTGAAGACTGTTTCTGTCTTAACAAAAGTGTAAGAGATCCCCCTCCTCTCCTTTGCTTGTACAAATGCCCTCAAACAGCATGGAAAAGAAGCTGGTATAGCAGGCCTCTTGGCTAATGAGGGCTACCTGCGGCTAGAAACACTGTATGCTTCAATAGCTTTCCCTCTTCTTGCCATTTTTCATCTTTGAAGGGAGAAATGATACTGAAGTACTGGTTTACCCTTGGTATGTGAATGTGGAATTCAGTATATGCAGCAACTTGTCCTTAACAATACAAAATGTGCAGAAAATATTTGATAAAATGCCTCCTATTATGTAGTTTATTTATGAATAAAAATGATAAGATTACATGTATGAAATGTAAAGACAAACATCTTCTTCAGTTGTGTCCCTTGGAAGTTTTCCAAGCCTTAGCAGGTAAAGACGGATGTTTCATGTTCACACCTGCACTGCTTTTATATAAGCTGATTAATACCTCACATATTACTCAGCTTGAAAACTTGGCACGACGCAGGTACGCTAACAGTGAGGCTGTCTCCTCCATTATAGCTCTGAGGTAGTCCACCTGTAACCCACCCCCCTCGCTTTACATACAGCTGGGGTCAAAATGTTAATGGAAGTGCTGTTACTGATACTGTGAGTCTCCTGTGAATTCTGCTATGTCTGTAGGATGTGAGGCTGCAGGATAGATGTGTGCTGCTGTGGTGCCGGTCTGAGAAACATGTGTCCAGGCTTGGTCCAGCTGTGTGAATGTGTGACAATGTATATGTGTATGTGTGTGTGTGTATTTCTGTTTGTATTCGTACATTTGTGTGTATTTTCTCCCTGTCAGTTTGGTAGATAGCATGTTTGTGTGCGTGTTAATCGTGTGTAGCAGCGATGTGCTGTCTGAATCTGCAGCAGTGGGGGAGCTCGTCTGACATCATTCATCCAGCGACACCTGACACTGGGTGGGCATGTTTAGCAGGCCAACCTACGGACATGAGGCAAAATAACATTGTCCTTGTCAGACAAGGTTTCACTCGTTGCTAATGAAAAGAGAGTTAGTTTATTATCAGGGGGCAACCTGCCATGTTTAATTTGTCACACTGGGTCCAAATGAGTTTGCTCTCTCGTTACTGTTTCACCAATGGCAGATGGTGGTCTTCAGACAGGATGTTTGTCCAGCTGAGATACCCTGATAGACTGTTGTTTGTGTGTCTTTGAAAAGCACAGGTGCAGACTAATATTTTATTTCTTTATTCTGTTATTTCAGGCCATATCCTCCTTTGATCAACACTTCCATATGTTTTCGTGACTAAACTACCATTTTTCACACTGATGCCAGCATTTCATTTCCTCTAGTTCACATTTTTATGCATACTCAGTGTGCCTGTTTGTCTAAAATCACCATCAACAGCTGCACTGTGAAAGTCTTACAAAGGCTGAAGACTTGACAGAGATGAGAGGGCAAGGTGAAAAAAAGGTCTTGGCCCTGAAGTCATTTACAGTCAGTGAAGAGAAGTGTGACTGAAAAAATAAGTGATGAAAATGAAACAGGACTGTGTCCTACCAGGTGGACTGCTGCTTTGGTGAATCACAGTTTAACCACATCTGGTTTCAGAGGTGTGCACTGACTTGCTAGGTGTGTCTACAGTTCATAGCTAACTTCCTTTCACTCCGTGCTTTTGTTTGCTTTGTTAATAATTTACAACATTTGACGGTTAGTATAGTGAAGGATTTGTTTGAATATAAGAGTTACATTGCAGCCTATTTCGTGTTGTAGGAATGCAGATGTAGAATGTGGGTTATTTTGTGAGATGATGGTTGTCATCCAAATTCACAATTCTGCTGTAACTAAACTGACATAATAAGTTATAAAGTTCTTGTTTTACAGCAAACTGGAAAATGTCGTTCAGGTGCTGTGAGGGCAGGCCCATGTGACCAACGCTTTTTCTCTTTCAGCAGGTTGATGTATCACTGTTTGCTCAGAGAGGACTCATCTGTATGCCATGTTCTGTATGTGCAGACACGTTCTCAGTGTGTTAACAACTAGGCGTGCTTACTGTGAATTGTCCGATAGCAATGTGCATGCTCACCACCCCCCCCCCACCCCCCCACTGCTTTGTGAGAGACCTTCCTGAAAGTACAAAGAACTGGATTTATTAGACTGCCATTGTGATACAGTGAAGCCCTGCTGGATGCAGAGCAGTTATAGAAGGGAAATAACAGCAAGCACACTCATCACATGACTGCATGTGCCCTCATAGTCAGCAGGACCTCACTGAAATATGCCATGTCTTTCATATCAACCATCCTCTCATCTCTCAGTGAGGTCCTTACATCATTACAAGAGCATAAAAAGATCTCAGCCACGGTCTGCTCTTGTCCTCTTGTGCTTAATTCAATCTGCAGATTGAGTCGCTCCATTCAATATTGTCTCCATTTATTTGCTTAGCGGGTCTAAGTGGCAAGGTTTCCCTGGAATCAATATGACTTGCCTGTAGTGCAATGGTGGGTGCAGTTTAGGTGAGTGTGTTTGTGTCTGTTAAACAGATTGTGTCCACAGCATGATTAAACCTTATCCTATATGCAGTTTGGTTTATTCTTTTCTATGCTTCAGCAAGCAGGCGTATCTAATTACACAGAAAAACTCAACTTTGTCCCTATTATGACAGGGATGCTGGTAAGCTAAATTATTAGTTATGTCTCACTAATATTCGTCACCCACAACCATCTGCACATGTGACAGCCCCTCCTTTCAGCTTATTAACTCCATGTACAGCTGTTTGAAGGCAGTCGGTATGTGTTTCAACTTTAGTTGGAGTGGCACACTTCCACTCAGGTTCAACAGGTTGCAAGGTCTAAATCTCGCACAAGCTATACAAACTATTACAAAATCATTTGTGCACAGACTAACTGTTGGAGTGATGGAGATGGAGACATTATTGGCCTACATTTGATGCTCACTGTTCTCTTTAACCTCTGTCTTCTCTTCACATCACTGAGCCTCCTCAGCACTGTTCATTTCCACCAATCCTCCCTCTCTATCCTCATCAACCAACACCTTGTTACCAGGGGCAACATCTACGTGTGACTACCTGTTTCCAATGGTCCTGACAAGAGTAGCCTGACGCATTACATTTTTAATTGCTGAAGGCAGCTGGTTCGTGTAATTATGCCAGATTCTGCTTTAAGGACCCACACCCTGTGGAGGATTTGTACACTGTGCCATATATACAGACTTGAACAAGGAGTGAAATTGTGGGAAAAAATAAAATAACTTTTCTAGAGTAATTACATTAATAATGACTTCTTGCTTTTTGCTTCAAAGACTTGCATGATGCAAGTGCAAAACAGGCCCTGAGGTCCTTAAATGTGAAGCAGAAGTTTTTTTCTTTTTCTCTACCCTGAGGGCCGCAGCCGCACCCTGTGACAAACAGGTTGTCCTGAACCTTATCTGAAGAGGTGATCCATAACTTGTGAAGTTGACATACTCAAACTCTCTTGCCACAGCTATAATATTTAAAAAGCACATTATCCACAGAGAGCCAGAAGTTCTAACTTGGTCTCCTTGTCACCCTCTTTCTCTCACTTCCCCATTTTTAAATATTTATTCTTCTTGAAATTCAAAGCAAGAGCCAGCAGGGCGAAAAGCTGTGTGCCAGTTTCGAGACATATGTCATGTGTCTTATCACACTCCTGTGCCGACTGGGCTCAGATGAAGATGAATGTACTCTAAATAAGACATTTTGATATTCTGTAAACACTGGCCCTGCACATTGTCTCTTGTTAATGGTGCAAAAGCCTGAGATGGAGAGAAAATGTCATCCAAAAGGGTTTAGTCATTTTTAATTAAGTTGGGTTTCCTGGTTTCAGTGCTGTTGGTGTTATTCTGAGTCAGAGGCGGTCAGGTGGGGAGTGGAGGGTGAGAGCCTGAGAACTTAATTTTAATTAACTACCAAAGAAGTACATGTGCTTTGTTGAGGGCCTCATAGACGAACGTCTGTTTACCAAACTATTTTCTCTTTTTTCTCTCCTGTGAGGGAGGAGCGATCAGCCTTTTTTTCTGACCGCTCCTCGCTCCTCCTTTCCATCACTCCCTTGCTTTTCCAGTACCTCCTCCCCCTCCTCTGTTTGTCGGTGCTGTCAGGAGCCTTGGTGAGCAGTAGTGATTAAGGCGCCCACTAGATAAGATGACCTCTGTTTGTTTAACCGAACACCACTGATACAAATGTACAGTTCATCCAGCTCCCTTCTTATGAGAGTTTTTTACCCCAGGTGTCAAGAATGCAGCTGGCCCCACCTTGGCTGGGTGTGTTTGCCGCAGTAAATGTTTGGTTTAGCCAGCCGTTTGGATCACTTGTTAGGCAGAGGAGCGAATTTTAACATGTCCACAGAGTAGGAATGCAGCCGCCGGTTGCCCCCCCCCTTCCATTCCCTTTCCTTCCCTAGGCCTGTTTATGAGGAGGTGATGAGCAGCGAGGGAGATAGAAGGAGAGCACACATTGTTGCAGTCGGAGCAGGACAGGAAATGAGGTGTGTTGTCATGACCGAGTCAACTCTTGGTAACTTGGTAATGAATTGAGAGGACTTTCCTTTCAAATCCCCTCAAAGAAACTAACAAACAGGTGGTCATCAATAAAAGGGAAACAGCCAGCCTGGCCCCAAGTTAATGAAAAACCAACTACCAGCCCCTCCAAAACTCTTTTTTAACATTTTATATTTAATCAGTCTCATGCCCAGTAACTTTCCGTAGCCTTGTTTTCTCTATGATGTTTCGAGGCAACTAAAGAAAGACAAATTTTTTTCAGAGTTGTGTTTTTGTGTTAATTTAAGGTAATACAAGTAGGATTATCCTAAACAAACAACGTCTAGACCAATGCGAAGACCCCTCTGGATCATCACTTTTGACCCACTAGAAGTGTGTGGCGTCTTAAAGCTGTGTCCTTACTGTATGTCAAACTTGGTGGCATCACTCAGCAGTGTTGAATTTCCAAAAAAAAAAAACAGGTATAAACCCATGTTGAGCTCATGAAACAGTAGGACAACTGTGAGTATGTTTGTGAAATCGGGTTGGAAGTCTTTTCCACCAGATTAGCTGCAGCAAGCACTCTGCCAGCCAAGGTTTCCCAAGCCTCAAATACGTGACAATAGTGTTGGACTATGCGCCCCAGTTCTTCATAATTATTTTCTGTGTGAGCAAAGTTCACACCAACTGGCCTCTTAAGTGTTTTATAACAGTCTTGCTTACACTCTGGGTTGACCTCTTTCTTCTTTCTCCGTCTAAATGCTTTGGGAATGTGGTTTGGTTTTCCCACAAGAATGGCTAACCTTGTGAGTGAGTATTTTGAAACTCTCTGCACCATTTACAGCTGCAAAACAGTTTAGGTGGCCATGAGTACTCATTTAATGGCTATGTAAGTAGAAAGGTGAATTATGCATGCAGAAAACACACACACACTGGCTTTTAGTGTAAAGCCTCTTCTTCCTGCCCTGTGGCCCTGCTTACATTTTTTGTAGTATGGGAGCACATGTACACTCATGCTGTACATTAGAGAATGGGCCTCCACACTCACAGTGGGGCCCTGTGGCCCTGGTCCTCCACATATCTGTCAGTCCCACTAACTACCACAAACCTCTGTGGAATCTCAGATGCTGTCCACATTACTGAATGATTACCTGCACCAAAGCCTCTTCCTCCTGGTCCACTGGAAAAACCTGGCCTGTCAGAGGCCGTCTTGGCTCTTCTTGGTTGTCATCACTATGGCAAGATAATTGATTCATTGCTAATAAAGATCATCTGGTAGCGGAAAGAGGAGATAATTGTACCTTTCTGTTTCATGTGATGCAGACCTGGCTGGAGGATGCCTGTTTTCCATGCATGTGTGGAAAATATTCAGTGTAAAGCTTTCATATTTTATTGTTAAAGAAAGAGGCGTTGTGGTTGAAATTACCTCTCAAACTTGTTGTAATGAGACTAGATAAGATTAAAAGTTGTGCCACGATTCCTGAATTAAAATTAGAAATTTTGTCATGTCCCAGATGGTCAAATCGGTAATGGGGTGATCTAAGGTCATCAGTGGAAACATACTCACATGACTGACTTTTATGGAAAGACAAACTTTCTGAGCCTGTTCATGTTCAGGTGACACATCAAAGAGATAATGTTTTTTTTCTGGGCTCTTGAGATGTTATCCTGATTAGATCGTAAGTATGTATGGGGGCATTTTGTCTGTGTAAGGGTGTGTGTAAATACAGAAAATGGTGGAGTGGTGCCGCCTGGTATACAGTAACATGAAATCCCACCACATAACCTGTGAGTAATGTGTAAGCAGCTAAAAAAGTAAATAGTACTAGTGCAATATTTTTTTCATGTTAAATCTAAGATATCAAGTAGCTTGGTATGTCTCATTTTTCCATCACGTCTTACCTCTGAGAAGACAAAGGTCTATCAAGTTGGAACAAAGAAAGGTTGACTCATGAGAAACATTTTGATTTGAAGGCACAGTGACCTTACAGTAAGGATGTATTTTCAAGTCTACACCCATTATCTCTATTTATTATCAGTGCGTGTAGGCCCTTGCAGTTGATATGCCTACATGCTTGACTAACAGCTTGACTCACCATTTTTCCACTTTCCACTGCCAGTAAGTGTCAAACCAGCTTTGCATGACCACTTTCAGATGGTTTGAATGAATAGAAGCTTCTGTACATCGACTATATTACTATATGCTTTTGTTTCCCACATAATACAGCAGGCCACATGTCACACACAATGAAAACAATGTTGTCGGCACCTCCTGCCTACAAAGTGGAGCTAATAAATCTTGTGCTGACAGTAAATAGTGTGTCCGAGCACAGAGCCTTGTAGGGGGAGTAATCCCTCTACTTCAAAGTTCTGTGGTTTGTTAAAAGGTGCTGATGTAGGGAGTGTCTGGGTGAGTGGACAAAAAGATCCAGGTCCATCACAGAGGAGCTGGTTTGTGTGTCTGTGTGTGCCCAGACTTGTCACGGGTCATGCTCTGACTGCTCCACTTTTTCCACTTTTAATTTAAAGGTCACGTGAACCGGCTCGCTCTTTGTGTGTGTGTGTGGAGCTAAATACAAACTCAGTGTCTAAGGTGTCATCATTAATAATTCATACACTTTATTAGGCCAAAGCATTGTGCCAATTGCTCCTAAAGCAAGATGCTCACATCAAAATGTTCTGCAACTTAAACACTTTTTCCTTTGTTTAGACTAGAAGGATTATCTGAAATAATCTGATCAGTTTTTTTATTTTGCTGCCACTGTCTGACACCATGACAACGCTCTGACATAATCTATTGATCTAAATCTGTCTCTGCCTTTCTTTCTGTCTGTCTGTCTGTCTGTCTGTCTGTGTTCAGGCTTCTCGTAGGAGCGCCCAAAGAGAAAGCTTTTGAATCTCTACGAAATGTGAACGAAACAGGTGCTGTCTACTACTGTCCCATTACAACAGACGCCACTGACTGTTCCAGAATGGACCTGGTCAGCAAAAGTAAGCATGTTGCAGAGCTCTCAGGTGGGGTTTGGTATCTGACAGGAGGAATGCAGAGAGGAAGTATTGTAACAGAGTTTTTGTACAGGGGATTACAAATACATAAGGATTTACAGTTTTAGCTATTCAAATGTTTTTATGAAGTATTCTTGGCAAACCATCAGTTTTTTTGTGTGGACCAAAGTGGTGAACAGACTGACAGGCCAATAGAGTGACACTCCCACCTCTAGAGACACTACAGTTCCCATAATTCAGCCCACCAGCACATTTTCTTCAAGACCTTCCCCGTCAGGTTAACATATCTTTCAAACATCCAACAACAACATAGTAATTCAGGCGGTCCGTTATAAAATAAAAATCTGCTCCCAATCCAAGATAACTCTGATGACATTATCAGGGGTTACTTTATTAGAGCCATGGAAGATATTATACAAGGGTTTTCACAGGCAGCATGGTACTCCCTATGACAAATAAACTGACCTATATGTTTCACTTTAACCTGTACAGGTTACTGTAGAGGATTTCCCTAATTGCTGACTGTAAATAATAACCCGCAGATTATAATCAGCTAACTTCCTCTTTATTCACTGGGGAAGGAGTAAGTGTGTCATACAGTCTCAGAGTCTAAATCCCCAGCCTCTCCTATAGCATTCACCATCATTTGGTGCACCAACATTATGAGCTCCAGGATATGAAACTCTGAAATCGCATCCTTTCTTAATTGAAGGTTATTAACTTATAGACTTACTGCTCTTCTACCTGGAGGTGAATAGGCCCCCCAGAGGCTAAAAGTAAGAACCATAATAAAAGGATTCCTCATCACTTTTGATGTTGAGGTCGGAGTGACTGTTAAAGCATTTTTGTGGTGAATATCTGTCAGGGCATGATCCAGGTTTGTTTTCCTGTGACTGTTATCACCATAATTATGTTTTCCATATAATGGGTGATTGGACACAGCTGACTATGGACTTTGCACTGAGACATGAACTAAGAGTGGAAATCTGTTAATGGGTTTTGAAAGAAAATTAAATAAAAGACCAAATAGGTCACTAATCTGGATGTTAAATTGTATTTTTAAGTTAAATTGCAACTTTAACGTAGTTCTGACCATCCGCAGCACATTCATCTGAGATGGTGGAGGGCATGTGGCTGGGTGTGACAGTGGCCAGCCAGAGAGACCAGGTGGCGGGACACGTGCTGGTGAGATGACATGCTGTTTTATTCTGTTAGTCAGTGTCACAGGTGGCATATTATGTCTACAGTAACAGTTTATTGTAGCGTGCAGATAAAACCCAGGGTGCAGGGTGAGATAAAACCCCTTGTATTTTTGTATTATTAAGTGAAACAGATGACACCGTGTGCCTGCTGCAATATTTACTGCATCATGCAGCCAACGGATGTTACTCAGAACGCACCCACACAAGACAGAATGACACATGCAGGTAGGAAATGCCATGTAGAGTAATACTAAAATCACAGTCATGAGTAAGATATTGTATTTTTCCATTTTTTTGCCTTTAATATGATTCATAGAGGACACTGCTAAATGAACCCTTATAACCTTTCCATTTGGTTCATTTTAAATTACCTTTTAGGATTATACATCTGGTATTACTGGAAAATTCAAAGGGAGCTGTAATTTCTTATTTTAAACCAGTATTTAAGCCAGTGTTAGATTTTTACAGAACTGGTGGTTTTCATTTTTATCACTTTGTAGATACAGTACATGGTGTTTGTTTGGCATATTTTTTTACATTTCTATCCTATTACATGGGAGCATCGTGCTAACGTCTTACATTGTTTGTACAAGAAACTATGTCTGGCTCTCAAAAACAGCAAAAAACTACAAAAATGTTTTGAAGTTTCTAATGCAAAAAGGGTCATATACTGCTATAATTACCAAGTAATGACTTACCTTTTTTCTTTTATGGTTATTTAATTTACTTTTAAAAGTTTCTTCTATCTCAGCCATTGTTTTTTTTTTTCATGCACACTATGCAGCTTAATAGTAATACTAGATCTGATTATCAGAAGAGGTTGCTAGATTTGACACATTAAAAGTTAGAGCAATTTTACAATCCAGGACATCCTAGAATACACACTCTTCTCTTGCGTCTAGGCATGCGGGCATCGCTATGTGAAGATCAAACAAGTTGTCACACAGGAACAGTGGCGGATGATAGGAAAGTGCTACGTCAGGGGTAACAATCTGACCTACGACTCCTCTGATGAGTGGCAAAGTTACAGTTACGAGGTCTGCAACCCCAACAATGACATGGAGCTTGAGGGCATGTGCAACATGGGCATCTCAGGTGGCATGACGGACACTGACGTCTACATCGGTGCGCCAGGCAGCTACATGTGGCAAGGTGGGCAACGAAGAGTTAACACCAGAAAGAGTGGATTTTATTTCTTAACGCTGAAGTAATGGGCTGGTTTTACAGACAGGGATTAAACCCTGTGCATGGCTGCCAAATTCTTGTGTCCCAGTCTAACACTGGAATTATTCTCTGTTTGGGAAACCTTTCCATTGTGCATGAAGCAGACATAATATTGTTGTCTAATTCTGCTTTGTTATAAAGGAAATGTTCATGTGACGTGGAGAGATCCAGATCCGGTCAATTCATGGGACTCTGCGAACAAGATGTTTGGACAGCTGAATAAAAGATACAGTTATATGGGTATGTCTCTGCATCATATCATTTATTTCATTCAATCCGAATTTCATGCTTTTAATGCCGATTAAATCTCCCACAGTGGATGAATATCTGACTGTCAGTATAAATGTCAAAAGAACCAAAAATGGGAAAATGATATTTATTAAGATGGTTTTCGGTTCAGAATAATCTCAGCTTTTTTTAACAAATGTCAGATGACAATTTAACAATAGATCTTTCCTCTGCAGGTTATTCAGTTCTTGAGGAGAAAAAGCTGCTGAGCCTTGACGATTACACGGTGGTAACAGGGTCTCCCAGGGAGGAGTCCAAGGGCTCTGTGACGTTCGGGACAAAGGGTGACCAAGACATCAAGTCGGTGCTCGTCATTCTCGGGGAACAAGTGGGCTCTTACTTTGGGAACAGCCTGGCTGTCACCGACCTCAACAATGACAAGTGCGTCACAGCATACCACACTGAAAAATTGATTCCATCATTTCTTATTTGGTACAATTAGAACAGAAGGCCCCCCATAATGCACTTGATGAGACTACTGCTGGGTGTCTGAAGGACAAGGACTAAGTTCAGATGCGTAAAATGCCCTTTGCCATGTTAGGAATCAAATAGAGTATTTTTTATTTATTATATCCTTGGTTTGCGAACAATCACAAATTGAAATCTTTAATTGAATTCTAACTTGTGTCCTCCAAATGAACAAAAACCAGTCTATCAAGATATTTAGCATTTTCCAGTGAAGACGACCAAAAAGAATTGCGCATGACAGCCCATTAAGCTGCATATGAATCCAAATTCACAGATGGAAACGGAGGGAAGCACAAGTGTTATGTCTGCATTTGTCAATGGATTATCTGTGACTGTACCTTGTGCTTTGTGCTAAGATCATGCTCAAATGCGCTGCAGCTATGATCTGCCCTGTTATGTGAAGAATGCATGACACTGATATATGAATGAGCTAAGATGAGAGAAGAAAACCTGTCCTTTCAGCAGCTGAGATAAGGTGTTCATCATGACATCATGGTGAAATCATGTGTCTCCCTTAATGCATGAGTGAAAACCTATTGAGTCTATAGGAACATGAATACATACATTTGAGACACAAGGAATATGATTATCAGTAATGTTCATGGTCATATTTAGAATGTCCTCTTCTGCTATGTATGTTTGCATATTACAGATACTTATGGATATTTTCTTTTCCTATTACAGCTGGAATGATCTGATCGTGGGTGCCCCATTTTACTTTGACCGCATGAAGGATGAGGGAGGAGCAGTGTATATCTTCATGAATGAGAATGGATCTTTCCAAAAGACTGCCGGAATGGTGCTGAAGGGCCCTACTGGATCTGCATTCGGCTTTGCAGTGGCCCCTATCGGTGATGTCAACCAGGATGGATTTCAAGGTGCGACTCTGAACACAACATTTGTTTTACGCTGACAGGGGACGAATAAAATAAAGTAAATGCTTCATGGCAAATAAGTTAAAAAAACACAGCTTCAAAACACCAAAAGGCAAAATAATTGCAATTAAATAGCAGGTATATCTATAAAAACAAAGTGATGCACTCAGTGAGATGCTGGCCTCTGGTTAAAGTCCATTTTATGAAGTGCTTCTGTTATTTTGACTACCCGTTACAAGTTGGTACACAACTACTCCGCTGTGAAAAGACTAGAACTTTATATTAGATTAAAGCTACAGTTGAGAGGAAGCACCACTAAGACTGTGTGTGATGTCTTTTATTGCTAAGCAATTACACACATAATAACACATAGTAAACATAATGTACTGTGCTGTATTTCAGAATACTTACAGATGTACAAAATTGCTACTGCTGGGAATTTACTAATCTTTACATAGTGCTATGCTGCCACCTAGAGGGATAATATATTACATACACTGACCTTGCCTTTGCAGGGTTTTTACTTGTGATGATAATGTTAATATTGTTGTTAATATCTGCAGACTTTGCGGTTGGAGCTCCGTTTCATGACACCGGAAAGGTCTACATATGGATGGGAAGTAAAAAGGGAATCTCACAGGAGCCCAGTCAGGTAAGAATTGACTTAAAAACCCCGGGATGCACTTTAAACATAATATGAAAGGGCCCAGATTTGATCTGTTGGTCTCCCATGTGTCATCGCTGTCCTCTGTAGGTGATTGAGGGTAAGTCTGTAGGAAGTGGAGGATTCCAGACCTTTGGCTACTCCATCAATGGAGGCATGGACATGGATGACAACAGTTATCCTGACATCTTAGTCGGCTCTCTGGACGACCGCATAGCCCTGCTCAGGTCAGACACATGGCATTGCTGAATGAAAACTTCTTTAGGCAGTATTTTTAAAACGTAGTTCTTAGTGACATTATGGAAGGACCTAATTTTCATCAGGAAAAGGTCACAGTTACAAGAGGGACATTACAAGTAAGATATTTTGTAAGCTTTTGTTGCAATTGATGGTCTCATTTTCAGGGCTCGACCAGTCATCCACTTAAATAAGGACTTTAGTGTGGAGCCAAAGATTGTGGACCCTAATCAGTGTTCTAAAAATACACCATGGTGAGTTGTCTCCTCAGAATACCTCATTCTGAAACTGGCTTATTCAATTTAGTTTGAAAATGTGTTAACTTTTCTTTGTGTTTAACAGCATTATGGCGACTCTGTGCATGTCTTTCACTCTAAGCAATGGAAACAAAGACTTCAAGAAAAGTATCAGTAAGTGGTCCTCCTTTAAATAAATTACTGTTTTTTTTCCAATAACAAACCATGCAATGTATAAATGAATCAAAACGTTTAAAATAAAGGCCGACATTTTGTATGTTTAATGCATACAAACTGTGGAGGTACTGACTTATGTTCTTTAACATACTGTGCGTGTTTCTCCTCTGTGAAGCGGTGAAGTACACAGTGGAGGCCGACATGGAGAGGAGGAGAAGCCCTCGTGTTCAATTTCTGGATAATAATGATGAGACATATACTGGCCTACTGGACCTGCCATCTTCCAAATCTAAGTGTCATACTCTGAAACTATATGTGGAGGTAAGGTCTTAATACAAATACACTGTATTATGTAAATGCACCTGAGTGTGTGTGTGTGTATATGTGTTCTTTCTTTACTGCTATGGCCATTTCAATCGTTTTATTTGAGAGGGAGCTGTTGCCCAACGACGATGTACTTGTTAAGACTAACATACGATTCTTGTATGATTCCACAGCAACCTGTGAGGGACAAACTGGAGCCAGTGGTCTTTTCCCTCAACATATCCTTACATGAACAAGAACCTAAATCTGCACGTTCCCTGCAGAACCTGGACTCCTTCCCGATTCTCAGCCAGGAGCAGAAACTCTCTCAAAGAACTGAGGTATGGCACACTGCATTCGTTAATCACTCTTTAAATATTTAAAATGTTAAATAGTAAAGTACATGTACATGCGATAGTGTCCCTGTAAGGTATGAAATAAGATTATTTGCTCCATTTCTGGCAGATTAACTTTCAGAAGGAGTGTGGCTCAGACAACAAATGCAGCAGTAACCTGCAGTTGACAGCCCAATTTGTTGACACAGAGGAGAAGCCTTACCCCAGGTGAGGAGAAATTCTGAAAAATGCTTGGAAACTTACTTGATTGATAAGACCATATTCGGTGCAAGTCATTTTTACTGCTGTGTCCAGGCAGGGCAAATTCCAGGTGCTTCAGTTCCAGAGGAACATGAAGATAATAAATTTGATGGTCGAAGTGACCAACTTTCCTGATGGGGAGAAGTTGGCTGAAGACGCCCACCAGGCCATGCTCAATGTCACCATTCCCGACACGCTGACATACTCCGGTGTCAGGCGGTTGACGGTACGTCCACTGGAGGGCAGCAGACAACTGAGAAATGCCCATTTATGATTTATTCCCTGATTCTATGTGTTGAATTACACTGTTTTCTTTGTCTGTCGTCAATATATAAAATCTGTCAATATATATAATCAATATATAGTCTTGCAAATGCATCTCCAGTCACTTGTATTGCCAAATTTAATCCTTTTTTTTGCTTTCTTAATGTGCTGTGTGTTCAGGTCCACAATGTGCAGTGCACAGTGGAAGACACAGTGATTTGTGAGCTGGGGAATCCACTTAAAGGCAATGAGAAGGTAAGTTTGAATAATTGTGATTGAATTTCTCTCTTAGATTTTTTTTTCCTCTGATGAGATGGGTCTGACACTTGTCATTCTCTTGTTTTCATTATCAGGTGTCATTTGTCCTCAAGTTTGAGACGTCAGGCATCAGTCTGACCACACAAGAAATTCAGTCGCAGCTGCTTCTTTCAACGTAAGTGGTTAACATTTTTATATCATTGTATTTCCTTTATATCTAAGACACGGGACCAAGGGTTGATTCCACAGTACAGCATTTTGAAGCTTTCTGTAGTAGTATTTTTGTTTTTAATTTAGTGCAAAGTTAAACTTCCCTCATAACTGTTAGTAGCTAATGAGCATCTAACAGTATAACTGGATATTTCAGTGGTACATAATGTCGTAACAAGGCCTGTTTCTTCAGTCTTAGTGAGCAGAATGACCTACAGCCGGTGCCTGTGACCCTGCTGATTGAAAACACCATCTTTCCCGCTTTCTCCATGTGAGTCCCATTATGTAACAACTCATGACGTACTGTATTTACAGTAAAGAGCAGAGAAACGTCACGTCACATTATCTCCACGTTGGCTGTTAGCTTCCACAATCATTTCTAACTCTCACCCTGTCCAGAGCAAACCCGGTGGTGAAAACACAGTTCGGTGGGACAGTGATGGGCGAGTCAGCCATGGTCAACACCAGTGATGTGGGCAGCCTGGTGGAGTTCACCTTCAATGTGAGTCACCTCCACCACTCAGACTATATTATACCTCCAGGATTGTATATTGCATCTACAATATGTGTGCTACTCACCCACATTTCCCTCATCCCCACCCTGTCTTTGAAGCCGAAACTTTTATTCCCCAACAGTTTAATATTGCTGGAGGACGGGATTGTTATGTGAGCTATGGTTTGTGGTGTACGCCTGGCCAGGGGTGGTTACTATTTAGGGGTTACAAAGACACATTCAAGCCTCGACTGGTATTTCATGCCATCTGTTTGATTTTTACTGAAGTTTCCTTTTTTGTGACTTTTTTTTTCCACCTCTAGGTGGACATGATAGGAGAACCCCTGGGAGACTTGGGCACCTTGGCTGTGGAGTTTGAGTGGCCCTTTGAGGTACCCAATGGCAAGTGGCTGCTATACCTGACGAAGATTGTCGTTAAAGGGAAATCAGAGACAAAGTGTAACCCACCTGGAGAAGTTGTCAACCTGCTTAACCTGACCGTAAGGCTTTTTTTTTTTTTTTTTTTTGGGAGGACTTTGGTTCAGAGCCCTTCTCTCAAGAGCCGATCAGAGTGCATTGTATTGCCCTCGTTCTGTCGCTGCCCACCTTGAAACAGCGTCCAGATTGACACTTAACATGTCCTGTAAACCCGGAATAGATGCTGAGGATGCAGACTGTGAACACACATTTGATACATGTCATGCTTGCTACACCTAATCTCTCCTATCCCCATGTACTTTCAGCAACTTATCCGTGTCCACATCCATGACTTAGGCACATCCTAAATGTCCCATTACTGAAGAGCCGTAAACACAGTTCCATATAAGGAAAGAGGTCTTTAGTGAAAGGTCTGAACAAACCAAACAAGAACCTAAAGTCATACTAGCAGCTCTTTGACGCCATACAGAGGGACAGCTCCGCTTTGAGCTATGTGCTAATGCCAGCTTACTCGCAGTGACAGTGCTGACATACCTATATTTAGCAGGTAGTTTAGCATAACATTTCCCAATTGGCACTAAAGCCAGAGCTGCCATGCCACTAGCACATCTAATAACTGTGTGACAGTTTCTCACAGTTTAATATTGTTGATTTTACGGGGGAACTAGGCTGGCATAAAGCAACAAAATTCACTCAAGCCCTGCTGACGTTGAGTGTATTGTGCTGTTCACAGCGTTGTTACATGTGCTGTGCTTCATCCTGACATGAGTGTGAACCGAAGCAGTCAGAGCAATACGAGTAAATGCGAGTGGTAGAAAAGTGGTGTGAAAATGGTCTCCGAGCCAAACCACAGCTGTTCAGAAATACATTTTGGAAAAAAACGTCTGTGTCGCCACATATAAACCTCACGGAGCTCTAAATAGAAAGTCAGAATGTGTGCGGCCTCAATATACAGTGGAAATGACAATGCTATTCTGAGAAGAATTTGGTCATGTCTTTATCAAAACCAGTCATTACCACGAGCCTTCTGATGTCATGTCTCTGTCTCCTCTGCTTCCTTATTTCATTTTCCCTTCTTCCCCTCTTGTCCTCCAGTTGTCCGAGAGTGGACGAAAGCGTACTAAGCGTCAGATTGCGGTGGATGATGATACAACCCAGCCACACATTATTGAGCCACAGGCAGCCATCACACTGCTCACTCCTCGCAAGGAGAGCTACCTGTTGGTAAGACATGGATCAAGCCCGTTCATGAATATCTACATTTCTTTAGAGTAGAAACTCATATAAAGCGTGAAATCTAAATAAAATAAAGGATCGTGTATGTTTCACAAAGACCATGAATGTCTGCACCATATTACACCCAGCGGCTGCAGGGACTTTTCACTCTGAATCACAAATGTCAACCTGCTGGTGGGGCCAGAAAAAAAAGTCATGTGATTGCTGAAGTCAGTAGGATTCATCCTCGGGGAATGATGTATATCTGTAGCAAATGTCATGGTAATCCTTCTATGGTAATAGCTGCTGAGATATTTCAGTCTGATAGAAAATCTGCCATCCCTAGAGACACACAGTTAGTGTGGGTAGAAACCACTAGAAACAGCCTACTTTAAACCCTGCACTGTACTCTTTGAACTGGCTTTAACTATTAGAGCTGCTAGACTTTACGTTTTTTACAGTACACAGATGTTAATGGACATTTTCCAGACTGTCAAATCCATATTGACACAGCGTGCATCCTGAAAAAAAGGTAAAAATGATAATTGGTAATTGTCTGTGTTCATTCACTTGTTCAGTAGTTGTTCCCTCTCATTGTGTGTTGAAGGAATGCTCCGCGGGGACAGCGCGATGCGTGACATTTACCTGTCCACTGCTCAACATGACAGATTCAGCCAAAATTTATGTCCGGTCCCGTTTGTGGAACGGCACAATGCTAGAGGTCAGCTCACCACTACACAACCACACACACAAACACACACACACACACAAGCTTCTTCCTCTCGTGTCTTGCATGTTTATTACTCAGCTTTGGCAAGATTTTAGTCCAAATGCTGAGTATATTACACTTTGAGCTTTTATAACTCTTTAACTTCTTGTTGAAATTAAATTATTGTTTTGGTGTTGTGTATGTGTGTCCATGCAGGACTATTTCAACGCCCTGAGAGTTACAGTCAGAGGCCGGGCCACGCTGAAGCTCATTACAGATAAATCAAGCATCAGGATGGACCCACAGCCTACCATGGTGTGTGATGATGACAATGACAATGGCGATGATGACAATGACAATGGCGATGATGACAATGGTGATGATGATCTCACTCACCTCTCTCCACCTTTCTTGTAGTTCACAGTAGAAATAGAGCCAGTGGAGGGGGTGGAGGCACCGTACGAGCTCCCACTATGGATCATTATCTCTGCAGCTGTTGCAGGAATTCTACTCCTGGGAATAATCATTCTTATACTATGGAAGGTGAGACCAGCAAGCATTGCTGCACTGAATACACTCTTGCACATGTGTGTATTTCTTTGAATAGCTCAGAATCTTTCCATCTTCTCAGCAATCTTCTCTGGATGATATGATAGCTGTTGACCCATTCATCTGACTGAGCTATAAACTCCATGATGACATTAGTCTAACCTTTGACTTACCCCCTCCCCATGCACCCACCTCCTCCGCCTCCTACCCCAGTGTGGCTTCTTCCAGAGAGCCAGCAGGAGGGAAATGTATGAGGCCAAGGCCCTGAAGGCTGAGATGAAGATCCAGCCCTCTGAGACAGAGAGGCTGACTGAGGACTACTGAGGCCCCCAAGGGTCCCCCAACAGCACAAACCAGTTGGGCTTTTGGGTAACAACACCCCTAAAAATGGATTTTCTATGGATACTATTAATCACAGTGCTGAGCTTGGGGTGTGATTCAACTTGCTTACCACTTTCTCTTTGTCTTTTATGTCCGCTATCTACATTTATTTAACTTTGCCTCTACTTCCCTTTCAGGTTAATACTGTGCATTCTGTTGCTGATAATTCATACTTTATCCGTCCTCTTCATTCTTTATCTTTTAGCTAACCTGATTTTCCTCAGCCTATGAATCCTACATCTTCCTCTCAACCTGTCATTAATCCACGCTCACTGGCTGTATCCTCTTTAATGTCCCCTCCGTCTCTCTCTCCTTCCCCTCCAGCTTGGATTCTTCAAGCGAACCATCTACTACCGGATAATGCCAAAGCACCAGGGAGTGAAAATTCGCAAGGCTGAGCGCTATCAGTTCAATCTGGGATTTCAGCCTGAGGAGCCGCAGAAAAAGTACTGGATCACCAGCTGGACAGAGATGCAGCATTACTACTACTGAGGCCTTTACTATGGATGCTCACCGTCACACTGGTTTGACAAGGGCCAAACAAAGAACACTGGACTCGGTCGAGCCTCATGAACTTGACAGTCCATGGACCAATTGTGGATAGTGCATTAAATTTTTTTAAAAAACTTAAGTAGATTTTGACTTTTTCAGTGCAATATACTGAACACTTTGTTTCAGAGATTGTAATTTGTTAAGTATTTTTGATGAATGCAGTGCCGTTCATTGGAACCGGGCTTGCATTCAAGAGTAAATTGTAAATTATAGTACGTCGCAGGCTTTTATGCGCCGAACTTGGTGCATTTATGTTTGTGTTCCTTTTCATTTTTTCTTTCTGAATCCTCTGAACAGAGCTGCTGGTCATTTATCATGTTTATTTTCTCCATGTCTTTTTTCCTCTCTAATCAGAGGAATGCGACTATTGATTTTCTCTGTGGTTATGTACGTCTCTCCTTCTTTGTCCCCAGGCATCACTTTGTGGTCAGTGGTTGTATTCTATGTGAGGGTTTTAAACCTACAGCATTTGTTTTGGACATCACTTTCAGAAATGTACTTTGAATATGTTGACCAGCGTCTTTACTGTATGTGAATGTAAATGTCAGAAGCATCACGTAGGCGAGCGTCTCAAATGCAGTTATAATTGTGGCACTGACATCATATGCAAGAAGTGACTTGGGTTTTGGTCAGGGTGGGAATAAATACAGAGGTACGGAAAGCCCAGTTGGACATGTTGTAATTGCCCACATTAAATCCCACGACAGGAGTCATCCAAGCACCTCTGCAAGTAAAAAGCAGTAGCTTCTTTTCTGTATGTACATGTATTGATGAGATGATGGGAGAACACTTGATTATTATTTATTACACTGTCTTGTGTTATTACAGAAAGAACCTACCCGGATATCTTTGAAAAATATCACATACAGGGAGTCATGACACTGGATAGAATAATATACAGTATGTCTGTATGCCTTATAAATTGTACAGTGACAAGTTGCATTGGATTGACTATTTGAGCGAGTGCATATGTCACTGGCCTTTGTTGTTTCTGTCCCTAAGCTTTTTTTTTGTACGCGACAGTAAGCCGACACTTGGATTGTTTCCAAGCCATTGTGGCCCCCATTGAGGTCGAGCACTGCAGCACTGAAAGTAGCCTGGACCAAGAGAAGACAGTTATTGAACAGTCTCTGATGGGTGTTGCGTTACCACTCTAGTCCGTGTTACCTGAGAGCCCATGGGTTGTGACTGTGGCTACCACAGAGGCTCCATTGACTCTGTGAGTAAAGAGGAAAGGGCTGAAACCAATGCACAAACTCTGCTCTCTGTGGTGATGTTGTTCTTCTGCAGTTTCAATGTAATTAAATGGTTTTTAACAATCTCTGTAGCTTTAATGCCACCATCGTCATTCTGTGTTTTCCTTAATATCTTGTTTGAACAAAACAGGCAGAATACATATTTAATGTCTTTATTGTAGAAATGCAGAGGATCCAACAAAAAAAAGCTAAATCACATATTCAAACATGCTGACGCAATCAATGACTTTACAAACATTCATTAAAAACATTTCCTCCTCTAAACATTCAAATATTGCAAATAAATTACAAAATTGTGATGATCTTTTGCATAGGCAAAAAATAATTTGACAGAGTGTACTGTATACAATAAATATACCAGACTAGATAAGAAGGCAGACCAAAAAGAAAAGCAAATTTATTCAGATGTGCTGTACAGTACACAAAAACACTGATGTTCACATTGAGGTTGGCACTGTGCTAGCTACAGTAAGTTAGGTCTTACTTTAGCCCTGTAGCCATCACTAATATCTAGTCCTTTTGCTTGAGCTCCATCATGGATAAGGACTTCCCACGCTTTTTTGACTTCCTGTACTTGTAGGCCAATAGGATCGTAGCCACCAAGAGGGTCAGACCAGCAACCAACAGGATCCACTGGCCAGCTATGGCAGATGGTCCCTCCACAGTCATACCCAGGAAGTCCACTTTACTAGCTTTATTTTCACCTGCTGGAAACACACATACATACATGTATACACAAGTATAGTGCTGACTTGATTGTTTTTCACTCACTCACTCATTCACATTTAACAAGCTGCAGAAAATGAATAGCAGCTTTAAAAAGAAAGTGAAGGGTGACACTAAAAATAGAAAAAGGACACAAGATATTACTCTTTCTACCTACAGATGGTGCACATAAACATGCCTAACTACTGAGATTATTAAATTGGTTGCAGGTTGAAAGTACGGGTCTGAAAGTGGAGCTGGTGCAGCTTTGTAACTGCTTAGTATTCAGGATATTAGTGTGCTTTGCATCAATACCAGTGTTGTTATTGCACTCAACAAAGGCTTGGTAACTTACACCCTTTTAACAGTGTAGTCTGCAGAAACAAAGCCACTTTCTTTTACGTCCTTTATATTCTTTCAACAACAGCTGTGTTCTCTTTTTTTCTCACTGTCTCTTCCTAGCTCTCTTTCACTCTGATGCTAAGAATCTCATCAATCTAATCTGCACACATCCTTTCAGCAGGATCTCATCAGTAAAACAAGGGGAGAAGGAGATTGATTTCACAGTAAGCCACGGCAGAGGAGAAAAACAAATTGCCTCTGTGTAAAGGCATTGCGCCTTTTTTTCTGGGAAGGAGTTCAAAAAACACTTGGCTTGGAGATTGGAAAATTTACTTGACACACATTTCCAGCAATATGGCATGCTTACGTGCACATGCTTTTATTTATGTTTCTGTGGAAGTGTGAAAGTATGTGGATGTGCATGTATGTGTTTGACATACTTGAAGGGCTCCAGTTGTACTCAGGCCACCCGCGAATATCATTGTTCTTGTTGTTCTCTGCCTCCAGCCATTCAATGAGAGGTTTGAAATACTCCATGAGTGGCTGGGCGCTCATTTTGGGCTGGCCAGTGATCATGGTCATAGCCTCGGGCCAGGGCTTGCTGAAGCCCAGCTTCATCACATCACTGCAAACATTAGTACATGTCAGAGAGGACGGTCTGAGGACTCGAGGATCAGTAGCAAGAGTGTGTTCTAGAGATAATTACACATGGCATGACGCATGTTTTTGCCAGCTGCCTGCACTAGCAAATACAAAAACCTTTCATATTAACCATAGAATGTCATGGAACAAAATAAATGCAGTATAATATATAATATTGTGGGTTTTTTTTGTCATTTCTAGTATGTACAAATATGAAATCCAATTGAGATTTGACTTAACTTCTAATTACACTGAGGTTTTGTATGTCACAAATGCAACATGGGATATGGATGATACATAAACGATATTTTTTTGTGTAAACATTATTCGTGGTATCATAATTCTCTGCAAAAGTTTGTAATGGGTCGGCCCACTTGGGTGTGTGTAGGTGTGTGTACTAACCCCAACAGCTTCCCAGCCTCTTTAGATTTGTAGATGTCACAGGTGTGTAGAGGCCCCACATGACTGGCGGCGTTACAGAGAGCCTTGTGGAACTGAAACTGGATGATGAAGCTAACAAAGTACCTGATAGAAGATCATAAGACATGTGCTGTCATGACTGTGATTTGGAACCAGAAAAACAGCAAAACACAAATCAAACTGGCACTGTCATTGTTGATTGTTTTGAGCCATGTGAGTAAATGCTCATTATGATGTACAGTGTATTTATCTTGTCTAGGCATAGTTGAAGACTGCGTTGAAGCAGTTTCAGTTATCAGGCGTCCTGTTAGTTCTGCCAAATCATGCATGTTTACCTGACATAGGGCACGTTAGCGGGGATGTGGAACTTTGCACCTGGGTCGAAGTCATCTTCAGTGCGGGTTACAGGTGGACATAGTCCCTGGTACTTCATTCTACAATGCAATAAAGTATAATCTAGTTTATAAATAAATCATTTACAAATGCAATAATTAATTACAACACTTATAAATACACTGATAAATAACTGTCATAAATGTTGCACTTCGTAAAAATGTAATGTAATCGTAAAAATGCTGATGAACTCTACCTGAGGTTCCACCACTCTTTATTGTATTCGGTCGATGGAATTCGTCCATCAAATACTTTCCATCTCCACTGATCCATCAGGTAGCCAAAAGGTAGAAAGGCAATTTTGTCAAGTGCCATGCTCATCAGGAAGTTAATGTCACTCTCTAGAGGAGAGGACAGAAACACCAAAATCATGAGCCGAACACTGTTATAGCATGACGTTTTTACAGTCACGTCATGGTCATGGTCACTCACCCTTGTTGTTTTCAACTTTGTCCAGGAGGCCGATGCTCTGCAGATGTTTGGGTGTGGACACTGACAGGGCCAGTACATCTCCGATGGCCTCATGGAAGCCAGGGTTGGCTCCATCACGGAAAGACACAGGCTGGTCTTTGTACTGCAGGAAGTACTGGACGTGGCCCATCTCATGGTGCACAGTGATCAGGTCATCCATAGTCACAACAGTGCACTGTTTGATCCTGGAGACACGAACAAGGCCATGATTATAACAAAGAACCTATAAATATTACATCCACCTTAATGACTGGAAATCAAGTTGTTAAGTCTTTCTTATACTGATGCAGAGCACATTTGTCTTTTGAAAACAGAAAAACCATTGTGCAATCAATCATGTCCGTGAAGATATCCTGTACTGACATGCAGCTTACACACTTTAAAGTTCTTTGACGTCATTTGCCATTGCAAATATTGTACTTGTCACTTTGTACTATATAAATAATCTGATGGTCCTCTCTAGCAGCAAGGAGAATTACACTACAAAAAAAGAAAAACATCAGGTTTCTTCTGTATCTTTCATTTGTACTTAATTCTTCTGCTGTACTCAGGTCAAAACTTTACACGTTTTGAGTGTGTACTTATGTTTCTATTCAATTTAGGAAAGGCTGGCACACTGTCAAATTCTTGTTGATAGTCCAAATCTTTTTTTCTTTGTTACCTGAAGTCTTTTCGGTTGTAGAAGTCCCACGCGGAGGCATGGCACACCACCTGGCGTCCGTCCGATGGCTTCTCCAGCATGGACTTGTCCCAGAACTCTTTCGGCATGGGAATCAGACCCAGAGAGGTGAAAAAACTGTCTGATTCTTTGAACATTCTGATGGCGTCCCAGCCCTGAATGGGAGAGAAGGAGCATTTGTGAAGATGTGGATGCATGTGTGTATATATAAGCAGTTTAACGAGCAATGAGATATTCAACATTTGACAAAAACAACAGCTACATTTAGAAAATAGATGACTACATTAAGTGTAAGCATATTATTGCTCTAAAAGGATAAGGAGTAACATTCTTACTCCCCTTGAAAATATTTATACAGTGTTATGTACACTTTATGTCAGTTATGAATGACTGCTGCTTTTATTCAGTGTAATTAAAATCCTCTATATTTATCTCCTTCTACTTGATCCTCCGCTTTCAACTGAGTCTTCTTTTCATCAAAATAAACTGACCTTTGACCTCTTAATCTGCGTGGCCAGTGGTGGAGGAGTGCAGGAGTGTGAGTGAGTATGTGTTCTTTGACTGTGTCTTTGTGTATCCATGTGTGGAGCTGTGAACATTACTCATCTGCTGGCTCGTGTTCATTCACCTGTGCCACCATAGCCGGAGTGGCGTCAACCTGCGTGGCATCTGGGAAGGGTATGGCCAAATCCATTATGCCAGACCACGTCTGTGCCCACATGTTGCCTGAAAGGACAGAAGATAGCAGTCATATGTTGTATTTCTACGTCTGAAAAGTTATGGGGCAAGTCATCTTCTGCTCTGCAAGTGTTAAGCCGAGTGGGATTTGAGACTGTGAGTCAGTTCAATCTCTAACCGTGTGGAACTGTCACACCCAATCTCATGCTTGACACCTCTGAAAGAAAATTAAATCCCGGCTAAATCCAAATGCATCTACAGTCAATGGCAGAATATCAATGGGGTATGCCTCTACATAAAAGGAGAGTTTTGGCCAGAGTGTTTGAATCCTTTAAATTCCATCCTGTCATAATCCAAACAACATTTCTGAGGGCAGTTTTAAAGCCCCAAATATTGCACACATATTACACACGCTTCATTAAAGCTGCATCTTGTAACTCACCCAGCAAATGTGCAGGAATGGGTCCCTTCAGGTTGATGTGGTTGGGTCCATACTTTTTGTAGAGAGCCCTGCGGACGTAGGCGTGCACATTCTGGTAGAGCGGCTCCAGCTCTTTCCACAGCGCCTCCAGGTCTTCCTCGAAGGTGGGAGTTTCATACAGGGAGCGCCAGAAAGCCCCATTGTCAGAGTGACCTACAAACAGTAACAGGTATGAAAACATTCATCAGTGAGGCAGATCTTCTTAGTCTGTAACGTAGGACAATGCAGACTGAGCTTTATGCAAATGTGACTTTTGAGTAGAGCTGCTTCTGGGGCAAAAGTATCCTGAGTGGTGAGTTTAACAATGAAAAATGAAGCCAAGAAGCTTTGTAAGTGGGAAGCCACTTGTGTCTTTATGGTAGCTTAAATATGAAACTGCCAATTAGCTTAGCTTAGCACAAAGACTGAAGACAGGAGGGAAAACAGCTAGCCTGGCTCCATCTAAAGGTGCCAAAATCTGACAACCAGCAAGAGGGGTTATAACACCGGACTATTTCCTGGCTGAAGACATTGCAAGAGAACAGCAGAGACTCCAGGGAGGTGCAGGTCTCGATTTGGATATAATGTCTTTAAACAAACAAGATAGAAGTCGCTTCAGAGGTGATGGAAGGCAGATTTTGTTGTTTGTGTTTGACAAAGCCAGACTACCTGTTTCCAGTCTTTGTGCTAACCTAACCTAACCTTTCATATTTACCATACAGACTTGAAAGTGCTATTGATCTTCTCAACCAATGCATTTCCCAAAAAGTACTAATGGCATTGTGTCAAAGTGTTTTGGTTTTTTTTGCTATCAGAACAATCCTCTTTGAGATGAAACTGTCAAACTCCTTTCTCCCGCTCCCCTGTGCCTACTTTCTTGTATTTTTTAAGCAAAACCAATCAGGGAGAAGAAGAATTACTCTGCAAGGTCATACCATTGAGTGTGGCGGCTTTGTTGGCCAGTTCAACGTATCTCTTGTAATCTTTCCGAAGTACTTTGCCAGCCGCATCTCTCCATCCTTTCCAGGCAAACAGCAATTCGTCATAATCCCTTGACTCTGCCATAATCTTCTGGAGATCTGAAACACAGCACATTCTTTTATTACACTAACTTAAACCTACTGTATACTGTACAAAGCATCAGAAAATACATAATATATTTATTGAGATGTTCTCAATATTGTATCTATTACAGTTATTACATTATTTTTAAGTAGATTAATGTAATAACATATATCAATTATCAATAATTGAGCAATTAATTTACATAACTGTCTACAAGTATTAAGCAGCTACTGCACTCTTTGCTCATATGCTACATTTGTTTCTTTGTTTCTCATTTTACATATATTCCTGGAGTCAAACTCTTCATTATCATTATCATATACTAATTATTATTAGTAACAGCATAGTCTTACCTGGATCCAGCGGATGGCAGGTCCCATTCTGTCTGCAGACCTCAGCCACACTGTACTTGGTCTCCATGTTGGACAGAAGAGTGTTGTACTGAAAAAGTAAAGACATGCACCAAGAATTAGATCCCACTGAAATCATCAACAATTATCTTTTTTCTTTTTTTTCTTTTTTTTAGATCTAGATCTAGATTTAGATGTAAATACAGTAAAAGCTCAGGTGGAGGGAAGAGGCTAAGAGAAAAAGTGACCCTAAACAGTGAAATTACTGAACATTTTGTTCCATTTATATAGTGACAGTTGCTACAGCTACTGCTTGTTTTTAGCACATCAGCCTTCAACTTCCTGATATTTGTTTCCACGTCACTACAGCACTACAGTTAACAAAAATCATATCGTACAAATACACATATTAATGGCTCTTGCTAAACTGCTACACCAAAGTAGAAAAACAGGTTTAGAGACACATTTACACTGAACTGGGTTTCAACAGGTTGCTTATGCTTTGGTGAATTAATCTTGTATAATCAGAATCGACTAAAAATGTTTTTCTTCAGTTCTTCAGCTCTCTTATAACTGCTTCCTGACCAACATCATCATGGGATGCACACATTGTGAAAGAATTTCTTCCCTCATGGCTCACATTACATAGTGCGCTATTTTCCTGTATTGACCTGGTCAGAGCTCTGGATTTTCACATGTAAGTATAAATAATACTCTTAATAATACAGTGAAGTTTGGTTGAAGTTTATCATGTAAAACAGCTGACACATATCCAGTGTCTGCTGTAATTCAGTGATGAATAGCAGGATTTTTATGTGTCATTTCCCGCTCAGCGTGAAGGTGACTGCAAGCTGTTGACCCGTATACATTAATATAACTATATATTAAAGGTCTGGGTTAGCATCATCACTCCTACTTGCTGCCAGTTCTCTCAATCGCTTAATAATTGTCCTATAATAAGCAACTTTACTGGTCTCCAGGTAGCAGCCATTCTTTCTAAATACTGTCATACATACATGAGCTATCGTTGTGGTGAAGTACATCTGGTATTTGTCTAGAAAGAACAACAGAGGCTTTCCCAGCGTGACAGAAGTCAAACTATAAAACAATTTGTCTGCCTCCGGAGCAGCTCTGTTTGAGAAACTATGATTTCCTGCACACCTCTTCCAGTTCTGCAGAGGGCAGTGCGGCCCTCTCAATGTCGCTGAGTTTTTTGATGATGCGTTTGACTGAGGGGTCCTGGAAGTCAGTGGTGTCGTACTGACGGGCCTTCTGTCCATACTTCAGGGTGTGGGCTGACATCTCAAGGTTCTTCTCAAGCTAGAGAGGAGTAATGAATACTCTTTAATTCCCCATATCTTTACATTAGTGGAAGCACAATGATTGGATGGAAGGTTTGATGGATGGCTGTATGAGCAGGGTAAAAAATGCACACATAGTCACACACTAGGGGTAATTAAGTAGATAGATATACACATGCAGACATGACTTAGATACTGAATTCATTGACACATTTTTTGATTAAGCAATCATTTTATTGATTCTCTGACTTGATGAAATTCATGACAAGTGATCACATGCAAGTGATGATAGATGACACTAGAACGATGTTAAAGTTATCTCAGTGGAGTCGGTCAGTCTGCGGGTCTCACCATCGCCTGCTTATTAGCTTCATTGATGTCTGTGTTGTACTTCCAGGAAGCCTCGGTGTAAGCATTCCACACCACCTCAGCAGTGCTGTTGTACTCATCCAGAAATGTCTTTGCACCAAGCTCATCTGTATTCTTGTCTGAGTAAACAAGGTGGAGGACAAGTCAGTCAAAATTCAGGACTGGTACTGCAAATAAAGATTTATGTAATCATATTTGACCTAAATTACGATTTGTGAATTGTGATTATGTGTAAATGCCACAGGCTTTTCATTTGTTTAGGCGTTTACTTTAAATGGAAAAGAAAACTTTCCTGTTTTTGTGTGCATGCAGAGACCATCTTTGAACATTCACTTTACTAATGCAAAAGAAACACCACTGCACTACACCTAGTCCATCCTGTACAACTACTATTTATTTGTTACAACTTAGAGAAAGAAACACATTTTTCTCCCATTTTCTCTGTCTTACATGCTGTTTTATCTAGAATGCAGCTGTGGCTGCATTTTCTCTTGTGACAGTTACTTCCTACACTGCACACACACACGCATGCACGCACACACATGCACACGCACACACACACACATGCATACACACTTGCACAGAAATGACAAGTAGATGTCATTCTATCTTACCAATATCCTCAGGGTAGCCCTCAGGAATGGGTGGGACCCAGCCGAACTCAGGCCATCCCAAGGTCTCATTCACATTTTGGTTTTCCAGCCATTTGATAATGGGCTCAAAATATCGCATCAGTGAGCTGGCATCCAACTTGTTGGTGCCGATAGCCTCCTGGAGCACATCAGGCCAAGGTTTGGAAGAGCCAGCCTCAAGAATTTTCCTGGAGGAGGTAGAGTGAAATTTTAATCACACCTCCACTCTTTCCATAAACCAGCATTCACGCTCTGTGTAATGGCAGCCCAGTCAGATCACTTACTTCAAAATGGCCCCTGCTTCAGTAGAGTTGTAGATGTCACATGTGTGTAGGGGGCCGGTGTGGCGGGCTGCCGCGCACAGTTTTTCATGAAGTTGGAACTGAAGGATGAAGCTGACAAAATACCTGCAGGGGAAAGAATGGTTCCATTATCATCTCCTCAGTGTGAGACTTTCAAAATATTTCATGAAAAGTTTAAAAAATAATATCACCCCAACACTTTGGAAGCAGGTGACAAGGTAAAAAACAACAACTGATTAAAGGTTGCTACAACAAAGTAGATATAACCAATTGAAGTCTCTGTGTTTCATACTTCAATACACTGACTAGAATACTACAAAACTAAAAATGACCTCTCAGTGTAGATGATCATAAATCTGTAAGCATGTCTTCTGTTCCAGCAACAACTACACCAAATGTGTTGGTCGGTTAACGTAAGTGTATGTTTGACTATCGTGCCTCACATTGTTACAGAAACCAGCTCGGGTCAGAGGCTTTTCTAATAGAGCCGCCTGTCTTTGCAACAAGCTTGTGGGGTTATTGTATTGTTTAAAACCATGCTCAAGTGCCAGTTTTTCAGTCCAGATTACAGCACACAATACTTTAATTCCCAGCTCACCAGCCACTCTTGCATGTTCATCCACTTTACCTTATTCGCATATTTCCCTGGTACCCTCATATATAAGTGTAGGCACGTACACAAATCCTTTTTTATGGAGTTTAAAACTTTTAAGCTGTTATATCTTCAGTCTTCTTTAGGCACTTTTTTGACATGTCTCTATGAAGTAAAAGTAAGCAAATCTCTTCTGTGTGCAAACTATTATATTGTTTAAAAGGTGGGCAGGAATCAGGATCCTACCTGATGTATGGAGTATTTCCAGGGATATGGTATTTTGCTCCAGGATCAAAGTGCTCCTCTGTGCGCCTGGTGGGTGGGCAGATTCCTTGATACTTTGTCCTTTAAAATGAAATAAAAGATAAATTTAGGACACGCTGGCCAGGGTTACATAACTAAGACATGACGTTTGGAAAGTTACTCAGCCTATAATGATTGTTTTTTTTGTTTGTTTGTTAAGCTTTATGTATCCATTTAGTGTAAGCTGGGCATGTGTGCTCTTTTTCCAACAACACTTCACCTCACACAGACTCATACGCACAGTGTGAGTTTGAATGCCAGCCAATACAACTGTGGTCTCCTACTGCAGAGCAGTTCTACTTAATCTGTTGGGGCTGGAATTTTCTCAGTTACTGAATGTTACGTTAAAGTGGCTATAACCATTGTTTACTCTCACTGCTCTCATAGTGTTGTTTCTGGCAGCTGTTTTCCACAATAAAAACCCACTGCACACTACTTGCTCGGCACCACGAAAAACACACATTCATAGTTAGCGACTAGCTGGTGAACATGGTGGAGCAATTAGTATCTAAAGAGTCTGAGTTTACCCACAGGAGTTGGTAGCTTAAACTTAAACTTAAAAGATGATATGTGAATGTCACATTCACAACTTGAATCCATCTTGAACCCAAATAATGTTGTTGAACGTTAAAATAATTTTCTCATTGTGTCAGAAGATCCAAACAATGGACTATGGCTTGCAGGTTTGCTTAGCTTAGCACAAAAACTGCTAGCCTGGCTCTGTCCAAAGGCACTTACTTCCTGTGTCCTTCCTATGTCACGTCTCCACTGGTTGCCTTGCAACCTCACGGTGATGACTCGATTCTGAGAAGTTATTGTCCCCCCCAAAAATAGTTTCACACTTCCCCATCTATAAAATCTTAACCTGTGTTTACACTTCGGTGCTTGTACAGGTTAAACAGATACAATGTGCTGTTAAGTGTAGGTGGGTGGACTTTGTTACCTTTGGACAGAATACTATGCATCTATAGTACAGTAGCCTCATATTTATTGTACAGGTATAAGTGGTATCAATCTTCTCATCTAACTCTCAGTTTGAATAATGATTAACTGTATTGCCCAAAAATTTTCAAAAAACTGTTCTTTTAATATGAAATATATTGCCAGTATATAATGCCCCAAGCATAAAAGCCTACCTGAGGTACCACCAGTCAGCGTTGTACCGATCAGGAGGTGTGCGTCCACTGAACACACCCCATCTCCACTGGTCAATGAGGTAGCCAAATGGAAGGAAGGCTATCTTTTCCAGAGCCATTTTTAACAGGTAGTTGGTATCAGTTTCTGGAGAAACACAATGCAGCATCTTTTTTTATTTCAGTTATTTGAATAAGATATCCCGGACTGGCGTCCAGTCCAGGGTGTACCCCGCCTCTCGCCCAAGATAGCTGAGATACGGCTCCAGCACCCCTGCGACCCTGTGGTCAGGATAAGCAGGTATAGAAGATGAATGAATGAATGGATGAATGAATGAGATATTTAAGAATTCATGTCATTGTCTATTTCAGTGGCTCAGATTTTATCACATAGTCTCTTTACCAATGTCAGAGGTCACAGATTCCAGCAGTTTAATGGCATGCAGATGTTTGGGTGTGGAAACAGAGAGAGACAAAACATCGCCAATAGCCTCGTGAAAACCAGGGTTGGCTCCACGACGGTAGCCCACAGGCTGGTTCTTGTACTGCAGGTAATACTGGACATGCCCCATCTCATGGTGCACTGTAAAGAGCTGCTCCATTGTGACTGTGGTGCACTGCTTGATCCTAAAGAAGATGAAACATCAAAATATTTCATTGATGACTTTCGATCATCAAGTTTTATCAACAAGATTAACAATCAGTGTATTGAGTCCATATGAATTAATTTTTTTGTTGGATCTCTACATCTCTACACCAACACATTTGTAACTACTATTAGATTATTGACTCAGTAAATAGCTCACTAAATAAATTCATTCATTTTACCTGAAGTCTTTGCGGTTGTAAAAGTCCCAAGCAGATGCATGGCACACCACCTCTCGACCATCAGGCTTCACCAGCATAGATTCATCCCAGAACTCTTGAGGCATCTCGGCTAAACCCAGGGACACGAAGAACTCCTCGGCCACACGAAACATGTGTGTGGCATTATAGCCCTGCAATGAGGAAGCAATCACAAAAGTTCAGTGGTATCTGACAAAACTGTCTGAAAGACCTATATAATGTACTTTCCCCCCCTATAATCCATCCCAGTGGCACAACATCTCACACTTACTTGTCTGACCATTTCATCAGTCACATCAATGTTGGGTTTGTCAGGAAATGGGATCATCATACTATAAATATTGTTCCAGGTCTGGGCCCACATATTTCCTGAGAGTTAGGAAGAAAACACACTTAAGCGACAATGTAATTTGTTATGGGATGCTCAGGGGCACTGTAGGAAATGCCTCAAAATTTCAACATCCTCCCTGCTAATTTCCCAACTCAACCCTGATTTTAAGCTTAATATAATAATTAGTGGAACAATAATTTTTATAGAGCTCAAATCGCACATAACAAGTGGAATTACCAACTGCCAAAATTATAGTAAACAACAAATTTGCATTATGTTTATCAAGCACTTCAGCTTTGATCAAAGTTTTGCTGGACAAAGTAGAATAAATATGGATAACAAAAAGAAAGAAAACATATCACGCCCCCCTTTTCTGACGTTACCTACCCCTAATTATATCAATACACTTCCTTACACAGTCCCTTATACAGTCATGAAGCACATATTGATGGCTGTTCTCGGCTGATAGTGTATGATAGCAACATAAAAATGTAAAATGTTCTTTTGTACCTAGCAGGTGGGCAGGGATAGGTCCTTTCAGGTTGATGTACTTGGGACCATACTGGTTGTAGAGCTGGCGACGCACAAAGGCATGCAGGTTCAGGTAGAGGGGTTCAATGGTCCTGTAGAGGGCCTCCAGATCCTGCTCAAAGGTGCTAGTTTCATACCAAGACCGCCACTCAGCTCCGGTGTCCTCAAAGTCTAAACAGGACAAAATGTTATTTTCTTTCTCTCTGTCTTGCTCCCTCCCTTCCTCCATCAGTCATTTTTACTCCTTTATTTATCCTCCTTTCCTTATTACATCATTAATGACATCATTCTCATAAAGTGAATTCCTTATTTGTGGCATTATAAACATTTTGGTCTCAGTGTTAAAGGGGAAGTTCTTACTATCTTCTCGAGAGGCTTTGTTACTAAGCTCCACAAATTTGGGATAGTACTTCCTGAGAGGGACCCCTGATGCATTGTGCCAGCCCTCCCAGACGTACAGCAGCCTCTTGTAGCTCCTGGAGTTGGCCATGATTTCTGTGAGTTCTGTGAAAAAGAAAAAAAATCAAGCACATCCTCAGTCATTAGAAAAGGGGTATGCAAGTTTTTCCTAAAACAATCTAGATGTATTGAGGTTGAGATGACTCCATGATCTCTAGCAGGAAAAGTTCAGGACACACACATTATCCAAGAGAACAGCTTTGAGTTATCACACCTCCATGATACTCTGAGCGTCATGTAAAACAACATTAACTCGAGAATGTCATGGAGGTAATGAAGGTGAAGCAAAGGAGAAAGTTGAAGACCACTGAAAATGGTTGAAATGGTGGAAAGAGATGTTGCTGATAGTCTGTTTGTTATTATAATGACACCATGTATTGTGAAGGAATGTACCTTCCACTTTGACTGACCCTGTTCTGTCCAAGTTTAAGAAACCAATCATCATTATGGGGATTGCGTGTTAACAATAATGCATTTATACTTGTAATTCTTTTAAGTAGAAATAATTGTTTTTGTTTCCTTCTTGTACTGTGTGTGTTGGCAAGAATGTCTCACAATTACTTTTGGCTGTTGTTGCTGACAAAACACACAAAACACAGAGCCATTGTTCACAATACATGCCGGCAGAGTTAAAAGCTACTGACATGCTGTTTCTATAGCTTTTTGCTCAACACTCATGGGCACATCCATAACACTTCCTTTGGAGACCTCTCTGAAGTCATTTGCCCATCCTGTTACTTTTTCAAGAGCAGATAACATCTTAACCACTTACAACTGTTTTTCTTTCTAGACTTCCCCTTCACATTGTTGTTTGTTTTCTATTCCTCGACATTACCGTGTTCCTGTTTCTTTTATATAACTCCAAAACATCTATATCATATAATTCATGAATTTTTCAGCCTCAAACTGGTCCCTGGCTCTGTATTTACTCACCAGGTTCAAGGCTCCAGCTTACATTAGGCTGTGGATACACCTTGGACGTTGAATAAATATTGTCCATGGTGCTGAGAATTGTATTATACTGGGGACAAGAAAAAAAAAAGACATTTGAAGTCAATCTTTGATGTTTCCAAGAGGTCAGCACTGGTACAGGGATAAATACATGATTACAAGGACGAAACAAACCTCCTCTCTCTCTTTCTGGGGCAGGTTGGCAACTCCCAGTAACTTGATCTTGTCCAGCAGTTTCTTGTCTTTGGGGTCGAGGAGAGAGTTGATTTGGTCACTGGAGAAGACCTGCTTGGCCTTTAATCCCCATGCCGACGCGAAGGCCTGCTCATCAAGGGATGCATTTACCTAAAGACAAGAGGAGGAAATGAATGAGTTTTAGCTTCTTTGCATCTTAAAGTGCATTTTTACAACCAAGCATGATCCACACTGAAGAGACGAAGAACATAATTTTCCTGTGTAGGTAATTATTATATGCAATATTGATATGTATCAGGAGTAAGAGGTGGGCAGCAATGAGAGTACTGGGACATGGTGGACACCATTTGTTACATGGTGGAAGCACCTGCAGATTAATGTGGCCAAGACGAAGGAGGCCCTGATGGTAGACACGATGAGAACTGAGATACTGCTATGGCGGAGGACTTGATCTTGACTTATGATCTCAATCAGCCTACCGCTTAGGTCCAAGCTATCACATGAATTCTCATGACATTCATGGTGCTCAGGGGATTAGTCCTACTGACTTCAGTGATCCCCTGACTTGTGGCCGCTGTAGGTTGATACTTGTGGCTTACAATGAAATGGTGACAACTGCTGAATGGATAAGAATGCAATTTGTTGGATGCATATATGGTCTTTGTGAGTTTACATGACACCCAACTTTTAATGTTAAGCACAAAATTTCCATTTGTCTTTGGTTTCATTGATCAGATAGTTCTTAATAGCTAAATGGAGTCTTCATCTCCTAGATTTCCAACATGTCTTCATCCGTGATACATATGTTCCTTGACGGCTGTACCAACACATCCTTCCTCTGAGATCAATAAAGTGCTCTATTGGGAGCAAGGACAGAAAAACAAAATAACCCTAGTACAAATGCTCATATATGGCCTCAATGAATCTCAGGAGCTTTTCTTTATAGCACTTTGGAAGGTCATGGAACATAGGTAGTGGACATGTTTCACATTGATGCGCTTCTATTCAAAATGACAAACTACTGCTCTATTGTTACAGTGCTATGTTTCCCATATGCAGCACCCACAGAAACCCAAAAAGGGTTGGGTTTTTTTTTTGGGTGTTGCAACGCTATGCTGTGTGTCATGTTAAAGTTACCAAATGCATGTCACATTGTATTAAGCTAGCTTAGTCACATGTGGGATGAAATATCTGCACACTCAGTGTTGATGTAACCACAGAGCAATGGGTTAGTGCTCACAGCTCACTAGTTGCTCAACACACATCCTGATAAAAGTGACACAACAGTAGCTTCAATCCAGTAATGTTTTCATTAAAGCCTTTCTTATCCGTCTTTCTCCCAGCCCTCACTAAAATAGCAGGCTGCAGGAGGGAAAACTGGTGACAGTGAGTTGAAGTATTAACTCTGAACTTTGGGCTCTTCCTCTCAATCTCTGTCTTTTTCTCAATCGTTTTTCCATTCACTCAGACAATCACATTCTGAACCAATGGCACGCCGTAAAGATAAGCCTGAAATGGTTTTTTTTTTGTTTTTGGTTGATTTTCTTTGCTTTAGGGTCTTTAGCTTTAGCTTTCAAGATAAATACTTTCAAATTAATGTTGAGGTCAAGAGCTATTTGAGTATGTTGATTGTGTGCTTGTGTGACAAAATGTTTCTACAATGGACTCATAGTATTTCAAAATGAAACCCCCAAGGTAACTCTCAAACTTCCCATTCAAGTCACATGAAAAAGCTGGCACTATGCAGCGAGATGAATGAGTGGGCCTGGGGTGACTGGGTGTGATTTTGACACTTGAAGGCGGCTGATATTTTATTGTGGAGTTCAAAGGACATCAGTCATTGATATCCACTCTCACTGATTCTTATTCAGCATGATTAGAAGCTTGTGAACTGATCCTCATTCTGTTTGATCCTCCACATGTCTAACCTGAGACCAACTCACACTCACCTCTGAAGCTGCCAGGCAGGAAGTGTGTGTGTGTGTGTGTGTGTGTGTGTGTGTGTAGGGGGAGAGTGTTTGCATGAGCAGAGCAGAGTCCACATGCACATCTAATCTGCTAGTTCATTTGAATAATTTCAATCTAATGGATTTACAGTGCAGCATAAGTGGATTGCCGACATTAGAACATTTCTGTGTCAGGCTGAGTTGCCATGCTCCCCCTGGCTGCCAGATCAGATGGAGCTCAGTGCTCTGATCCACTTTGATCCCATCTTTGAACTGTCCAGAATAAAAAAAATCCTGCTCATACATGGCAACTATAAGCCTGCTCATCTCTCGCCTAACATCCCGGACACATTCTGGAGAGCAGAACACATTCTGCAGCCTGACCCTGTTGACACTGGTGGCGTGGGGTCACATCTACACCTGTTCAGTGTGTGAGGAGACCAGTGTTCAAAGCCTGAATAGTGTACTGAAATCCTGTTGTGACAGCTGTCCAAGCACACAGAGGGAAAAAAGGCTTTTCTTCCAAGCGTGAATGAATTTGTATACGCGTAAGCTCCATGAGTATGGCTGTGCTGACTCTTATGCCCAAAGGTAAGTTAATACTCATTCACACTTCTACAGTTTCATTGGCTCCGGCTCATTGGCTGAACATCCTGCATAACTAGTTTGTGTATGTAAATGTTTCTCAGGCACATGTAAGATGAAACTATAAAACCATTGCAATCTGCTATTCATGAAATGTCTTGTAGCCTGCCTCTAAAAAGCCCCATTTTGAATTCCTGCAAAAGTGAGGCATTTTATTGGAAACAGATATTGCCACACTGGACAACAAAGATTTTTTATTTATTATTAGTGTGTGTAAAACTGCACACCGTAGGGTGAGCCCATCTGAAGAAACTGTATTAAGCAGAAAATAGCATAAAACAGATAGTTAAACAAATAAACAGCCAGCATAAAGGCATGCAAGACCCCCTAGAAATGTATTCAAAACTTGAAGACGTTCTCACCGCAGGCACTAAAATCTGTTTTATATTTCCAGTAACACACAAGCTGAGTTGGCTGCGTTGGGAGGAAACTGAGTATGTAATTCTGGAGAGAGATGAATAGGGGTGATCTCCAAGTCAAGCGTGGCTGAGTTCCACAGAAACCCATGACCATGCATGCATTTATGGTGACAAGGTGCCAGTACTGGCAAGAGCTGGTCTAAATGGACCAGTTTCATGCCAGCACCAGGGAAAAGCTCAGTGAACATGTCACCCTCTAAGCTCAAGCACCGAGGAGTTGTCCTACCTGAAGCTGAGAGTTGTGCTCTGTTATGTCGGTGTTGTAGTTCCAGCTGGCAGAGACGCTGTGGAATAACACCTCCTCAGCAGTCCTGTTGTAGTCGCTGAGGAACCTTAATGCATCAGCCGTGTTGTTGCTATATTCCCCTGGCAGCCAGTGCTCTGGCAGAGCCTCAGAGAGTCCCAAGACTGGCAGCAGCAGCAGCACTGTCCGCAGAAACCTGTCCACGCCTCTGCCCATGGCTAGCCTCCACCAAGCAAATAGTGGAAGGAAAACCTGTAAAGTGAAAGAGTTGGGAGGAAGGGCTAAAAATACACTTGCTCCAGTGAAGTGAGAGTACACCCGGAGCTGTTGTCTCATCCACTCTTTCACTGTTCCCTCCTCAGCCTCCCAGTCAGGCTGCTGGTGAAATGCACAGAAGCCAAAGCGAGCGTCTTTTAAGTACCAGTTTAACCCAGCCCACACTTCTCTGCAGCCTTCCCTCTCACCACTTTACAGCACTGGGCTTGTTTCCCCCCAGCTCCCTTCCTTACTACTATCTTCTCTCCCGCCCTTCTTTTTCTGTTTCCCAGCCTGTTAGGATTTGGACACCTGGCAGTTTCTTTGATAAGCTCCAAGTTTCTATAACTGTAGAAGATGAGAGATAAGATGTGCCTGCCTGCCTGTAGAGAAGTGGATCCTCAGTACCCAGCACTGTGGAGTCTGGGAGGGACTCCACATACTTTGCTCTCAGTTCCCTCCTTCAGCATAGCGACAACAGAAGGAGGGGGGTTACAAAGACGGGAAATGAAAGACAGAGGGGATAGGGGAATGAAACAGGAGGGGATGACAGGATTGAAGGTGTTAAGGATTGAAAAGGCTGCAGGAGATCAGTAGGAAAGGCGACATAGAGGCACAAAACTGTGAAAGGGGCTCACCTTGAACTGTTTTCTATACAAAACCGAGTTTAATGCAGCACAGCTTTCTCTCCCTAATCTGAGGAGGGAAAACATGCATCAAATTATTTCAAGTGGAAACTATACATTTTCTCATGTGATCATGCTGTGGTAATCATCAAAAGCCTTTTTTTTTTTTTCTTCACAGGTCTATTTTAAGAACGAGGGGTTCACAGCTGTCAGGCACTGGAGGGACTTTTCAAGCTGTACCCATTTTTGGCACTTTTGTAGTAAAAATTCAAAGTGTATAGTCCCACGTTACTGTAGCGTGCAGTAAGCCTTATTTCACTGGCTTTTGCACATCAAAGTCAGTACACAGAACATTTGGTACAGGTTTAATGAAGGAATATTAAATCTTATTCTGCACAGCACGTTGCACATTGTTTATAGCAAAACATAAAGGACAATTTTATCATAATCAAATCTTTTTAGGTTTACTGTTGAATAAAGTTGTAAACAATAAACTGCTGTATTATGAGCTTTTGAAGTTAGAATATTTGTAATGCGCCCATCAGTGATTATGAAATCAAGCCTCATTTTTGATACTATTTATGGTCTGTATTTCTTCCTCAGTAACAATTCAATAATTAGCTCTCTCTTTAGCAGTTCTCAGTGTTTGAGGTGGAGTCTGTCATTCCCACGCTGGATTCCGATTGCCTCACTCCAGCTGAGGGATTCACAGGATATCATTGTAATTCGGCACAGTTTTATCTCACTGATTACAGTCTCACTGCTCACTGTTCACTCTCTGTACACTGTGTCAGAGCTGTATTTAGTTGCAAATGCAAACAAAATATTTCCTATGGCCTCTTCTTCACATTAAGAGCGTTCAGCTGGCAAAGCACATGGTGCCTTTACTGTGAAGCAACCACAGGAAGCACACTATATTAGTGGGTATTTTTTTATTTTTGCCAGGGGGTAATGGAACTAGAAGGTGCAGTCACAGTAGGTTGTTGAATGAAGAGCTGCAGGCTGCGAACCTCCAGCTCCTCAGCAGTGTTCTGTGGTCGAAACCTACTAGTACTGGTATGAAATCAGATAGTATATTGGCCTACTCATAAAGCTGCATCTGGAATCAGATGTTGCACTTCTCATAAACTTCTTAACAAGTTTTCTGTAGTATTATCATTAAATCATTAAATCAACCAGGAATGGAACCTTAAAGATTTCAACTTTAAGTTGATATAGCAAGCTTGTTAGCAAATGGTTGCATGAATCCAATAGTTACTGTAGTTTTAGTTCTGATTCGGTCTCCATCAACTCCTCAGAGAAACGTCTTCATTTCATAAATGCTTTTTTTCTTCACCAGCTAGTTGCTAATGATAATTCTCTATGGGTTCGTCACCATGAGTGACCACTTTCACGTTACATGTTACATGCAAAAGTTACATCATCATGGTATTCACTGTGGCATGGCAGTTACTGTGTCAAAGGTTTCAGCATGGCAGATGTTTCCAGTTCTGCAGAACTACAGACCGTGTGTCAGCATGTGACAAATCAACCAGCTGTTGTTACCAGCCAGCTGATCATTCACCTGACCCTGACAGGTAACTTGGTCAGATTACTGGAGTTGGTTACACTTTTAACAAGAATTGAAAATGAAACATTATGGGAGTATTGTAACGTGTTTCTGGTTTCTTTCCTTTTGGCAGTTTATGTAATATTCTGTAACATTTTCCTTAAATACTCCCATATTTTAGCTTCTGAGCAATTACATTACATATGTATTGTAATTGCATTTGTAGCCAGTCAAATTAAAACTTTCAATGATTAATTAAGTTACAAAGTCATTTTAAGCTTTGTGATAGAAGATGCAAATGTATTTCATATCAGAAGACCACCTACACTAAAGAATGCACTCTGACTCTGACACAGCCAAAAACCAAACCCAATTTGCCTTTTCAGCTCACTGTTGATATTTAAATCTCTGGTGTGAACTGTGATGAGTTTGAAAACACTGACAGTTAGGTAAGAGGAAACCTGAAGATGTTTGAGCGCTGCAATAACACTGTGTCTTTAAGCTTCTCGATGAGGCCATTCAGAATGAAGCAACGACTGAATAAGGCCATAAAACATCATCATGGTCAAATGAGCGATCTTATATTGCACAAGGTAGGCATCATAAATCTTAATTACTTAAATAGCAGGAAAATAATATTCTGAAGCATTTGGTTTTACTCTTCAATTTTTTTATGGATGTGAGTGTTGGAGGATCTATTTCTTTTTCCCCCATCAAGCAGCTATCTCAAATGGCATATGACATGTCTTATTGTTTGACTGTTAAATAAATTGTTGCAGCTGTTATTTCCTAAATTCCTCTTAATCTAGAGGTGTCTGACAAGTTGATATCTAGCAGTTACACAATCATGAGTCATTCAAAGTATCCATTAACCTTGATATTTGCATGACTACAGCAGACTAACACTACTGGATTTATAAAGTCGATGTATGTATAAAAATAGATGTCTTTGATGTTGGAATAAACGGTGTTACTGTGATAATAACTTTTCCCCTGGAGAAGATAAATTTTAATGATGCTGACATTTTACTTTTGATGTGAATGAACTCCAGAAAATGTACTGTGGTCTAACTTACACAAGGTTGAGCTTGTTATGATTCCTGGCACCACACCAGCCAGTGAAATACATGAATGAATCTCTTTAAAAACCACTAGAGATTAAGCTGAGTGGTCTCTGTTAGGGCAAGGCAGCGTGAGTCGTTAACACCTCACAATGAGACAGGGATTACTATTTTATGACTAGTCCAGGACAAGATCTCCCCGAGTCAGCCAAAGAGAAGTCATCTTAAATACTTATCAGTCCACACAGCAGATATCTAAAAAGAGATAACAGATATCTTAAACATGTCTCCAGTGTTCCTGTACAACACTTGCTGATGTTTTTGGAAACGTGAGGCACATGTCCAACGTGAGCTGCTCGTTGACAGATAGACATTGATGGTGCTCACTGATTAATCAGGCAGTGGTTGGCGTGTAACTCAAAGTTGCAGAGGTGAGAGACTTTTCATATACTTAACATGTAAGGCTGATGATCTATGTTAAGCGCAAGGAACACAAAAAATAATTTCATACCTTTGATTGGAAAAGAAAATCACATTATTTTTATTCCTCATTTCAAAGCCGGTGGCTAAAAAAACTGATAAAGGTTTGAGAAAAGGGCAGCAGGTGCCTGAAGACTAATTGGAATTGAGTTCACAGTCGTGTGTACCCAGAGACAATAAAACTGCCCGCAAAGAGTGTTAACTGCTGCTGTATTGTGTGTTTGTGTGTGTATGTGTGTGTCCTGACAATGTAGTTTTCCTGCAGTCTCCAGCACAATAATTGAATTTGGCTTTTCCTTTAATGGAAATCTGTGAAGTGTGGAGAGGCTGTGATGGCCTAGAACATCCAATCTTCACAAACAGGCATATGCTGCACACCATTGGACATGGATGCCGCGGCGCAGCGTGTGTGTGTGTGAGTGTGTGTGCTTTTGTGTACTGTGGGGTATAAGATGGCAGGTTTACTCTGTGTGGCAGAGCTTCTCCACTTCCATATTATTATTTTGAGAAAGACCAGTGGATTTGAGGCTTTAACAGACCACCGTGAAGCTGTTAATGCAAAGGAAAACTTTTAATATTTTAAAACATTCTCTGTTCCCACTGTGCCAGCTCTCTTGATACAAAACAAAAACATATGATCACAATTCACAGGAGGTGACTATTGAGGATAAATATTAAATCTAGGCAGCAGATAACAGACAGGCACATCCACTTCTGTCAACACATCCATCATTCATCAAGATCCACAATGTGTCATTCTGTCAAGTGTTGGTGAAATCATTAAGTTGACATGGGAAGCTGCCTGTGTTTTTTGCTATCATTAAAATCATTGTCCTAACTTACTACTTAAAACAAATAATGAGCTCTTTCTGATTCAATATGGCTATTAAAGGTACTCTGTGGTCTGACCACTAGTAGAGCCTTTTTTTTCTTTAAGTGGGTCTTGCACACAAATGAGGATTTAGATGCACGTGCTAAACATGCGTGGCATGGTACATAAAAATTCCAAAGGGCACCTTTAAGTATTTTAAAGCTCCTGCACACAATGATCTACCTGCACAGGTGTTTGTGTTCACATGTCATGCTTGACATAAATGATATTAATAGCATGAATGATGGCTTGAAACATCGATAATTCTGTTCCTGTTGGGACAAAATGTCCTCTGCGAAATGTCTTTGTGACATTTGACTCATTCTCTTGTTAATTGTTTTGTACATGTTACAGTTTGAACTGTGTAGGTTAGACCTTGGATTTCTATGTTAAGACAAAGGGAAAAGCTGTGTAGTTGGTTTGTCAGTCATGCTACATTTTTATTGGCGAGATCTCAGGACATTTATTACTATCATAATTTAGGCAATGAATAATGGAGGGTTTTGAAATATGAGATGTTTCAGCAGTAAAATTAGACATCACAGTAAATGTTTGTCTTTATTTATTATATAGATAACAATCCTGCTTGTTTGATATTTTATGTGAGTGAAAAAAATAATAATTTATTGAACACTTTTTACTAAATACTAAGTACATTTGCAGGAGTAGTCCCATTTCACAACTAGCTACCTTGGCTGGTTTCACACTTGGGCAGTTTGGCTGTGTAAACAAGACCATAAAACAGCAGTGTGCTGTGCAGTGTTCAAGCTCTCCTGATTGATGCGTGTTGGATCTGGGTTTCATTGCAGCTGATCTAAAGAGGGAAGCGGGCCCAGTGATAAAATATCTTTTAAGCTGGTCCAGGATAAACATCATGAATTTGTTTATTAATGAAGACTTCTCAAAAATGTAACCTCTCCAGCGCTGAGATTTAAAAGGATAAAAAGTTCATCACAACAAAGCAGTCAGTGTAAGTATGGGATAATGACTGAAGGAGTAATTGAGGGTTACAAAAACTTTGTTGTGCATTTGAGGCTCAGAAAGAAAATGATATAATGTCTGAGGTCATGGAGAGGGCAGGGAGGTAAGTATACAGTGCTCCCCCGCGTAGCTGCAGTAGGTGTCTCTACAACACATGATATCATTAGGCCATGTCTGTTGTCTGGCTACAGTGTGTTGAATCTTGTTAGTCTCTATGTGAGTATACATTACAAGCTGTATTAAATCATGCAGAACAACTAAAGCGAGGGACATGATTATAGTTATTCATCACTGCCAGAGACTGAGAAGGTTTACTGCCACAAACACACATGATACAAAATTAGTGTCGGCTTAAAAAGAAATAAATCTTTCCAAGAAATGTTAGGGTTTGTACACCTAAAGTAAAAAACAAGGTAAAGTAAAAAACAAAGCTATCATTTTCATAGTAATTGTAGTATTTTTGCAGTCTTTACATACATACAAACAACTTATGGTGGTTTGATTATTTGTACATTCATATTTGTACATTAATATGATATGACTCCAGAATGTGCTGAACACAGCTCCAACAAACTGATAACACCAAACACTGTTGCAGAAGTTCACTGTATCATTATCACTATATTTAATGTGACATTTAATGTGAAGTTTGGATTACCTTCCAAGGAGGACTGAGACTCCTAAAAAGAACATTAGCTAATTATTTTCATGGTGTTTATTTTAATAGCATTAGATTAAAAGGATCTGGTGCCCATTCATTTTATTTGAACACTTCCAAGGAAACATTTATTTGAGTGTGAAGAAGTAGAAGAATCTCGCCCAAGAGGTATGAAAAAAGGCAAAACAAGAGTAGAAAAATGTCTCTTTTTTGAACTCGCCAAAGCTTCATTACATAACGACTGTAATGTGCCAGGGAAAAGTCCTCTGAGGTGACACAATGGTGTGAGGCACAGTTTATCATCCTTCAGTGTCTGAGTTAGGATTTAGCTCCAGATCTGGTTAATGTGAGAAGTGAGGTCAGTATAGTTCGAGTTAGATCAACAAGAGGAATAGTCTATGGCCATGCCAGCAGACATGTGAGGCTGGCAGTGTTTTGACCTTAATGCATAAATCTCCATGGTAACATACTCCAGTGAAAATGGTGATGTTAAGCAGGTATAATCATTACACCATGTACACCATCTTAGATTGACTTGTTAGTGTGCTAATGTTCACTTAAGCCATTCAATAACTTTGGAGACAAGACCAGACAAGAATAAAAACCTCATAGTGGCACTTAATGAAAAGCCAGCAGCTCATCCTCTGGGTACTATAAATGTCTGTACAAAATTTCATAGAAATACATCTGATAGTTTATGAGATATTTCAGACCGACTGACCAACCTACTTACAGAATAACATTCAGAATGAAAATCATTAATGTGGTGCCAACTACAAACTGTGTACATGGGCCATTTGTCCTTTTTGTTGCATGTCATTCCCTGTCATCTCTTTATTGTCAGCCAACTTATAAAAGCATAAAATACCCCGAAATGTAATAAAGGTTCAAATAAAATACTTGGATCTGCAGAATTTAAACAACAAAATAACCCTTCAGGCATCTTCAATGGACCATATCCAGATAACACGTTGCTGTGGTTTGTCATGAGGCTGAACTCACTCAGTGCCAGGCAGGGTGAAAGTGTCCTGATAAACTGACACATGGCAAAACATGTGTGCTGATCACATTTATTGGGCCATTTGCCGCGAGCATGAAGGCCAACAGAAACCTCTTAAAAAAAAAAATAAAAAAAAACCTGAGTAAGGCCACAGTGAACATTCGCACACAAACACAATCAAGGATGTTGTGGAAGCCGAGTTGTTTATGCAGGATATTCCAAACAATACAATGTATTTTGACCTGGCTATGCATTTGGTAATTACATAAAAGTGTTCCACTTAGAAATGAAAGCTCATCCAGTCCAGCTGAGTTCATTTAATGCTTTTATTTGCTAGTGAGATCTGCACTATTTTGGTCATATTGTCTGTAGTATTTCATCAACACCATCATCACCCTTTATAAAGCACTGTACAACAGGCATCAGCTAATCAAAAGACCTTGCAAGAGGCATTTTTCTCTAGATTGTGCTGACCTCTAGTGGATGTTATAAATAATACAAGTGGATGTCATAAATAGTTACTTACCAGATGTGTTACACACCTGGTATCATATCATATATTTTCTGTGTTATTGCCATATAAAATGGCGGCCTTTGACAACATATAAGGTGCATGATCTCCTTTAGATCCAGATGTCGGTTGTGCATCACCTTGAGCGGTCCACCTTGTGAAAGACAGCCCTGCCCAAAGATCAGCTGCTCCCACACACTGAAAATCTTTCCCCTGCGGTGATTCCGCGTTCACAGACAGCCCCCAAACACTTCCTCCACCCCTCCCTTCACTCCTGCCAAAGAGCTGGGATCATCCTCCATCTTCACAAGGTCCGGACCAAAAATGGGAGAAATGACGGAGCAGAAGAACTTTTCTGAGGTGATCACTCAGATCTTACAGGAGGCGCCGACTGCCAGGAGGGGTCTGCTCGATAATCACAGCAACCTCCTGCGAGTGGCAGACTACTGCGAAAACAATTATCTTCAGGTGAGAAATGCTCATAAAAAAAGGCACAACAACTGCCTCCTGAAAGCAGGACTTTATACCCTTGAGGCACTGTAACGAAATACATTTACTCAAGTATAATGTTGAGCTACGAGTACTTGAGTATTTCAGTTTTCTACTTTATGTGTCTACTCTACCTCACTTCAAAGGGAAATACTGTACTTTAAACTCATGCTCTAGTTACTAGTTGTTTTTCAGGTTACTTTCATGTAATGTACACTGTTGCTCATAAAGTTTTCAATAAAATATTTTGTGCCTCTACTCATGAAATGATTGTGGCAATGTGATTTATTCTTGATAGATGAGGTATATATCCTCTCAAAACTTAATTAATCAGTCTCTTTCAAACATATCACAGTGACACTTTATCTTATCTAAAATATTTTGTGTGTAACAGTGTATATGTTAAATATATATGGTCAGTATGTAAAATATGATGCATTCTTACAAATTATAAATTGTAAGTCAGCTCCACCTTGACAACAGTAAATAAATGCAGTACTGATAACTTTCCAGTAGAATATGTGGGGTCATTTTGTATAAGGGGCATTTTTACTTTTAATATATTAACTACATTTTGATGTTAGCACTTCTGTATTTTAACTTGAGTAAATTTTCAAATACAGGACTTGTAATGGAGTGTCTGTGAAGTTTTTGAGTTATCCAGGTCATGGTAATTCCTATGAGTTTGAAGAAAGTCAACTGGACTTGCTAAAAGTTTTCAGAGATGAACTTGTTGAAGTCTTGTTGAAGCAAGCCCAGCTGACTTTCTTCAAACTCATAGGAATTGTAATGGACTATTTTTATACTGTGGTATCGCTACTTTTAAGTCAGCTCTCAATACTCACCCTATCATTGCATTTTACAAAATATATAACATGTCCTGGGGTGGGATCCTGCAGGGTGAAGATCCAACCAAGGCTGTTGAAGAGGCCAAGGCTTTGGCCACCCAGTCGCTGGCCAGTGTGACTTACCAGATCAACAGTCTGGCCACCACCGTGCTGAGGCTGCTGGACTCACAGGCCATGCAGATCAAGGACATGGAGTCCTCAGTCAACCTGCTGTCACTGGTGAGGAACACTTTTCAATTTAATTAAATCTGTTTGATCGAATAAGAGTGATGAATCTGTTTCTGAATATATTATGTAGCTGGCCAGGAGGTCCAGCAACAAAACAATGAAAATAAAAACATCTGCATTATTATTTTAAGATTTGTTTTACCCAGTACAGTCTTGATGGTGTATTTGAGAAACAAGAAGTTGCTGTATTTGTTCCACTTGCAGGTCACCTGTCGTGCTTTTAACATGTGGTCACTTTGGTTGCTATGCTCAATTTGTTTTCTTGTTTCCTCATCCTTATAAGAGAGACTCTCTCAGGGGAACAAGTGATGTGAAAATGGAGTTCTTGTGTATTGCTGATGGAGGATGTTTCACACTGTGCTCTGGTCCAGGCTATGGCCATCCACTTCGAGAAGATAGCCAGGAGAGAGATTGGCGTGTTGACTACTCCCAAGAACAAGAGTCGTTCCATGCTTATGACCCCGCCAACTTCAGGCAAGGAGCCAGAGGAAAGCTACTCAAGAGTGCCAATATCATATTCCTCTTTGGACTCCATTGGACACTGTTTTAAGATGAATCAGGTACGAAAGTCCACACACCTTTCACTATTTCCAACTAAATTAAAGAGATATAGCATAATGCATTCCACCTTTTCCATATCGTCCTTCCATGTACAGTATGGCTGATTGTGGAAATGTGCTATAATATCTTTTTTTTTTTACCTTCCTTCATCCTCCTCCCACAGGTCACTGAGCAGCCGCCCAGAAAGAGAGCAGACACTGCAGAGAGCATACAGATCACCACAAACATTGCTGTGTATGTGACAAAGTTCTTCTTTACCCTTTATGCAGTAAATAATTATTAGAATTTGTCATAATTAAAAACACTACACTACAAACACTGATTATATATAGCATAACACTGACATAAACTCATATTAACTGTACAATTTAAAGACACGTCTGAAAGGTTTCTGTATTGGAGTAGAGACGACTGATACCACTCTGTTAAATATACGTCTACAGACTGGAAACAAAGGGAAACAGCTAGCCTGGCTGTGCCTTAATGTAACTAAATCAGCTCACCAGCACGTGGAACTATTTCTGTGTTCAGACTCCAGGCAGTGACAGGTCCAGCCTCAAAAAAACACTTTATCCACACACACCCCAAAGTAAAATGGCAAACTGACATTATAACATTTTGTACTGATAAGACTGTAGCTTCATATTTAGCACACCGACTTGAGGGTGGTATCAGTGTTCTCATGTAACTTCCTGCAAGAAATCGAATACCACATTTCTTTGGACCATTTCTTTAAGAGACCACAGCTGCGTCACTCTCACAAGGCTTATTCTTACTGATGGTTTCTCTCTGTCCTGTATGCAGATCCAATCTTGGCATCGCTGTGCCTCCGCCATCAGTCCCCACCTTGCGAACTGCTGCCAACCCCACCAATGACACCCTGCCCCCTCCTCCTCCTCCTGACAACATGGACCCCAATATGCCTAATCCCCCCCCATCACCACCTCCCTATTCCTCCACGGACGCTGACCTCCCTCCTCCACCCTCCTTGACCTCACCCACGTGTCTCCCCCCACCACCGCCTCTGCTGCCAGTGTCTTCACCGAATGGCTTGTACCCACCTCCTCCTGTGGCGGGAGGTGCCGTTCTTCCTCCGCCACCTCCTCCACTATCAGGAGCTGGTTATCCTCCTCCTCCTCCCCCTCCTCCTCCTCCTCCTCCTCCCCAACCAAAGTCAGGAGCTGTGCCCCCTCCACCTCCGCCGCCCCCTCAAACTGGCACCTCTGGTGCTGTGCCACCGCCTCCTCCACCCCTTCCCCCTTTCCTGCGTTAAGATAGTTCATTTTAGTGGCTGATTTTTAACTCAGGGTTCTTTAACAGCTTGTTAGCACTTTGAGAAGGCGTGCTGGGTTTTTGCTATTAGACAGATGTGTAACGCAGAATGGGGAATATTTTCAGGCCTGTTGTGAGATCAACATTAAGCATAAATAAAAGCATAAACAAAAGCTTGAAAACTTGTGTGGAGTGGTTTAACCTTGAGCTGATTCAGCTGTGTTGAATGGCACAGTACAAGCTTCAGACTCCTGAATCCTCTTTGAAAGTGCAACATTATGCTGCGCAGAGAGCACCAGCACAGATACCTCCGACGTGTTTCAACAACACCTTCACAGCATTCCTAAGCGACAAGCCGAAACAGGGCATCCTGCATTTCCCTGGTATCCTCCTTGTGATTGATGTGATTTCCCGTCCTTATCACATCTGTGTTGTTTATTACAATGTAAACAGTCAGCAGCCTCATTCGGTTACGTGGTCGGAGCAGCGTTAATGGTAATAAGTTGTTGTCACTGGCCGTAACCCTGCAAGTTTTGCTACTTTTAAACAGGTCAGTGAGGCTATAAAAATGTCTGGTGCAAGTCAACACTCTACTTAACCTGCACTACATGGCTTCTACTTGAAGGTAAGCTTTATTTTCAGCTTGAAACTATCAAATCAGTTAGAGACATCTTTGCTGTTTTCATGTTTGACTCATCACAGAAGCTCTTATATATTCATCAAAAATGGAAAGGCAATGTTCTGCTGCTGCCTTTTATTGCTGCCTACTTTAAGCTTGAATCCAAATTCAAATCTATAATCTGATATACAGTAACATCCCATAAAAGCTAAACATACAGCAAGAGCAAAGTTTAAAGGCAGCTTTCACATACACAGTTATTATCACTGCCTTGAAGATTTTCTGTTTGTATTGGTATGATTTGAAGATAGATAAAGAGCCACCTTTGCCCCCCCCTCCCCCGGCCCCCTTTACATGTACTACTCTTGCAAAACCGAACACCAAATTGCCTGACAAACAGTAAAATAGTGTTACAATCATCAGGTTTAAAATTAGATCCGTCCTCTTTAATGGCAAGGAATCTTTTTTCCTTTTCTTTTCCTCAGGTGTGAAACCTGAATGTTGCCATGGTTGTTTATTATCCTTCGATTCAGTAAGTCTTTCCTCTCTTTCCAGCACGATCATTTGATTCATTTCATCAACATGCATGCTGCATGTACAGTTAATTTGTCCTTCATTTCAGGATCCCTTTGTTGTGTTTTGGGGTCATTCTGTGGATCTTTTGCTGCCATTTTGTAAAGAAACGCAGAGAAGCAGAAGGCTGGCCCCTGAGGCTTACTAACTCTCCGTCTGTATACGTCATCCCCATATATGGGGAGGAGCGGGTGGATGAGGAAGTAGCAGCCATATATGAAGCATATTTTCAACCTCTTTACAGAGATCCTCTAATGCACTGCTCAAGAAATATCAGCCCACCTCCTCCATACAGGGTACAGTGCTGTGTTGTTCACATTCATACACTTAGCATACATTTTTGTGTTTCATGATGAGGATGCTCATTTCATTTAGCTGGTTAAATGTTTTTTTTTTCTGCTAAATGTGATCTTGAAAATGTTTTCACAAGGTGTCAGAGGTTTCCTCATCAGCAGCAGCCACACTGCATCAGTTTGCTCCTCTGTAATTAAAAGTCTGCTCTGCTGTTTTCCAGCTTGAACCACCATCTTATCCGGACCCACCGCCATCATACACAGACCCTCCAGCTTACTCAGAGCACCACTGATCCTCCTCATCTTCCCCCTCCTCCACTTCAACCACCCTCTAGCCTGAACAAGCTGCACTTGTCATGACAGGACACATCCATGGAATCATATTAGGGTCAATAAGATTTTTCATCATTTTGTCTCGTGAAATGATTATTGATTTCAAAACATATGGTTTTATACCGGGGCGGCACAGTGGTGTAGTGGTTAGCATTGTCACCTCACAGCAAGAGGGTTCTGGGTTGAGGCGGGCCCTTCTGTGTGGAGTTTGCATGTTCTCCCTGTGCCTGTGTGGGTTCTCTCTGGGTACTCCAGCTTCCTCCCACAATCCAAAGACATGCAGGTTGCGACTGCTGTCCGGTCAGGGTGTACCCTGCCTCTCGTCCCAAGATAGCTGGGACAGGCTCCAGCACCCCTGCGACCGGATAAGCAGGTTTAGAAAATGGATGTATGGATGGTTTTATACCAATATTTGTAAATGCATGGGAAATTAAATTTAATTTAGTTGAGGTTTTAGCAAAAATGTGGTCACAAATTCAGTGTTGGGAAGTAGTGAACTACATGCAACTAGTAGTTGTAGTAAACTAGTAGTAGTAACTACATTTTGCAGTAGCTTTCTCTGTAGCTTTAATGTTTTAAAACTATTAACCAATGTTCAGAGAAAGAAAGTTATTTAGTGGCTTTTTTTGCAGCCACACTTTTTGTATTCACATGTACATGGTCAGTTCAATCGTTGTTTTCTCTAAGTAGATTTAGTTAACCATGCCTTCCCTAGGAAAGCTTTGCTGTTGTTTGACTATTTCCAAATTTCAACCCTGCTTTTATGGCAGAAATCATGGCCAGAATTTGTATTTTTAAACTGAATGTACTCTCTGCTTTCAATCTGGACCAAAATTTTCCATTTTGTCTTTGTTGCTGTAACCTCAAAGCTCTCTTCTTGGATTTCTAATGCAGAGTTTTGGCACAGGTTTACAAAGGGTGGAATCTTTTTTTTATCCGTATCTGAGCTTCTAATCCATACAGATTACAGTAACCTTTAGTGCATGCATATGGTTTTATGGCTTGTCTGGGACATATTGTGCATAGGATTCATCTACCTATAAACAATCCACAATGTGGGAAGAAGAATCTTGACTGATAGAACTAGAAGTTTTCCCCATATGTACAGCATGAATGTTCTGACAGAGGTAAAATATTTGAGTAAAGGCACTTCTGGTTGTGATGATGATGATGTTTTAATAATACTGTGTTAGTTTTCTAGTGTATGTAATTTACAAAATTACACACAGAGAAAGGTATATTTGTTGTACATTAAGACAAAGTTTGTATACTGTAAGTAGTAACAGAATAAGAGGGGTCTAAAAGTTTACCCCTGAGGAATGCCCTTGTTGAAGGTTTCCAGTATATAGTGAGTTAAATAAATTCTTGAATTGTTTTGTTCAACATACACAGGACAAATGCACGACACAGGCACACCTCTAGGTCCTGTGTCTTTAAAAAAGACAATGATGCTGTAAAAGGTCCTCATGTTGTCTACTTCCCTAAGTGACACATTATCCTTTGATAGCCACCCAAAGGTCAGGACACTTTCTGTATGTTCTGGATTTTTAAAAAAGGTAAGGACGCAGCCCACTGTATTATAATGATATAAAAAATCCAGTTATCTCCTAATTTTCTGTCATGAGGGTAACGTTTGTTAGAATTATGTGAATTCAGTAGGTTTTTACTCACAGTTGTCATGAGCGACATATTTATAGGATTTAGGTCCACTGTCAGTTACTGAACTCAGATCGTATAAAGTTAAACAGTATGTTGGTCATTCATGCTATTTGTTACGCTCCTAACGTCTTGATTTAACCTTTCCAGCTTTGCACTGCTGAGCCATTTTCAAAGTTTTGAAAATCACATTATTGTGAGTGAAATACTGCAGGGTCACTACAGAGCACGGCCCTGTCATTGGACAATCAGCACTCAAAGTGTCACATATTTGTCATAATTGTGTGTAAGGACAAATACATTATCATATCCTGTGATGTCAGCTCACACCCATTTTTTTGATTTTTGTTTTCATATTAGTCTGTTACTGCATGTACTGCATTTACTGAAATCTTTTACTGTAGATGACTTTCTTTGTCCACGACTACAAAACTAACATGATAAAAATGTAAACTTACATTATATTTCCAAGCAGAATACAACTGATAGGTGTAAAAAAAACTCACTTGTATTCAACCTGCATGATCCTTATTTAAAATATTTGCTGCACTGTCAATGGAGGTTATATTTCACACTGTCACACAGGATGGCACAGATCTCATGTGCTGCACTCTCTTTTTTATTCTCTCTCACTCACAGTAATGTCAGCACGTTGACATAACTCCAGCCATGAGTGTGGTAAAGAATATCTTTCAATATATGTAAGTAGTCAAATAAAGTCAAGAAAGAATCTCTCCACACAGGAGGGGGACTGTTGACTGGAGCACAACATAATCACGTCTTGAAATGGGTGAACATGTGTTTCTAGATTTCCAGCCGTGATGATGTCCATAGCTGTGGTACTGCTCTGCTTCTATATGCACGCGAAAAAGAAAACGGCAACAAATGGCATCACCACACCAACCCTGCAGGATGACAACACATCTTCAGTACTCAACACAATTTCTTTGCCTAACTATCTGGCAGAGGAGGACAGACATTACGACAGGTTCCCTCCTCGGTACAGCACTGTGGATCCCCCACCTCCGTACTCACTGGTGTGTAAGCCCTTACTATAGTAAGCCACTGTCACACACTGGTCTAAACAGGAACTATTTGTCTATTATTCATAAATATTCCTAACATATCTGAGCAACTTTTACCAGAATTACCAGTGGTATTTTAACCCAAGAATGCCACAAAGTGTATTCCCTAAACACTGAAAAATGCTGTCTTTTAAAACTAACCTATTTGAAAAATAAATATTTACATTGAACTTTACTTCATGCAGTTTGACCCCAAGCTGACAAGCGTATGGCCAGACGGCCCATCACCCGCCTACGAGATGTATCCGATAACGCTGCCTTTAGCACTTCATCACTGGACGACACCCTCGCGACCTCCAACCCCATCATCTTCACCCAGCAGCCACAACCACTCACAGCCACAGTGGTCACACCAGGCATCCACCAGCTGAACTCCATTTTAACTTACAGCAAACACTGACGACGCACTTTGTCACGTTCCTGTGTATCTTGAAAAAGCATTGCCATTTATTTAGTACAATATTGTGATTATAATTACTTTTCTTTAATTACTTTAATCAATATTAACTGTAGACAGTGAAGCAATATTCTCAACATTTCCAATTTTAATACATTTTTTATATGAACATCAAAACTACAGTGTAGTTGTCCAACTGCATCTACACACCAGCAGAATCATCAAAGCACCAAGTGTTTCTCTATGTTATTCTATATACTCTTTATTACAATAAAGTACTTACAAGTTTGAGGGAAAATAAAATAAACAGTAAATAAGATGCCAGTATTAGTTCTTCTATTCTCTAAGAAGGAACAGTATTAAGAGTGTTTCCTTGGCTTTTGAACCATGTTAAGGCAAAAGTAAGTATGAATTTGAAGCCACTGATAAATATTTTAATGTTTGTACATCAAAAATAACCAAAAGTGTAATGTTAAGTAATATGTCTGCCTTCATTATACAATCAGTGCATACTGTAGGCTACTTCTTTAGTGTTTTTCTTATTTTTTTTTCTTTGAGGGTTTAAGTGTTCTCAGTGCTACAAATACAACTCCAACAGAATCAAGCAGGCAGTAGTCCAATCGCTGGCCCCTCTCACTGTCAAACAGATATGACAACAAATGTACAATGTAATTAACATTAAAAAGAAAAGAAACTGCAAGATTAATGAAAAATATCTCAACAAAGGAGAGATTTCCACTGCTCTCACTGTGTTTACATATATATCTGTGTGTGTGCTGATTTGAGTGTGTGAGTACATGTATTGCATGTATATGTTAAATTATCTATTGCTGTTCATTTTTCAGATTAGTGGAGACGTACAAGATAAAGCACATTTCTGAACACATACAATCATACTGTATGATCAAATGGTAAAATATAAAGAATTTAATACAAATATGACATTTGGTATCTTTCCTTAACCAATCTGTCCTACCAATCCAATGTAAACATTACACTACATAAAGTATTTAAGATTCGGAAAGGCTAAAAAGTTTAATATCCTTCAACGAAAACCTTCAAAAGAGCAGTTTTATATGCAAAACATTTTCTTTACTCTATGTCTATTTCCACGTTTATGATGACATACACACACTCACTCACACTATTGCACTAAACCTCATAATCAACTCTAAAGCCTTCTCAACACATCGATAAAATTATTCCAATTCTGACAAATAAAATCGGACTTGACATTAGGTCAACAGAGGAACACTAAGTTTGTACAAAACAAAAACGTTCTACATGACGCTGGTCATTTGCACTGAATCATGATGCTTGGCCCTTCACTACAGACCTCCACCACCAATGACTGCATGGAGACAGCCCCTCTGGAGCTATCAATGTTAAATCGTCCTCCGAGCAAGCTCTTGGCGACTTTCAGAAGACCCAGCTGACAGGCACCCACTGCTGCTCCGTCAACAGTTTCTCCAGTGCCGACCGTAGACTCCGGAACGCCGCTTCCAAGCCATCGTTTACGATGCAGAGGTCAAAGTAATGTCCATAGGCCCGCTTAATGCGCTCGCTCTCATCCACTGTCCTCTTTAGTTCAGAGTCCTGTAGAGAGCAGAGCAGGACAGTGAGATGATGGGATGAAAATGTCAGAGCAGGTAATTACTTGGATGAAAGAATGAAGTAAACAGTGAAATTGGGGTGTAAATTAAATCTCATTAGTTTACATTTTACATAGTTTACAATTTAAATGCAACTTTTTGGTTAGCATCCCTCTAACCTGTATGCATCAAGCACATTATGTATACCATTACTAAAACAATGAGCTTTCTTTCCATCTTAGAGGGGTTTTTTGTTTTTTTTTTGCTTCTCTAAAACCTGGAAAAAAACATGCTGAAAAATCCTGTGGTGAAGTATCATTCAAACTCAGCAACCTGGGACAACACTGTTTATGCAGTAAACCCAGTAAATCTGACAGGGTAATACTTTCAGTAGTATTTTAATAATTTCAGTACATAGATGACAGATTGTGTATGAGTTTCAAAACTTTCAAAACATTCTTAGATGCAATTTATTAAGAGTTTAACGCTCAGAAAGCAACCTGGCAACACAAGTTAACAATCAACCAATAATCTCCACATTTCGTAAAAGGTGACATCATGTACCAATGTACATGATGTCACCTTTTACAGACAAAGCCCCACCCACATCTAACCAGTGCAAAGAACACAGAGACAACAGCAGAGACAGAAATCCCAAATGTGAAATAACCAAAACTGTTTTAAATTTGGTGGAAAATCATTATTTCTCATAGCAAATGATGGATTAAAGAATGGGGTCTTCATGGCCTTTAAGAAAACACACTCACCGTTAACTGTTTTGTGACCACTCCTGACTCAATTGCTGACCTATTCATAGCTTTGAGAACCTCGAAATCTGGAGCTTCGATGAACACAACGTAGGGCAGGAACTCTGACGTCCTCAGGACTTTGAGAGCCTACAGAGAAAATCAAATGCATCTGAGACCTACATGAACTAACACGCAATTGCAAAGCTGAGAATGTGATTAAAATGCAACTGAAGCCTCTTCATCCAACAAATTTATCAAGCTAATGCGTGTAAATAAGATTAGCTGAGCGTTTCCAGCGAGTAATGCTGATCATTAAGAGATCCTTTTTGATAAATATTGATGATGTGCTTACCCTGAAAATACTTCAGTAGCAACACGCTGTATGTAATATCTAAAATTTTATACTTAAGTCAGCTACATCGGAAAACATGACAAAAAAATGGATGGAGGTTTAGATGGGAGAGAAACGAGCATGACAGGAAGACAGAGAGAAGAAATGAAAAAAGGCAAGCTCACACATCTGAGCCTTCTCTACCTGTGGGTTGACGTCCAGGATGCAGATCTTTCCTGTTTCTATCACCTCATGTATAGAGTTGATCTTAGTGCCGTACAAATTCCCGTCATACTCGCCATGCTCCAAAAAACGGCCATTTTTGATGTCGCACTCCATTTCGCTGCGGGTCATGAAGGAGTACATCTGGCCATCCCTCTCATCCACTTTTGGTTTTCTGGAGGTGACTGAAGGACACAAAGAGGCAAAAATGGATTATTTGCACAGTTTAAATACAGAAACTAACAAGTAAAATGCAAGGATAAAATCACAAACAATTTAAAGTGAAAGCATTCGCACAGTATGCAAAAAATACTAAGTGAAAGACTAACAAAACAATGCAAGGTGCTGAATGACAGATGGATTTTGTATCGTCGTGTTTGGTTAAGGATGGCTGTACTCACAGGGGATGGTAGTGCCATACCGCTGGGGATCCGACACCAGCAGCTTGTTTTTCAGACTGCGACGGCCGACCCCCTGTGCACCAATCAGAACCAGCGTCTTCCTCCTGAAGGGCGGGACCTTGGCAACCTCTTCGTATATCCGCAGCTCATGACGATCGAATTCTAGTCGGAAACCAGCAATCAAGCAGATGACCACAATAAAAAACACAATAAACACGTTGTCCAAAAACAGATTGTGATGTTATACCCAGTGTGGTGTGTTTAAAGTACCTGCATTCTTGGTCGTCAAGTACATCATCTTTTTTTTCTTCTTACCACCCATCCCAGCACATAAAGGACCTGAGGCAGACAGCAACACACAAAACACAATAAAACCTTCAACCTTGCCGCTTGTCTCTGCCAGCCACTTCAACAAACTCCCTGTTAAAATGATGTACTATCAAGGTAAAATGTCTTAGAAAGCACTGGGGTCATAAATCCACAGTCTTAGAGGATTATGGGGAGATGACACCACTAGATGGCACTGTGCACCAATATTGATCAGTGCCTGCAAGCAGTCTGCTGCCAGAGAACACCTGTGACTAGGCGATCTGTTCAATATGGCAGATTATTTAGCCACTGGGGGAAAATGTCTTATGAAAAGCTAATACACAGAAGCAAAAATGGGCTCAGTTGTTCATTTTCCCATCAGATTTAAACCAGTCAAGCCGCAGCAACAAATATTTTTGCACCACAACGCCAGAGCAATAATTGTGAGTATATATAGTATTACAAGTATTTTCTTAATTTGTGAACTGAACAATTTTAGACACAACCATCTGAAAATGACCTACTGAATTTGTTTATTCAAACCATGCTCTCAGTTGGTATAATATGTGGAGAGCGTGCAAGCTGACAGATGTGTCCTTCCCAGGCTGCAAGGGCAGTACATTTGGGCTGTCATCTTCCTCTGCTCTATAAATGAAGGGCATGCGGCTGGCTGTGACTCACCACCTGTTTTGTTGCTACTGAGGACTCTGAAAGAAGAAGATAAATCTGACGGAAAAGCGCCTCTTTTCACGCCACATCTCATAAGAGAAGAGATTATTATTGATCAGGTGTGTATTTACAGGTGTCTTATCACAACTATTCAATCAGTGCTCCTTTTCGGGGAGGGCTGTTTGTGAATGTCATGCCCAGCAGCTTAATAACCAGCAGATTGGATCAGGCTGCCTGAGTCACGACGATGCTCATTACCAGCTCTCCAGTGCTCACAGAGAGTAACAGACTGGAGAGGTGAGAGGAGGATGAGTGCCCGGCACCAGATGAAATGCTTGTATGATACGGAGAGGAACAGATGTTGTCTTTGTTGCCGGTGTGTTTGTGCAGCGAGGAGCCTGCGTCGAATCTGCATAATGAGAAGTGCTTCTCTGCTTGGCTGCGTGCTGCTGAGGTGTACCTGTGGTAGCGAGCTCCAGATCTCTCTTCACAAACGCTTTCCTCTTCTCCTCGAGCAGCTGGCTTGGAATTAGACCTGCACTGCCTCCCTCTATGTGACAGGCCTGTGAGGGAAACACACAAATGCACACACACAGAATGAGTGAACCAGCCAGTAAAAAAAATAACAAGTTCAGTCTCACCAGCTGAATCTTCATCTTCAGGAGCTGTACTGACCTGCCACCAGTTAAGGTCCTCCTGGTTGAAAATCTGCAGAATGTCTCCACTGTTGAAGCTAAGCCCTGCTTCTTTACAGGGGATCAGGTTATCATGGGATGGGTCGTAGTCAAAATGGCACTTCACAAAGGCCTAAATGCATAAAAATAGTAAGAAAAAAAAAAGGAGAATGAATCAGTAAAATTGGTGTGATTGATGTCAAAACAGACAGGTGATACAAAAATACACACTTAATTTCATAAACAGGCTGTAATGTATATGTAAATGTAAATGTATACCTATGCTGGTGTGGTGTATGAACAGTATCTGCGGTACATGGATTGGTTGAGCAAGTGTCCGTCACTACGAAACAGCCTTGCACACTAAAAGCCTACTCCACCTCTCAGCTCACTTGCCCGACATGTCAAAGCTACGGGATTCAGCTCATATACAGAACCCTGTATACCAACCCCCACTGACAGGACAAGGAGTCTGAGAGACAGACAGACAGACAGACAGACATGGAGAGAAGGTAGACGAGGAAAGAGACCAAATTCTGTAGCCATGGCAACCATCCCCTCCCCCCAATGCACTTGACGCCTTTTCTTGTACTGAACTGATGCATGAACATAGAAAAAGGCTGCCAGCCCTTACTGTACAATGTGTGTGTGTGTGTGTGCGTGTGTGTCATTCATTTGTATGGACACAATGAACACACACACTTAGACACACACACGATCAGTCTCAACTGGCCAAAGGGAGCTGTCAGTTGAGTTTAGTCACTATGCGATGACCAAGCTTGAGGCGTGCAACACAGACAGCTGGATTACATTCAGAGAGAACTTTTGAAAACAATTCTAATCCTCGGCACTCCACCTACAGAGCTCTTTACAGTGTGAGCACAGCCAGATCTTTCTTTAATATCTCCGACAGACGGCTGCTATTAAGTGTTCAAGTAGACACTTCGATATCCGGGGCTGATGCCACAGAAAAGGAAAACTAAACACTTGCAACTTCTCATAAAGCAAAGGTCTTAAGATGATACACTGTAGAAATGTCTCCTTAGAGAAAAGTATGCCCCTTTTGAAATCTTTGAAAGAGCCGTGACTCAGAGCACACACTTTTCAGTGAATCACCCCAAGAAGTTTTCTTACTTTAAAGCAATTTTAGAGAATTTCTTAGAGGTTGGTTGCTGCCCTCAGTTTCTCTGTGTCTTACCAGGACAGTGAGAAAATCAGCTGAAATATATAGTACAGCTGTATAACATAATATTCAGGACATTATACTACATATTAACACAATACATAGTATAGTACAGCAATGTAACACAGAATAGAGTATCACATATAACATGGTATTTTATGGTATGCTATAATATATAACAGAAATATAATAAAAAGCATGGTGAGGAATCTAATCAGTCCAACAGAGAGACAGTAGGGAGGGACGGGTGAGGCCAGTATGCTGAGAGATGGGTCTCTGTGTGTGTGTGTTGTGTGGTGTTATAGTCTGTGGTCTCCCCTTCTGCCATACAGTCTGATGGCAGCAGGTACAAATGAACACCTGAAGTGCTGAGTTTTGCACCTGGGCGGGATGATCCAGTGGCTGACGTGCAGCCTATCTGCCACAGCTCGTCATGGAGAGGGTGGGAGGGGTTTGACTCACATGTCGTAGTTCTTCTACAGGCTTTAGGGGACTCTCTAATCTGGGGCTAATTTAAAGCCAAAATAATAATGTAACAAAACTGGTCCACAGCTATGCTGCTGGCTCTGTGAAACTGTATTTAAAACGCTGCAGTGCTTTGAGCTAAATACTTATGCTAATATGGTAACATGCTCACACTGACAATGCTAACATGCTGATGTTTATCAGATATAATGTTTACCACACTCATAGAGAATATCATTGTTTTTAGCAAGTGCTCAACCCCTGGATGACATGAATATCTGTACCAAATGTCATGGTAATCCATCAAATAGCTGTAGGGACATTGTCACTTAAAACACAAATGGCTATCTATAGCTGGTGGAAGGTGGATATGGATATGTGTATAAAATTTCATGGTAGAGAGAGAGAGAGAGAGAGAGAGAGAGAGAGAGCAGAGCAGCGGTGGACTAAGTGACTGACCGACATTGCCAGCGGGGCTAAAAATTCATTCTCATCAAGTGGAAAACTAACTTTTCAATTGCCGTTCCTTCACAGAACAGCAACAATGTGCTTCAGATACACATTTGTCTACGCTAATAATCCATGCACATAACCGCTACATCATTTTCCTGTAGGTTATGTTCTAGTGTATTTTGGTCTAGTGTAAGAAATTCATTTGGCACGGCTTCTTCAAGCTCTTATGTTCCTCTTCTCTAGTGCTGAGACCAATCAGTCACAGATCCGCGTGCCCAACACATCTCTAGCTCTATATACTGCATCCGCCAATGTGCTCTATCCTACCATAATATTGGCAATACATCACCACGCAAGATAACCCTTCCATTTCCCTTCGCTCTAAACTAGGTCACATTTTCAGTGTGACTAGTGTCTTCTGGCTCTCGGAAAGGTTGTGTCCATTAGCACTGTCTGGTGTAATATACTACAATATTTGATATCCAACAAATTAAAATAATCTTCCTGATGCGAACCAAAATGTGCAGAAATCCTGGAGAAAAAAACAGACGAGAACTGCAGTGTCACGAGCTGTCTGTGGGATCACTCTTTTGATGTCTTGTTCAGGAAGACTTCAGTTATTGATCCATTATGTATGAGGAGAAAATGACTCTACATTTGGATAAGTGACAGAGCTGTAATGCAGGTATCATGGCCAAATAGCCAATGTCATCTACAAAGTCCTGCTTGATTCTTGGCAGAGCATACAAGGTTACTGACAGCAGAAAGGATGCCAGGGAGGACAGTGACTGGCACTTACTTGCTTTCAAACTAATCAGAACTTTTTGTACAATATTTATTTCAGGGTGGGTGATCAAAAATGTATTCTAATTTTAAAGCATGTAAGACTCAATAAGGATGATCACTTAGACATTTCAAAGACAAGGACTTGTGTTAACTCTCCCAATGAAGCCTGAAATCTGTTCATGACTATGGAGCTCATTTAACTTATATGCATTTATGTCTTTGGTAGAACAGCTGACCTGTCTTGGTGTGTGCGGCTCCTGGTAGCTGGGCAGGATCTTCAGCACCACGCTGCCGCTCGCCTCCTTCAGCATCTCCTGCAGCACTTTGGGGTCGTTGCCCACCTCCTTGCCGTTCACCTCCTTGATGATGTCACCCACGTGGAGCAGACCCTGCTGGTCAATCATGCCGCCATGGAGGATCCTGGCAATCACCAGCTCACCGCTCTCCACTCGAAACGTCACACCCTACACACACACACAAAGACACGGTCAAAATGTAATAATCATTTCTTAAGTGGGCTAACTAGACTTGGCTCTGTAACAATTAGAGTCTAACTTTTATTAAGCGGTAGCTCAAGAAGAGTTTCCTCAGCTGCTCAGCACTTCACAAGGCAAGAAGGTGGGAGTGAGATTGAGTGCTGTGAACAAGCTGCAACCGCCACGGCTGAGTGGTGAAACTTATGAAGAAATATCTTAAGCTGCAATTACTGTAATGGCCACTAGATGCCAGCTGCAAAAAAAGAAAAATCCATTAAGAAGCTATTTAAGCCTAAATGAATGTATATTTCAGGGTGTTTTTGCTTGTTTGACAGGTATATTATGGTCAGTCGGTGATGTTGCTACTTATTTTCCCATTTAGGCTCCACTTATGCTTCCTCACCTTTGATCAAAATAGTGGTTTTTGTGACAGGAGTAACTTCCTACATATTGGCGGCAGTCCCAAAGTAATGCAACAAATGACACTTCAGAAATCTCTGAATGACTCAACAGACTGATGGCAGATAGTTTGTGGGTACAAAGTGAGACAATAGAGCACCTGGCTGAGTTCATAAGTCCTTGGTATTAATCAGCCACATGCCAACCTTCTGCAGATAAATCACCCCTACACAGCAGAATAAATCTGACTTGTTTCTCTTTTTAACAATACTACAAAAATATCTAATTACACTGAGAGCATGTGCTGCTTCCAAAACACAAATCATGCCATTTATTGAGGGGTTTTATCTGTTTACAATTTACAGCAGGGCTCTATCCTGCCTCAGTGACTACAAAAGGCTGCTCCTTAACTTACCAGATGCTCACCAGACACCTTACGGATGCCCACCATCCTGACTGCATCTGGGGGAACAGGCTGGTTGTTGAGGGCTGCGTCCATGAAGGAACACGGACTTGGGGGAGGAGTCTCGTAGTTCTTGGACGCCACAGAATCATGGGTCTCCAGGAGAGACTGTGAGCGGGTGAAACAAACACAGATGACAGCGATGACAAATCCTGATCGTAATAGAATCACGGTAACCTGCACAAATGTTCCTGCTCTGGTCCGTGCAGAGCCATTGTCAGACACTGCACGGACTGGAACACATGAACCAGGGTAGCAAATCAATTTAGTCCATGCTAACACAACACGCATCATTAAGCATGAACATCATTTTGAACGGTAATCAAAGGTTTAGCCTGAGTGCCCGTTAATCAAAGCTACAGTTCAGTGTGAGACATGAGGCCCATTCTCCAAACCTGGAAGTGAGGCTCCTTCAGGATGCGGACCAGCTCGTCGGCAAGCTGGCTCCTGTGCGTGAGCGGGTGAAGCTCCTTGAGGATGTCCTGGACCAGCTCCACGTTGTTCTCCCTCACAGCCTCGAGCTTGGGTTCCTCAAACTGCTCATGGGCCTGCAATTTAATGGATACAAAACAGATGGAACAGATGCTACGCTGCAGTTATATCCATTTCACAAGGAACCAGTCTGAAAAAGGGATTTATAACATTTAGTTCCATTAGTGCTCCTTCCCATCGAGCAGTTAATGCACCGTGCTGAGTTGTAATGAAATGTTTTCAGACTTCTGCAGGACTGTTTGTTTTGATTTAGTAATACAGAAAAGGGCACGATAACAAACAACTAACACAGCAACCTCAAACCAACCCCTGCTGAGACAAAAACACGCAATCATAAATCTTTACAGCAAGATAAATAAGAAAACTAAGCACAAACATGAGTCAAATCGTGTGCCCTGTAGGTTTTTCGGTGCATTGCCATGTAACATCAATATTTCAGGGAACATTCATTTTTCAGTTTCTCCTCCTGCTGCCATGGAGATCAGTGGTTATTGGACTTGACTTTCATACCTCTGGTCCAGGGTCACAGGTAGAAAATGAAAAATATGTGCCCTCTCCCATCTGGTGCATTTTGCATAATGTAAGATCTTGGTTTGAAATATTTATGTAATACTTACTTTTTTAGCAAAAACCTGAGACTGTCATATTGACATATTAAAAAACACAGATACTGCATGAACCCTTAAAACTCTTCAGAACCTAATTCCAGTTTTTCTAAACTTCAAATGAAATAATTTACAGTAGTACTGCTTTCAACTGTACACCAAGAAGTCTTGTTTTTGTAAATTCACATCCATCATCAGGCAATCCCACAGAGGATTTCTCTTGTGGGACTGTAGACTACACTGGCAGCCACATTGTTTGTTTGCTGAGGAAGAGAGGAAGAATTCCCGCTGAGAGACAGGATATGGTGCACGTATGCACACAAACAGAAACACAGACATTCACAAATGCCTGTGTGTACACAGTCCCGCACACAAATCACCCTACGTACTTTGGTCCACACACACACACACAGTGACAGGAGCGCACATACCTATGCAGAAAACAAATGCAGGGAGCTCTTCAGCTGTACTCTGTGATACGACAGCAGGACTTCGCTCATTTGGAGTTTTGGCAGAGGTCTTTGTAACCTGATGGAGCGAGCTGCCAGTGTCTGGCCCTTGGACAACATGCCAGCATGGACACTGTGCTATATGATGACACTGTGAAGAGCTGTGGACAACACTAGCAGCATTTCTGAGGCTGGGGCTGTTTTGACTCCACTTTAAATTTGTTGGTTATATGTTAAGAGATAAAATGACTAACATAAACATGTTTTTGTACTGCCCTATTATACTGTGCATGTCACAGTAAATCATACTCAATCATTATCATGGCTTTCAAAATTCCTTTTCCATTACGAGTGCAAGATACTACTAATTGTCCTGCCTTCCACCACAATATTTCAGCTATAAAGGCTGTTTTCAAGGCAAAAGGCAATTGTCAAAGCAAATTGTATTGTATTTGTATTGACAAATTGTATTCTGCATCTCTATGAGACTTTTCTGATGAATTTCTGGTTTAGTTAGCAAGGTTTCAATCGTCATGAAAGAACTTGTCAGAATCAGAATCGGGTTTAGTGCAAAGTAGGTTTAGACATACGAAGAATTTAAGAATATAAATAGAAATCAAGAAAAACATTACTGTAACAGTCAAGAAATGTGAATAAAAAAGGAAAATGACAATGAAAATATAACAAATATTATCCAAAATATGTGCTATATACATATATAGTGAAATAAAAATGATATATTCCTAATCATTGTATTCATGAGAAATAAAACCCTCCCATGCTTACATAAATACACTGCAATACACTGAGGGGTTTAGCTGCTACAGCCTTACTTGGTCTGATGTGACCTGTAGTTTATGATGACTAATGTTATCTAAAATCAGCAAACTTTAAATAGGATATTGCTGTGTATCTGAGTCTCACTGAGTCAGGTCACTAACTGTATGACTCTTCAATACATGAGCTACTGTTATCATTCATTTTGTCATCATTCTGTAATGGTCACAGAGGCTCACTGTTATGCCACTTTAAATAATGTAGAGGTAATACACGGCTTCAACTGAAATGTCTGATTCAGTAGCATTTCTCCTGGGTTTGGTTTAGGTGCAGCTCAAACCATGTCAAATCAACAATACAAATCATGTGATGCAAAATATGCAATACTATGTTTTGTCTCTATCTCTTAAATCTATTTCTATCTCTATCTCTGAGTGCTACATTAGATAAGGTATACCACAGCGTTCGAGGACAAGCTTTTATGCATGATTTTTGTTTCCGCACTTTCAGCTAAATGTCAATAGCTGGTAGGAAATGGGGTAATAATTGTCAGGATCTGACCGCTTGTCACATAATAACTAAACTGTTTTCAGAAGGCTGTTTTATCTAGCACTAGAATTCATTGTTTTGGAGGCCACTTGGCATTATTTTGCAAAGACCTTGGAGTCTCATTTACAGCCAGAACAGGGAAAGTGCGACTGCTTGGAAGTTAGGTTAAAAAGGTACATAACCAAATGTCTAAAAGCAAGTGTAAGCTCATTTAGCTGCTCTAAAGGTCTCAATAGTCCTGATTGCTCAGTTGGATATAGAGCCAAGCACTGAGTCAGTGCCACAGTCAGAGCAGATAATAATCTATGGAAGCTCCTTTGCATGATGATAGCTCCTGTTGTCAATATCTGCTCATTGTGAGCTTAATCATCATTCAGATTCATTACAGAATTGCAGGTTGGGCTGATTGCATCATTCTGTAGTGAGCATGGTGCAATCAGCACAATTCACGGAAGTCACTATGTCTTATGCACAGAAGGGCGGACCCATGCTCTGTCCCTCTGTCCCTCTGTTAGCGTGTTCTTTCCCCTCTCAGCACATCACAGACGATGGCTTGTTACAGGTTTATAGATCCATCTTAAGGTCAAAAGAAACTATCATCTTGGACATCCTTTTCACATCAGAAACATCGCTGGCGTCTTTACTCAAAGCTTGCATCAGCAGATTAATCTTTTATGAGAATGTTCATCAATACACCTGTACCGCCAAAAACTGCAGAGGAAATCAATCAAGTCTTTAGTGAAACAAAAAGCAAAGAGATGGAGAGAGAAATAGGGACAGAAGGGAGCAGAAGAGGCTCTGTTTTCAGAAATATGGGATGTGGCTTTGATGCAACACTCCTTATTGCTCCCTGTGGATAGTCCATCTCCACATTTCCTGAACAGATCTGCCTCTAAATTACCAAATGAGACTACACAGCTTTTTACCTGCGGCTCTGTCTGAGTCTGAGAAGCAGCCCACAGACCGATGCGGCTCCCTGGACAGAAGAACCTCACGGTCACAAACAGCTTCCACCTCAGCTAACACAGCCAGCTAACACTGACTGTGCAATGTTGTGAAGACAAATACCGTAATCCATACTAATAACTGTTGACAGCTTAAAGGAAAAGCCAAACAATGACATTCAGTACATGACGCGAAGTGCATCTATTCTTTTTTCCTTGAGTGCACAGCAGTGTACTTTTTCCTTCTCTTCCACACTTGTAAAAGGTTTGTGAAATTGTGCTCTTGGCAAGAAGAGGATGTGGAAGACTCATCCCACTGTTTCTCATGTTCTTTTTCCGTTGTCAAGAAACTCTGAAAAGACTGTCAGCCACAGCTAAGCTCTTTCACTCACACTTCAAAAAGCTGCACTCCGTAACATCAACATCACTCTCCTCCGTGTAGAAATGGAGAACTAGTAGGGATAGGTTTCATGAGGGGAACTACAAGGACAGCTAAAAAATGTATGTACGTCTCTGCCTCTATTCAAAAGTATATTTCTGAAAAGGAAAAAAAGCATGCACTGTACTTGCCATCAGTTATGAAACCATGAACTCTATTTTGTATTTAATCACTGGGGCACTATTCAGCTAAGCAATCTGATAAACAAGCACATTAAAATGGTTTAAATATTTTGATGGTTTAAGGTCCAGAAGTTGTGGCAAGACCGGAGACCAAAACCTGATGGTACTGGCTTAAACCATCTCTATAAGAGAATAATGAATTTCTACCAAAGTATTGGTTGCATATATTGTAAATGTTTCTGTTTAGTCTTATATGACACCATTGCATGTAGCATTACTTTATTCGTCAATCAAAGAGAATACTGTTTGAAATGGCTAAATATTATGAATATATATTCCTCATTTACTGTTTACTAGTATTTAGGCTGGTACAAGTCAAAATAACAATTGCCAGCCATGTCTGAGTTTTCCTGGATAAAGGTTTGATTTGTGTCCATCCAAGACAAGCTTTAATCTCATCTGGGCAACTGCCCAAGATGATTCTCCATAAATGCAACATTGATTTTTCATTCTTACAGATAAATACGCTATGGAAATGTACAAGTGGGTTGTTTCAGTCGTGTATTATTTTTGACAAACCAAATAAAGATCCTCAACTAAAGCATTTTAAACAGCTTTACAGAATAAATACACAACGCAAACTTGACGGCTGCCATTCTTTTTTGGATTCATCATCGATCACCGAGGCTGCTGCTACACCTGCGCTTGTCAAACATGTCAACGCTAACTGTGCTCACTGACTGCTGTTTCAATCTTTTGCTCTCATTGGCGATAGAAATGTTGTATCACCTTGTTAAAATGACTGACAGGTAAGAAACGGCGGAAATGTTAACAGTCCCTTAAAAAGAAATATGTCCTTCTGTGTTGTTAAACTAAACACTGTTTTATGCCAAACACATGCCAATTATACATCTCCAAGTATTTTTAACCATTTCCAATGCTTTCATTAAGTTTGCACATTTCCAGCAATGTATGTCTGTAACTAATGATCATATTGATTTTTGATTAATCTGTATCTCATCTTCTTAATTAATAGATGAGTTTTTTAGTCGATAAAATGTCAGAAAATAGTGCAAAATGTTCCACTGTTTCCCGAAGCCCAAAGTGACATCCTCAAATGTCTTGTTTTGTCCACAACCCAAAAATACTCAGTTTACTGTCATAGAGGACGAAACAAACCACCATCAGAGAATTTGGACACTTTGCCTTTAAAAATTCTTCAAAAGGATTAAAGCAGAAGATGTGAACTTACTTTAACATGTAGTTAAATTTGGTAAAAGTGTCACTATGTCCTAATAATCAGACTCCTCTTACACCACTTGCTGCTTCTAAGGCCATTTGACCTCATCCGAATCGAAAACAACCAATCAGAACAGATGGAGCTTCAATTGTGCTAACTGAAGCAAGTGCTCACTCAGTGGACATAATAGCAGATAAACAACTACAGAAGAACTAGCCAATGAAAAAATAACAGTTTACACAAAAAATAAGTGAACAGAAGAAGAGCAATGAAGAAAAGCAAACTAAAAAGGAAGGATTAGATCAAACAGTGCTGCGGGGAGGAACGGGGAGGAGCTGGGAACTTATACTCGCTCTAATTTTTAAAATACAACCACATTCTCCTAATCTTAATCAAAACAGTTAGTGAATAACTTAATAGTTGACAACTAAACAATATACTGACTAATTGTTGAAGCTCTACGACAATGTTGTTATAAATATCTCACGTCCTCATCGACCTTATCCACCGTCTTTGTTACTGGGAGATGAGGCGAGCAATCTTCAAGTGCAACCATTTCGCCTCCCTGGTCCGACACTGAATTTGAACTTCAAAATCAAAATTGTCATGACGTTAGCTTCTATCCCAACATCACGCTTCAAACACATCACACCGCTGAGAAAAATTATAAAATGACTCAAACCCTTTGAAATTAAACGTTATTTTACATTTGGGATTTCATCTGATTATTTTTTTTTAACCTGTGCAGCATGACAGTGAAGAATGAAAATAAAAATACCAGAGTGTTCTTTAATTTGCTCAACTTATGAGAAAACAATGAAGCAAGACCATTAACATAGTAATGTGATTGCACTTGATGAATTTAAGCTGTCTTTTTAGGATAATTATTGCCAGCTGTAATTTAAATTTTAAATGTAATAATAGTTATGAATATTAAGCTTCCATTTTGCAATATCATTTTAATAAAGATTCTCATAATGCATGCTAGTCTCTGAAGAAAACATAATGATTTTTGCCAGTGCTTTTGCTGGAAATGGAACATGCAAAATAATGATATTGAAATCAAACTTTAATGTTAAGGCAAATATGCCAAATGCAAGACTGAATGCAAATACATTAAAATTGCACATTTACATGCATAAAATATCAGATAGCAGATACACTAATTGGCATCCAACACTAGCCTGTGCTTTGGGGACTTAGTTACATTACATGTGATTTAGTTACATTACAGCTTAAGTCTTTTCTCATTGAATCGTCCTTAAGTCTGCTCATCCCTTCACACACTCCAATAGAAAGCTCTGAATGTCCGTTGTTGCATGTCACACCCACAAACACATATTTCTTTAACAGTGTACAGCGTGAAAGGATGTTCTCACCACTGGGCTTTCCATGATGCCTTTGAGGAAGATCAGGTCCAGGTCATTGGCAGTGGTGGAGCTTGTGCTGTCACTCAGTGTGTCCAGGGCCTGATGCATGGCTACAAACACACACACACACATAGACACACAGAAAAAAAAAGGACAGGAAGAGAAGAGTTTGTTTTACTCCATTCCCCACCATATTCTACAGTTACCCATGGGAAACAGACTGAAGAAAAAGTAGCTCACACTACATGGCTGAATGAGAGGAGGCTGTAGGAAAAGTGGGAGGGAGGTAGGGAGGGAGGAGGGGGCTGCCTCACATCCTTTCCCAAGCAATTTCACCTCTGTCAGTCACCCTCCTCTTGAGTCTGTCAGAAGCGACAGTATCTTTCTCCCACAAATCCCAACTTCTTCCCTCCCACTCCTACGCACACGTTCACACACACACACACACACACACACACACAGTAGCTAACAACAACAAAGTTCCTGATGATAATGAGAGAATAAATATTTTTACCAGTGTGTGTTTATGACTTTGTTTGCAGTACACTGTTTTAGAGGACACAGACACACACGCATCCTTCATACACGTATCTGAAGGATGTAAAATCAAACAACTAAACCACAGACGTCGCTCAATAAGAAAGTCGTTCAATCAGCAGATGCAAGGAGACATCAACAGTTCGATGAAGGTCAGGGAAGGTTCAGTCTAGCTTCAAAGCATCTCCACTCACTTAGGATATGACGCATAAAGGTACCAAACGCACTGACATCACCTACCAGCAGGCATTAATCACAGCAGACATGACTGTCGGAAGAGTGGGCATTTTTATTCACAGGGAACATTTGTCTGATGTAATTTTCTCAACAGACACTGAGGCCTTTGTTTTCAAAGCTAAAAATACAACGCCTCCTTTTAATTATCACAAAGCAGGCAGACTGGTGGTCCACCACAGATCCTCCACAACCCGATTCGTAGATCTCATGTCCTAATAAGGGCATAACGGAGCATTATGAGGTGATTGGTCCAATTAGAGGGCTGCTAATTAGATTTAGATGATAGAAGACTGTGTCCCAATTGCATTCTGTGGACCAATTCCGGCCATGTTTTAAACATGTAGCACCTTCGCAAAGGAAAATACCTGGATGCTGTACTATACTACATATACTATACTATACTTGGAGTACCCAGTATGAATAATAAAATAAATATTTTCCTTCAATATCATCAACAATCTGAAACATGTGATCCTACTATTGTACATTGCTAAGTGATAAATCTCTGAAAAAGTGACTAGCTTTTTGTAATGTAGCAGTTTAATTGATGTCTTGTACTTTTTCCTGTTGGTGGTGTAAAATAATCTGTTTTCTGTTACCGTATATATATTCTAGAATCAGTGCATACTTTAAATGATTTTATATTATGGATGTATTACTCACCTTTTGACTTTAACTGGGGAGCTGCAACATATACTTTGGTACAAAGTATGTCCCCATCTGTGTTCTCCCCACTGAACTAAGCAGATATGGAAGCGAGCAAGCAAGCGTGCATATTTAAAGGTCCCATGAGTCCCATGGGCACGATTACAAGAAAAATGCACTGAAGGTTGGGTCTGGTATGGTGATAAAGATAGTCATGCATTTAAAGCAACCAATGGCACAAAAGCTAATAAATACCAAGAGTCTACAGCCATTCTGGTCTCTGCGAGGCTATTTTTAGGCACACCACTGCCTTGGGCTAAAAGCTAGCACCAGCATCACAACAAGCTCACAGTGACGGTATAATGTTTACCACTTTAACATTGACAAATAGTTTTACACATTAAAAAACAACTGATGCTGATGGTTTTATGAATTTTATTATGTATGTACAGATTAATCAATGTATTGGGAAAATGTTTAATTTGACCGGGAGCTACAGGAAAAGTTAAGGAATCAAGAACGTTATGACCATTTATCATGTGCATGAACTTTCAAAATAAATTTCCTAGCAATCTCTAACAAGTCACCAAAAACCAAAAATACTAATGTGGGGGTAGGGTACCCTAACCTAACCCTAGAGGAAAAGTCAAGCAATCACCAAAGTCAATTCAGGTTTCATCCTCTGTGGTAAAAGCAATAAACTGACATCAGACAGTAGATAAAGTCTTCACATTTTTCTTGTGAAAAAAAGAGACCCTTGACTACTGTGATCCTGAATAAGTCTCTCTAACCCAGAGTGCCATTACTCTATTCAGTGGTTTCATTACTGTGCAGCCTGAAGTTGCTCTATTGACAAAAAACAACAAAATTACTTTGTGGATTCGAACACTATCGACTCCAACAGAAAATGTTGTCCTGTACAATTATCCCTGTTATTATCACAATCACTGCTTCAGGTTGATGTTCTACAGAGAGGAGTGAAAACACAGGGCAGCGAAGAGACGCTGACAGAAAGTGTGTTCATTGATGCTGCACCTTTCAGCAATATGGACTGTGAGCTTCAGTTGCAGTGATGGTTAACACACAACAAAAGGTGTGTTTCTGTGTGCAGTTCAGGTCTGTCAAGAAGCTGGCAAATGATTTATGTTTCTATTGCTCAGCAGAGCACAGTGGGAGAGTTTTTTTGTTTAGGTGCTTAAAGAGGAGTGATGAGGTAATAGATATTCTGAGAATGAACAGACAGACAACTATTTTCAGTCTATTTCTGCTGTGTTTTGTAAGCATTTTTATATGCACACTTCTTATATATCTATGTACAACACAAAGACAAGAAACTATCCTGATCTTTGCTTCCACTCAAAAGACAGATAGCCATAAAAGCGAGGCCAGAGGAAAATGACCTGGGTGATTACGCCGCCCATCCGCCCTCTCTCTGAATAATCTGCTAAGTTAATCAAATAAATAATTACACAAGTCTTCTGCAGTGAAGTCTTGTTTTCTTCTATTTTCCCTTGAACACCAGCTCCACTCCAGCAGGACAGTTGCCAGATTTGCGCCTGGCACAGAATATCAGACCAGCAGGCTCGGCTTACAGGTCCTGCATAATTCTCTTTAATCACCGCAACTGTACGCCGGTGTTGAAGCCACATCGGCACTTTTCCCGCTGTTGGCTTGTCTCTGCTTCACTTAGACATGCATGGAGTTTTATTTTCATTGTTTCACTACTTCCCCCCGTTTTTTGTTCTTGTTTGAACTGTTATTTCACTTTCTCCCACTCTCTCCTTTTCCCCTGTCACTAAGGCCTCCATCAGACCTAACAATCCTGGTAAAATTGACAGCTGCTCCCCCGCAGTGCACTGAGGATGTTGAACAAAAACATCAGGAAAATACAAATGGTCTTGACTTGCGTTTAGATATTCTGTAATATTGTCAGTGCTTGGAAGCCGCAGAGGAATCAAGGAAAGGTGTGAAACAGACTGGAGAATAATAGCCATTTTCCCAGCGTTGAGTATGCCTGGGGTCGTTCTATTATTCATAGAGATTATTAAAAATCCAACTTGTCCTCCTTCGCGGGTCTTGCTTCCTTTCTTCTCTCTACACACACAGATAAAGAGTGCTGCCTCCCCCATTTTCACTGGCAAGCATCACAGCAAGGATAACAGAGGATTGGCCATGCGGGTCAAAAGTTCACCTAGGAAGAGGTCTGAATGTCAGACTAAGACACGGTATTTATTTTCTATTTTCCTAACTGCGGCTTCCTTTTGAAAATAACTTTCTGTTTAGCATTCAGATGGAGTATTGCATCTTGTATACTGCTGCTGTCAAAGCCTTCTTCCTTTGCATAAACATCATATAAAAATGCACAGCCAAGACCAAACTACTTTTTTTTAAATCACTCAATGGTATTGATCTTTTTTCTACTCGTCTCAGGTCAGCTTCAAAGTTGCACATAGACATTTCTGTAATAATATACTCATCTTTAAATATTTTTTTCATCCTCTGAGCCTTTAAAAAGGTGAGAACTCAGGCGAAAGTCATTTTTCGCTTCGGTGGATCTAAATTCCCTATACTACACACTGTAACTTGATACCATTAGAGAACTCCATTTAACAGGTGAGGGCTTAAGAGGACAAAAAAGGACTCAGGTGCGCTGACAGACTGAGACAGCTACATGTACATCATGTGCTCTACAGTGCCTGCTCTTCCAAGGAAATGCTCTAAAATTTAAAGCGCTTTTCCTGCCTGAGTAGGTCTTGTTTTTACAGTATTTAACTACTGTGCACCTATGGGATTTAAGGGGGTGACTCCTAAAAGCAGAGTCCCAGTAAAGAAGATAGACAGTTATGACAAAAATCAAAAAAGTTCTCCAGAGACTAAGATGGTGCATATAAAAGTTACAATTACAGATGAAATCTGACATTTAAAAAGGGCAACAAATCATTTATTTTTAATTCAGCTTCAGAGGTATCCTACTCAGCAATGCATCACTCATCTAATACAAATTTACAATAATAACACACTGTGATGACCTCCTGTATCGCCTCCCAACAAGGATTACCAGAATAACATCTTCCTTGCAATAGTGACAGCAGAGGACATGTAATCACAAGGAACACAAATTAGAGGTGCTTTTGTCTCTTAAAGTCTCATCTGAGCGCGACTTCACCTCCAAGGAGAGATCCAATTAAACTCAATGTCATGGAGGCAGCCAAACAATCTGGGTTGTTATTGTTTGTGGTTAGAGCACGGCGGGGGAACATGAACCTCTTAGCCAGCACTTAGTGAAGGTTGTTCTGTTGCTATGGAGCTGTGGTTAGAGAAACAGAAAGGGTATGGAGGGGCGAGCCGAGGGAGGGTGGAACATGGAGGAAGAGATGTGGTTGTGTTGGTGTTTTCTCCCCACGCTGAATCCTCAAGGGGTCTTAAACACAGAGGACTCCAGTGCGCAGCTGACTCTTTCCACTTCCAGTGGCTAGAAAACAAGTCTGGTCTGCTGAAATTTCTAGATACACAAAAACTCTACTCAGAAAATCACAGTAAGTGAAAACATGGTAATGGCACTGTAAGGTGACATCGAAAAGTTTCCAGTGTGTTTTGTATGTATGTATGTAAGTATGTTAATTGATATATGATGAATCTTCTTGTCTCATGCTTTAATGGAGAATATTGAGTAACAGTTTGACTTAACATAAAAATGGGTGTATGCAATTCAGATTCGTGTACACAACTTTTCATTTCACAGTGGCCTCAATAACTGGAATGAATATACAGTAGTTAAGAACATAGTTTAATGACCTTAATTTAACCTTCCATCATTACAAAACTCTTTTAGAAGTCCTGGATTAGAAGGCCTCTCAGCGAACCATAAGGAACAATATACAGTGGCTTGCAAAAGTATTCCACATTTTGTCACGTTACGACCACAAACATAAATATATTTTATTGGAATTTTATTTGAAAGACCAACACAAAGTGGCATACAATTGTGAAGTAGAAAGAAAATTATACATCAAAGTATGGTGTGCAAAAGTATAAAATATAATATATAAAATATATTTATGTTTGTGGTCGTAACGTGACAAAATGTGGAAAAGTTCAAGGTGGTATGAATACTTTTGCAAGCCACTGTATTCACAGATAACCATCTCTGTTATTGTGTTTCTACTACAAAACATATTTCAGTCTGCAAAATGTACTTAAAATTCATTGTATGGACACAATTAGACTGAAAAGGACATTGAAAGTCAGTTGGAGCGAAGACCTGGTGGTGATTAATCAGGGTACATTCAATGGATAAGGTAAATGTTAAGCTTCTCAGTGTGCAGAATGACTCCGCAGTAATAACACCTGCTTTGTCTCGTGAAAACACCAGTAGATTTCTGAGCAGTCCTCTCCTCAAAAACTCATTGATATTCTCATTGTTCCTTGGACACACTGTTGGAAGTTACTGAAGCCTTATTTCTCTGTCGCTCTATTAAAATGACAGAAAGGAGCTTGTTGTGGATGACACAGAAACTATTTCAAATTGCCAAAGTCACCTCTATATAATAAAATATTCTTGGGCCTCGACAGACATTATTAAATACTTTAAGGTTGCTTTTAGATTTGATTCTGCTCCCTGCTCTCCAGCAAAATATAATTACCATCAATCCCTCAGGTAGCAAAAGATGAATGTCTAAGACAGTGGTGAAGAATTTTATTGGATTGAAGTATATTCCATTGTGTGTACCACAACCGATTAATCATTTATGACTAAAGTATGTGATTAATTTGTCCTTGTGGTGTGCACTTGATTCCTTCCATCTTGATGGCCTCTCAGGGTGCAATTAGTCCTGAGTATTTCCTTCTCCTATTCAGACAGCATAGAGAAAACAACTATAGCTAAAATAGGTATATGGCTCCAGCATATGCGAGATTGACTCCACAGGATAATTAAGTCCACATCCTCCTCACGGCGCGTCACTGAAAAGACAGGCTGGCTCATCATGGCAAGTTCAGAGGACATTGTGTGAAGCATGTGTGGGCACATCCATTGTGTAATGTACTTGTGTAGTCAGTATGTGTCTATGTGTGGAACTTGAACGGGCTTGCCTTTTAAAAAAAAAATCTCTCCATATCCAGTTAGCTTAATTATAAAACAACAGAAAGTTGTTGTTGTAGACTATACACAGTTACTGTATGGTCAAGTTACAAAAACAAACAAGTTATATAGAGCTGCCTCTAAAGTGCCTGAACCAACTATAGAAGTGTAGAAGTTATTGACACCAAGTGAAAAAATCAATCAAAATCACCATATTTCCAACTTGAACTTAAAATTTGTCAGCTGACATGACCATTTTTTCCAACTCGATTGCTCCTAATTATGGTCTGTGGTGTGAACGCAGCATAAGAATGATTAAGGTCATTTTCCTGCCATAATAGATTCAATAAAGCTAACGGGAGTGTGAGAGTGAGAGTCAATGAATGACAATGTGCACACACCCCCACAGTCCTCAGAGGACATCTAATCAGCCAAAATAATTGAAATCACCTCTACCGTGAATGTGGGTGTACCATGGATGTTCAGCGCCTTCAACTTATCCAGGAAACTGAGAGGAAACCAGAAATCCTTTCTTGCTTTATTAGTTAGGCCACTGGTAGATCTTCATGTGGCATAAAGGTGAAACCAAGTTTTAGTCCTACCAACCTGTGATTGAGACTTAAATAAAGTACAAGAATTTTTCCGATGTTTTCATTGATCCAAGACACAGAAACAAGGCCGATTAGCAGTTATTTTCAAGGTTACTACTTCTTCCATTTGATATAAACTTTAAAGGTTATCAGTACTCTAAAAGGACAACATTGTCATCTATATTGTAAGGTTATGTTGTCAGGTTAATTCATCCTTTTTATTTTATTATTTGGTTGACTTAATAAGATTTTCCATAAGAAAATCCACCACATTTGCTTCATTTTGAAATTTTGAAAAAGTGTAAACACTGTCCCATGAAAGGCGACATCACCAGAGGAAAACACTGTAACCCTGACCTCTCTCTTGGGTAGCAAACTGGTAGGAAGAGGGACTTTAAAGCTGCCATTTAAAGTCACCACCTCGCCATGGTGATGCTTGTTCCAAGCTGGCATGATATGGGTACGGGCTGGATCGCCTTATTAGCTGGCTGAAGGTCACCACTGGAGACAACACTTGTGATATTTGTTGACATTTTGAAAATGGACAGCAGCTCCCATTACACCTCACCTCCTGGCCGCAGAGAGTCTGGGCGAGGGATAATTCCATGTTAAGTTTCAGGGGAAGACTAACAAGAACTAGTTTGTCGACTGAACTTGCCGTTATGAGGCAAACATTTTGACTTTGACTTCCCTGAGAGCAGTTAATGAAAGTGCAAACAGAGATCGTCAGGGTGTGATACGGATGAAATAATTGCCAGTGTCACCACATTATCGAATACCCTCAGCCAGAACAGAATTAAATTGTCCCATTCTCTTGAAACCCGGCGATTATCTTTGACAGCCTAATCCTACCAACACACTGTACTCAATGATCCATCATCTGTGTTTGAACACTGCTTCATTAGTCCAGTAGGCACACAGAATATTCCTCTGATAGTGGGAGGCTTCGGCAAGGAAGGGAGACTGTGTTATACAGTGTGTGTGTGTGTGAGTGTGTGTGTGTGTGTGTGTGCCGAGAGGGGTGAAAGTGAGAGAGCAACAGAGTTATTTGAAGGTTGTGAGTCTGACACTTTCAGGCGTGCTGTCTCTGATCAGAACACTGTTGCATATGAATGACCCCCTACCTACTCACCATGAATGTACAATGCACTGGAGGTCTCTCTCTCTCACTTTATCCTCTCTCCTCCCTCTCTCTCTCTCTCTCACACACACACACACACATGCACTGTGAACTGATAGACAGAATGCGAACACTTTGACAGAAAATGTGATTCATTATGGCTGTCACCGCTGTATTGTCAAGCTACATTACATTGCAGAGGATATCTTCCAACACGGTACACTTTATGACATGCAATAGACTTGGCAATGATGTAACGATGCTTCTAACCTTGACAAACGTAACATGACAATATCAAACAGACGTAAGCACATAACGGTACATAAATAGATATGGACATATGCTCAAACATATTACTGTGTACTTTGCACACTCATGCAGTATTAATGAACTCCATCAAATATGAACAGGATGTATGGTACTTCACTCTCCATGCTGTGTGAGTAAACAGTATCTGTGCATTATCATTCAAACAACACATACATGCTTACTCCAACACAAGCTGTTCCTCTTGTAATGACTTCTTATCTTTTTTTTTTGTTGTTGCTTTCTTTACTTATCTCAAAGTGCATTCCTCTGCCTCTCACACTCTGTTGCTCTCTGTTTACAGTACGGCTTCTCCTTGTAAATTCAATAAAATAAAATGTGACAGGTTTCCGCTGCACCCTGCTTTCTTTCCTCACGCCTCCCCTCCTGTCTTCCTGGTCTGCTGCCTTGGATTCCTGTGCATCACATGCTGCCCTGGGTCCTGATCTGTCTCCGCTCATCTTCATCACACTCTGGAGGTTTGGACCAGCACATCAGGAGCAGGTGCAATGCGAATTCAAAATGCCAACTAGCCCTCATACACCAATGTGTGCATGAGCATACCTTCGCCTGCTTAGTTGCATTTTAACAAAGATTCGACCTAAGACATCAGCTTCCCCACAGCTTCTGTCCAGTATATCCTCCCTAACCTGTGACAAAACACACGAGCGGAGTACTAATCTATTAAATAAACCATCCTTGAATCCCTCACACACCCAGCAGGCAGAGACTTGTGTTCTTACCTTCTCCCCCCAGCTTGATTTCCAGGCCCTCCAGGGAGTTGGCTGAGTCCCCCTCCTCTAGGGAGAGCCTTCCAAACACGCTGCCAGCCATGGTGAACAACACCTCTCTACAGTGCACACACACTCACTGTAACACACCCAATACTGTATCTGAGGCAGAGTGAGAGATCTACCTCTCTCTCTCTCTCTCTCCCTCTGTATCTGTCCCTGATTCTCTCCTCTTTCTGCCAAAACAGCTCCTCGCTCTTTCCTCCCTCTTCACCTGCTCTTGACGTGAATGTGTATAAGCTATGCCTGGCTGAGCGTCTTCTCCTCCGCATGAATGAATGGAGACGAGAGAGGGTTGTGTTCACGAGCAAAGGAGAAGGGGTGGGGGAGGGCGGGAGGAGTGGGGAAGAAAGAGGGAGGGAAGTATGATGCTTTCTCGAGGAGGATGGAGAAAAGGAGGCAGGCACAATTTCCACAATTTCCCTCCAGGCTTCCCCGTGGGGGTTAACTGGGGGAAAGAGCAGCAGAAGGTTGGCTCGTAGGAAGGAGGACCGGCGAAGGAGGTGGTGCGCAGGGAGCTGACACATATATTAGCGATGACCCTCCATTACTAACATCACAGACACAGGTACAAACACAGCCAGTCTCTCAGATGCACTGAAAGCATAGGGTGCTTATTGAGAAATGTGTATTTGTGTTTTCTGCTCATAAATCACAAATCCGAGTTCCTCCACCGGCAGGAGTTGAAAAATATCTTATTGTTTAAAATCAAAACTGACCCCTTTCTAACCCGTCTCCAAGCCTGCACAAAAATAGCTTTTGCTGAAAAAGCTGCTTTTTATATTTAAAAAAAGACATGAATTGGTTTGGAGAAACAATTTACTGTGTGTTACTAAAAACGCCAGTCATCCAGACTCAGCCCTGGGCTAGTGTACAAATCACGATTGACTGACAGCCCATTACAAAAAAGAAACTCCACACACATTTTAACTCTCTGTGGAACAGCCTTTCTCACTCTATCCGGCAGCTGACTGCTGCAATTTATTACCACACGATAAAATACTATAAAGCTTTGAGCTCTAGATTTGGTCCGCTGTAAACCAATATACTGAGACTCTTAATTTCCCAGACATCTGGCCGTGGCTTATCAATCTTTTATGTGTCTGGATCAAGAGCCCTCAGCGCTGAGTGAAGAGCAAATGCATGGAAGCATGGCTGTGCGCCAGATTAGAGTTTAATGTGGGCACCTTTTTTTTGGCACTCAAACTAGGAAATATAATTCTACTGCTGTCACAGTACCACATTTTTTACTTTGATATCAATGCCAAGTTATACATCTAAAATTTCACTGAGATACAAAGCCAACAAAAGAGGCCATCAGCGTGACAGTAAATCTAACTTCCAGTCAGTCTGTGGAGGGATTTGCAAAAGGGTGTGATATGTTTTTTTGTTATTTTCTGAGCAAAAAATAGACATATTTTGATTCCTGGGATCAGTTTTATCATCCAGTTTAGATCTTGGAATCCATCCACTGTTTGGAGCCGTTGCCATGTTTTCAATCATTTCACTCCTGCAGTCTGTCATAAAGTGCCAGGCTAAATATCTTTACTTTAAAGGTAATCTTTCACAGCAGCCATGAAACAGTACCAAGCTGTTTGTTAACATGAAATACTTTCAAATTTTAATCCATTTAATGGAAAACAAACAGCCTTTTTTAGATGAATGTCTATATAGTCCAAAAAAGTTGTGTTGGGGGGGAAAAAACTTAATTGACAAAGTTACTATAACCCATGAAAGACACTCAAAAGATGACTTCAAATCACTAAACCCTCTGGGTTTCACGCTGTACAATATTTATCATCACTGATCATTCATCAGTCCATAGTAAAGACTCACTCAGTGCCAAAGAAAAATTTGAATGCATATTTGTGTGCAAGCGTTTAATCATGTACTACTGGACTCAAGTGCAGATTGGACGTACATGAGTGGAGGGTTGCGAAGGATACAACAGCAAATCCTTTGAGACATGACTGATCTAAGGCTGGAGTTTTAGCGCTCCATTAGCCAGCTCATTAAGTCACATTAGACCTCGGGAGATGAGATACATGTCCTCAGTGCTGGAATAACCGCAGACCGTTCAGCGTCTCCTCCCTCTTCTCTCTCTCTCGATAGCCCTCTCTCTCACTGACATGCCCACTCACACGCAGAAATGCCCTCATCACAGCGAGACCAAGCCACTTACCCGAGTCGGAGCTGGATGTTGCCACGGGCATTTTGAAAATTGGTTCCTCCCAGTATCCTCCACAAAACTTGTTAGGTCGACTGCAATGAAAGAGAGAGCAAAGACAGAGAAGGGGATGCATTGAAAACACTAATTAAGTATTGATTATGAGTATGAATGCAAAATCCCTTGGTTGTCAGATCACTGAGGCAAAATGAAGGATGAAACTTAATAGAAGTTCTATAAAGCAGATAACAAGGCTATTTCACACAGAACAAAGAGTTTTGCATATTTATGGCTTGGGTTTTTTTAGATTTTTTAAAATAGGTTTTATAGGTACAAACTGTGTTTTTAGGTTGACACCCTTCAAGTTCAACACACAGGGATCAGCAGAAGTCTAAATCCAGCCGTGACAAAGAAAACAAATCCTTTTCTGACTTTCGTAAGGTGCACAGCTCATTCCTAATTTGTCTAAACGAGCTCCCACACAAGACAACTGGTACCTAACATTGTTAATACCTATAAATAGAATAGCCCGTTGCTCTGGTAACACCCAAACACTTTTAGCCATCATGTTCGTGGGGAATACTATTAGCAGCAGTTGGAAAGATTGAGCGAGCGGGTGAGTGAGTGGGCAGGCCAGCTAACATTAACTTAGTGCGGATCTCTATTGATTCTAATTGATCCATTCACCATCGGGCAGCGAGGAAAAGCATCACCGACAGAAGACTGGGAGACTAACTATCTGTCCAGAGATTCAGAGCTGGCATTTCAGGTGATGTGGAATTTGTTAAATGCACACAGTGAATAGCAATTAGGAGTCAAAGAGGGGTTGTGGGGAACATAAACAGAATCAATAGTCACAGGGGCGAGGAGAAACAGACAGGAGAAAATAGGAGGGTTGAGGAGAGAATTGTCAGGCTCTGGCTGCGTGGAGACATGAGGTAACGGGGGGGGTTCAGACAGAGAGAGGGAAAGGGGAGAGAGAGATCAAACAAGAACAATGGTGAGGAAGAAACGAGCGCAGCTGATGAGGGCGAGCCCGTGGTATCCAAGGATGCTAATTCCTGGTTGCCATGACAATAACTATCCACGGTGGAAGCAGTTCTGTGGTGGCCAAAACCTGCCAATGTCACTGCAGGGTCACTGCGTGTGAATGTGTGCGCGCGTCAACGTAAAAAAAATATATATATCCTATTTTCAGCCTCACCGTCATTAATCAGATTTGGAGTGACGAAGCATCTTTACAAAACATTACAAAGCATTGAAGGAATTACATTGACTGGTCAAATGTGGGTATTATCAGTGGTGGTACAAAAGACTGCTGTCCTCTAAATGCTTCCTGTCAGGATTCCAATGTTATCTATTATCTGTTTTTTTTTCTTCTTTTCGATGTAATCACATTTTTCTTTTATTGTTGAGCAGCTAATATTTCTAAACCGGCTTACCATGTGACATTTTCTATTAAGAAAGATACTCTTATCACTCAGTTATTTCTTTTCTTGCCTTTCAGTTCTCAGTAAACACAAATATGAAGATTGCTTCTGGCCCAGTGATACGTATTTTTATTAATTTGATTCTCGGAGATCAAAAAACTGCACAGATCAAACTGCCTGTTTGTTCAGATGTTTGCAAGTCAGCATGTTTTTTTGTGGCTGAGCATTTTATCAACACATCCCAGGGCACCAGTTTAAGATTCATTACATAAACTAATAAATGTCAACCCACTGAAGAGGGAAGCCTGGGGATGCATTGGGACTGAAATTTAGAAGCAATCTGGGACACCTGCATTATTGCTTTCCATACCCTCGTCTGAATAAGGGTTGGAATGATCTATTTGAAGATATTTAATATCTAATAGACTTCATTACTTCATTACTCTAAGGTTAGATTAAATGTATCCTTCCATAAATGTATTATCCACCATCCATTAATCCTTGCAAAAACCTGGTTTATTCAACCATATGTTTTGATCCTGGCCATGGTTTTTGATCGTCTATATTTAACTCCCTCTCTTTGCCTTACATAATCAATCTATTTCTCCTAACCCACAGAGATGTCATATCATATTTGGAATAGCGCCGCCCGAACTCGATGTAACTGACTCATAGAGGAAAGCTGTCACATTTTTCAAGTGTCTCTCTCTATGTGTGTCAATTTTGGTTGAGTGTAGGCGACTTCATTGTGGTTTTAGTAATTGTTAGATTTTTTTCTCCCCTTCATCTTTAAGTCAAATCATGTCACTCCTTTTTTTTTTTCTTTTTTTTTTTTTTGGAAAAAGCTGGAGGGAGGGCAAGACTGTGCAAAGAGATGTGGGTAGTAGCAGGGGGTATTCAAGGTCTATACATACAAAAATTTTAAAATTAATCCTGGGACAAGCCAAGGAGTGACATCTGTATCATTGGTGGGGATGACCTGTTTAATTTATTAACAGGCGTAATGGTCTACTGGTGTAACATTAAAGCACATTCTCAGATGCCGAAGGACCAATTGCTTTTACAAAACTCTGATCTACGTGGATCAGGTCCCTAATGCCACATACCAGGCCCCCCAGGCTTATCTGTGGTGTCCCGTGTTTGCACTGTGAAATGACAGAGCTTGTTAAAAGTACGCAGCAACCACACGGCCACTAAGAAGTCAAAGCCGATTGCCGAGAGCCAAGAGCTTGGCGGTGCCTGAGTTGGGTGAGGGGGGGGCTGGGGTTGGGCAAGACTTTCTCTGCTCTCTCACTCCCTGCTTAGTTCTTTTTTTTTATGTTACTGACAGGGAGTGTTTGGCCTAAGATCTAATGATGGTGCAGTCATCACCATCAGCTGCATTTTCTTGGTAATTGGTGGCATTTTCTTACAGAACAGCCTAGATGTCTACTCAGAGCTGCAACCAGTAATCAATCCCTATAATCAAGGATTAAATAGGATTAAATACACTAATGTTAAACTTGAACAGTGTATAAATAAGTGATCCTTTAATAAAGTAGTAGGTGGTATATGTGCGTTAATTGTATTTTTGTTGTTGTGGGTCAGTCAGTCTCTACAGTAATATCTTTCCTATCAAAACTGTCTCTGCTCTCTAAGTGATTTTTCCCTCTCTCTCCATTAGTCAGCTCCACACACACACACACACACACATGTACAGTACACACACACAAGTCCCCATCTTTCTCGCTGTATTGCAGGAAGGGAGCAGCTCAATAGCACAGCTGCCATGACTTCACATTTGCAGACCTGCTATCATCTCTACACTGTCAGTCTATTAAAACAAGAGGCCAGCTGGGTGTGTTTTGTGTGTGTGTGTGTGTGACTGAGTGAGTGGTGCATGCACATAGATCTATAAATATGTTTCTAGACATTTTTGATGCTCCTTACTAAATAACCCTTCCATGTGTAACAACAGACTAAGTTCAAGTTCCTGTATCGCCCAAGTCTTATGTAACCAGTAAGGAGGGCAAAGATCAGGCTTTGGTGCCTTTAAATATCTCAACAATGCAAGGGTATGAGCGCTAAATCTAGCTTTGATTTTTTTCTTTTCAGAATTAGACTGGATGTGCTATTTTTACTCTACTTCTTCTCTTCAGTAAGGATAACTTATTGGCTTCAAATATTTTATCCTTTGCTCTTGAAGTATTTTGTCTGCATGGCCTGCAAGCACACCAAATCAATGTGGTGTTGTAAATTATTTCATCACACATATTTCTCTATCAGCAAGGATCCCCTCTAGTGATTGAGAGAAGCATCTATTTCCTCTGAGGCGGTACTTGCAGACAACTGCAAATAAAGTCTGTATCCGAAGAAGATGCAATTTCAAAAAATTGCATCTTCAAGCACATCTTGGCCTGGTGCAATGACACGAGTGGTGGCCCAGGTGTTTGTATGCCAAGTGCAAAATGCCTTGAGCAGTTCCCACAGTGAGGCTGCATTAAAACCTGTAAACATGCGCACACACATACACTGACATGCACGCACACACACGCACCAGCGACCAAACAAGTCTTAATCCACACATGCAGGCTGGCGTCAGGCCTAAAAATAACCCTGTGCTCCCACAGGTTCAGCTTCTCTCATTACTTTACAGGGGAAAACTGTCGTATCCAAGACAACCATGAGCAGCTCTTCGCCTTTTTCCCCGGCGCTTTGCCATGGCAACAAGGGAAAATGCGTAAAATAATAATAAGTTGGAGCTAAAACTGGGTCTATTAAAAGCTTTGAGCTACACTTCAATACAGAGTTGCTCTTTATATGAGATATATGAAAAAGGACGTCAGCAAAGTTTACCTTCTTTTTCTGTTTCTTACTTTAAAACACCAATCAATCGGAAGTAAATTCTCAGCTTATAATAAAATTAAGGAATCAGTTTACCAAAACCACAAGAGAACATATTTTTTTGCTTACTCCTAGTAGTATGTTGATATACAGATGGTAAGATAGTTTTGGTTTTATGCACAGGTTTAGACATAATCTGTCCCTGAAACCTTTGCCACCACACTAATAGAATGCATGCGATGAAAAATAATATTTAAAAACTCACTGTAAAGGTGTATTTTCCCTGGAAAAAAAAACAGTCCTGTCAGAGTTTATACTATTCTGGCAAAAAAATATTAGAGTACCATACTTAAAAGGCTTCATGAAAACTACAATAAAAGCTTCTCTACACTATCTGCCCTCAAGTATCTTGAAGAAAGCATCAATATGTTTATGCTTCTATGTTGTCAAATTAAATTCCAGACTTAACTCTTTCTAAACAGACTATATTAAGGGAATTTATTCAAACTTGCCTTCTGGGGCCCACATAAAAACCCAAGTCACTGCACATTTCTGTACAAATCACAACAAAGTGTGGAGGTCTTTTGAAGGAGGGGATGAATTTAAGAGCAGTTTAAAGCCATGCCTTGCATGGTTGAATGATTTTGCAAATAAAGAAAAAAACGTTTGTCCCCACATGCATATAAAACACACACAAAATGCTGCTACTTGGCAGCCATAAGAAAACAGAAGGGGAAACAACACTTCATGTATTTTTCTTGGGCATGGATTGAGCTTCAAGTCACAATGAAACTTAACGTGCCTAACATGCCATCAGGTCACAGGTTTGGGATTCATTAGCCACCTCAGCCACATGAGCTCCTCAAACAGTAAGAAATCAAGAGTCAAACTCATGATCTCCTGTGTAATTATTAGTTTTTTGTGATGTATGATTATGTTCTGTATTCCACATTACTACTAAAGTAATGTAGTAACTTTACTAAAGAACAGCTGATTCTCTCTCTTTATTTTTTTTTTTTAACAACGTGATGATATAAGAGGTATCACGATCAACAGATATCACTTGATGTCAGTCATCCAATAAAGCCTGATCAACTTAGTGCTGTGGGTCTTCCTTTTCCCTCAGCTGATACACATTGTAATTAGTGTAATTAAAATTAAATGTCATGTACATACCACTGGGAGGCTAAAGGACTCCGGCAAAGTGCTGAGAGCCACCGAGGGGGAGCGTTCACAATCACCACCCTGCCAGGATTTCATTAAAGATCCCTGCTTTTCTGAGGAGGCAGCCATGATGGAAAAAGCCAAATGAATATCACTGTTTCAATGCCACTCAAATATCTCTGGAGGGAAGCTCTAGAGGTTAAGAACTTTACAAGACAACTCACACATTGGCTTGCCCATGTATCTAGTGGCATTTATTACATGACAGTACCGAAATTATTGAGGTGGGAAGAGCAGCTTACTCTTATATTTCATTTTATTAAAAAAAAAAAAAAAAAGACAAGACCCTCCTCAGCCTAATTTCCCAGTTTCTTCCATCAAGATCTCAAAACGACATTTACAGCAAACATAACAAAAGGGGGAAAATAGAGCTGCTCTCTAATTCTAAATTAAGAGCTGCTAACTAAACAGTTTGACAACACATTTTTGCACCAACTGTGAACCGGCTCCAGCTCTGTGCCTGCTGTTGGAGCGCCGCAGTATTTTCACTACGCGCTGAACTACAACAAAGGTCCTAAAAATAAATATGAAACAGATCAGATGGTGCTGTAGCCTGATGTGTGTGTGTGTGAGACCAGATGCCTGACTGTTGCTCAGAGTCAAAGTAATAACGTGATGCCAAGTTGCGCGACAGTCCTGTTGAAGACCTTTCCTCCAGACAGCTGTCCCAAAGAGCACACCGTTTCATATCAAAACACCTTTGGTAAAATAAAAGTCCAATGCTTGCTGAAGTGTGGAAGAATTAGAGAAAGCTGGGTGTAGCATGTGCTCCCACTGTAGTGACTGGTACTTATGGTGGAAGAAAAAAAAAAAGACCCCCATGCCCCTCACAATGTGTTCCGTGTCAGCTTAATATAGTGGTAAATACAAACAAGACTAAGCGCCTACAGCCACGCTAGAATCTCTGAGGTTCTACTTAACAGCTACATCCACTGCAATATGTTGAGCTAATTAATCTGATGAAGATGAGAGAGGAAGGGCAGGTGAGGACTGGTCATTGAGCCAAGTACAGGATTACCATTCCCTACCAGTCCGTGTACTGTTCAACACAAACAGAATCTGATTCAAGCAATGTCATTAGAGATAAACACAGTATGATCTTCAGTAATTGCTATGGAACAACACAAATGCCTAGAATAATTATAGTGTAATAATATAGTGTTGTTACATGATTGTGTACTGTATTGCTGTATAAGACACATTTTGCCAACATTATGTACTGTCTGAGACACATTTTTATCATTCAAATCCAAAATGATGCAAACTCACACCCAAAGATGAAATGAATAAAGATGAATATAGCTTTTCTAAATTATTTTTAATACACTTTGGCAGGAGAGACGAGTGAGAAGCAACAGAGAAAGGGACAGTCGGTGAATACAAAGAGTGAGAGAGAACACAGTGCCTGCTGTGTGAATTTACTTGAACACTTTAATTAAACATCGTCAGCATTCATTTTCAGATGTTCTGTGATCATTTCGGTCTCTTCTGTAGCTCATTTCCAGATTGTAGTGCAAATTATTAATTGCATTAAATTTAACTTCAGTCCGGCAAAGCAGTAAAACTGCACAGTGTCATGGTCAGGCACCATTTAAGGGTTTCTTATTTAAAGCATTCGCTATGTGACGTCCAACAACCAGGATGCCCTCTGAACTACTTCAATGTATTTTTTTCCTGAGCGAGGATCAGGGGTCACAGAGGGATAACTCTGAAAGTGTGACCGATGTGAAAGTATTAATATTAATTCAATGTCAAGTATGCATAACTCCGAGGCAGAGCCACTGTTATGGTCACACTGACTACACTGCCAATGATCCAATTTAATGTCTTGTATAAAATGTATTCAAATCTTCCTGAAAGACTTTAGAGTGACACATTTTCAAAGTTTAAAGAGTCTGACTTCAGGCACACTTCTTAAATCGTCAAAGAAGAGCTCAGACGATGTTTCTGTTGAGGTAGAACCAGACCTACAGATCTTGCAGCCAATCCCCAAAGCTGTCGAAAGCAGTGAAATTTATGGTAAACCTCCCACTTCCAAAATAGAAACTGATAAGGCGCCTGAAGTTTCTTGAATCTAAGTCAAAAGCTCTTTGAAATGAGACCTATCTGACTGTGGTTTGAAGAGAAAAGCAGAGGATTTTTGTTTTGTTCCAGGTGACTATAAGCCATGGAGAATTTAGGAAGCCGTACAAAATGCTTATCACGGTAAGACCTTTGATTTTAAAAAACTGCTCCAAAACAAAAATATAATTATCTGGACTACATCAGTACCGTTGTGTGAAAGAGGTGACACATGCTGACATGCTTTTGCCTTTAGCTTTTCACAGAATGTATTACAGCAGAGTCCTTTCTCCTGACCTGACTAAATAAATCCTCCCAATCACGAAAAGTTGGCCTCAGATTTTTAACCTTAGAGCAGCTTGTTGTTGGTTTCAGTTATTGAATAAATTTGCATGTAAGCTGAGGTCACGTCACTGTAATGGCTCTCCAATCTCCCCTTCCTTTATGCTTTAGGACAACAAACATTGTTAAAACAGTTTTATAGAAAAGAGAAACACCAAAATCAACATCAATCACTGACGGAAATACAGATATATCAGTATAAACACAAATCCAAAGACAGTTTCTTCTTTACCCATTGGCTAAGATACAGTGACGTCCTGAATCTTCTCCTGAATGCAGAACTGGGTCATGCTTAAATACAAACTAACTGTATACCTCGCAGGGGATGAACGCTTGTCTTATTGTTTAATTTGAACTCTACATCAGGAGAAAATGAGGGACAGAGGGGGGAAGGGGTCTGCCACATTTGACTGCTTCTGTACCGTTTAAAGACAGAGGACGTACGTGTGCTGGAATAGAAAGACATCAGTGCAACGGATTAAAAAAAAAAAAAGTGATAATATATAGTGAAATGAAAACAAAAGATACAGAATGGCTGAAAGCATAAAATCAGTTCTTCTACGGGGGCAAGTTTTGTACAAATACTGCATAAATCAAAAGAATCAAATTATCTCATATCCAGTTTATTGATTAATCATTTGATCGAATATGTAGTTACCCAAAGAAATGAACTTTTTTTTTCTTTTGAATTCCTCTGAAGGAGAGGATGTATTTCTCTCTCCATCATGAACCTTCATCCACCCTACATGTCAGACACACACCTGCCCTTCCTTTGGTCCACACCCGCCTCCAAACATCTGTGCGGGCATGCGCAGTGGCGGCGAACAGGTGCATGACGTCCACCCTCATCAACAGTATTGTTTGAGCGCATTTATTTCTCCGAGTCTGTTTCCACCTGTGCTGTAATAACAGGTGCACACGGCCTGAGGGCAATAAGGGGAGATTAATAAAAAATATTGTAAGTGATAGAGGCTAATAATACGACGCACGAGCCCGTGGTGGTGGTGGTGCGTGCGTGCGGTGGTCTCGTGCCGTTTTCCTCGTGTCAGGAGAAGAAAAAACGGACAATGGCTGTCTTTTTTTTTTTTTGTTTGTTTTTTTTTGTTTTTGCCATTGGTGAAGGTGACGGTGCTTTTCACGGGAGGCTCGACATGAAACACCTGACCGCAGAAATGTCCACCTGGCGAGCGTCGAGTGAGGAGGACTGTGGGGGAAATAAGGACAATAATGCCCCTCTCAAAAAAAAAAAAACAACTACACGCACACACACAACAAAAACAAAGGAAAACAAAAAAAGAGAAGCAGCTGAAGGTTGAACGCTCACCTGGCCGGTCGCCTCTTTCCGCTTTGCGTCTTCGGCTCTGAGGACTGAGCTCTCCGGCGCAGTTGGGTTTAATCTGTGCAGTCACTTTCACCAACACCGAGGACGGACGGCAGCCCACACACACACACACACACACACACTGCTATCTTTACACGAGACCTCACCTAAAACGGCCCGCGCGCTCTCACGAACAGCCCCATCGATTAAAAGCTATTGATCAGCTGCTCATGTTGGTGCTGCAAGGATGTCCGGGAAGGTGTGTGAGGTGACAAGTGTGTCTTTTCAGTGCGCCCCCGGTGTGAAGTTGAAGCACTGTCTGTCGTCGTTATGAAGCCCCCCCCAAAAACACACACACACACACACACACACACAGAGCAATGAGCAATCACACGGAACTTAATGAATAAGGGTTTCTCGGTGATATAGCGACATCTATTGGCGACAAGAGGAGGCGCACTCTGTTTTATTTATATAAGAAGATATGGGGAAATGAAGAAATACCAAAGCATCCGTGTGTGTCTAGTTAATACTTTTATTCCGTTCAATTCTTTATTGTAAATTGGTTGATTCTGATACAAATAAGTTACTTTTTTTTTTGGCCAAAGAACAAACAGATGTACCCAGAGAGGAAGACAAACAGAGAGGGAGAGAGAGAGAGAGAGAGAGAGAGATTTGCATGCACATTCAATAATTAAATATGGAGAGTCACAAAATCCAGTGCAGGTTGTCTCTTGAGAGCATCAGTGTGGGTTTTTTTTTCCGATTGTTGGCGAATCAAAGGACTGGGGGTTAAGGGATAACATTAGGCTCATCTACCACTGATTGCCGTAGTCCAAGCTGTGAGAAAAGACAAATAAAACCGGGTTAAATCATTTCAGTGTACGCTTGCTGCGTCCTAATATGAGCTCTGACAGGTTACAAGCTCGACTGTCTGAACGCACGTTTGCTACATTATGACTACAACATGGCCAATAAGCTGTGTAAATCCTCAGTGAGATAAAATACTAATCAATACTCACTTAAAGAGGATAATGATATTGACGAGGAGCTCAAGCATGGTGACATAAACCACAGTGTAATCCTTCTGCATTCAGGCTTACAGTCATAAAACGATTATTTGACTATATATAACTGGACCGTTATTGGCAGCACTGTGTTGTAAATATTTGAGTTATCTCAGTTATTTCAGGGGCTTTCTATTTCAGGGCACACAAAATAGTGTCAATCATCAACTTCAGTATGAAATCTCTTGTATCAGTATCAGCCTTTAGATTAAAGGAGATGTGTAATTATGTCTGTGATTAAAGGAGAGGTGTATTCTCATCTGGGCCGCACAGAGGTGTAGTGGTTAGCACTGCAGGTTAGGTTAACTGGCGACTCTAAATTGCCCCTAGGTGTGAGTGTGAGTGGTTTGTCTGTCCTTCTGTGTCAGCCCTGTGACTGACTGGCGTCCCAGTCCAGTCTGTACCCCGCCTCTCGCCCAAAGACAGCTGAGATCCTGTGACCCTGTGTGTCAGGATAAGCAGGTATAGAAAATGGATGGATGTATTCTCATCTGTTTCCCTCACCGTGGTTCAGTGTCTTGGCTAGAATCAGCTCCGAAAAGCAGCCACGCCATCGCCTGCTCGGGGATCGACCTCTTCCCGTACCTGAGGGGACAAAACAAAAAAAAAAAAAAACCAAACCAACATGTATATGTAACAACTAAACCACTAAATATCAGCTGCAGATTCTCATTCATGTGAGACCCATCTTTGCTTTACACCAGCGAGTCGCCAATTCACTGGGTGCTCCAGCGGTGTGACACCCCCCACCCGCACCCCAACCCACCTCCCTCCATCAGCCTCACCATGAATTTCAACTACACTCTTTTTCAAGAGCCATCCAGCTGTGAGCATTCGAGCTGTGTGCACCCTGTTGAGTTGTTATCGACACCACTTCCATGCTCAGGCCTCTGCGGTCCAATCACCAATCAGCCGAGCAATTACGTGAGACAAAAGGGGATTTTCAGGTTCACAACCCGGAGTCCGGCAAGGCAAACTAAGATTTTTCTGTCTTTTGAAGTCTCTTTACTAAAATCGATGCCCGGCCACAGAAGAGTAAACCTGCCTTTTGATGAGACTATTATCCCGCTTCCATCACAGGAAAACTGTCAAACCTACTATTTTCTCCACCTGGAACAACAGGCAATCTTTGTTCCTATTATACACACAGCAGGGAGACTGTATTTAATAACAGTTTACCATTTATCTGATCAAAACTGTTACCAGTAATATAATCTCTGACATATTTCGGGTCAGTGAAAGTGAAACAGTGAGTAAAATTCAAGAAATTTTATCACAGGTTCCCGACAAACAAAGTCTTCTCTGCTACATTTCAAAATCCCAAAAGGTGTAGAAAACCTGTTACAATTAAAGTATTAAATATTCTCTCATGGTTCAGTCTTAATTTTCATCTATAAAGGAAAATGATTATGATGTTCTAGTACGTCTACTACAAGATTCAGGGTCACAACAGAGCGGTTGCAGGCTTCTATCTGGTCTGAATCTTATACACTCATCCAAGGAAAACCAGGCTCCAGTCCTCTGACTCATTATTTCTTATAACAAGCACGGCAACGCATCACAACGTCAGCATAATGACCCAGGAGTCCTGAGGGCTGAACTCCTGAGCAGAATCTGAAAAATCTCACTTTTAGGCCTCGTATGAGCCAAGTCGTGCCACAGCGTGAGGGCTCTGCTTGATTACTTATGTCCTTGAGCCAGAGACTTAATTCCTCACACATCAAGGGAGGTGGACCGCCCGTCTGACCCAGCCAGAGGACGAAAAGACACCGGGTCCCTGCAGGTTTTTTCACTTTTTAGTCCTTCTCTTTCAGCAGGTGTTGTGTTTTAACCGAGGACTTGATATGGCTTTAAGGTTGCTGTTCAGGTATTTTAAAATAAACTCTGATGGATGTGCAGTCAAGGAATCTGGTGTTTTGTTACCCTGGAGATGAAATTCTTGGAGAGTAAGTTGAAAATGAGCACATGTGAGTGGAGCTCAGCGAGCCTGACTCACCTCTGCCTGGTGATGAGGTTGACATAATGCCTGACAGCCGCCTGGTACTTGGCCCAGTCCTCCGGTGAGGCGTTGCTCCCAGGGCTCTCCGGTTTGGGGGGGTAGGCGTCCGCGAAGCTGCTCAAACACGCCAGCAGGCAGAGGACGAGCGCTGCGAGCATCATCCAGGACCTCAGCATGGTGGCCATCTGAGGAGAGGGAGAAACGGCATGCCTTAACATTTCCACCCTCCCTTTAAAAAAACCACTTTAATCAACTTTTACAGAAGCCAGTGCATTTATTTTTTCCTGTCTAAGCTTTTGTTCCATTTCATGCGCAAAGTGCCCTCAAAGTGTTCCAAGTATCATCATCTTTATCATGAAGTGCGCGCAGAAACCTTCATAAAAAGCATCAAAAGTGCCAAAAAAAGTGACTTACTTTATACAGCTGTGTGCCGGTGTGGTCACCCTGATGTAGTGATGCGTCTGTCTGTCTGTCTTGCTGCTCTGCTCTCGGTTCACAGGGTTATATAGTGCGGGATGGATACCTGATGCGCACTGAGTTGACGGTCAACCCCTCCCCTCAGGCAGCAGCGCGCAGAGGTGGGGTTGGATGAGGGGGGGGCTCATCTCTGCAACTGCTTTGGTATAAGTATTAGAGCTTTTTTGCTGAATTCTCAAAGTATTGCACATGGAGATTTAATCTTGTTTCCCAACATAAACCCTGGGATTAAATGAAATGATCTTGCGCACACCTCAAACGAAACATACTTGGATTTCCGCCCTCTTGTAAGTGTTGTTTGTGTTGATTATATAATGCACGGACAAACGGAAACATGCCCGATTTGCTCTGCATGCTGTCCTTCCAGCACCACGATCAGCACCAACAGAGATCATAAAAGAAAATAGTCCCTCCGCTGTGTTTTATGAGTTCAGATTATGGCACACGCAGCTTTAAGGCAGTGCACCATGTCTGCACTTGTGAATCAAGACTTAACGGTTTAAGGTCTCATTCACTTTATGTCTGGCCCTTGTCAGGCATAATTCATGCTAGAATTTTTTTTTTTCTTAGCTAAAGATTTGGTGAGAGTGAGGTGCAGCCAATCTCAAATCTCTGTGGAAAAGCATGCAGTGTTCCCAAAAGAATAAACACCTACACTGGAGTCCTCTCTCTTTCTCTCTTTCCACACAGGTACAGAAGTGACCACCACTCCACCTTGAATTCAGAAAACCACAACATGACATCAATCTGAAAATAATACAACTGGCCCTTCACAGCTGAAATAATTGCCCGCCCAGCACTTCAGAAACCACAGTGTAGCAACAATCAGAGAGAGGTGGGATGACTGACCCTGGTAACTTGCACTATACTGCTCGTAGCAGCTGTCACAGTCTGCAGCTGTATAGTCTCGATCCATCATTTACTTGTTTTGTTGCCAGACATGATTTCTGGAGTTTGTCAAGAATATTTCACCTCTGGTTGTTTTTAGTGCAACTTTGCATGTACCCTCATTGGGGGAAAGTGTTTTGTGATTTTGATTAAAAATGCCTCATTTCCAAGAAGATAATTTAACATATAGTACTAACTTGACATTTGTTACTTGAATATAAGGCGTTAAATAGAAAAAAGTTTAGATGCATCTCTATAATGTGCATACTTTATTTGTTGCGGTTGTTTTTTCTTTTCTTTTTTTCCCCTTATTAATCAGGATGAATTTCTTGCGGCACACAGCCTGTTGTAATCAGCGTCACCCAATTGTTTTATTGACTCCAGTCTCTTCTGTGCATGGTTAGTTAATGAACAGACACATTCATCTTCAGGCAGATGCAGAGGATGTGAGATGGGAAACGCCCGTTTGCCACAGAAAAGAACAAAACATCAGGCATGGTTTCCTTACTTACAACTTGTTCCCTTAAAGAGTGAAGATAGAAAAGTGTCACCGACCAGCGTGAAACACAGGAGAAAAGTGAATTAATTGCTGTTAATTCATTAATGTGAAATGTATCTTACTCGGGAATGATGTAGCCTAACTTGCCTTCCACGCACTCATCACTTCTGCATGCATTATTGAGATGGTGATGAAGCCTTTAATGCAGTCTGGAGGTAGAGGTCATAGGCTATGGGCCCCCAGATCAATAATGCCATGTTTTCACTGCAGTAATTCTCTTATGATTCAATGCAGCCATTAATGAAGGTGTTGCTGGATCCAATATTCCGTTTATTACTTTGCCATTTCAAATTCACATCACCGCAGAGACTTGGAGGGTGTGTGTTTGTGTGTGTGTGTCCATGTGTGTGGACCGATGACGCTCATATGACATGGGCGCACACTCGCAAAGACACTGAGTACACAAATACCTTTCAGGTCTCAAGAGTCTAATGTAATCGGCCACATTTATGACTGTTGCAGGGGCTCCTGTTTATCTTGGATCTTCACGGTCTGCTGTACAGTTCATGACGCCTGAAGTTGTCCCTTATTCAACAGTGCAGGTGCAGTGATATCTCTTTAGTGTGTGTGTGTGTGTGTCTGTCTGTGTGTGTGCACATGTTAAGGGGTTTGTGCTGCCTGTATGTTTGCACAGTTGATGGAGATGTGCATCTGATTGAATGATCTGATGTGAAACTGAAATAAATGTCTCATTTTCTTTGCACTTTTCATTGTGTCATTGATTAGTGGAATTCTGGGTTAATTTATTCACCATTTAAAGCGTGTCCAATTTCTGCTTCCATCATAGAGGCACAGTGGGTCAGCCATTAAAACTGTTATTGTTATTATTATCATATTGTGTGGTGCAGATGTGGCTACTGAAGCTTTTGTTGGGTGCAATCACAACTCCTTGTCCATTTTAGAATTAAAAGAATAGGGGAAATACATTTATTTGCTTGACATCAGAGAGTAGGATCAGAAGATTCATACCACTCTCACTCACTGTCAAATATAAGGATACAGTCAGCAGTCTAGCTTAGCAGAACCACTGGAAACAGGTTGAAACTGCTAGCTATCCAAAACAACAACAACAACAATAAAAAAAAACAAACAAATAAAAACCCCATAGCAACCAGCACCTCTAAAGCTCACAATATGTCATAATACAGAGGTCTTATGTGCAGCATTTTTTGGCCAGAGATGCTTCCTGGAGGCAATGCTGGTTGCCTAGCAACTGCACGAACCAAGAAATAGTCTGGCACATGTCACGCTGAAAAACAGAGATTTGTCACTTTGATTCTTATACAAACATGAAACAAATGAGATATAACATGCTTATTAGTTTAGAGGAACATGTGGACTTTCTTTCAGTTGGATGAAGCCAGGCCAGCTGTTTCCAGGGTTTATGCTAAGCTATGCTAACCAGCAGGCAGAGTGGTTATTAGCCTTCTCATGTAACTTTTCCAGCGTATTTCCCACAATGACAAACTCCCTCGTTAAAGTGATCGTGTGTAACGTTAACAAAAACACAAAACGTTCGAATAACAAGCATGAACAGCTGAGCTATGTAAGATTCGTATTAGCTCTGTATTGGATGATGGATAAATCAAAGAAACTGACACAGTGCCATATAGGAGAACAGCTCGCTGCGTGTTGTCCTACCGGGCTCCCTGGGGAGGTCATGACAACACCCCACATGTGCTGGTTATAGAGTTGTAAAAAACAATGGCTTCTCTTTTGTCTGTCCCTAAGCCCTTGTCAAAAACACAACTTGATTTGGCCATAATTCGCCACTGACAGCCTCTGTAGAGCTGCTGCTGCCGCTGACAATAACCAAGCAGTTAAAGTGTATATGACCCCACCACAAAGGCTGTAAGTGGATTGTGGTATTACGCATTGATTGCACTGACCATTTCTGAGCAATTATTGTACTATAATTTACACTGATACTGGGGGACAATTAGCAGTTTTTACATCCAAATTGATGCAAACGAGCAAAATGGGGCCTAAATTGGAAAATCATGGCTATTAACAATCTGATGAGTTGGGGGAAAAAAGCTACGCTAAAAGTGATTAAATCATGAATAAATGATTTCCCATTCAAGGGAACTGATATGTGTCCTCTCCACTCCAATCGCCCATTTCCCACAGCTGATGTTGGCTATCCTGAACATTTCGTTAATTCTACTCCAGCAATCAACCACTCTGCGTTCACTCTGCAGGCCATAAAAATCAATGGCAAGAAACAACAATATGCACAAGAAAAACTCATTAGGCTTCTCCATTGTTTGTAGGCAAACACTGCGATAGTAACAGCCTTCAGATAAGGGAAAGGGCAGACAGTTAAACTTTTCACAGTCCAATAAACCCCAGCTAATGCACTCCTGAAGAGCGGTTTGGGCTCCTACAGAGGAGAGTGGTGTTTGAGTTGCTATCAAGGCCAGGATAATAGGACCAGTAGGAGGCTACTGATTTTCAAAACTTTTTCTCTCATCTTGTTCAGTTTTGCCAACTTTTCTCCCTGATGCCAGCACTAATGTTGTCGGCGACTTTGATACATTTAAAAATTTAAGCAACTTTTTGTCGCACAGAGCAGTAACTTGAACAAATCATGCTGTGAATCTACTTACTGTAAGCATCTACCTGTTCACCTCAAATGGAGGTCTAAAAGCTTTTACTCCTGAACCTGTCCTCACATTAAACAGTAAAACCACCACCGGCTCCATTTGCCTGACACGTGCGTCGAAATCCAAACACAAAGAGGAAGATTACACAATTGCGCATGTACAAGTCCATTCTTGTGTAAGAGCAATCTCCCAGGAGAATGTCTGACTCCTTCCTGCCGTCACAGACAAAAAGATGTAAATGGTTATGCACTTTTATTTAGCCTTATCTCCAGAGTAGGGGAGCCACTAATATGAACAGAGTGCTTTTCAGGCAGCCAGGTCTGTTTGCACAGTGCAGGAGACAAAATGAGGGGTTGATGGCTGCCCACTTCCACAATCCGATAATTTATATTTAAATAGGCCACCAAGTGTCAGAAGCACTGTAGACGATGAGGGAGCAAACAATAGTAATGTTTCTCTTTAACTTAGAGACCTTTTTCTGGCTTTTTTGAGGGGCACAAACACATAAAAACACGCTTCAACAAAATCAGCTTCTTCACAACAGCAGTCATGTTAGTCCTAAACAATGCATATACAAGTCAGGGCTTGTTGTTTGCTCATTTGGTTGCTAAACCTGTGATGGCTCATGTGATTATGTCTTCCTTCCAGAGGGCCGGAGCTACTGTGCCAAGAGCAGCATCACTTTGACCATTTGTCTTTTCTGGAAAGCAGAGCGGACCAATTACAGCAATACCCCACAGACTGATGTGTTTATGAGTGAGCTGGCAACGGCAGCTTCGGGGGAACTCTGATGGATGTGAGACAGGTGTTAGGAGGGCTTGGGAAAGGTTGATTTGGAACATGTTCTCAAAGCCACTACAGATTAGGGAAGTCAGCATGCTATTTATGTATCGAAATGATGCCCTTTAAATCTATAATGGCAAGATGGAGTCACTGTCTTACTTATCTGCCCTCCATATTCTGGGCGTCTGATGTCATTGCCGTAAACCAACAGCATCACGCTACAAATGAGCTGACGTCACACAAGATGTGACTCAGTGCATTCATGTGTCACAGCTGTAAACAGCTGATGTCAAACGCTGTGGAAATGAAAGGTCTCAGCATTGCTGACTCAGGATCTCTTCCCAATGGACACCAGTTAGACAACATGAAATTAGTTTTTTTTTTTTCACTTTCATTTCAGATGAACAAAGGGTAGGCTTCACAGTTCGAGCACACATACACATACCAACCAAAATCAATTCTTATTGTAATTACAGCAAATAAGCTACATGCAACTGAACTGGCTGGTGATCAATACCTGATGAAACCAATTGTCGTTGGTTTCCTGCATGAGTTGCTGTACATCTTTACAAAGATTTTACAATACATTGATTCCCTTGATGAAGGGAAACTTGAGGGAAATAGCTTGTATAAGTCTGATGAGAATGAGTGGTAAAGGCTTGTTTTCTTGTTTTAGGCCAACAGCAAACACACCCCAAGTTTTGATATCAATCACCTCTCTGGCTTAGAGGCGCGTGTGAGAGGCCATATATCAGGAGCACCTCTGAAAAACAAGGGATGGAAGGTGATATTGGAGTAGCCTGGAGTGTGAAAGTAAGTGGCTGATGTTCAAGTGATGTGCCATTCAAAACCTCAGAAAAATAAACACACAAATGGGTTAGGACATGGGTTAGAACAGACAGCGTTTCAGAAAAACAAGCAAATCACCAGCATGATTAAGAGTCTATAACAATACCAGCAGCTCTGTGAAGCCAACTGCTAACACCACTAACAGCTAAGAGGAAAAAAAACACAAAATACAGGGTGATGGGAACGCCATCAGTCTTGCAGGTATTAAGTCATAAACTAAAATGTTGGACAAAGAGAGATGTGTCAAGTGTGACTTGATGGAAATTCATCCAATAATTGTTGAGACATTTCACTCAAAACGGCCAATACAAAGCTTTTGTGCAACATTTGGTGCTATTTCATACTGTAGATGTTAAAGGAAGGATTGTCAAAGTTATTAGCAACATGAATATCTACACAAAATTGTGTTCATTCATTTTAATCCACTGAATAGCTGTTGAGATATTTAAGTCACAGTCAAAACTTATTTTTTTACTTTTTATTTATAAGTGATATTTTAAAGAGTTTCAATTATTGCTCATTTAGTTTTGCAATATACTTTCAAACATTTGCACATTTTGCCAATTCCTGCTTTTTTAATCTTTGGGTCATACTATACTTAATTTTAATGTTTAATTTCATGGCTACCACAAACATCCCAACAGTGCTGCAAACCAGCATCAGATTAACATGTAGTAAGCGATTGCAATCCTCCACAGCCCTATCTAACCTGCTGGCCGTCTGCATTTCTCTTTAAAAGTGAGATGAATCATGTTAATCAGCACACAGGAGATCTGTGCATCCCTCAGCTCCTGCTAGTCGTGCTATAATAAAGCAGTCTGTCTGCCTGAGTAATTACTCTCATCTGTCTCGGTCGTATGAGGGAAGACCTGACTAAACTCCACTAAACAGCCCCTTTTCTGGCAGCTAACACATGCTGAGCCAAAGCACCGAACCCAGTCCTGCAAGTATGTTAGACTACAACTACTGATTCCTTATGCAAAGGTGTTTAAAAATGAGTAGAAGGCAAAATAAATGGAATTATACCATACATAGATACATTAGACCATACATACAATTACAGTACATAGAATGAAGCAGTGATTTACAAATACTTTTTTTATTAATTTGAAGACAGCATCAGGGGATGTGTACAACAAATATCTGCCACTGAATTTTCCCTTTAAAGCGCTATAATTTGAAAAGCGTTATTTTAAACTGAGATTTACTAAAACCAAGCCACATTTTCAACATAAAAGAGGGGTTAATAAGGAAAAACTTACTCTGAAACAAACTCAGAAGTACAAATATACAGTATACATAAAAATATTACAATCTTCATGCTCTGACAAAGCCCATATTTACAAATACAATAATCAATGCCTGGTCAATATAAAGCCACAGTAATATTTTTTCATGTCCCACTTTAAAGGGTTATTTCAAAAATCAGTAATGGCATCTCTGAATCAAAACAAAGAAAACCCCTAATTCTTATTATTAAACATAATGGAGACGTATCTGACATAAGTCCAATTTTAAGCACTACCCACTTGTTTCTGTAGCAGTGTCTCTGCCATCTTAGGTAAGAAGGCTTCCAGGAAATGAAAGAAGTCATGAAAAACTCCTGACTGGTCACTGGTTGGCTCCAACTTGAGCACTGCCTTTGTGCTTTCTGTCCCACCCACTATCTGGGGCTGAACCTTGAACTCCAGGGGCTCCTTGAGCTCCGGTTCTTTTTCAACGATGCGAGCTGTGACCTGGGACTCCAGCTCCATACAGCTGCCCTCTGGCTTCGAGTCTGTATCTTTGATAAGTTCCCTTCTCACTTTCCTCCTGCCAGCCCACACGATGTGCTTCTGCACGCAGATCCAGTGGGGCGATTCAGGCTTGGCCCTTTTTGCCAGTCTTGGCTTTTTTCCTTGAGGTGACACAGAAGCGTCACTGCCAGAGGACAGCTGTCTCTTGGCACCGACCACAGGTGTACCCTGAGGGCTGGCTTCGTTTTGGGATTCGATGCTGCCAAAGCTGTCATTTGCTGATGTGTTGAAGGAGTCTGAGGGAGCGTCCATTTCATCGGTAGCACCCACAGCTGAACCTTCGCCAAAGAAGGCGTCTGTGGAGGGAGCAAGGTGACACCTGAGAACACCTGAGAATACTCCCTCCACAGCAGAGCAGATCTTCTGAAACCAGAGCAGTCGGAAGCCATCTCCCGCCATGTGCAGCTGATTGCGCAGCACTTCAGGGAGCGACGCTGATTTGAAGGGGATACTGATGGTCAGCTGCTCAGTTTTGGTATGTGGGACCTCCCCGTGGGGGGTCAATAAGCGCACCAACCCCCATGACTTCCCCTTGGTGGATTTGCGCTGGTACTGCAGACTGCGGCAGTACTTGTCAGCTTCCTGGCACTCCTTCTGGAAGCTACGGTGAGAGCGCTCATTGAGGTTTCCGGCAACGTTGTGGGAGAGCTCAAAGGGGTCTAAGAGATTTAAGGGGCCAAGTTTGGGGCCCTGGTGATGGGTCTTGGTGGGCTGTTCCTCTTGCATGGCCTCATCTTTATTCTGGCTGAGGAAATCAGTGATTGGGAGTGCACGTCCCTCCCTGACAGATATGACACTACTGGCAAAATCAAACTTGGCATAGAAGGAGAAGAAGCCAGCGAGCAGGGTGCCTAGATCGAGAAAACAAAAATGTACATCAAGTAACATTTAGGTTAGTAATGCAGTGATGTTGGCATTGTATTTAGAATTCATAAAGAAGCTAGGTTACATAAAAACAGGTCACAGTGTATCTCTGACACACTTTTTTTTTAATTACTCTCACTTACAGAGGTCCTGTTTATTCCTGCTGGGAGGCACAGCTATAGGTTGACTGGGGAAGGTGCAGTTCCAGCCCTCAATCACACACTCTTCCTCCTCACCTGCAATAAGGTTAGCACACAACAATTGAGTAACAGCGTCACAATTAAAAAAAAAAAAAAAAGTGTAAGAGAGGTTTAGGATGAGAATACGTAAGCAGTTCTTGCATTGAACGCAGAAGCAATGCAGAACCTACAGGCCATGTTTTTGAGCTGCTCCACCGTGGGGAGGACAGGAGGCTCACAGTTCTGCAGGAAGAAGATGATCAGCAGTGTCAGAGCGTAGTTGTTGAGCAGAGGACCGGCACCACTTGGATTACCTGCATGTCACAACACAACACACTGATGTTAAAAGGGAATCTATGCCAGTGCAAAGCCAGGTATACAATAAGTGCTGTTATCAATAATGCTAAAGCACCTAAATTCAAAATGTCTGTTTTTGTTAATAGTACTGAAATGGTGCAGCCCTCATTTGGAAACAGCATGGTTAATCACAGCATGTTAACAATGTAAATTATATAACCCAGCAAACTAACCCTGGATCTGCCATGAATGATCCAATCAGTCAAGTTCAGTCTGTTGACATCTCATGCAACAGTCATCGCTGCCACTTACAACCTCTTGTAAACGCTTTGTGACTGTTTCACTGTTTTTGTTTGGTTTAAATGTCAAACCGTTTTGTTATCCTCATGTTTTCATGGCTTCATTGTACTAAAATTTTAGCTTGCACACTAGGATGGACAGTGTGTCTTGTCCTGTAGCTTGAATGATGGAAAACTGCCTTACAGTCAGAAGTCACTGCAGTCAACCTAGTGAATCCATGGATTTTACTGTTGACTGCGACGCAGCCACAGATTCATATGGTTGCAAGCTCACTTCTCTAACTTGAAGTTAGACAGCTTACAGCTTAATATTGGTTTTGTTTTAAGATTCTTTGGTTTTTGGAGCATAGAAATACTTCAAAAATCTTCAGTTTTGATTACTGCAGCAGCCTTATATGGAACTGATCCCATTATGATCTTCTAATCACTCTGCACAACAGCCTTGTTGAAAGAAGGCCACTGTTCACTGAAAAGAACACTAATTACCTTTACTCCTGGGGCACATCTTTTATTCCCTTTGATGAAGAACACTCTTATTAAGATTTTCCTCAGGCGTATTTGTAGTTTATCAGGAAACACAGCTGTACTATTACAACCCAAAAGAGTCTGTACTTGTCTTTATCTAAAAGGTGTTATAAATCAGTGTGTCCAGACAGATGGCGACAACATGGTCACGAGGGGGCAAGTGAAGTTCTACTGACATCTGTTGACCAAAAGATGAAATAACTACCTTCCCGCTTTATCCTGCCACACAGGGTCGCAGGGGGTGCTGGAGCCTATCTCAGCTATGTTGGGCGAGGCGAGAGGGGTACACACTGGACTGGATGCCAGTCAGTCACAGGGCTGACATAGATAGACACTCACATTCACACCTAGGGGCAAGGGGCAATTTAGAGTCGCCAATTAACCTGCATGTCTTTTGGATTGTGGGAGGAAGCTGGAGTACCCAGAGAGAACCCACGCAGGCACAGGGAGAACATGCAAACTCCACACAGAAGGGCCTGTGTCAACCAGGGATTGAAGCCAGAACCCTCTTGCTGTGAGGCAACAGTGCTAACCACTACACCACTGTGCCACCCACCACAACTAATCAGTTTTTTTTTTTTTTAACTGCATCTGTTTTTTATTACAAACAGAGCTGGTTTAATATGCTGTGCTCTAAAGGTGGATCTTACCAGCCAGCTGCTTCTGCTTGGCCCAGTAGCGGATTGTGTACACCAGAGGCCTCAGCCTGTCCTCAATCCCTGAACACAGCTGGAGGAAGCGGGTGTTCCTCACTGCTAGTCTAGTGAGGGACATAGGAGAGGAGAGAAGAGAAAAAAAAAGAAACCATTCAGTAATTCTTCTATTTATACAAGATGAGAAAGTATATTTCTCACCACATCCGAACACTTTGATGCCACACATGATTAAGGCAATCCTAGAGGATCATCGACCGACCTGTTGTTAATGGTGATGTCCCCCTGCAGGTTAAGCTCGCGGTGATGGAACTTGACTACAGGCAGACGAGCGCTGCTGACCACGTGGACTTTGTGTACACTGGGGACGCAGCGTGTAAGGATGGCCGCCACAAGGTCCAAGACCTCGGCCGGAGAAGCAGTGGAGAGGTCGATGTCAGACAGGATGGAGTCCTCGGAACGGCCATCGTCCGACGTTCCCTCGCCTGCCTGAAGTAAGAGGGAAAACAAATAGAAAAAAAAAGATAAAAAACACGGTAAAGTTAAGTTCTTCAATATATTGAATTGTGTTGATCCAGTATCATATTTCTGGTGACACACCAAAATAAAAAAAAATTACTTTATAGGCACCATATGTAAAAAGATCGGACCTGTTGTGTGGTGGTCTTAGCATGGGCCTGGAACACTTTGGTGTTTTCCAGGTCCAGGAACAGGTCTAAGTCACAGGAGTGGATGCCGAAACTGTTGACAGATGAACCAAATGGCAGAATCTGGCTGTCTGCAAACCATTCAAACATAGGATTAAAAACGAGCGAGCCAATCTATGTCAATCTTTGTGCACTATCCATATAAACATTTAGAAACTGAAACTCTGTACATGTGTTTACATAAAGGTCACCTGGGAAAAACTCGACGAAAACCTCTTGCAGGAGTTGAACCAGCAAGCCTCGGGCCTTCTTTTCATTTTCTCCCAGCTGACATCGCTCTACAATGTACTGCATCTGAGCATCCACCTGGAGAACAAAAAAGACCACCACCACACTCTTTGTCAACAAGATACCCAAATGAACACACATCCATGTTATAATAAACTGGTCTATTCTACTATTTGAGACTACAGGGGAGCCCAAATATATTCTCATCTAACATGATCTGTGTCTCTCTGCGTATGTATAGTTCTATGTTTGTATTAATGAGACAAACTATGTGTCATTAACATGAGTTAATAAAGTATGAACTGTGCATTTATTTTATTGTTAACTTAAGATATTTTTTGGTATGAACCTACAGTCCAACGAGGCTGTAATGCTCCATACATAAACACTACACTTTATTATTATTATTTTTAAATTCGTGACATGAGGATGCTTACACTCAACAACTGACACAGCTGAGGTTTGAGATGTTCGAGAACTTGTTGGAGGTTCTGGGGGTCATTCTTTTTCTTGGGGATCAGCTTGAACTCCTTTTTTTGCCGGGGTTTGACGCGCAGCTTCAAGCCTTTCATCTGATGCTCAACACAGGACAGGGTCGCCTGTATGCTGTCGACCTCGCTGAACTGCACGATGGCGTACACCCCCTGTGGGCGCAAAGAGAGAGACACACTCATTCAGACATCAGCCATTTTCTGTGTGCACGCGCTGCAAAGAAACTGGCTCTCAGCGCTCTTGGCACGGATCTCAAAGTTGTCAAAGACGAGTACTGTGAGGCATCATATGGAGAGACCTCTTATTGTAACCAACCTTATCTTTATCCATGATGACATCTGAGACTGGCCCAAACCTCTGGAAGTACTCAGCTAAGTCTGTCTGAGAGATCTCAGGTTTGATGCCGCTGACAAACACACTGTGCTCCTCCTGGGTCTTCCTGGTGGTCCTCACGGTGCTCAGAGTCTGGTGTTTCCGCCCCTTGACATGCTGATCCAAGCTTGGCACTGCAATACAAAATATTAGAAATATTATATATATAAAACTGCATTAAAAAACACCAGTTTCACATGTCAAAGGGAGTTGTTTAGCTAACAACAACACCTAAAGTGTACCTGAAAACACAGCTAGCTGCTTTCACAACGAAGAATATAAAGTCGTACATTTTTAGAAGCGATCTTAACGTCATATCCTGTAGTTTAGTTAATTAGATTTATAATATAACCAAATAACTTCAGATGGGCTTGTAAGGAAGAAAGGGGGCAACGTGAAACATCGACGAGTTAAGCTGACTGGTGTGTGTGGAGTTGAGTTAGCTTATTTTACTCACAGTTTGGCAGGTTAACGTTGCACAGGCTGCAGTGAAACCCCCTCGGTGTCGTCTTTATGTCTCCGTCCGCCTCCATGTCGGCAACACGATCAAATGTATCGACGAAGCGACAAAATATCAATATCTATAATCAACGGCAAGTCTTCGGGGAAGTCTTGAGGCCGACTGCTCTCCATGCGCCTCTCAAATCTCCCTCCGACCTGCGTTTGTTTCCCTTCCGACTCAAATATCTATCCGGGTTGTCTCCTGTTTATTCAAAGTTCCGCCGAATCAGATTTCACCTACTTGTTGCCGCAAAGCCTGAAATAACGTGATTTTTAAAAATAAATATAAATACATTTTATACTACATTAAAAAATTAACTTCATACGTGATTATTTTTACGTTTTATAGTGGTGTTAATCAGCTTTAATTTATCATCGCGCTGATTACACAGCCTACCCAGAAAAAGTGCACAGTAAAAAGTAGAGAAGTACAAACTAAAAGCAAATGTTATGCACTTTTCATCCCTTCTGATAAGTTAAAATATAAGCAATATTGTTGTTAAAATGTTAAAAGGTTATATACAGTGGTGCCTTGATTTACGAGTTTAATTCATTCCCTGACGGAGCTCGTAACTCAAATTAATCATATGTCAAATCAATGTTCCCATTGAAATGCATTGAAATGCCATTAATCTGTTCCGGACCCCCCAAAAACACCGCAATTTTTTTTTGTTACATGTTTTTAAATAAGAAAAATGTACTTATAAATAAAGAATATTGTATACAACTTTTTTCGATATTTGGATAATTTCTTTCTTTAATTCAATGCTCATCTCATCTCTCTTCTCAGCACTGTCCGCACTCACTTTATTCGGACCCATGGTGGGAAAAACCAATGTTTACAGTTTAAAAAAGTTTTAAATGTTACTGTGTTAAGTCTATAAAAATGCACATCCTAGTGAATCATTTGCACTTTTTTCTGTTTTGAGAATCATAGTCTTGTTTAAATGTTACAAATTGCGTTAATAAACTGAACTTGGAAATTGTTTTAAGTTGTTACAAATTTTATCTCAGATCATTTTATTAATCTATTTTAATTAATTAAGTTTTTAATTTTAAGGTCCAATCTTGTTCAATGCTCAGTGGAGTTTTCTTTTAAACCTTATAACACACTTAAAAGTTTACATTAGCCTGCCTCACTCTTTTACTTAGCCCTCCTGGAAAAAAATGTTTTACGTGCTGGGAGTAAAATGCTTATTTTCGTCCCGACTTTGCTTATAAAAAGCAGGCCTGCGAATGCAAAGCCATTTCCCTTTTGTCTCATCTTCCAGCACTTTTAAGTGACAAAAACAAAAAAAATGGAGCCTGGTGCTCAGAGCAGCATCTGTACCTGCAATAGACTACATACATTACACTGATGAACACAGTGCCAGAAAAAGCTTTGGAGATTAAGACAAACTGAGACCAATTTATCCATTGTACAAAAAAATTTAATAACCGATTTTTTTTTTTTAAACCATAAAAATATTTGAAAAGCAATGACATAATGAATAACATACACCTTGTCGCACAATGAATGGTTAAAACAAGACTCCCTGCTGTATTGGAAGAGACAGAGAAAAAAAAAGAAACAAAGCAAAGAAGCTACGCTTCATTTTACTATATAAAACTACTTTCTAAAAAGCTACAAGCTAAAAAAAAGGGCAAGTACTAGTTTATAAGGTGAAAAACCATTATGACGACATATATACAAATGCTTTTATTTCTTTGCTGATCTTCCTCTTCTGGTTTTTGGCTGTGTCTCAGTCTCAATGTTCGGCACCTTGCTTATGGACTCTTCTTCGGTGGTTATATCAGCGACCTTTGCCCCTCGCCTGGCTCTCTTGGCGGGCTGAGCTTCGACAACTTTATCTGAGAGATCCTTCTCTTCAGTTTTGTTGGCCTCCTTTGCAACGTTTTTGCTTTCAGCATCAACTTGATCTCCAAGTTTTGACTTCCTCCCCCGAACAGCCTTCACAGGTGTTTCTTTTGGAACCTCAAAGACCTCCAAGTCTGTTTTCCACTTGACAGATCTTTTGGATGTTTTTGTGTCTTCCTCCACAGCACTGCCTAAATCTTCAGAGGGATTTGCCTGGCTTGCCGTGGTGTTGTCGGTTGTGGGCTTTGCTGCTGCCTGTCTCCCCCCTCGCTTGGGGGCCTCAACTGACGTAGACTCTGAAGCCGGGACTGTGGACTCTGCATTCGTCTCCTCAGGCTGAGGCCCTGCACCTCGACGGCCTCTCTTGGCTGGAACGGCTTTCGAGACCTCGTTTTTTGCCTGAGTTTTCACTCCCCTCGCCCTGCTAGGTTTAACGGCTGGAGCTACTGGCTCATTTCCTTCAGCCTCCAGCTCGTGGTCAGGTTTTTCCTCTGGTACTTCTGCAGTGACTTCGACCTGCTTTCCTCTCCTACCACGCTTTGGTTTGTCTGTGTTACTGACAGCAGGCATCTCTTTGACCTCAGTGGATTCAACAAGGGTTTCACTCCCAGTGTCTTGCTTTGCTTTTCGCCCTCCTCTTCTGGGTTTTTCAGTCACAGTGGCCTGTTCGTTCATCTTTACGGGTTTAGCAACTGGTGGCACCTCAGCCTCCTCTGGAACAACCACTTCAACGGTTTGGGCTTCTTCTCCTGATTCTACATCGTCTTGCTCTGCCTTCCTTGTTCTCCTTAATTTTTTAACCGGCTCCTGGGATTTCGTCTCTTCAACTGAAGAAGTTTGGTCGTTGTTCTCTGGCTTCTCTTCTTCCTGTTTAGCATTTCTTCCCCTTTTACCTCTGGCTGGAGGCTGAGACTGCTGTTTGGTCTCCATGACGACTACAGTGTCTTCATTTGCCTCATTCTGCTCAACAGCATCAGCTTTTGTCTTCCTCCCTCTTTTGGGTTTTCCAACAGCTGGAATGGCTTGACTTGGAGCATCTGCCATAACATCCTCACTCACAGCTTCATTTTTCTCCAGCTCTGGTTGAGGTGGCTCTACAGGTGTTTGTTTTCTTTTTCTCCCTCTAACGGGCTTCACGACAGGTTCCTCTGTTAGGGGTGTAGGCTCATTTTCTTCTTGAGGGTTATTTATTGGAGAAATTTGGGCACTGACAGCTTCAGTAGACATCTCAGTCATAGGTGTTTCCACATCTTTCTCTGGGTCCATTTCAGGTTGATCGTCAGAGGGGCTTTCTTTAGACTTTCCACATCTGCCTCTTGTCGTTTGTTTGACAGCTGGTGGTGCAGCAGCTTCAGTTTTCTTTCCTCTTCTTCCTCTGACTGGAGCAGGGGCAACTGGATCTTCAGAATGTTCTGTTATCTCCTGTTTCTCCTCGGCTGATTTAGATTCCACTACTTTGGCCTTTCTGCCTCGAACAGATTTCTTCTCAACGATAGCTACGTCCACTTCTGTGACTTTGCACGTTGCCGTCTCCACTTCAGGTAAATTCTCAGTTACAGTTTCCATGGCATCTGGTGATTTAGTTTCATCACTGTAGACTTCATTTGCATCTACAATGGGAGAAAACAAAAGAGAATGTTAACTTCATGTTTAATGTGGATCATACAATAATGTTAAAAGAAAATATATAACTGTACTTTAGTCAACACTTGTTTATTTAAAGCTAACTCAGATATGCAACATCTTGCTTTGGTTAATGGGACATTCACAACTGTCAACCATCATATAAATGGAAACACATTTATCATACTGTCTCACTTTTTACATCTCGCATGAGGTCAGAAATAAATTCAAGTGGTACCAGTTTAAAACAACAACACAAACAATAAAAAAACATACTTTTTTCCATGTCAGCTTTGGGAATATTGTCACTCTGAGTACAAGGCACATCTTGCTGCTCTGGCTCAGATTCTTCAGGCTGTTTAGTTTTTCTTCCTCGCTTGGGCTTCAACACTGCCTTCTCCAGAGGAGTGGCACTGTCACTGGCTTTGAGGTCATCAGCTAAGGGACTCTCAGGTTCTGGCACTGTTTCAGTTTCGGTGGCAACCTCTTGGACCATTTCATCTTGATCTTGGGAAACTTTTTTGGCATTTCTTCCTCTTTTAGGTTTAAGGGCAGGTTTGGAGGGCAAGGTTGCACTTTTCTCCAAATCAACATCCCTGCCTTCAGTGGTCTTCACATTTCTGCCTCTTGTTGTTTGTCTGACAGCAGGTGGTGCTGTGGATTCAGTTTTCTTTCCTCTTCTTCCTCTGGGTGGAACAGGGACAACAGGGTCTTCAGAGTGCTCTGTAACCTCCTGTTTATCCTCAGCTGCTTTAGCTTCTGCTGCTTTTGCTCTTCGGCCTCGAACAGATTTCTTCTCTTGGTCAGGTTCTGTGGAAGTGGTCTCCATTTCTGTCACTTCACCAGTAGCAGTCTCCGCTTCAGGTTGTTCTTCAGATAGGTTCTCATCTACTGTATCCACTTTGGGTTCTGTCACAGGTAAATTTTCATCTCCAACTGATCTGGAGATAGTTTCCATGGCATCTGATGATTCATCATCGTGTTGACTTTGCACCTCCTCCGAGTGGTCAACTTCATTTGCTTCTGGTTCTAAAATAAGATTTTGAAAAATAGAAAAACAAGTTGTGGATATGTTTTTAGCTGTTAATGTAAGCTTCAGACGCAAGTTACTTTTTTCTGTGTTGGTTGTGACATTGAGTAGTATGGAATAGTCCAACAACTTCTATTAGGACAAGAATTATTTTTAAAAAAATGGGAAGTCTGCTCTAAAAACTAATAGCAATCAATACATATAATTTTCATCATGTTTTTAAAAACATGTATAAAAATCCTTGTTTTTAAGGTTTGTATAACAATGTCATATGGTATCTAACAAATCATTCATGTTTAAAAAGGATAAATATTAGTAAATGTACCTTTTTCCAGGTTAACCTGAGGAACGTCAATCACATCTGGCAGCACATCTTGATGTTCCTCATGGGCAAAGTGCAGTTCTATGAAAGAAAAGAAAAAGGAAACAATAAATCAGATCATCTCTGTAATTTAGCTTTATAGCCGCTTGAAGTAACGTCATGTATTGTTCATTTAACAATATTCTTATTAATCTTATGAACCAACAAACCTTTGGCAACTTCTACACCACCATCCAGAGTTGTTTGATCTTCAACCTGTTAAAAATAAATCGAATAAGGTATTTAGACAGTGAGCACTCACTTTGAAATAAATCAAGTAAAATATGCAAATAAGGTAAGTCCCTACACAACTTGGATGTTAGAAAACACAAATATGTGCTCAACTATGTGAGCACCTGACACTCATGTTTAAGCACTTAACCAAACTCTCTCTTTTCTGTTCTGTAAATTTCTAAACTAATCCTTTCAATAAAATAACAAAATATGCAAGTTCAATTATTACCTCAATTGTGTCCAGTTGTTCTCTCAACGGTTCCTCCATGAGCTCTGCAAGTCCCTCAAAGTCTTCCACTGGTGTGTTACCGCTCGGCCTTGGTGATTTCATGAGTCTCTTGATACCAAAGTTCTCCTGTACAGGTTCACTCTTCTCTCTGGGAGATTTCATGAGCCTCTTGACACCAACCATGTCTTCAACTGGAGCACTTTTCTCCCTGGGTGTCTTAATCATTCTCTTAATACCCGTGAGACGTACCAATGGGGAGCTCTTCACATTTGGTGTTGTCATGCCTGTCATTTCAGATACTTCTTCAGATTCCTGCGTACCTGCTGGTGTCTCCACAACCTCCATAACACCACTCATATCGCCAGCTTCTAGAGCTTTGGGAGTTTCCACAATTTTCTCTTTAAGGTCTTCAAGAGGTTCAGTCTCCTGTTGTGGGGTCTTGAAAATTCTCTTAATTCCAGTGAGGCACTCTTGTTGCTCAGGTTTCTGCTTTGGAGTTTTTAAAATCTTCCCTCGTAGGTCTTCAACAGGTTCAGCTTTCTGTCTTGGGGTCTTCATGATCCTCTTCACTCCAGTGAGACACTCTTGCTGTTCAGGCTTCTGTTTAGGTGTTTTCAGAAGTCTGCCTCTCAAGTCTTCGACAGGTTCAGCTTTCTGTCTTGGGGTCTTCATGATCCTCTTCACTCCGGTGAGACACTCCTGCTGCTCAGGCTTCTGTTTAGGAGTCTTAAGAAGTTTCCCTCTGAGGTCCTCAACAGGTTCAGCCTTCTGTCTTGGGGTCGTCATTATCCTCTTAACTCCGGTGAGGCACTCTGGTAATTCTGGCTTCTGTTGAGGAGTTGTTACAGAGGTTGTCTTCTGGTCTGTGCACTGCTGTTCACTAGAATCGTCAGAGTGAGTCTCCACAACAGAGATGTCACTGGTGAAGCTAGAATCTTGATCTCCATTAAGGAGGCGTTGGACTGCCTCAGAATTGTATCTTCTGTCTTTTACTGTAGATGAAACACTCAGTGGAGACACCATCATTTCACCTGTGAAAGAACACATTTTACTACTTAACTACCATAAAGACCTGGATGTGACAAATTCCTTACTCTTAATGATTCCACAGAAATACATTTTCTTGCTTTGGTTCTCTCCTAACAATACCACCACACATTTTACCTGGTTCCTCTGGTGTGTTCAGCACTGATGGCTCTATCACAGAAGTGCCCAGAGCTCCTGCTGGTGTCTTCATAGCAGTGTTCTCACCGATTACAGATTTCCTCTTCCTTTCGTTTACAGGGGTTTTAAACATTTCAGTAGAAGTCCTGAAAAAAAAAAAAAAAAACACACAATATGAGAAGGCACAAGACTTAAGTCCAAATCCCAGTACTAACAAGTGCTGCCATTTGCAAACAGGTGATTACCAGTCAAGTCTTCATCCATTTTCATGTTCTTTTTAAGGACTGCAATATTGGTGACCAGTTTTGGTGCAGCACCAGTTGGATGTACAGCCCTTTGCTGGTGAGCACGGCCCACAACAATGGTAGCAGGTGAATTTGCATGTCCAGTGCTGACATGGCCCTGGAGGTGTTTTGCAGGTGTCTGAAAGATTTACAAAGACACAGCTATTAAAATAGTAATCATTGTAGCGTCAAGTTATTATAAAAACCCAATGCAATAACAGCTGATATACAGTACAAGTAAACTCCCAATAAAGTAAAAGCTCTTGTATTAAGGCTATATAGATATATCTATCAGTGAAGTAAAGGCTAGTCATAGGCAGCGCAAAACAATTAAACAGCCATTGTTTACAATAATAAATCCAAGATTAAACAAACAAGACTGAAAACAAAAAACATTTGCAAATGTATTCTGCGAGTGATCCATTATCTTACTTTACCTGTGGTTTGGACACAGCCTTCTGTGTTGTCTTTTTGGTGACAATTTTTGTGTTTTTAGCTGGAACAGCCGCTTGAACCTTAGCTGGCCCAAATTTCACAACATTTGCCCATACTGTTTTGACTGAAAAGAGAGTGAGAAAAAAAAAAAAAAAAGAGAAGAAAAGAAATATTCTGAGTTGTATGGTAAACAATGAAATCTGTATACATGATACACACACAAAAAAAAAACAAAAACCAAAAAAAAAAAAAAAAAAACAAACAGGAACACTTGCTAATGATTATAAGTGATTCTATAAATCAGCTTTGCTCTTTTCACCTCATTCTGCTAGACAACTTTGACATTGTTTGGAACTGATAAAAGTTTTTAGGGTCTAACATACCTTTCATAGATGCCCGTGAAATGCCACTTCTTCTCTGCATCACTTTTACAGCACTCTTTGTCACATTTGGAGTCTTCCGTGCAATGCTCTTCCTCCTGGAGGGTAATTTAGGAGTTACAGTGACGAAAGGCACCTGATCAGTAACAGCATCTACTGCTATTGGAGATGGTGTGCTAATGCGTGACACAGAGAAGCGCCCTTGTACTGAGGGGGTCTGGGCTCCTGGAGTACACCGTTCATTGGCCTTTGGAGTTTCCACTTTGTTTCTGGAGGGAGATCTTCCCCTTGCAGGAGATGGACTCTTTGATTTTGGTAAATCCTTTCCAGGAGTTGCTGCCTTGGGAGAGGGGGACCTGGATTTTGGTGATTTTGTGGCAGGAGTTGCTGCCTTGGGAGAGGGGGACCTGGATTTTGGTGATTTTGTGGCAGGAGTTGCTGCCTTGGGAGAGGGGGACCTGGATTTTGGTGATTTTGTTGCAGGAGTGGCGGCCTTGGGAGAGGGGGATCTAGATTTTGGTGATTTTGTGGCAGGAGTAGATTTTGGTGACTTCTTTCCAGGTGTTGGAGTCTTAGGTGATGCATTCTTGGCATTTGATGACTTCTTGGGTGATGGAGTGCTCATTTTTGCAGAACTTGGATGCTCTTGTTCAAACTCCTGCAAAAACAAAAGAAAAAAAAGGAAAGAAAAAATCTATTTAATATTATGATGATAAACACTGAAAATTTTATGTCAAAGCCTCCAGGGTCACCCCCCTCAGCTAAAGACTTACCTGTTGCAAACCGATGACTGACGCTCGTCTCAGGAGCGACTGTTTGGGTTTTGACAGGCACAAACTTCTTCGCGGAGTGGCCCCCTTGCGCAATGGAGAGTCAGGAGGCAATCTTTTGTCAAATAACTCAGGGCACAGGTAACCTCCAAAGGAAACCCGCTTCTTTTTCATTTGTGGTATGGGCAAGTCAGCCGCAAGTTCTGCACTTTTGCGTTTTTTGGACTCCTCTTTTACTAAGAATTAAGTAGAAAAACATGGTTGTAAATTAGCATTAGTAACATATCTTAAACATGCTCAGATAATTCAATTCAAAAGAGGAAAGGAAAAAAAAACCCTGCAAATTACCTTTTGCAGCCATCGCTGAAATTCTCGGTGATGCCTTTCGTTGGTTGGGAGAAGTCACTGCAGGTTTGGCTGGTGTGATCTCCTTGCTTCTTCTTCTCATAGGTGACTTGGGTGTCTCGGATATTTGCTCAATAACCTCAGCCACAGTAAACCTCTGTGGGGTACTACGATTTCTCTTCTGGGGTGAAACTGCTTCGGAGGTGGCAGCACTTTCATCTTCTTCAACTTTGGGTCTGGCCATCTCAGTAGAAGGAAGCTGGAAGGACTTCCTTTGCTTCTTGACAGACTTCGGGGTTGCATTACTTACGTTTTCGGACTCCCCCTTGATTTCATCAGCCCCAGACACGTCATTCTTCTTAGGAGTGCCTTTATCCTCTGTGGAAATGACATTTTTCTTGATTGAACCAGGTTTTGGAGTGCAAAACCTTGAGGCAGGAGTCTGAAGCAGACTGGCAGAAGATTTCCGAGGGGTCTTGACATCAAGAGATTTTTTGATCATTTGATACAGATCACTGAAAGGGGATGTGGTCTTGCTTTGCAGCCCGCTATCATCCTCCTTGGACTCCAACTCCATAGTCTTCTCCAGGGATCGCTGGATGTTGTCATGGTTTGCTCCATCTTTCAGATGAGGGTCTAAACATAAGCAAAACACCCCAAAACATTACCTAAAAAGCTTGTACATTTAAGAGTGTAAATTAAATTCAAACAAAAATAACCACAGCAATCAAAACCCTATTCACAGGACAATACTGGATTGGGGACAAGGTGCTTGAGTAGGGCTGCAAAACATTTTTTCTGTCAGACTGTTTCTTTTTTTAGCTAAATCTTAATACCATAACCATGAAGGCTTAGTAAAGATTTGATACAGTGTTGACTGCTTAATCAACAAATAGTTTTGTAATTGAAATTCAAAACAATTACTTCAATTTTAAAAACATGATTTTATCATCATCACATAGTCTCACCTTTGGACACTTCAGAGATTCTCTTCTCTCCTGTTTCAGTAGAGACAGTGTCCCCCACTTGCTGATCTTGAAGAACCTTGGCAGAAGACACTTTCATTAAAACATTTATAAAATAAAGTCTGTAGGTCAATTCAAGATGTTGGGAAGCCTGCAATGCTTTAGCATAACAATAAATGAGTAAATTACTTTGAAAGTTTCAGTTTTGCCTCCTACAGAAGACCTCTTCTTTGGTGTGGGTGCTGGAGGATACTCAAACCTGAAATGACATTTTGCAAAAGTAAGATCTCATGTGTATTGGCTATAAAAATGGCAATGTTTCCATTTCCAATGCATCCTTTATACATCTTCTTCAAATACATTTTGATATGAAGAGAAGTAAAAACAGACATTGTGTATAAGGACCCACAAACCCTTGGAGATAACAGAAACAGCATTTGCGGCTAGAGGTACTTAAATGGCACACAGTACACGCCGTATCAGATTTTTTTGTTTTATATAATGCAAGTTTGCAGTATTATTTGCTGATTAAATGTACAAATTATGTATTAATCTTAAAAATCCACCCACTTCAGGTCATTTCAGGAAATGTTCAAACTAACAAAGTAATCTGATGAATGTGGATGGCAAAAATCTTTAAAGGCAACAATGGTAAAATATTTCTCCTCAGACTTACCTGAAAGAACGGTCAATAATAGTTATCACATCTCCATGCTTCAAACGCTCAGACTGCTGCAAAACCTCTCCATTGACACGTGTTGGATTCACAGAGCTCAAATTTGTCAAAATTACCTGGGAGAGACAAATATTTAATTAAAAAACCCCCACCTCAAATAGTGTGTCAAAGTAGCTCAAAAGAAAACATCAGTATCAGTGTTTTACCTTCATCTAGGTAGGGCTTAATAAATCAAAAACATTATGTGAATCAACCCAAATTGCAGGAGATGCTTTTTGTGTGGATAAAATAGGTCAAATGTGTTAGAGCACATTATAAATAAAGCATTGTGGTGATTGTGATTTTGTTCCCCAGCGAAAACGAAATTCCAAAATTTCCACTAAAACATCAGTCATAACACAGTCTTTTTTTGCATACTGTTAAGGTAGGTCAAGATGTCCCTCAGTTCCCCACGTGTAATTTAAACAAACACTTTTAAATCATCTACAAAATGAATATTAATGACGTTGATGTGACTATTCCACATCAATTCCTCCTCGTCACAACCAACCTCTGGAGCTGAAACACTCCAGCAAGTTGCTGTGACCATGTTCAGGTGTGGTGTCGTTACCTCTTTGTTCTCATTCAAGTCGATCCTGCAATGCTCCTTGGAGACTTGAGGAAGCTGAATACGAATATCGCAGTCAGGTTTCCTGTAAAGATCAAAAAGTGATAAATGTGTCAAAAAGATTTTACATGGAAGGACACTGGGTTTTTACACTATATGAGGTGCTTGTTCATAAGCAAGGAATGAAATGTCCCATGGTCCAAAAATAAAGTTAACAAACAAGGAGGTTTTAATATATAATAAGGAGTCAGTAGTGCCTGATTTAAGGACATGAGTAGACTGTATTAAATAGATGGCCCGCCTCCAAACCAAAGAGCTTTTTAATGGCACTTCTGTCACCCCCAACATGTAGTTACACGAAGTATATGCTGACTCCAACATAACATGTGCTTGTGTTTCCTTCGGTACCCGATCAAAACTAGAGCACTTTACATGAAGCAACAGGAAAAAGGAGAGGAAATCCGACAACACGAGGTGGCACACTGTGACATGCACCAAATGCATTTCACTGATCTCACCTGCCAAATAAGCACGTTGCAGTGAGAGGAAACTCAGTCCCATCTCCTCCACTCCTCTTAACCACCACTATCTTTCCGTGCAGCGGCATTTTCGTAACGTTACCTGGAAATGTTAGCAAACACACAAGGGTCAAAACGATTTTAGGTAACAGAAAATCATTTTTTAGGTCAATTAAAAGTTATATAGAAGCTTTCCAGAAACACACAACAACATGAAGGGCTATGAAGACATGAGGAAACATTTCAATATGTCAACTCGTTAAGTTAACTAGTAGTGATGTCTTTTTCGTGGAGGCCAACAGCATGTTTTAACATTAAGTCACGTTGACATAAATGGCTGTACCTCAGACCGGTTAGTTAAAACACACGGCGACACACCACGTGCTAACGATATCAACGTTATGATATTATCTTGTCACCGTAGAAACAATTTGACGTGAGGTTAGCAACAAAACCACAAACCAAGTTTCCCACCGAACCGTGGGACGTTTAGTTAGCTAAAACTAAACCAGCTATCTGTTGTAACGGAAACATTTGTAAGCGCCGCTGACTTACCTGGGAGTCTGTTTAAAGACGCGTCGGCTTCTGGCAATCCATATACGTCGGAAAAGAGGAATTTCACTATAATATCATATCAGACTAAAAGTACAAACTAGCTTACTCTAAGAGACGCGGCGACGAATGGCTAACGTAAAACACCGTGAACAGCCGTCACTTGTCCCCCTCACTTGTGCCGTAGTATCACTCCGCCACACTACACTGTAGTACCCAGACACACCTAAAAAAGTACTCAAATTAACTGACTGATCTGGGTAACAATATATGCAGTGTTTTGTTATATTCATTTCTAAGCTCTATTTGGTGGTCGGCATTGAATTTAACTCGCGTGCACAGGTGAGGGACTATTTTGTTTACGAATTTGGCGGAATAATGTCACTGCAGTAAAGGGGCGCTGATTTGAAAACGTTTGAAATTCCGCGCGAAGGATTGTGATTGGTTGAGACGTCACAATGTCTGTAAGAGGGCGGGGCTTAGTTTGCCTTATCACTGTCAATTGATTAAAGCGTGTCACAATTATTCTATTAATCATTATAATTACACTTCTCGTGTTACTTCCATCATTTGTTTTGATTTGTTAAAGATATTTTCAAGTTCAAGTAGAATAGATCTTCAGAAACACATCCAAATTGTCAGCTGGTTCTTTATATACTACATTTAGACATTTTTTGTGTAATAAAATGTTCATAACATGACATTAATATGGACTGTATTGTCATCAGGTGTTCCAGGGCTCTGATGTTATTTATACTGGTTTTCTAGCTTAGTTTATTGAGGACCTAAATGGAATAGAGCCATTACCTGTTATACCTGTACGTTTTTACTTTTCTACTGTAACATGTCAAATTGTTGGTGAAAAATGTCTATACGCCCATACTTGCAACACAATATGTTTCCAAAATAAGTATGTTAATACTTGGCTGATGGCAAAAGAAATGATTCTGTCAGATATTCTTCTGTACAATGCATGCAGCATGTTTCAGTGTCAGTATGCGATTCTTCTTATTTTAATTCACTATACTGCTACACATTGTTTGTCAGATTAGGTGTTCCATTTAGTCTGGAAGCAACCCATTTTAGGCCTAAAGTCAAGTAGAGATTTTCTGTCTAAACCTATATATATGTAAAAATAGCCTGGAAGAACTTGGCTTCATACAATAATCTTTTAATCCAGTCCAAGTCTGTCTTGGGTCATAGAGTTTCTGTTTGATACATGGCATGGGCAGTGCTAAAATATAGTCATAAAGTCAGTAAGCTCACATTGTATTATCCATTATACAGCAACATACACAAGGGGTGCTAACAACAGTTAACCTCAGCCACCGTAAACTACTAGTCAAACCACAAGTAAGGCTATAGCTGCTAAATCGCCGAGTACTGATATGAGGTCTGGTATGTTTTACTAAATTCAATTTTTAAGATGACGTATGTGTTGTTTCTCAAGTAGAGGTTACAAAGTCTGAATTTAATTAATGTCAGCGAGGACCTTGGTTCTCAGTCTGCTATTTACCTGGTGAGCGATGGTAAATATGCACCACTTGATTTAAATGTTCATAGTGACCAGTGATTTTCCCACACTACTTCTTTCTGTGATGCATGTGCATGTGACACCCCTTGTAGTAGTAGAATTAAAGGAAAGACACACGTAAACAGCACAAACACATTTAATAATTATTAAATGTTGGTTTTATTTTTGATCTTTTTTGTTGTTTTTTTTTTTTTCCAAAGTCGCTTGATAATCTTGACAAAATTGCAACATATTCCATACTTCTCAAACTGACGGTGTGTCTGTTGCTATTCCAGATTAGCTGTGGAGGGAAACGTTGTGCGCTGTTCTGGACAGGTGAAGTCCTAAATGATGAAAGCAGCTTTGACCGTACAAATAAAAAGAACACATGAACGACTCAGAGAGACTACACACTGGCGTCCTATGTCGTAACGCTGCGGGTTCAGGGTCGTCGTCTCTCCGGACAAGTCCTGGTCTGCCAGGCCTAACAAAAATGAGTGACTGAAGAAAAAATTCAGGGGCTCAGTAGCAGAAGTGTGTGTATGTGTGCATCTGTGACAGGAGGGTTAAGAGGTGCAGAACATATACAAAGAACAGGCCAAGCACACAAAATGATTCCTTCCTGAGACATTGGCGTGTGTACAGTAATGATGGTCTAGATGACGTGTGTTAACGGTGAAGGCGTTTTGGTGTAAAGTGAGTCGCAGGGTGTGAGGTTGCTCTGGATCCGACAAAAAGTCACATATTCGTTTCTACCACAGGTTGCCAGGGGGGAAATTTGTGAGGACTTAGTTGACAAACATCACATTTGGGACCATCTCTTGCTCGACGCCCTGACAGAGCAGAGAGGATCGCTACAATCTAATCTTTTCCCATCCACTACAGATTACTGATCCATTCAGAGACTACTGAGAATCACTTGTGTTTAATACAGTGTGTATGTACACCATTCTTCACATTTTAACTCTCTTTGAAAACGAGCTGCTGTAGCTCGCTTGAACCTGGCAGGCTACGGAGTGGCATCAAGCTCACCGTTTTCAGAAACACCATCTCTTTCTGCTACATGGCCAAAAAGCTATGCCCCGACGGGAGTGCTACTTTGTTATCTACTGTATGTAAAGACATGTTTTTTAAAGTGAAGGGGGGCAGGGTGGGTGGGTCTGACATTATTTGTGAAAGCCACATTCTGAACAGCCAGTGATTGGTTAAGGGTCTGTCCAGTATTTAGTAGGACACAAAACATGAAAGAACTTCCTTCAGTAAAATGTGCTCAAAATGTCTTTTCTTGCATCACAAATCTATAAACAAAACACATAAAAGGTATTCTTAAAAAAACAAAATTCAGGTGAAGCCTAAAACTCTTCATAGTTTTAAAGAAATGAATACAGCTTATATACACAAACTCAAAGGCTACTTAAAATACACCTTAATAATGAATCTTCATTAATTTGATTTCTTGAAAGGACCTGTGACCATATCATACAACCAAGTTCATACAATCATTTTTTTCCATTCTCTTGGAAACAAAAAAAAAAAAAAAGAAAAAGAAAAAAAAGGAAAACAAATCCAACCTGGAATAGTAGGCAATTCATTGCGACTTGTTTTCTGTGCACGTTTGGGTGTGTATGTATGTGTGTGCGTTTGTGTGTGTTTTGTTTGTGTGTGTGTTTGCATGTGTATACTGGAGAGTGGAGAGAAATTTCATCATCTTTTGCTTCTTGTTAATTAGAATAATGTACAAATGTGATAAAACTGAAACGTCTCTCTCAATATTCTCGATGGGTATGAAAAGATTCAAACAGTGAAGGAGTACAACAATTTCTAATCTCAGAAAACATGTCCTCATTTCAACCTGCCATACTGTCCTGGACATGTCAATCACAATAGTTCCTTAACTTTTTCTATATATATTTATATATCTTTTGTACGAAATCTGTTCTTTGAAGTTGGAAAAAGAGAAAAGACCCAGAGTCTTTGAGGAGGGTGGTCTTTTGACAAGTCCCAAGCTTGCAGTCTGCCTCAGAGTACAACAAAAAAGTGTCTGGTGTTTGTCAAGTCAGTCATTGTCCTTGTTCATATATTTGTCCCACGGTGCTCCAGCCACTCTTGGTTTCATTCGAAACTGGTCTCCACTGCATTCAGATTTGTTTCCATCAGTCTTTTGGAGGAAAGTGGAGAGGGGAGGAGCAGCAGTGGAGAGGAGAGTGGAGGGAGAAGGAGGAGTCATCAGCAGTGTTTACGGTGTGGTCTCTCGGAGGCATCCTGTTGCCCCTGCCTGCCCCGGCCTCACCTCCCCTCACATTCGGACAGTGCTCCAGAGTGAGGGAAAGCAGACCAGGAGGTGGGGATGTGTCGTAGGAGAGGAGGAGGTTGGCTCTGCCATTCTCCTGTGTTCAGCAGTCACGGTCAAGGCCCACCCCCTCCTTTGCCCCCTCCTCTTTAGAACATAAACGGAGGAGACAGAGAGCATCGTGAGGAAAAATAAAAAGGTGGGCCGCTACTACGGCGATTGTGTGGCTGGACTGCTTTGGGCAGAGCTGGGGGACAGACTGGGGCTGCAGCTGCCTGGGGGGGCACCACTGGGCCGGCCTCCTGAGGCCCCACTTTCCAGACCTTCTGAGTTCTCCAGCATCTCCTGGATAAGAGGGGGCATGGAGCCGGGGATCTCCATCTTCAGGGTGATGACACGCTCAGCTCCTGCAGAAAAGGGTGGAGAGAGGAAATGTAAGCCACCAAAGTCATTCAACTGGTTAATCACTTTTATCAAACATATAATTAACTAATAATTATTTTGGATCACAAACCTTTAGCACTGATGCTTCTCAGATCAGTGATCTTCATTAGCATCTTGGGGAACATGTGCGGTTTGTGGGGCCTCCTCCTCCTTACGTAAATCTTCAACGCCTCCAAGAGGGGCTCCTGCAGGATGTCCACCTTCTCTGCCTGTTCCAAGTCCTGACGATCTGTGGATATATGCACAGAGTACGGAGGAAAGGGGTCAATGATCACAGTGAGCCACTAGGTGGTGCTCAGTGAAAGACCACAGCATAGCCACCCCACTGCTATTTCTTCCATACTGTTGATGGGGGTGACATTCAGTCCCGGTCGCAGCTTTTATAAACTGTTAAGTCTAATTGCACAGGCTTGGGGCTTTTTCACACTGTTAATTGGCAAATGCAGTATTTTGGGTAGACTCGTCATACCTCCGCACAGCAAACAGATGGCGCTGAGCAGCCCTGTCTCTGCATCGTCCATCTCCAGAGGAAGGAGCTGGTTGGCAAAGGCAAAAACCAGGTCGGTGAGGGGACCGAAGCCTGCATTGTGCATCTGGGTTCGGTTTAGCGTGAGTCCATCTGAGAAAGTCATGGTGTCTTGCTCTGGAGTGTAGCGTGTACAAATCCGGAGTATCTGCAGAGACAAAAACATTTATTTGGTATTAATTATCTTCTTTTTAAAAAACAAAACAAAACAAAACAAAAAACTGGGCAATTTTGAGACAGATTTGGTGAATAAAAATGCTGTGTTGTGTCGTGTTGTTCTTACCAGGATGTCCAGACAGGCGGCTTTGAGCAGAGTGATCTGGTCAGCGATGGTAAGCGTCGTGAAGCCAGGCAGCTGCTTCGCAAACTCCACCGTCTTTATAATGCACTTGGTGGAGAGTTCACTGAACTTGTCCCACAGGTCTACGTCCAAGGATACACGTCGTTCTGAGCTGTTAGTCTGGAGGGAGGGGAAGAGTTGAGGAAGATTTTTAGATATTTCCAGATGAATTTAATTACAGATGCAGGTGACAACAAACAGCTAACACGAAGGGACGTGCAGGTTGTCAGTGTCTTGCCACTAACCGTAGTGTATTTGCCCAGCTGGCAGAGAGAGGGGAACGTTTCCTGGTGTGCCTTGCGGACCCTGTCGATCATCTGCTCTGTGTCGGGACTCAGGACGTAGCTCTCTGTGCCCTCTTGCTTCTTCTCCTCCTTTTTCTTCTTGTTCCGGTCATTCCTCACCGCTACAGCGAGCAAAGAAGAGGGGCAGAGAGGTTCAGCATGTGTGACAGGAATTATTTGGCTTAAGTGACAAACATCAGCTCTCGACAAGATTAATGTCTAAACTTTAATTTATTTAATCTGAGCTACATTCTGTTACCTTTTATGCAACCGATGACATGATTACATTTCTAGAAAATCACATATATACATATATATGTGTGCTTTTAAAACCATTGCACACAACCTATATGTCCCACATATGCACTACCACGGGGCAAACCCTGATGAAGATCAAAGGTAAAGTCATCACCAGGAAAGGATGCTCAGTCTGCAGCAAACGGCGGCAGCAACAGCATCACTTCTCCTATCTGATGCTATAAGATAAATGTTGTGCGACAGCTCCATCGAAGACGGGCTGCGGTAATAGAGGGAGGTGGAGGGAAAAAAAAAAAAATAATAATCCAATGTGGTTTCCCTCTGGGCGATCTGGCTGAGAATAGTGTGCTCACCCCAAATGACAAAAAACACTAGACGGGTGTTTAGCATTGGAATCCCATTACAGGCTCGATCCATTTCTCCCAGCCCATCCAGGCTGGGTGCAGTTTAGCTCTGACTGGGTCTGCGTATGTATGTGTTGAGGGTGGGGGTGGGATGGGTGAGATGGGGTGCTAGTTGATAAATAGTGGTGGTGGATGGAGCTATCCATAAGGCTGACAAATTGCCACAGCTTTCATTAGGGGTCCCGGCTAATCTAATAACATAATATGACAAATATCCTGCCTCTAATGGTTTTAAAAGGGCTCGGCTGCTGAGCCCATACCGGAAAAAACCTTCCAGCTTTTTCTCTCTTACTCTCACATTTCTCTCTCTCTCTCTCTTTCTCACTCGGTTATACAACACATGCTCTCTTTCCTTGTCCTCCCCTCATTGCATTCTCACCATTGCACACTATCTCCCCCTCTCCAATATTGTATTTCTTGTGCTTTAAATCATCCCACTTTCCTAAACTCATCTCTATCAGCTCTCGCATCTCTACTTCCCCTCAAGGTAGCTGAATTTCCCCGAGCCGCTGACCCAAGATCAGATTTTCCTTGTCTTAATCCTAACCTTGACCATTAAGGGTGAGAGCGCTCAGGCTGATGGGAGATCAGTGTCTGTGACAGAGGGGCATGGCCCGGGGCCAGGGAGGGAGGCACTACTCTGTGCTGCTGCTCATCCATCAGCTCATAGACAGGCCTCCCTGCCCAGGAGAACATGAGGGGAAGGAGGAAGGAGGGGGCTGGACGTCTGATGCAGCACTATGTTATTGCTAAGCACTGCTCACCACAACAAGAAATGAAGAAAACCCTGCTGTGCAGATGGAGCGCGGTAATATATTATTCGCCAGCGTTTTATTGGTACTCATGTGGTAGTCTAGTGTAGGCACCAAAACACATTTGGATGTGCAGGATGAAGTATAATAAAGTGATGCATCAGTAACATATTATAGAGCGTGTTACAGACCATGGCAGTGAAAACAAGCAAAACAGTGACATGCTTCCCACTTCCATTTACTTTAATTGGCTAATTATGACTCGGTTAGTGAAGGAACGCCTTCTTAAGCTCCCTTCAGCTTTTGAGGCCAGTTGCATAAAACTGTAGTAAGATACTGAGCATATCTGGGCCAGCCCTGCTTGTGGTGCTGATTGGGAATCTGCGTCCTGTGCCTTAAGGGGGGAGGGATAGAGGGCTGCAGCACAGTCGATGTCCAATTAATTCACAAATAAAAGTGGGGCATCCCTTGCGCCCAGACATTACCCGTGCTGACAAATTGGCAGCACAATCATAAGCCGCACAACACAATTTAATGAAGTCATTAAAGAACTATTAGGCACGACTGGCGATCTGTCATGGCGAATTGCCACATGCAATAACTTGGGGGGGGAGGACTGTAGCGGGGGAGTGAAAATGAAAGAAATACTGCCTTGCTTTTTTATTGTGTGTGTGTATATGTGTGTGCAGACACAAAAGTGCATTTGATGTTTGTGTGCGTGTCAACTTCAAGCAATGCATCTTTCAAAATGTATTATGAGAATATGAATGCTAATGGGGGAACTTGCATCCTGGATTGTTTGTGGTTACGTGTTCATTGCATAAAAATGATTTACAAGAGCCGGTGTGTAACGTGTACAGAATACTGTGACAGTGTGCACACGCACACACACACACACACACACACACACACATACACACACACACACACACAGCCATCACTCAATCATTTGTTCTCATAGTAGATTTCAGCTGCAGTGTGCAGTTAATAGACAATTTCTGTGAGTGCCTCAGTGTGTGTACGTGTGTATTTGTGTCTGTGTACAAGACAGAGAGAGGTGGGCAGACAGGGATAATTCGTGTGCGGAAAATTAAAGCACTGGCAGCTCGTCCATCACACAGATTAAATTCAATGGAAAGATAAAAATGTCAATGTTCTCGCTGCTCCTGCTGCTCGCAGCGTACAGCCACCGACGACAGTGATGAAACTTTCTCCCTCTCTCTGTCCTCCAGCCTCTCTCATCCCTCTCCCCCCTCCCTCTTCTGCTTTCTCAACTCTAGATTTTCATTCCCACTCACATGGGGTTCAATACTCTTTTCTCTTGCAAGCCTTCATCTTTCTCCACTATCCTGCCTTTCTGGCTGATGTTATCCTCCCCTCGCGCTGTTCTCCATCATCCTTTGCTTCATCTTATTTTACTATTATTACTTTTTCTATCGCTGAATAACACATTCCACAAAGACCATATGAGCGATAGCTTTGTAAGTGAGACAAAAAAAAATAAAAAGGTTGGTGGGGATGATAGAGGGAGGGAGGTACTGTGATAAGGTAGCTGATCTAAACTCACAAGCATAAATTCTGTTTCAAGGACTGTGCAGCCGAACGGTATGATCATCTTTGATGTTCAAAAACAAGACTCAAAATGGAGAAATGTCAACAGCGGGAATAAAGTTACTTAAGCTGACATTTTTAAATTTGGCTGCATATTTACAGTACATGCTGCCTGAATATACAACAAGTTTTCCAACCTTTTTCGCTTGTGGCCCTTCAAACCAAAGTAAAAAAAGTAAATATTTCTATGGGCAGTTTGCATTTCAAATTGTGATTTTTACCCTTGCACGAAGTTTGCAGTAAATATTTTTTACATTAAAAAAAGTAAAAGCAAAGGAAATGTCATTGTCTTATGTAGCAGAAATGTGTCTTTTTAACTTATTCAACTTGTGACACCTCAGAGTTATCTCATGACAAACTCGACAACTGTACATTTTTCATGCTTTAACCATTTTAACATGACTGTAAACTTCATTTTAGACACTTTCATTATTTACTGTATGTTATTTTTCTTTTTACTGTATGTTATTTTGTCTCGCTCTTCTTCAACCCTGTGCTGTCAGGTCTATATTAATGTGGCACTAGCCTTACAGGCATTTCCCTTGTAACCCTCCACTTGCTCCAACACCCACCCCCCTCCCTCCTTTTGACGCCGTCTTGCTTGGCATTGCCACCTGGCAGCAGGCCTGGCGCTGTCGTCTGGAGCTGTCTGCCAGCAGACACAAGGTCACCCAGACGTCCCCCGGTGCAACTGGGGGGTCCACCTTCTGTGTGTGTGTGTGTGTGACAGAGAGAGTATGGTGCTTAAGTGGAGCTGTCTGAGTGCATATCTGTTAAAGCCTTTTTAATTCATAACAGTTTGTGTTTTGTCACCTTGCATGTGCATAATTTGGGCGTGCATGAAATTATGCACGAGCATGCATTTTCATGTGTGCCCGTGTTCTCGTGTCTGTGTGTGTGAGAGGTGGAGAGGCTCCCTGCTGGCCCCAGATGGCCAGCTTCTCCTTCCTCACCAGCCCAGACCAGTTTCACTAGCCAAAGTCACTGCTGAGGACACAAGACGAGCAATCTGCACACTCTGCACAAAGTGACCACAATCAGAAAAAGGCATTACTGTTAAACCCCAAAACAGCTGAGTAAAGGTGGGTCAAAAATTGTCTGATGATCACATTTCCAACCACTATTCCAAACAGGAAAAAAAAAACACTTCAGCTGTTCTCACTTCTGCAGTACAAATAATTAACCACTAGATGGCTCTCCAACTCCAGTCTATTCTCCTGTTGTGTACTGTGTGCCTGTGTGTGTCCCTGTATATGAGTGTGTGTAAAATATCTGACTGCTGTGATCCTTCTAACCATGATTAATGGCCCCATTCAAAGGTAAGGAGCTCAGAGGATAACTTCTTTTACTGTAAGCCACAGTGCTGTGGCATGGGGAGCGCTCCCTGCACTCACTGTACCAGAAAGATGAGGTAAATAGCGCTGGGAAGACAGGAGGTGGAGAGGGATGGAGCAATGGAGGATGTCTGCATGCAAACTTAAACAGGTGTGTGCCTGTGAGAGGAGGAGAGTTGCCACACTTTGTGTCTGCATTTCTAATACATGTCTAATTACAGGGTACCTGTCAGCATTCATAAGCGCAAATGTGTCACATATACACATTCTGATAATGTGTAAAATGATAGCAAAGTGAGTGTGTGGACAACAGAGTGAGTCAAGTGATTGGGCTGAGGTAGAAAAAAAATAGAAAAAAGAAAAACCCCGCTGGCCTTTGAGTTCTCTGCGGTCACACCTCTTCCAATTACTTTATCAAGTCTGACTGCCTGCTTATATGTGTGTGTGTGTGTGTGTGTGTGTGTGTGTGTGTTCACACAGCCCCCGGGGTGCAATGATGGGAGCAGACGCCTGCTCTTTCACTCTCGGCAGGTGAGAACATATTCATCACAGAGGCCTGCCAAGCCTGGCGACATCCTGACTGTTATTGCCAGTCTGCATCACGGCTGCCCTTTGTCTCGCTTTTACAGTGGATATTCTCCTCAAACACCAACTAACAACAGCAGTGAATGAGGGATAGATAGTAAAAGCTTTGGATCTTCTCATAAAAAATGACAAACAGAGACAGACTGTGGTCTCCATCCAATGCAGTCATCAATAAATTGTTAATTAAAAAAATAAAATCTGTAATGTGTCTGCACTAGTAGTTGACGTTTACACGTTGTTGTTAGGGGAACAAACGCCAACAATTTCTCATGTTTTCCTGCAGTGGTAAAACTGATGCTAACTGCTCTGGGATTAAACAAGTCTGATGAGATCTGTGCTCGGCCTTCTGGGTAAGACGCTCGTTATACTCACACTCCTTGGACATCCCGACTTCCAGGCACTTCTGCAGCCGACAGTACTGGCAGCGGTTGCGGGTCACTTTGTTGATGATGCAGTTCTTCTCCCGGTGACAAGTGTACACCATGTTCTTCTGGATGCTTCTCCGAAAGAAGCCCTGTGTGACAGAGAGAGAAGACGGATTAGGATGCGAGGAGAGAGGACAGGTGTTGGTGTGCGGGCAATGGGACTATTTTTCCTAATTTTTTCCTCAATTGCTTGGAAGGTTGAAAAATAAAATAAAATTAAATTATTTTTTAAAAACAGCTACACAGCGGCACTTTAAAGGCAATGAACTACTAAACAGTTAAGTCCTTAAAGGGTTTATTCTGCGACATAATCTAGACTAGTAACCGGTTAACCATCTGATGAGGCTGCCTGCCGCTCAAGACACAACACAAAAATGCTCTCTGAGATGTTTCAGGTCCAGAGGCTTTTGGGGCAAAAGTCACAGGGTTACTGGGTGCCATATAACCATGGCCTAGTTTACACAGCCAGAAATAAGCAATTCTAGATCCAGGCCAAGCGTGTATTATTAGAGAGTGAGAGAGAGAAAGAAAAAGAACATAGGCTGAGTATTGTGTAAGGATAAAAAAGGAATCCCTCCTCCTCCTCCTGATATTCCTCTTTTCATCTAACTAGATCGCAGAAATTCAGAGAACTCATATAAATTAAATTACACATTAAATATTACTGAGCTGAAATGGGATTTTGGGAAAACTATTTGATTGCACAAAAGCAAGACACAGAAACAGAGCAAAGCATCTCTCCCTGAGAGATGCAACACACAGCCCATGCACTACCTCAAAGTAATTATTTCTCTCCCTATGAAATTGGGCAATAAACTACCCAATAAGAAAGTCTAAAAAATATCTAAATAAAACATGACACAGAACAAATCTTACAGTTGTTCAATAAAATGTTTGTACCTTTGACTAAATTATCTGTATTTTGTGGTTTTCTGAGTCAAGCTAAGAAGCCCTCTAAATGCTGCCTATATGTTACATAGTGCAAACAACAACAAACTGGTTGAAAAGCCTTCACGTCACAACCTTAAAACCACTCAAGCCCCATAAATTCAGTGCTAACCTCTGTGGCCTCATTGCTTAAACATCTCTTGCGTGTCAAAAAGATAAAAAGAGGTTAAAACAAATCAGCCACAACTGAGTGAGTTACTCAGCAAGCAGGGCCCGGGACAAATGTAATACAGGTCAATGTCTGTATTGATGCAACACAGTGGGACATGGGCTATGTTTTAGTGGCTAGGAGGGTGGGTGAATCTAGCTGGGGAGAGAGGGAGGTGGGGCGGAGTGTGGTATGGTGGGGTAGTTGCCAGGGAGCCCCATCCCACGTTGAAGGATTAGCTCTGCTAGTCGACAGATGGCCGGCGGACCTAAGCCTGCAATTTGTCCTTCCCAGATCACCAGCCTCTCTTCTCACAACTCCCATCCACCACAGAGTGGAAGTGATTCAGGCTTCTAATGAACTACGAAGGGGAAGTGTGTACACTTTTGTCATGTATCTGTTTGAGCAAGGCACCAGCACGAGTGACGGAGTTTGCTTGAGTGTTTCGGTTTCTCAAAAATGTCATCTAACCTTTGTTCTGATTTACTCAAGGACTCACTATTGCTTTGCAAACCTGCTGCTAAAAAAAAAGATATTTTAGTGATGGAAAAGGGTGAAAAATTACACTCCTATCTGAATCAAAGTCCTGCTTTCCTTGCACTATTCCCAGCTCAGACATAGATGAAGATACCCAACTCCTCTAAAAAGACCTGCTGTCACAAAGCAGAACTGTGAGACCTGCACAAATAACAAAGTGGAGAGACTCAGGCTTATAGTTTGATGTTAATTCAAGCTGCTGATGCTGAGGGATAAGTCTGTGGTCTTTGTGTGTGCCTGCGTGTGCGTGGATCATGTTGTCTTTGTTCCGACGGTGCCCTGACCCTGACCCCAGGGTCACTGGGGGATTTGACCCACTCCCTCCTCGCATCATGAGGCTCAGGTACCCTCTCAGAGCACCTCCCTATTGGCTATTGCGGCTGGCTCGTGGGCAAGTCGATTGTTCCTGTGCCTCCTCCCCTCCCTCTCCTTTTTTAGGAGTCATTGCTTCCTGCGGCCCTTAAGCCTCTTTTTGTATCACCGCTTAATCCACCCGGCGACAAGAGCCCTCAGCGGGCCTGTCAGCCACCCTGCAGTGTTCAGAGGAGATGAGAGCTGCAAGGAAGAGAGTGAGGGAGGGATGAAAGAGAGGAGTGCACGGTGAAAGCGCACACATGATTGCATGTGTCATGTGCTCTTGAATTCACGGCTGTCTACCTGGTGTGCGCTATGAGCCTCATGCGTTTATGAGTGTGTCAGTGCATTCTGCTTTGCATGTGTGTGCGGAAATGCTTTATTAAGAGGGAAGCATGGGGGGTCTGGGGTTGGCAAGTTCACAGGGAAACACAGGAATCCTCTCTTACGTGACTTTCACACTGTGCCCAGATTAAGAGTGCATTCCCAGCCTCCTACTGCGCCCGTGCACGTGTGTGTGTGCATGTGCCTGTGCCCCTGCCTCTATTACGAAGCAGCTATTGCCACAGCCCACACATTAGAAAAGACGGATGCTTGGTAAGAGGGCAATTTGAAAAACACAGCAAATAGGGGGAATTCTTGCAAGAAGCAGCGGCTGGGGACTTCGGAAATATGGTTGCTTCCCTCCCATTGCAGCGGATACCAGGAAGAGAGATTGCCTGCTGCGCGCTGCCATGCCTCCAAGACAAAACATAAACATGAGGGGGTGGGCATGCATATTTAATGTTTAAGTGTTAATATCTGGAGGGGAAAAGAAGTGCAATGCCAGTGAGTATGTGCGTGTGGTAGAACTTTAACAACAAACGAAAGAGCTGTCTCCAAGTAGCGGAGCTCAACATCCCCCTCCTGTTTCCTCTGTTTGCTGCAGCCCCCAGGAAATGCCTTTGTAGTTTGGCATGCTGCAGCAAAGCAGACGGCGCTAACCCTCGACTTACCCCGGTCTCCGATGAGACAACCATATACATTCACATGCCTGTAGTGTTGAATTATTGAGTATGCTATGCCAAGTCATCTCCTCTGAAGTCAGAGATACGGAGAAGGCATCCTGAATTTTTCAAATTAGCATTGCGGCTGTTGAGTGGGCAGACAGGCGGCTCATGAACATGGGACTGATGCTAGCTGCCAAACTGGGGATATTTTCACGGATCCAGCCAACATTTTAATGATAACCCTTTGTCAACCAGGTGAATTGTTGTGTTCTCGGGACATTGTGGCATGGAGGGGTCAGAGAAGTTTAAAAGCAACACCTCCATTTCAACACCCCCTAGAAAGCTTTTTGGTCATGAAAATAAACTTTACAATCATCTGCTTCCCAGTTCATCTCTGACCTGACACACGTACCGCTGTTGTGCACACACACACAGCGTTACAATGCAAAGGAAAAGATGTATCACATTTGGATTATTCACCTTTGTTTTCTGCCGTTTCAACACAGTCTATATTCATTTGTTCTGTCCCTGGTGGAATATAATCTACCGCAGCTATATCTGGGAATCCAATTATATTCAGCCAGGGAGGCATGCAGTGTTCGCTGGTGGTTTTGTGGAGAAACATGTTGTGAAATTAATCCTAGATTAAAAGAGCTGAAATCTCTATCGCACCTCAGCTGCTATGCTTTAACGTTTCACAGAAACTTCTGAATTAAGTTGTTGTTTGTCGTAGTTGTAAGATTATTTGCACTGCACAATATCTGTTGGCTGATGAATAAAACATCAGCCATATCAACACTATACAAAAGCCTCCAAAAGCTGATTACAGTGTCAGTTCTGACACTATTACTGAGCTGTCAGAGAGAACAACAGCTCATCTCCTTCTATGTTTATCACACTGTCACTGAATTTTTTACTTACCATTGGCAAGTGTCCAACTGCTGCATGTATAACATTTTTAAAGGCTTCCTTTGAGTAATTACTGACAAATTAAAACCTCACATAAAGATGTAAACCGACCTGCCACTCAGATTGCATTTTTAACCAAAAAACTGATAAAAGTTTGTATGAATCTGAATAGATGACATTTATTTCTGTTTACCTTTTCATTTCCATGGTGACCGGCTACAACTACAAAACCACTGCCTTTGCTTGTGGCGACACAACGAGTGTTAAACATTGACCACAGAACACAGATTTATACTTCTACATTGGTCTAACAAACACATACACACACACACGACTTATCCCGTCTTATCATTCAACTTTTTACCCCTTTTAATCAGGTGCTATTAGACAACAGGGAGCAACGTTAATTGGACACAGTAAAAGCGATTTAGGGCTTGAATTGGCCGCAGAGTTGCTGCACACCTTTTAAGATCCAAGTAAGTGCATCTCATTGCGTGCAAACACCTCACACACAAGTGAACAGGCTTCTAGTGAAGACACATTAAGAAGCGAAATTGGATAAAAATCCAAACTTAATAATTTAACCAAATTTCATAATCTATCCCAGCATGCCTTGAGGTGCATCAAATACTACACAATTTTATCTTGCCATTAACTTTATTCACTGTCTCTCACACACTCATGCTTAATTTCTCTCAGTATACACACACACACACACACACACACACACACACAGTCTGTCAAACACAAAAAAAAAAAAAAAACCCAACAAATTTTCAGATATTTTACAACCTTAAATTTAGATTGCAGATAATTTAAACATCCACGGGGCCCAAGGGGATGCACAGTCACAGCAGCTGGGTTGCTATAAAATAGCACAGGGGTCAGCTTTTACTTACTTTGTTAACTTTTTATAAGTCGGACTTGGGGGGCCTTTAAGTTTCGCAGAGCACTCAGAGGGTTTGTGTTAAAAGGTTATGTGTTTGTATGTCTGCGTCTGTCAGACTCCCAGCTCTCCTGAGCTCTCCTCCCACTGCATTCTTCAGTCAATCCCCCCCCTTCTCCCCCCCCCACCCCCACCCCACCCCGTGCTCTGATGCACTGACTGTCTTCCTTTTGGTGTCAGTGAGTTCAGCTGTGGCCCCTGTACCCCGTTCGCCTAAACTACTGCCCCTCCAGCCATCCCCACTTCTCTCTTTCTGGCTCTTCATGCCTCCCAGAGCTCAGTCTGCTCTCTCACTCCCTGCAGTCTCTCTCATCTTTGTATCGTTTTGTCTACATTTCTACATTCCCCCTGAGTTCCTGCCCTTCCTCACACTATCTTTTTTTTTTCTGTTTCTGCCTTCAGTATTTCTCTCTGCTCTACCCCCCCACCCCCTTCCTCCACACACTGCTTCTATCCCTGCACATATGGAAACAGACCACAGTATTGACTGCACAGTCGATAAGTCAGAAGGTCTAGCAAGCACCTGTCACCAACAGCACCACCCTGCCTGCCTTCATCAAACCACTCCCTATCTCCTGCACAGGCCATGACAAAGAGGATTTACACACTCCTGTTTTGTTAAAGGCTCTGCAACTCTGTTTGGTAATTTCAAGAATGAATAAAAAAGGTTTTAAAAATACTGGCACTGTGTGGAGGTAAAGGGTTTACACCTGGAAGTAACTTTACATAAGCTTCCACAGATCCTTCCTGCTCATCTCCATCCTCCTCTGAGCTTACACAACTTTGGCTTTGTGCCTCGGGACGAAACAAGATAAAGAGGTCTGTGCGCTCACACCAAGAGAGCGTATACGCATGCACAGGCCAACTATCAACTGATAACAGAGCAGATGGGGGTGGGTTTAAGGCCTCTTCAGCACCTGTGGAACATGGCTGGATTGATAATGGACGGCCGATGCACGTCAGCAAAACTGATACGAGCACATGATAGATGACAAAGTTTCACATACTGTTTGTGATAAGAGGCAGGCAAATCATTTACATTTACGTGGATACGCGCAGATATAGGCTGCAGTTTTTAAATGTTGAAAGAAGCAACTGCAGCTTGTCCAGGCCATACTGATGTTTTGGCAAAGCAACTGATAATGTCAGTAAATGATTCTCCATGTACAAAAAGACACTTTTTTTTTTTCTAGTGCAAATCACATGAAGGTTAGAGGATTGACGAACATCTTGCTTGCTTGGCAGATTCAGAGGAAGGCCGGGAGTCTCACCTTGCAGCCTTCACAGGCGCTGACACCATAGTGGTACCCTGAGGACTTGTCCTGGCACACAAAGCAGGGCTTGTAGACGCGGGGCGGCGGGGGAGGTGAGGGCGGGCTTGGCACTATCTCCTCTGAGCTGGTACTCTGGGTCTCTATCGCTGTGGAGAGGAGAGAGCAACAAGAGGGGTAAGTGAACACTATCAGGCGGAGCGCTGACAGACATGCGGCATTAATCAATATCAGCAGGATAAACACAAAAATCTCTGTGTACACTCACACACACAGACTTTACAACAACCCAGACCAGACAGATGCACTGCCGACAACATCCAATAAAAATCACCAGAAGGGGAACTTGCTCGCGTTCTCACAGTGTGTGTGAAAACCAAATAAAAAAACTGCAAGAGCGAAGACAACTTCTCGATCAGGCATTTTCGTGTCCGTCACAGAAAAGACTCTGCAAAATATCTTCAAAGAACAAAAAATTTCTTACACACACAGACCATCAAAGCACCAATTAAAAACCTCTGCAGAGTACTGTTTGCTAGCAGGGTTCAAAGACAGGTTTTCTCATCTTATGCAAGGCCTGGGGTCGTGCTTTAATTTAAATTGTGCATTCTTTTTAAGTATGAATGGCTGAAAATATGAAAGGATAAAGAACACACTACAAATCAAGAGCAACAAATACTGCAGACAAGCCTAAGTGTAATTCTGTCGTAATTCTTTCTGCTGACAAAGCAAGACAGGTTCAGAGGGGGGAGGAGTGGGTTGGACTGTAAACAAGCTACACACACGCACACACACCTGCCTCATCTCCTCTTATTCAACACTAAAATGACAAACCAGACAACATGTGTGCACTTTGCGGGTTCCCGTATTTTGTGCGCTTCTACAAAGTGGTAAACAAAGTGGTCCGGGATTGCAGGGAAGCAACCTGCTGTTGCCTTCATGTAATATGTATTGGACTTTGACCTCAATATCCTGTGTGTTACAAAACAAGGCTCTTTAATCAAATATAAACACACATATTTGCAGCACGGACCTGCACACTGTGGCCTGCGGGCGACTAAGCAAGTGTGTAATCCTCGTTTGCAAATGATGCCGTTTTGATCAAACATGTACGTTTTAATGTTAATTTTTTCTGTCTTTTTTGCTGATGCCAGTATGATGCCTGTGTCATCTGTCTGTGTTATAACATATATGTGGAACTAAGATAAACTCGGCATCGGGTCGGTTGCCATTCAAGGACTCTGACTAGTTACAGTTACATATGTGATCCTTTCTGGTTTCATCCATATCCATACCGCTATAATACATTCAAGCCATCCTGTTGCTCCACCCAGCATCAACAGCTCGGCGATCGGTGAGGTTGACTAGCAGCTCAGGAGCCTCCTGCAGCTCGGTGCTTGAGTGTAAATAAGCCATCTATATTTAACAGAGCGGGATGGTTCAGCAGGCCCGTAATACAGCTGGGAACACACACCACCCTCGCGCTGCATCCTGACACAACTCTAATCGCGCTGCACACCGGCCAATATAAAGCAAAGAGAGAAAGGATTGAGTTTTTCCTCCCTCCCTCTCTCTCTCTCTCTCTCTCTCTCTACACACACTCGCCTATCCTTTTACACACACTCCTTTAGTGACCTATCCTTTTATAGTGACTGCGTGCAGGTCCCAGCTTGCCAATCTCCATGCGCTTGCAGCAGATGGTGCAGGGGAAGATTACATTCAGAACAACCAAAATAAACCAACCTGATGCCCAGATATTTTCAAGGCTTCCTGGAAAAAATAACAGACACGGGCAGTGTACAACAAAATCGAGCCCCTCCAAAGCGTGCGTGTTATCTCACACAGTGCGGTGGGTTTCAGGTGACGGGGACAGTTAAGCTAAACAGCAATAAAACTCACATAGCAACACCTAACAGTGACCTAATCAGGCCCGTGATATTAAGACATTTCATTTATGAGGCTCAGATGTCATGTGCCACTTTGACACCGGCAACAACCTTTTGAGCTCTTGGTGTAAATATTTTCGAGAAAGAAAATACTGACAGGCAACTTGTAACAATTTGGACTGCAGCCTGGAGTGAAACACACGTATTATTTACTTCTGAGGATCTTTTCTGTTTGCTTTGTTTTTGTGATGACTTGGAAAATTCATTTGCATTTGCAGTGGAAATGACACTTTTAAAATGATGTAGGGTGAGCATGAAGGACGGCAAGCGGGGAGGCACAAAAAGCCAAAGATGTAGGAGAGACAGAGAACTATGATGTGTTGGAGCAATAAACAGAGACAAAAATACAAAACAGATGAAGTGATAAAAATGGTACACACACACACACGCAGGGAGTGAAAGCCGGGCTGTACAACGTTACTCAATGGTCCTCCCTTGAGTATTTCGATCCATCACACACACACATACCTGTCAGGATTTAACATAAAGCTTTGAAAAACCACAAATGGGAATATTTAGAAAAAATCCTGACTATTAATTTCAGATGAGATTACAGGAGAAGAGTGATACATTGCAGGGAATGTGTGGACAATTCATATGCTCATAATCAAGAATTATACTGTTTTCCAGCTAAAAGAGTTATGCGGGCCATTTCCTTTTCTTTTTTTGCTGTGGTTGAGAAAAAAGCAAGAAAAGGATTTGGCGTGAAAGTGAGATGGAGGAAAGATTGCGGGGGCAGGGAGAGAGCCCGTCCTTTGCCTCTTGTTGCCATTTTATTGGTGTCATTACTGGCCATCTTTGTCCGTGGCACTGGGCCATGCGGTCACCAAACTCATGTCAAACAAATGGAACTTAAATAGAGCGGCCCTTACATAACATGGCATATTTTCTCATTAGCAGAAAACCATTCACAGTTTTCTGCCTCTCTTGTTGTGGACTGATTACAGCCCTGCATTATTAGTGTTTCCACAGCACCATTCATCCATGTCAAAAATGCCTTCATTAGGAGGGCACAGACAAACAGATGTGCCACCCACCCACATACGTACAGATAAACGTAAAAATGGCATCCACGTTTACACAGGCTAAGGGCTTTCCTCGAGCTATTAAAAAAAAGCTTCATTGGTTGGACACACACACATAAACAGAATGCACAGGCTTAATGAGAGCACCCATGAAAATCTGGGACACAAGGACAAGAGTCTGCGAGGGGGCTGGCGACTGTAATTAAACACAATGGCTGGCTTCTGGAGCCTTGTCAAGCTGAGGCATGGAGCAAAAACAATGGCAGGCCTGTGGACGGAGAGGCAGGGAAGCTCAGCGGAGAGGACAGAGCTACTTAGCCCTTCAGCAGCCCTCGCCGAGGCATTATTCAACACCAGCCCGCATCCAAGCTCTGATCAACACCCAACCACCACACAGGCCTGCCTATTGTGTGATCCACGAAATCATACGCATACAAACACTGGAAGAACTGACTCACACTCGCCTGGAGAGCTTCTCCTCAGATATCCTTGCAACATGTTAACACTGGAAATGTGTGTGTCTGGCAAGGTTTCCGGGCCGGAGCCCCTCCAGAGCTGGAGCCTGCAAAGTCACCACGGCAACTAATACTTGAGCTACAGCTAGAATATCATTCCTTCAGCCAAGAGAGGTCTAACATGAATAGACAATAACGCCCCGCTTTGCTCAGGCAGGACACAGGCACAGGAACCCACAACTCTGAAAGTAATGTTTAAATGAAAATCGGTAAGGAGTTACTGATAAGAAATCCATTGTGCTTTGGTGAGGAGGTGAAACACAAACCATACCAACCATGTGGTCACCAATTGTTGTGAACCAGAGACAGGGCTGGATTCAAGACGACAGCCTGGCATGTTGTCAGACCAGTCCCAGAAGCGGGAATAAACAGCAGGTCAGGTGTAACCAGCAAAAACTAACCTGACACTGTGCTGAAACAGAAGAAGTCCATTTAAAAAAGAGGTTGTGTCTAACACGTGACCACTGGCTATGGCTGAAAACTAAACATGTAACATGTTTGGAATCTGATTTATTTTCCACTTGAAGATGCAACTCAGAATGGATCAAAAGCAGCATTTTAATTCCTTACAGACTGGTCTTGATTCTGAAGTTTGTAATGCTTTAGGACATCTGACACCGCTCCCACTCATCATATATGTTATGGCACTGTGCAAATGTGTGTGTGAGTGTGTGATGTATTGTGTGCATCAGACAATTCAGAATTGTATCAAAAGTAATTGGTCTAAACAATGTGTGAGTAACACCCCCGTACTTATCTCATAAAACCAATCCTGGATGGCCAATATGTCAAAGCACCTAGATTTAATTCATTTAGATCCCTCCTTTGATATTCACATTCACAGAAAAACATCATAAACACGTGTGTGTGTGTGTGTGCGTGTGTAAGTATGCGTGTGCGCAGCACTCAGATTTCTTCATGATTTAATGTAGCGTGGTGTTCTCCAACTCCGAGCCAAAGCACTGGTGATTTAATTAAGTTCAAGTGTGAGTGGTCTGTAATGCCGCTCTTCAGATTCACTTTGCATACATCATGACCCACAAGTGCACTTAGAGAGAAGCCGCGCCCTCGCAGCCACATCCTCCATAAGCAATTACCGCGCACCAAGACTTAAATGGACAAATATGCACAAGACTGAAATGAAATCTATTCTGATGATGAACTAGCCTGAGCTGTAATACTGACATAAGATAGCCTGGCTAACATCAGCACTTCAAAGGCATCGAGACCAAAAGACCACAGACCAAGACAGACAGAGAGACACACAAACACACACACACGCACACACAAGCCCACCGGCTATTATCAAGCCTCCAGACTCTGCGTTGTCTCGGCCCAGTGCTGCTGAGCAGTTCTTGAGGTTCAGCTCTAGGTTAGTCCTCTGAGATTTGATTACCTTCATCCCCACTGGTTACTGGGCCCAGCTGTGAAGCATATTAATGAGATTTCACCATCATTAGGGGGGAAGCTAACTACATTAGCAGGCTGGCTGGTTGGCTGGCTGGACTGTGGTAAAAAGAACTGGAGAAAATGAAGGCAGAGGGGATGGAGGAGGAGAGGGAGGACTTTGACAGGGTCTCCACTTTGTTGAATCCTACTTTATCACAGACCATTGTGTCCCCCTGGCTTCTATTAGGTTATTTGGACACACACACACACATGCTCACCATATGTAAGATACATGGAGGAACATATAGAAGTCCATTTGTCTTTCCATGCACTGTGTGTAGGAAAGGAGACCACCATGGCACAGGCTGCTGCATTAAGGCCTGCTTTGAAGTCTGCTTAAAATAATGAAATGGGATGTCCAATGGAACGGCCCCGAGGAAAGGGGCCGCCTAATCCTGGGAGTTGTAGACCAATGTATCATGAATGTCCATAAAAACGACTGGCAGCAACTTAAGAGCCTTTAAGTGCAATGAAACAGACCAACAAGTGAGCGGAGAAGGGCATCACTCATGCATGGTGCTTGACTTTTGCTAAATATTCAGATGTTATTTCTGGTCTCCATGTCAGGAATGTGGGTAAGCAGCAGGGAAAACGATAAACACACGCGCGGGAATGCTTTGTCAGCACTCTTCAATTACTGTAGGGGGAAATGGGACTATTTCCTTGCTTACAGGGAAATCCTGCCATTCTCTAACAAAGCGTCATAACAGCTGAAAATGAACGAGGCTCCGTTCGCTGCCTTCACACTGATTACTGACAGTGAAGCCACGCACGCCATTTAAATGTGAGGCGGGGGTTGGGGACGTGCGTGTGTGTGCACGATCACACACTAGCAGACGTGCAGAGACTGACAGCTGTAAGGAGAGCGACAGTGGGGTGTGTTTGTGTTCAAACACAGAGTGTGAACAGTTATTGGATGGGAGAGGGGGAGGAATCTGGCGGCAGGGCAGACAGGCATAAGTGAAAACACACACACACACACACACACACACACACACACACACACACAGAGGAAGGAGAGCCAGTGGAGGTTAACATGGGGCAGGAGAGTAGACAGCGAGCCTCACGCCTCCCATATTCACTGTAACTAAATCCAGCCTTTCCACCCCCGTCTCCCACCACTTTCCACCTTCATCTCCCCCTTACTCCTACCTGTCCCTCTTACTGAGTCTGACATTCCCACTGCTCTCTAGGGCTGTAGCTGATTCTTACAACTTAAAGGGGCAGTGAGTTCAGACCAAAGAAACTGCCTGTCTCCAATTCAGATTTCAACAATAAATATCAGATAAGAAGCTGAAAATAAATGTCAAACCATAAATAATATAAACAGCCAGCTAACTAAATGGAAGAATATGATTCATCAGTGATCAGCACAAACAGCAAAAGGCCTAAATAATAATAATAATAATAATATTTGATGTGATGAAAAACAGTATTTTATTCCCTTAAAGACCAATTCTGAAGTTTGTAATGATAGCAGACCATCTGTCACTTCTGCGCTCATCTTGCATGTTGCAGGACGACACGAATGTGTGTGTGTGTGTGTATTTGTTTCGGCGAGGACGAATTAAGAGGATTACGGAGGATCCCCATGCCTGGTTGTGCTCCACCTAAGCTGCTGCATGTCTAGCTTGCAGTCTACCTCCTTCGTGGAGAGAGAGAGAGAGAGAATATGCATGGAGATACAGACTGCTGTCTGTAATAATGGCTTTCCAAGCAAAATAATCATAACAAACTTGCACAACACCACCATTTTAGGGGAAAAAAATTAAGGTCTAGCATGATATATTGTTTCTAACAGAGTCATAATATCCTTTTTTGCTTTTATGATGCTCTTAGTGTAAGAGAAGGAAGGGCAAGGATCAAACTGAGCACTTAATCTAATTCTAATATAATTTTCTGTGGCGAATGACACATCACTTCCACTTAGGAGAGTATGTTGTGGTCTACATTTCAGAGAAATGACAGCCTGCTGTTTTGCAACCATTGCAGATATTCAAATTTTGCCGAGAGACTGCAGAAATTGATTTGACAGCTCGAGATCTTAAATGATGTGCAGTGTGTTTGAAGGCTACGCTGGCTCCAAGATCAAATTTTAAAGTGTAGCTCTCCAAATCTGGGCCAAGTAACTCCCCCGTCTAGAGTGTTACGGTAAGAAAAACACACACACGAGTGATAGATGAGGGTCCGAGCAGAGGCCGAAGGGCAAGGCGTTGGAGGTGGAGTAAGGAGTCTTTTTTGCCTGTTATGACGATCCCTCCTCAACACCAGGAAATGGTAGGCCAGAAGTGGGGAAAACACACCAGGTTGTGTTTAGCAGGGGTAATTTATGGCATCTTTACATCCTCTTGGTGAGTGGTGGTGGTGGTAAATGTATGCATTTCTTATGTTGGAGCGCTTTTGGGCACACAACGGATGAAAATGTGTATTCTTGTGAAAATGACTTCATCTGTCTGTTTGCACATTTGAGTTCATGTTGCGTGATATATACCGAGTGTGTGTGCACATGAGTCTGTGCGTGTGAATGTCAGCGTGTTCTTGTCTAGGCCAGGCCTGTTTTTTATCAGCCCGGCGGCCCCCACCGTGTTCCCAAGCCCTTCTCCAGGGGCCCAAGATAACTTCCCTCTCCACGCTGCCAGGCCTCTGAAATAACAACACACCAGGTTTTCCTATCACTACTCCCCCGGCAAATGGAGACAGAACTGAGAACATGTGTGGACAAACTAGAGGGCGGGGGAGGGGGGGCAGTGGCAAGGGATCGAGCAGATGGCAAAGGTGAAGTCTGCAGGGGTTAGACTTGGAGCAGCAGCTTCATGTTAAGCATAGCGGCTGCTCTGTGCTGCTGTGGACACATGCTTGCCTTTGGTATAGTTAATTATAAGTTTTCTAAAAAACACAGGATTCATCTGAACAGTTTCCACTGTTTATGGATCTAATTATCCAAAGAAACAAAAACATAAAAAAGGCAGCCAAAGACAGCTATCTTGCTGGAGAGAACCACAAGTTCCCTGGCAACAACAGCTCCCTTGCAACCCCGAGTAACACGGTGTAACTCTACCCAGCAGCTGTCTATGCCTGCTGACTGACAGTGGGACGATGTGAGTTGGCACTTGCCCCAGGGTGACTGGAGATATTTGGCATGAGCTGATGGTGTGGGACATGGTGGTGGGCACAAGGGGGCAAGAGGCGGCCTGTGTCGGCCAGAGGATGCCAGGACGTGCACAGGCACAGTGGTGTGTTTTGGCGGCCTGTAACACATGTCATACCAGGGTGTGGGCCGGAACGCTGCGAAACACGATATCCCATGGAAGAGTGAGCATGAACTTACAGTTGGTACATGGCAGGTCTTTTAAGACAGACCGGAAGGCTGTGGCGTCAATATGTGCTTTTTTGTGCAGAGATGCCCCCCCTCCTCCTGCATTAGGCCTCATCACTGCAATGAGCTAAAGACAGGGAGTTTAACTCAACAGGAGAGGCAGAGCTATGATTAACAAGGCTTTTCTGTGGTTAATCCATGTGATGAATACTGCCAGTGTTTGTCCGCAGTGGATCTGCCATTGAACACGACTATGTTTATGAGCTGATCACACGCATGCAGCAGATGCATACAACCAGCTGAGCAACAATGGGAGGGGGCCGGTGGGGGGTGCATGGAGAGAGACATGCTGCAAGAGAAACAGGGGCTGATAAAGATAGGAGCGGAGGAGAGGGAGCAATTGAGGAGAAAGAGGAACTGAGCTGAGCGACAGAACCGGGGGAGGACTGTGACATGCAAGACAATCATTTCAAAAGCAGGCCCCAAAATAAAAGCTGTGCATGCTGGCATGTTTGCTCCCAGACACACATATACGTACAGATTCACACACATTCTCTCTCTCATCACCGTGAGAGAGGGAGAATGTGTAACCACAGTGTAACCTCCCTTTGTCAACTCTCTTAAAGTGAATTAATACACCCTCCCTGGGGTGACTTACAGCTGTGGCACCTTATGACACGATTCAAGATCAAGGTCACCATTGGATCACAACTCAGACACGCACACGAGGGAAACCACAGCCCTTTACAAAACTGGTCTTTAATGTTGCCGCTCTTACCGTGAAAATGGCTTCATGAAACATTAAGCCTCTCTTTTATGGAGCGCCTGCATTGGTTAATTATAGAATTGTGCGTGAGTGGATGACTGTGTGTGCGTGCTTTATTCTCCGTTCTGTGATAACAAACTGCACTCATGCATTCGAGGAGCCAGGAGGGTGCCAAAGCCAACACTAAATGTGGGCATACCCAAAACCAGAAACTCAATGTGTGGTCTGACAAATGCCTTTAAGGTTAGCACTGTATTTGTCTGCTGGCTGATGCTCTTTTGTTCCACAGCCACTTAAAATGAGTGCATTAGCTGCGTAGGCTTCAATTCCCTCTCTTCCCGTAAAATCAAAGGTCAATGACATTACAAGCAACCAGTAATAAGAGGTCCGAGGGTCAGAGGCTTGAAAATATTCCTGTGACCTTGAAGTAATCGTAAAAAGAGAACTGCCAGACAGGATACAAAAGTGGTTTAAGAAGAGAGGTTGCATGCGCAGAGTACATCTTTTATGATCCCTGTGGCTGAAAATTTTACAGGTGATTTAAATTAGCGGGGAGCTCGTGAGCACATTTCTTCCCTCAGCTCGTGAGAACAATCACAGGTGAGGAAACACTGGAAAATGCCTTTCCTACATACGACTGAAATCCCATCCATACACATTAACCATCTTCATTGAGTGGGGTGCCACACACACTGTTTGAGGACCAAAAGACATTTGCGAAAGCCCGTGCTCGAGTGTTTGCTCTTCACTCACGCTAACTGAGAGGTTATCTACCCATTGATACTCGCTAATCCGATGTGACTGGCAGCATTCAAGGCCCTCTGTTGTTAAGCGCATATTTAACAGTGGAGGAAGGAGGTCATAAATATGGAGGGGGCAAAGGGCTATTTGCATTAAAGGGCTGAAGTGGACTTGGAGGGGCCAGGAGGAGGTGGAGTAGAAAAAGGGGGAAGGGGAGGGGGACAAGGGATCAAGGGAGAAGGGAGAAAGAGAAGAGTCTCATGAAGGATCTGGGGTGGAGAAAAGAGGATCACCAGGGATAGGCTTTGTCATGTTAAACTGACTCTCTTGACTCATGTTCTCCCTTTCCACTCCTCTCCCTCTCTGTGGATGACACAATAGTCAATCACAGGGGAAAAGATTACGAGGGGTTTGATCTCCTCAGCTTCGGAGCAGGAGCATGACTGTGGAAGTGGGGGAGAGGTCGTGAGCGCAGGGTGTGCGTGACTCTGGCTGGACGAAAGCGTGTGCTCAGCGATGCTAAATAATGTGTGCCTCCCCTCGCCGTTTCTCTTAAAATCGAGACACCCATTTAGGTTTGTCACTTCGTGTACTCATCAACGTGAGTTAGAGCTAATAGTTAAACTTCGCTTGTAATTTACCTCTGCCTCTTCAAGCCTCGGCAGGCAAACGTGCATTCCTCTACTGTACATGAAACCCATAATGACAACAGTTCCCTCCATAAATTAGCTCAAAGTACCGATGTCAGGTTTCCAGTTGAAAGCATATTATTGTGGATGTAAGTGGAGATATTTGCAAGGGTGTGGACAAGAAGATGTAGCGAGCGTTGCCATTATCCTGTCACTAGTCTGTTAAAGAGCTCAGTGGTGCTAGGACCTGAGGCGGTTACTAGGTCAGTGCAGGAACTGAGATGGCCTTAAGACCTCTTGGAGACAGCTGACATATTTAGAATAGCCAGACACAGACAAAACAAGCTAGTTGGGTATTAAAGAGAAAGGAATCACAAAAACGACCACACTGTAGCCGTTGACCACGTGCACACAAACTTTATTCTACAGGTTGGCGTAAGGTGGAATGGGAACATCGACCTGTCGATAGCACGCCTGCTCGTAGACATCTGCACAGAGTAGGGCAGCTAAATCCACCGCAGATCACAGCGGCAGCTCTGAACACCTTAGCCTCAATACCACACGGCCAGCCACCGCGCTCCTGCTCATGCCCCCTAATGATGACTGATGACACACATTTGATTCAGCTGTCTGATGTGTAGTGTCAGGCTTAGTGGAAGATTTGGGCAGAACGGGTGGGTGGGGGAGAGGCACACTCATTTGTCTTTAGTGTCAGCGCTAAGGCAAAAAAGATAAAAAATAAAAATTGAGGTGCTCGTCGATAGCACCAGGAGGTTAAGTTAGCGCCGTGTTTAGGAAAAATGGCTGATGAGAGCGGGCAGAGTCTCAGAGGGAGCGCAGCGGGATGTTAGTAGAATTTAATGAAGGACATGTTTTGCTTCCACCAGTAGGGTTTGGGCTTTTCCCTTCCCTTCTCTGTGTGTCTCTCTGTGTGTACATGTGTGTCGTCTGTGCCTCCACAGACACTCATTTCCTGCATGGATCCCTGACCTTTCAGTGTAGCCTGGGGGGGAGCCATTTGATCATGACACACACACACACACACACACACACACACACACACACACACACACACAAGCAAACACACACCATTTCCTGTGATATGCCTGCCCACCAGTCGGCAGGCTGGCTTTAGTGAGGCAATGTTGATCCCTCCCTACGGTGTCAGTCCACAAAAATTAGGTCTTTCACATAGAACATAAACTAAATACAGTTTTTTTTAATATATTAAAGATACACAGAAACAGGCTAATTAATTTAGTCATGCTTGTCATTTAGCGCTACATTTTTCACTTGCTGAAGTTGTTCAGCTCAGTTGTTATTGTATCTGCAAAGGAGAAATGCAAAGCTTTAAATATGCCCTTGATGTGAAAGGTTTAATGTAAAGATTTCTTCTGCAGATGTAAAAGCCTACAACATGTTTGAGAGGAAACGTGAATAATGGAACACTTGAATGAAAATACTTTGTGTGTTTGTGAGTTAAGCACGCCTCCGCCGTCTGTAAGCACAAAAGAGTGTGAAAAATAATAAATGTTAAAATAAAGAGAATTATTTTATTATTATTATTAATAAATATGATCTAATAATAAATTAAATAATAAAAATCCCTCTATGTATATGTATACATATGTTTGCATGCATGTACATACAGGAACATACTTGCTGCCTATGTGCACACACTCGTAAGCAGGCCTGTCAAAAACAATGGGAGAAGGTAACCTGAGCTGGGCCCTCAGGTGAGCCTGGTGTTAATGCTCCCACTTCTACCTGCTGTCCTCTTCCCCTCTGGGGTCCAGTTAACCCCGGCTGGCCTCTGCCAACAGCGTCATCTCTCTGCCTTGTGACCTGGGCCTCATCGTGACCCTGGGTGCCGTTTATTGCAACCCAGTTCCACTGTGGTAGGAACGCGTGCCTCTCCCAGTTAACTCTGCCCATTAAGCTAAGTGGGACCTATCAATTATTCAACAGTTTCCAATGTATAATTCAGCAGATAAGGGGGACTGTCATGAATAGCGACACACACAGGTGAGGAAAGAGTACAGTACTTCCAATCCAAGGTGGATTGTAATATTACCTGTTTGTTAGCCAACTTGTTTAACGTGATCAGAGGGAAGTTTGGATGGGACAACAATACAATTGTCAGGTTGCAACGGATAAATCATCAGCTGGGTGTAGGAAAGTGGACCAGCAATTACAGAAAAGACAGAGAAGAGGACAAAATGAGGAGATGGATCATTACAGGAAATGGACTGCCATAGGGATGATAAGAAAACAAACTGATGAGGAGAGATAAACTCGTGCAGCAGAAGGAGAAAATGACAAACGTGGGAAAAAACAGTGTGATGATGAGAGAGAAAGATGTAGCATTTAGTTTGTCGCTCTAATACATTTTGATTTATGAATCAAGCTGAATTGAAAAAACAGAGCTGAAAAGAGAGCGGAGGAAGAGAGAAAATTAGGGCAGAGCATTAAAAGTGCGAGAAAGCAGCTTTACACTGCTACCCCCCCAACCAACCCCCTCCTCCACCACTCTCCACTGTGTAGGCGTGGGCCCTGGGGGAGCAAGCGATGTTAATACAGTTATTAAGCCTCTCCACTGAAGCCTGCTCCACCTCCCCAACCCTCGGCATCAAGGAGCTCTCTGCCTGCCAGGCAGTGGGCAAACTTGCTTGCTTCCACAATGAGATCAAACAGTCCCAAGTAGGCCAGCTCAGGGGGAGCCAGTGATGGAGCTTCCTGCTGAGCAGTGAGGGCAGGTGGGTTTGGGTATGTCAAGCCCAAGGAGCATCCCAGCAGGCTTTACAAAGGAGGAAGAGGGGGGGTGCGGTAGGCTTCAACCTTGCCGTAGTTCCTCCCTGCGGCCAGGGAAACCCCCTCTCTAAGTGCAGGGGGGGAACCTAGCCGATCACCACTGCAGTGGCAAGGCATGTGTGTAGGTGCGTGTGTGTCTAATCGCTGCATTACATCCAATCCATAATTCACGCCAGGCGGGAAGATTAGTGTTGCCACTCTTGCCTGTAGCCAGAAGGAGCAAATTTGGGCAGCCATGCAGATTGCACGCAAGGTACGAAGTAAAAAGCAATGGTCGAATTAAGCCTGCCATGTGTCTGCTCTCAATGTTTAACATGGCTGCAGCTGAAAAGGCTCAATTATGAAGAAGCTGAAAACATGGTGAGGCTGGACAGTGGAAACAGTTTTTTTTGCCAAGTCAACCAGACCTCACACATTAAGGTTATAAAAAAGAGAGATCGCACATGGGGCTTTTGTCCAGACATGACACCTGATACGTTATAGACATCAAAGGGGTGAGGAATGGATAAAGAGATGGGCAAGATAAAAACAAGTACTGTAATATGTTAAATAGGACGGGGATATAGGTCATTCTGTACCAGACTAAATTTGCCAACACTAGCCTGTTGGCAGCCACTGGATGCAGGCCAAGGCTCCATCAGTTGTACTACAACACTAATAATATCAGTCATCCAGCCAAGCCTCTGCCTCTAACTCTCTATTGGCACTTTTCCATTACACAGTTCTAGCACTACTCGACTCGGCTCGAACTCGACTCGACTCAGTTTCAGGTCATTTTCCATTACAACAGAGTACCACCTCAGCGTGGGTGGGGTCGAATTAAATCGTCATAATAACGCAGACCCGAAACTCCAGTGACGTCATTTGTTATGCGACACAAACACGAAACGACTACGGAGCAATGGAGGCCACCAGACAAAGAAATGTCTGCACCTCGTCGTTGCTCCACGGGGTTGATTTCTGTGCAGCCATCTTATCATGTTTGCTGTTATTGCATTTTAAAAATGGCGCGGTTGACTTCGGTTGACGAGTTGCTCTCCTGACTCATCTAATGATGTCACGCCCTGGCCAATCAGTGGCCTGCCGTCACCGCAAATCTGCCGATGTCACAGTTTTCGGCTTGACTCAGCTCGCTTGGAACCCCGGCCGAGTAGGTACTAGAAAAGTACCTGGTACCAGGTACTAACATGTAATGGAAAAGCCTAAAAAACGAGTTGAGTCGAGCCGAGTAGGTGCTTGTGGAAAAGCGCCACAAGTCTGTCTGTTGTCTCCCTTTACTTGTTTCTTCCTTTTCTTCCCCATTCGCTCTCTGCAGCTTTTTGTTCAAAATGGAGAAAAGGGCAAAAATCCAGAGGCCAAAAATGACATTAAACCCCCTGAAAGGCTCCATAGAGATTATTGTTTGAAAATGCCAACTCTCCCGGAGTCCCCCCCCCCTCCTCTCCTGGTGCCTGAGATCTCTCTCTCTCCTCGCTCTCCCCTTTCCTCCCTCTCGTTTTCTTTCAGCTGAGAGGTGCTGACAGCCCAGACACAATAATCCAGCTCTATTGTGGAACCGCCACAGTGGCAGCAGCGCTGTGCAAAGGTTTCCCACGTATGGCGCGAGGGCACAGAACAGCACTGCTACAAGCAAAGGGGCTGGTCGCCAGTTACTCCAGGGCGCCACACTGTGCAACTTGACAACTCTGGTTCAAGCTGTTGTCACCTTTTCCATTAGTCAGCTTCCCAGCTGGAGCAGAAGCGAGGAGGAATGGAAAGCCTTGCTGTCAAAGGGCCCTTAAACTTCTGATATTTATCTCTTCTTCTTTGATCACAGTGTTATCATCTGGAGCACCAAAGAGAGACATGGGCATTGGTGAAAAAGCATTAAGAAATTAACTGGATCAATGTTAAACTCAAAACAAAGCAAAAACACAACTGTGAAATTATAACTCAATACATAGTTTACACTGCTCTATCACGTCCTCGAGCAGAACCAATGAACAAACACCTCTCTTCACTTTCCCTATCCTAACCTTCCTTGTTCTTTTTAGCCTGCCCACTATAAAAAGCTTTCCTCAGGTTGCTGTTAAAAATCCTGTGGAATAACAGAATGTGCCCTCTCCGCTCTAAGTGCTGCACGGCTGCATATTTCCCCATCAGCCCACCCTCCCCTACAATCTGAAGGAACATCGGGGCCGACAGGGCTTTTGAAAAAAGATGACTAGGAATGAGGAATAGACAGAGACATTCATGTGTCTAGTTTCATCCAGAGAAGAGGGCCAATATCACCCTCAGGGCTTCGCCTCAGTTTCTTTCCCAGCCAATGTTTCCAGGTATGAAATGTTCAAAAACCAGACAGCTACCAACTTAACTCTCCTAGGGCTCTCTGCAAATGAACTAGCAGCAAAGAGCGCTGACATATTTATTTTTTGCAGAACAATGAGTGCTCCTCAGTATCTGACACGACCACTTAATTATTGTGATATCTACTGAGCAACTATCTCACCCCCTCTCACGCTAAGAATGGCTCTGATAAGACACTGCAGGTTAAAGCAAACGTTAGACAATAGGTCTCTCTGAAATGAAGGGGCTGCTTGATATCAGAGGACCTCCCTTTTAACACACAGTGGCTCTATTGATAACAGGATCCAGTTGTTCCAGTTGTTTGTCGCTCACCTCTCTTAACCTACGCGTGTTCCGAGTTGCTCCGCCAAGGGGCATCTCTCAGATCGTGAAACGCTAATATCACAAACGCGGTCACAGGGATCGAGTGGCCTGTAACCTGAGCCCGTCTGCCTCCTTCAGACGAACACGCTGTCCTATCCATCACCATCCACCAGCACTACGCTCTTCCTTCCCACCTCCGCCGCACTGTTGGCAGTCTATTTCATCCAGGTCCCAGGTGGGCCTTTAAGAGTCAAATGTCAGAGGCCGGGCTCCAGCCAGACACGTAATGAATATGAAATTATTCAGAGGGGTTGTGGGAAAAGAGAAGAAAGAAAAGAGAGTGGCGTCCAGACCAGGCCAGCCTCCTCTGTCGCTAAGTGGGACCAGACTGAGCTGGGCTGGGCTGGGATGACGGGAGGGGGACCAAAGAGGAGAAGGTACACAATATACACATCTAGAGTTACTTCCATAAATCAGGACATACAGAAAGGGCTTGTCTTCCTCCAAACTTTCCCTGTGTGCTGTTAAAGACACCGACACCGGGTATTAATAAAGCAAGGCAAATAAGGCCCCTAGTTATCAACCGCAATGAGATCATCTGAAACACTGTGGCATCTCTTCTATTTTAGGAGCTGGCCCGCTAACGGATTAAAAGCACACTTGTAGCCGAGGGGACTTGTTTTTGTGTGCGCAAATAAATAAGAATAAATTTGAGTGATTCAGAGCTCCCCTTTGTTTCTCGCACTGGAGCACAAACATGAGCTGGGGCAGAGCGTTCTCTCTCGCTCCTTAGTTAACAACGCTGACTGAGACGGCAGCAACACGATGCTATTTTTTGCCCAGACAGCAGGAGAACTGCCAGCCTCTTGTATTTTTAGCATACTAACCTCTACCCTATTTCCTCGGCTGTCCCAGTCTCCAAATAGGAGGGCATTCCATTGTGGTGTTTGTCTGTGTGTGTGTAAACTACTTAAGGTGTACAGAGTTGTCATCCATGTGATGTTAACACAGCTCCCCAAAGGGAGGCTGTGGGTGAGTGTGTTTTGTGGGAGCAGCAGCACCGTGCTCTTGGCCTCGAGCTAGAGGCCTGAGCGGGAGCGTGGCAGAGGCAGACAGTGGTCCCCGGCAACTGATGAAACAAGGCAACATTCCATGTAATCACTCTATATATATATAGCGGATGCGGGCGAAAGGGGGGTTGGAGGGCAGGAAATCTTGTAAAATATGAGGAAAAATTAGGGCAGGCGAGCATTAAAGATTAATCGTGACACTGACTGCCCGGCTCAGGCTTGCCATGCGGAGAATGCAACCATGGAGATGGGAAACAGAGAGGGAGAGAGAGAGAGAGATAAAGTGGGAGAGAGAAAGGAGACACTTTGGGAATGAAAATGCCTCGCAGATGAATTCTGGGGTGATGAATGTCCCTGGTTCAATACCCAGATGAATTTATGTGTGTTCCATTAGAGAGGGTGGGGATGAAACATGGAGATAGGGTGGAGAGATGGGAAGAGGGGAGTGTGTGTGAGTGAGAGAGAGAGTGTGTGCTGGTGAGCTAGCCATGCAGAGCCCATTGTGAACAAGCCATCTGTAGAGATAAGTAAAGAAGTGATTACAACAGGCCCAGCTCAATTTCTGACAGTTGACGCCTGACTGCTCCCGCAGAGCCGAATTGATTTAAATGAAGAAGCTATGAATATTTTAGAGGGCAGAACCCCCCTTTAACCTGAACTGTTTCGATCCTCTTCCCACCCCTATTTGTGTGTGTGTGTGTGTGTGTCTATAACATTGCAGACACGAGGGAGACTGTAATTAATGATAGCGAGATTACGGCCCTATGTCACAATGTCTGCAATCAGCTGCCTTCTTTGAGCCCTGATGAATCAATGACACTGCCTGGATCTTTTGTCTGCTCTGCGTTGCTCATCAAAGGGGGCTTTGCAGTGTACACCGACTCTTGTTTGGGGATTTAGCGTCAAACCAAACTGGTGTACGGTACACTCTGACTGATGCCTCTGGCTAATTCTCTCTACAAACAAGCAGGGGCCCATCGCGTGTGTTGTGTTCACAAAAAAAAAAAAGAAAAGAAAAAGTGCCCAGACAAAAATATCCTGAATTTCTAATTTCTTAATATGGAATGACCCTGCAATATGCCAGCCCCAGAGAAAAAAAAAAGTTGCCAGTCAGCTATAATACTGTTTGTGTGTCAAAATCCGGTTGCTCTGCCAGTGTTCAAGATGATGGACCACACCCACTCATTACACCTCGAAAGAATGACTGAAAAAGAAGCAATTTCAAACTAAAACATGCATCTCTATTGCTCCTACAACCTTGTGGCACGACAAGCACCCCATTCTGAGGGTACCTCTATTTAGTAAACGACAAATCGCATTAAAAAGGGCAGCAGCGGCTTTGAAGGTTGGTGGCAAGGTGGCGTTTTGGGAGCGAGCGATGGCAGGTTGTGAAATGCTGCCCTGCGGCCTTTCCCAGGAGAGCGGCAGTGGTGTTGAACTCTCTTTACCCCTTTGCCATTACAAACATACCTTGATGACAAAATGTGTTATTGATGTTCACCTGAAGGTGAAAGCAGGCGTGTTTCTGTGGACATACTGATCTCACACTCACTCACACACACACACACATACACATACACACACAGGCTCACTCTCCGTGGCGTTCCAGGCGTTCAAGCTACTAAATCACTGTCGCCATTGGCTGAAAGGGGTTAGGCAGACATGGCGCAATAAGGAGACTGCCTGACGCTTCCCTGCCCCGAAGAGCGGGGGACCTTGCCTCAGTGCTGTCCATCCATCCTGTGAGGTCCATCAAGTTGAGATCAACAAAGCCCCAGGAGGAAAGGCTCATTCTCTCACCAGCCTGTCCATGAAAGCGCAGAGGTGCGTGTACATTAAAAAAGCATTTTAGAGCTCAGGGACTTGGCATTGACATTATAGACAAACACTGCAGCTGAGGAATATTAGGGCCTCTCACTGCTTCATGTCAACACAGTTACAAGCTGTAATTTCGCTACACTTGTAAGCAGCTTTGCCAAGAAATCCTGAGTGGACTGATCAAGAAAATGAATTTGGTACTTAATGTTCTGCCTTCATAGATGACCTTTTCTCCAGCTGTTTTTACGACAGCAACCTTCCCTCAATGTCAGAAGCCGACAGTACTCCGGCCAATTCTGTTTGGGGACAGGACAAGCCTCTCTCTGTTTATGCTCTGTTGTTCATGTTTTCCCAATCCTCAGCACACTCTTGCCAAATAAAATCTGCATGTATAAATAAAGGGGGGAGGAAGTGATATTCGCAGTTCTTTCGCAAGGCCAAAACCAATCTGCTGGCCTGCACAAAGTCCAAACGCAATCACCCACAGTTTTCCATGTTGCTGTCTAACAGCTCAAACAATTAGGGACACTCTTGCTGCGTTGTCTGATGCTGCAGCCTCACAGAGAGCCAAATGAGAAACCACACGGGTTTGCGCTTCACCAGCCAAACTTTTCTTGCTTTTTCCGCTTAGAAAAAAAAGAAACACTCCAACCAACCTCCTCCTTCATCACTGCCTAAAATTGCTCCTGCTCTTACAGTCTGTTGCACTGAAAAACAATAAAATACCATCTGTTTTTTCTTGGGCCTCGTCTCCTGCTAGGCAAAAGGACTTCCGCACTTAAATACCACATGAGTCAGATTAAGCTGCCAGTCACTTGCCCCTCAAACACACAGCGTTCGTGTCCAATAGCCCACTTGGCAGGCCCTGCCGTCAGAAGACAAACTAGCTAAAGCTCGCCCTTCTTCTCTGCCTCGTCTACTCTCTATAAAAATTCCCGGTGAGCGCTTTCTTTCGCGCTGTGGACCGCCTGAGAAAAAAAAAAACAAAGAGCAAGAAGCTCATGGCCTGGTGAGCATTCGAGCCCACCCCATGCAATCCCTCTTTCCTCTATACCCCCCATTTTTTGTGTGTGTGACAGTCATGTGAGCAAGGCCATGCACATTCTTTCATGCATGAGCCTGTAATTGCTGTAAGGATTCTGACAGGCACTCAGTGAAAAATCAAGTGCATTTAATCTGCAAGGCCAGAGCTTTTTTCACCATAAAGATTCAGGCTTGCTGCTCTGAATATAGCCATGTTCTAAGCGGCTTGCTGACACGGCCCGCGACCGGGCAAACCTGTGCCGACAGCAGCTGGACGGAAACGGTCAGACAGCTAAAGTGGCGGCATCTTTAAAGAACAATAACGTCAGGGATGAAGCGTCCATATGATCTGGATTTGTGCCCAGCCACTTAATGGGTCCAGAAGGCCATTTACTTCAGCGGGAATGTCACTGAGTGCACTCCTAGAGCCAGAGAGCTCGTCTCTAAAGCCAATAATGAATAGTTAGATCCTATGCGGAGAGGTTGAAAAAACAGAGGACCGAAAAGGAAAAGCACTGAGGGGGTAGAAAACATGTTTAGCTCCACCAGCAATCTGTTTCTAAACCCACGTGCAGAGGATAACATACCATGAGACTACTGTCTGTGAAGTTTACTTTTTTTCTTTCTTTTTTTTTGGGGGGGCCAGAAAAAGATGAAATCAGCAGATGTTTTTCGCGACCGTCTCGTGCTTTTGAGCCCGACTGGTTTAAATTCCTGCTTAAAGAACTGGAGGTAAAAAAAAAAAAAGAAATCTTGTTCTGTTTCGCCTGTTTTGTTTTCAACCTCTATGATCCAATAAGCCTCCGAGCCACGTGATGACACTAACGGATGTTGTGCCTCTCTACTCTGACCCCCCCACCACCACCACCTTCACCCACCCCCTTCCCCACACTGCCGCCGCTCCCTGGTTGTGCACTAAATTTTTTATTACGTTCAAGCAGTAAGGCAAAGAACAGCTAGCGCTACCCCCCCACACACACACACACACACACATTCACTCCCCCCCAACTCCTCCGTTGAGCAACACAATGTGGAGTCGAGCGAGGGATCAGAGGTCTTTTCCTGGGCCAAACCCCCACAGTCTCCCTCAGATGAGCTCACATTGGTTTGAATCAATGCCGCCACTAGAGCGCTTTAGTGGGGCAGTTCGATAAATACTATCAGGCTCGCTGGATATCAGCTTTGAAAAATGCATGCGACTTGTCCTTTTAGTTGAGGGGAATTTTCTACACTCATCTGACTTGGTAAAACAAGCAGTGAAAGAGAGAGGGAGAGGGAGAGGGGAGAGAGAGACTACGGTGCAAAACTGAGCAGTTTTGAGCGCTTTTGTTGTCGCTGCCAAACATCAGACATTCCTGTTTGAATTTCCCTTTGTCGTGTGTTTCTATAGTCTCGAGACGAGGAGGAAATTGGCCGTTAAGAGCCTGTAGAGATTCCTGCCTTTTACACTCCTTCAGCTGTGAAAAGACAACAGAGCTATCTCTTCTATAAAAGGCCCGCTCGAGCTTTGTGCAGTGCAGCTCCTTTGAGGTAAAGAATGGGAAGGGCCTCCGTGATACTTTGTTGTTGTTGCAATAAAACTCTCTCTTATTGCTGCAGATATCATATCAATAAACTGAAATCTCCTGTGGCTGTGGTTACTCAACCCCCCCCCCAAAAAACCACACACCTACACCTAACACATGTGGCATATACTAAATCACATATCCAAATTAAGTGCTGAGATTTTTTTTAAGCACCATCAGATACAGGCAATCTTTTTTTAGACATGGCAGAAACCCTGTCATCCTCCAACATGAGTCTACAAATATTTGTGGGAGTTTTTTGTGAGAATTTGAAATGTTTATTACAGTGTGTACGATCTAACAGCAAGTAATCCACTGAAATAAAGATGTGATTTAAGCATTACACTGCAGATTTCGATTCTCAGAGGTGTTTTTGAGGCGGTGTCCTGAGAAAATACCTGCGGAATTTAAACGAGGGCTTTAAAATACATTTAATTAGGTCTGACTGGGACATTAGAAACAGGCAGGACTGTCCAGTTCGGGCCGCGCTGCTCAGGATCTGTTTGCCTCTGGGTGCAGCTCTCCAGATTACCAGAAGAGGAACAGGGGATGGAGGAGGAGGAGGAGGTGGGATAACACTGGCAGGAAAGTTTGATCTGATTAACGTTGGCACGGCTTGCAAAAAAAAAAAAAAAAAAAAACTCGCTTGTATCAAGTGCATATTTCAGGAAGGAGAAAGCTTTGGATGGCGGGGCCTGCTGGATCAAACGCGCCGCAGTCTCGCCGAGGGTTTCTCGGAGAAAAAGAAAAAAGAAAAGAGAGGAAAAACCACCCGGATCAGGGCGCACGGAGAGGCAGGAAAGAGGGAGCCGAAAAGTGGGTCAAGTATATATAATGCAGTTATGACGCTGGGAGATGGCAATGTAATGCAGCGCTGTTTGGCACATATTAGGAATCTAAATTATGGAGGTAACAACAGGCTGCGAACACGGGAATAAAGACCTCATGTGAGCATTAGAGACGCAACTGGGACGCGTTAAAAAAAAATCACAACATGCCATTTAAAGCTATACACAGTATATAGAAACACACACACACACACACACGAGCATGGAGGCTTTGACTTCTCCATATGAGTGAAATGAAGTTGTGGAGGCACCTACAGTGGTTGGAGCCGTTCCAGTGCTGGTTCCTGATGGACGTGCTGTAGGGATGGGGCGCCCCCGGCACCAGTCCTTTCTCCGGGATCAAGCATCCTCTGCTCTGGTTGTAGTAATCCATCATTAGAAACGGGTTCGGGCTGGGGTTCAGTCCCACAACGTCCACGCTCTCATACATCATACGGAGCAGGGCGACGGCGGGGGATTATTGTCAGGGAAAAAAAAAAACGACAACACACACAAGTATTATTGTGGCGCACGGAGGAACACGTTTTCAGCTCGCCGCCAGCAGAGGTAGAAACTGAAGGGAAGGGGGGAGGCGAAGCCGAGGAGGGGTAAACTGCATTAAAATCGGAGCAAAAGTGATAAATCCAAACACAGCGGGGACATTGGAGCAGTTGGCATCTTCTTAGTGCGCCGGGCTGATCGCAAACCAGACCGAGGAAGAGGAGGAGGAGGGGGTCAGTGTCTGGGAAAGGAAAAGGAGAAATAAAAAAAAGAGCCCTAATCGGCTGCGCTCAATTTGAAAACATCGTTTAGAAGAACAGTCTGCATGGTGTCCAAACGCAGGAGGAAGCGCAGGCTGAAGCGCAAATGATAATAAAAAAATTGGAGATACCGAAAACACAAAAAATTAAAAAACGACCCGAGTACGTTCAGCGGGATAAATGGGCTCCTTTCGGCCTCGCTCAAGCAGAGAGCGACATCTGAGGCTGTATCCAGACCAGAGGCGAGAAAACCACCCGAATTAAATCCCAGAGAGGAGAGCACACGGATCCCCCCCCTCAAGTCCGAGTCGACAGAGAGGAGGAGGCTGGTGGAGGAGAGGAGAGGAGAGGAGGTTATCAATGGGACGAGAAAGCGCAAATATCAGGAGAGGAAATCCCGTCTGTAGTTGCAGTTCGTCCTCTGGGCTGCGGCTGCTGCTTGTCCCGTTTGCGCCCGCCGTGGGTGGACTCCTGTCAGCCTCCCCCCTCTCCACCCTCCCCACAGTGAATGGACCCGGTCTCCCTCCGTGCGCTGCAGCGAAGCGGCCGGCGGCTTCCCCCTCCTCAGGTCACGCCGGGCTCTCCAACATCCAGCAGGAGCGCTTCTTTTCTTTTTTTTCCTCTTTACGCACGAAACGCGCAGCGCCGCCTCGTTCGCGTTTCGCAGGATGAGGAGCCTAAATCATTCCCACATCGACGTACCGTGCTGCTATCATGTTCTGCAAAAAAATGTGACAAGGCACAGCAGCTGAGGGCTTAGGCTCCACCTCCGCTCGCCTTTTTCCTTTTTTCCCCTCCCTCGCTCTCTCTCTCTCTCTCTCTCTCCTTCCTGCGCTGCTGAGTCTCTTTTCATGCCGTCGCCCCTCCCACGTTTAACCCCTTCAGGCACGTCAGCGCGGATCTCCCTCTTGTCTAAACTCCGGGGCCCTGTGTGGGACGGGACTGAGAGGGGGGTGATGGTAGTGGGGAGGGGGGGTGTAGTGGAGGCGATCTGCCTCAAATGTAGGTGCGGGGACTTTAAATTGGAATGTCTAAGGACATGATTGAGTTATATAAGCTCAGTAATGAGTCTTTCATATCTTTACACGGAGTTCAGAGACATAATGAGCGCTGCACCAGACTGCAGCCTATCTCTCGTTCTCTCTCTCTCTCTTTTTCCTGGAAGTTCCCTTCTATGTTCTCACCCTTTATTTGGGCTCCTAATTTGACCCTCTCCCCCATGCTCTCATCAGTCCCTACCCTCCGATTTTTTTTCCTCCTCCAGCCCTGTCTCCCTAATTTGCCTAATGCTATGCGGCTGAACTTTTCCTGAACCCAGGGAAGTAGGCAGCCTCACCTCCTGGTGACCCACTGGCTGACTCGGATTCGCCTTTCTGGCTCGCTCTCATCCCACATTATTCAAGGTTTCCCACCTTGTACACTCAGTCTAACACCATTACACTTTTCCTCCGGCGCTGCCCAGAGAGGCGCCTTGCTTTACCCCGGTGCACATAAAGCAAGAAAAGTGGCAAAGTCACCCTCAGTCCTGGTAACAGACGCTCAACTTTTCTCACAGTGCAGTCACAGCCAAAGCAAAGTCGAGGAAGTTGGTTTTGCCTCAGACTTGCACCATCTCCCTAATAAAATGTTACTCCACCTTCACTCTGCGGCATTCCATGCAGCATTGTTGCGGCTTGCTATGCGAACAGGCGGCCATGCCATCCGCCAGGCTTGAGTCCATGCCAACGCTGTCACAGCACAACTATAAAGGGCATGGATACTTCCTTTTCAAAGTCAGGCGAAGCAGATACAAACGCTGAAAGAATATGGTGGCAATTAAGGTTGCTGTCCCGCAAACTTGTCCCAAACACATCACCGATCTCATTTGGTGACATTGACAGAGACACTGAGCTTTTCAAAAACACCCACCTGTGATTATCATGTGAGTACAGCTGATGGCTCAAGTTTCCTGCACATGCCCAGTAGAGATTAAGGCCCACGAGATGCCATGTTGTTGGAGGACATCTCGCATTATATTTTTTCCCCCTGATCCTGACAAGAGGGGATATTGGGCTCATCGGACAAAACAAAAGACCATGATGTAAAAATTGGGATGTTGATGATGCTGATGTAGTTTTTAACTGAAGATTCTGACAACTTGTGTATGAAGGCAAAATCACCTGTTATCCCCCCTTGTCGAGCAGAGATGTAGTCACAACATTTAGTTACTTTAACCTCAAAGCCTGTGTCAACAGAAAACATTTGACATTAATGTGGCCCAAAAGAAAAAAAACCTGCGTGACTCGTGTTGTAATCTACACCGCTGCCCAAACAATACCTCTCCTCCCCCACTTTCACCACACCTGAGCCACAGGCCACAGCTGGGTCTGACCAACACGGTTTTCGAGAGGGATTATCTGCATGGAGCCTGGCAGGGGGGCTTGGCCTGCTCCGCCCCCACTGACTGTGACACTTATTTAATGCAGGCCCCAGTGTGTTTACCCTGTCTGATAAGAGCTCAGTGTGCAGGCCTGGGCCACGGCGACCCCTTGCCTGTGCTGATAGCCACACATTCCTTGACAGGATTAGCTCTATGAGTAATGGCTGTCAGAAAATGCTAATTTTCCAGGCTCTGTTTTCTTCTCCAAGGGGAGGGCATTCATCCTCGGGTAATACTCTGTGATAGCACAGAAGAAGCCAAGAGATAACAAATTGTTGATCATTGCTTATTATCGAGGGGGAGGGAAGAATACAGAATTAGACCTGGAAAAAATCCTTTTCTCAGAGGTTTATAACATTTATTTTTAAAATAAAAAAACTCACCTTGTCATTCTTAAAAAGGACTCAATATGTCCAGGTGCCTAAGATAAAATACATGTTGTACTTTTATATGCACAGAAGGGAATAGAAGATGTATTACATTACATAAATGGAAAAACAGTCTAGTTTAGTCTAGTTTATTGCAAGGTGGTATGTAGTTTGTACATGAGACTGACTTGCCATAAACAAGCACACACATGCATACACATAATATACGAGTATAAATACTCATCCTTGACATTTGGTGCCACAAATGCAGGGGAAGTGAGAGCGGCCAGTGGCCTCTATTGCATCGTCACAACTGTGTACAGTCCAGGTGACTGGTCCTGTGCCAGCATAAGTGAGCGCCACACTCCTGAGAACACGGAAAAGTACTCTAGCGGGAAGCACAGCCAGACAGAATGAGATTGTGTCTCAATCCCCTCACTTGTCAGTGAGAGGCGAGTCTTGGTTGCATGGCCTGAGCTTCAAAGCGTTGTTGCATAAAGTCCAGGCGAACCGATGGAGTGGGCCTGATTAAAGCACTGTTCAGATGCGGAGGCTTTGCAGAAATAGATGGTTATGTAAGTGCAAATAATAGAGGGATACCACGAGCGGTAAACATAGCGTTCTTGATTCGGAGCAAAGCTGGAACTGAGAGTCCAGCGGAGAGATGGGGGGAGTGGGGGGAAGGATTTTAGGGGGGAATTCAAAGAGTTTTATGGGGCAGAGAGGATATTGCTGACTGAACCTTGAGGGTGTCAAACTATTTTTACTGCCCCCACTTTCCTTCTTTCTTAGGCCAATCAGGGCTGTTAGGAAGCAGTAAAAAGTGCTTCCCTTACCATTCCTCCCCCCAAGGAGAGAGGTCCAGGTCTCTGTCACACTGTGGAGCGAAAATATGCTGTCTGCATGTCAGCAGCATTATCCCACGATTGTCATGATCAGCATCATAATCCCCTCCGCTCCAACTTCCAACGCCGGCACGGTCACAGCAGCCAACTTCCTCATGCCACTCTTTAACCAGGCTCACGTCTCCTCTGGGAGCACGTCAGTGTGTGTTTGTGTGTTTGTGCCAGGACGCACGTCTGCTTTTAAGTCTGCCTGAAACTCCACCGACCTGTCTGTTACCAGTCTGTTCCCTTTACCACCATTACGGTTTGTGTGTGTTTGTTTGCACAGCTGGTTTTGTGCAGCCCGTATAGGCAGCACCAGCCAAACCCAACAGCTGTGCTCCCCGACAGCAAGCCAATGTGTAATGAGGGCCCGACCCTTCGATGTGAGAACAAGCTGCAGTTATCGATGAACACTGCCCCGCTTCCACCTCCTTTCTGTCAATCCACTGGATGCACACACACACACGAACACACAAGCAAAGTCTGACCTAAAGTTAAACTGTTCTATGGATTTCTACATCGGGGCTTTGCTATCCTCAGTGTGTGCGAGTCTGCGTGTGTTTTCTAAAAAGACCCTCTTAATAGCTGCAGGGATTTTGTGAAAGCTACCCCCCGTCATTATCTCTTTAATGTCCCTCAGACAGCAGATTCCAGCATTTATGGTACAGGGCTATATCTGCCCATAAAGCCTTTTATTGTTTAGCCCAGCTCTATGGTGGCCGTAACCTGGTTTTCCCATTTTTTATGGCGACCTTCACTATATCACAGGAGGGAGGACAAAGCTGCCCACCATCGGTGTTTACCAAAGTATGGCCTTCTCATAAATCCATCATGGCCGGCGGCATTCTGGAAATACCTCAGCAGAGGGAGAGAAAGAGAGAGAGGAGGGGGGGTGTAGGGGTGGGCGGAGACACAGCTTATTGTATGGCTTGTAATCATCTGCACTCTATGGCCTTGAGTTAGAGGGCCCATCTCTGCAATGATCATTGGCTCTATGTTCCTTTGCACCGAGTCCATCACTCAACAAATCAAGGGAAAATTGCTATGGATGTTACCCTGGAGGAAGGATATCTCTATGGGGGACTTGGAATGGCCCCCATTAGCTGTCAGAAACAGGGAGATGTTTAGTACATACAAACGGACATGCAGCTAATTCTATTAAGGAAGACAAGAGGGACATAGAAGGAAACGAGCAACCGAGAGGGAGGGCAGAGAGGAGACTGAAAGGAAGGTTGAGGAAGTGAAAGAAGGACAGAGGATATATATCGAAATAAACAAATCAATGGGCCATGGTCAAAAGAGGTGAGCGAGTTTGTTTCACATGACTTCATGACTTCAGCAGGGTATTTTCTAATAATGTACAACATACACATTCTTACAGAAGGAGAAGCAGTATTTGCAGCGAGTATGTATTATTCTTATTACCTATTGTTTTCTTTATTTATTTTTTTTTTTTTTTTTTCGGGGGGTTTCAACCCTTTATTATTATGGACAGGTCAGCTGGAGAGAGACAGGAAAGGTGGGAGAGATGGGGGGGAGACACGCAGCAGAATTGGCCCAATTCACAGACAGTGAACAAAGTCTGAGCAGGCTATTCACATTGAAAAATTTGCGTTAGCCAGGTAGTAGGAGATCTATATATCATGATAAAAAATAAGGAGTGTGGCAAAATTTATTCCTTTGTTTCTTCTCATGTTTGACACACAATTTCTTGAAAATTTTGCACAAAAACATGTTACCTGAAATGATGTAGATTTATATTTAATGTAACTGATGCATTCCTCTGGGTTTTGTATATATGTCATGGAAAGATGTCTTTCTGTATTATTGATATTTGAGATGCAGTGGCATACCAAATGTCATGATACACACACACACACACAAAATCAACGACCTACTTGATTAACAAAGTAAGAAGCTGACATAGAGTATAGTAAGAGATTATCTGCTCTGGAAAGGAGGGGGAGAGTAAAAAGTGGGAGGATGGAGGTAGAGGCTGGCAGAATGAAGAGCATGGTCCACATCTCTGCTCTGCCAAGACTCAGAAATTAGCATCACTGATGCAATTACAACTCGAGTCGCATTCTACTTATCTGTGAATAATAGCATTCATTTCCCCATTTCCTGCATCCAGGTTCTTGACCAAATAACTCAGAGTTCATGAAAAGACACATGAAGTAAGAAAGTGAAGCAGCTGGGAAAATAACTGTCTCTCCTCAAAACTGTCTTTCAAGCTTTGATGTCGCCTGATTCGAGCCGTTTCATCTACCTCTAACAGAAATCTCAGGCACCGCTGTCTGGATGTTGAGGCACAGTGTTTAAAAAGCAGCTCTCTATCACTCATGTGAACCCCCCCGCCCCGCACCACCCGCCCTCCACAGTATTTTTCTGTTTCCCACCCCCCCTCTCGCTGCTTTCGCTCTCTCCAGTTTTTGAAGTGCTGCAGAGGGCCAATTTCCCATTTTCCATTCAGAAGTGTGATGCTCGGGGTGGCCTGGAGGGAATATGAGGGGCGGGGGGGGCTGGTTCGCTTTAAGTGGATTGCCCTCAGTCTTGTTGTGCCCAGCCCAAAGCATTATAACGCCTCGGCGAGTGACCTCCACTTGAGTGGTGCCCCTAACACCAGCGCCGGGCAGGGCACGCTGATTGTTGTGCTTAGTACAAAGAGCGAATGTGTGCCACGAACCGTGCGGAGGTTGGATAACTGCGGGCCAAATGTGCAGTCAACACTCATCGAAACGGTTGTGTGTGCGATACAGCTGTAATTCTGCCCCTTGGTCTTTCATAAAACCGGCCGCTCTCTCCTGGGCATGCGTGTTGGTCTCATCCTGCTTTCTATGTATTGCGCTTGCACACGTTCCTGCCACAGCAATATGAAATGTACAAAAGTGCCGAGCTGGTTCAGATGTTAATGAAACATGTGAAATCCCCTGCTTAGCCAGCAAGTTGGGAGCTGGGGACAACAAAGGCCCACGGGAGAGCAACAGACTGTCGTGGCTCAGAGCATGACAAATGCCCCTGCCATCGTCACCACTGTGGCCCCTGTTACCCTTTTATAGGGAGGTGGGGGGGGTCTGCCTCATTCTAACCTGAGGAGAGGAGCAGGAGGAGGGTTAATGGAATGGATGACTCCGCCGCATTAAAATAGAAGGTTGCAGAGCGATGAGGGTGAGCGAGGAGGAGTCATCAGCATTTCAAAAGAGTCGGGCGCAGAGAATGTAGATGGAGCGGTGACTCCCCTCTCTCCGCCATCTCTCACCCTCTCTGTTATTGTCCACCACACACCCAACCCCAACCCCAGCCTCTGTGTGTGTGTGTATTTATGCGTATGAAAGAGAGGAGTTAATTGGATGAGAGGCAGCCCCTTTTTACCGACAAGTCCCAGAAGTGCGTACAGGTCAACTTCATCTGAGCGTTGAGGACAACCCTTACAGTGAAAAGTGCCCCATCAGAGCACAGATTTTCAGTGTGTTATTCTCATTTCTGCACTCATAAGGTTTGTTCGGCTCAGCCACAGGCAGCAGGAAAAAGGCTCGTCTTTTGTCGGGCCCAGACAACAAACCCAGAGAGCTGCTGGGAAAATGCGTATCAATGTCAAACCTTTTGCCCTCAGGCGCTGGCTTGTCCTACCCTTGTTATTTAGGCAGAAAAAGGGAAGTACTGAAAACATGACCGGCGTCACGTGGCCTATCATATGCCAAAATATGCATCACTATCTCTCAACACAGAGCAAGTGCTGTGCTGTTGCTTAACAGGGTTACACCTATCATTGCAATCTCAACGGCACGACTCTCACGGACTAAATCATTTCAAATGGAGGTCAAAGAGGCACAGGAGTGAGAGCTGACACAGAGGTACCCTCACCCTGTCCATCCGTTCAATCTTACACAGGTTAAGTTAAAAAAGACTTGTTCCCCTGTTATGTCGACTCAATTCTATGTGAGAAAGTTCAAATAAAAAATATTTGAAAATTTTCATCTTTGCAGTTGGGATCAGTTCAGGCCTCCATATGTGAAAACTTCAGAGTAACAAAAAAAAAGCACAGAAGGGCTTTGGACTGATATAAATAAAGCTTTTCAGTCACTATGGCTACCAAAACCATCTGTGTTGTGAACCCATAGAGAGGGGGGAGTGTCTCAATAGTAAGTAAATGGTCTAATACAAAAAGTGAATGGCTCAGATGGGCAGATCATTAGCCGGCCACATCTTACCATTCTCTGTGTGATACCAGGACAGGAGAGGGGGCTGATACATGAAAAAAGAAGCCTGATAATATTTAACCAGTGGAGATCTATCATCAATCTGGAGTCACCACCACCCCCACATCATCAGTCCTCACACCCAGCTCTGGCCTATTGTCATTAAGACCCCAGCTCCCTTTCACTCTTTATTCAATATTTTTGAGCCATTGTTCCACATTACATGCCCCCTCTGAACTACATTACTTTTCCCACTCAGTGGTAAAAGGAGAGGGGCAACAGGCAGAAAAAGCATAATATGTTATAGTGTCAGGGGCAACAAAAACATCAGCCGGCCGTGGCAAAAGTCTGGTTTTGGCATGCATTCTCAAGCGCAAACTCCAGGCTGAAGCATGCATGCCATTGCACACTTTTCTAACCTCAAACCTGCATGTACACACACCCTTTCTCCCTCCTGCTGTCTCCACACACACACACACAGTGACCCCGTGGGCATTGCTGGGCTCTTTGAATGAAAAAGAGAAGTCATTTATCCGACTCATCTTTGCTGCACCTCGCAGCACCTTTTAAAAACACTCTTTATTCCTTGCTAACGCTAAACCTGCACCTAACTGACAGCATGATGGAGAGCCCCATTCTGCCTCCCTTTCTTCCCTCCCTCTCTTATTCTTGCTCTCTCTCTCTCTCTGCTGTCTCTGGAGCTTCTCCTGTCTTTCCATCCAGGCTGCCAACAGTCCTTGCACAAAAGTTAAGGCTAAGCTTCAGTGACAATGTAAGAAAATGTAGGTCTGCGTGCATATGTGCATCTGTCTGTTTGTGAGCTGGTGTGTGCGTGTCTCAGGGTGTTTTGGCATGGATCCCTGTGTATCAGTGTTTGCATGTTTAATCGGGGAAAGAAAAAAAAGGTGCCACAGTAAAATGTGTAAAAAGGTGCAGGGGGAGTTTGATGAGCTTGCTCATGTATGGAGGTGAGAACAGGAGGAGTGCCAGGGGCTGCTGGGAGGCCTGGCGTGTCAGAGCTCATCAGGAGTGAACCAAATCATCCTCCAGAATTTGTCAATATTCAGTGTGCCGTCCCCTCACGTCTTTTGCTCCTCTCTTTTACTGGTCCTCTCTGTTCAGCTCTGTAGGCTCCTCAAGCTGCAGAGATGCTGCTGAGCTGTAGAGCTAATACAACGTACATTACATCTGTAAATGGTGCTGTTGCTGTAGCTTTACATCCAAGTCTTTCTGTGGCATTGCTTCAAATTGTATTCATCTTAGTTGTCATGTCTCTCACTGAGGTTATACACTTTCACACCTTGGCCAACCATAGCATGTAAGATGTGTACCCATGTGGCTGTGACATCCCCATTTTCAATATTTGTATTTACATGTAGTGCATGTCACACGCCCTCTCTTATCCTGCCCTGTTTTGCAAATATATCTTCAAAACTGTTGTCTTTGTAGTGAATAAACACGGGATGATGTGTGTTTCAGTTAGCACACAGCTAAGCGTCAGACTGTCTAGAGTGGGTTTGACCATGGGCACGCAAGCTCTCGGTTCTGTGTGTTTATCTGAGGTAGTCTCCATGCAACCTAGCAGACGTTAATAAAACCGTAAATACAACCTCTAAACTAGTTGGCCGACAGCCCATCTCTTTAGATCTCTCTCTCTGTCTCTCTCTGGATGGATCATTTATCACTCTTTCCCTCCCTCTTTCCCTCCATACAGCATCCTGATCCAGAACCTCAGCCCCACCAATACAGCTGTTATCACAGATAAGGGTCACACTTGTGACAAGTTTGATTCAAAATTCTTATTATATCGCGGAAATAGAAAGCAAGAGTACATAAATGATGGAATAATAATGGATTGCTATTTCAAGGTCATAAAAAGGAAAAAATATCCACTGCTGAGCTTTCAGTGCGTGTGTGTTGTGGGTCTAATTCAAACAAATATCTGTTATCCTCTTCCCCAACTCACTTCCTAACAACCAAACCTGATTGCTGTGTTAATGCTTGATGTATATTATGAGAAAAATGGAGAGGGAACATCTAATCTCCTGTGTTGGTAAATTGCTGCATTTTGAAATAGCTTTTGCAACAAGTCCCCATAACTGGAGCAACTTTGACACAAGAGTGGTGACTGGCAATATACAGTAAAGGATGTTAAAAAACACACAGAGTTGACAGTAATGACTTGAAGGTTTCTACACTTTCCCTCATTTTACTGTAACTTCCCTATATTGCAAAATGGCTGATATCCATGTTTTGTATATTTGCACGCAACCTTGTCTTTGTGTGTGTGGGTGTGTGAGTGTGTGTGTGTGGTAAGACTTGCTAACCACACGGTGTCAGCGGCTCAGACACAGCATCATCTGTGCCTCCTCTCTTTAAATTCTCTACTAAACCTGCAGCTCTGAGAGGCCACGAACTGTCTGGAGCTCTTTAATATGACTGATCAAACCCTCCACATATCTTTCCACTCTACACTCTCAACTGAACACACACTCAGAGTAATACACATCACACAGACACCTGTGAGACATATCAGGGCAGATACAGATAGAAAATATTCACTCAACCTAATGCAATGTTTTTATTATATGTTGGCCATATTATTTTGTATACAAAAAATAAATGTTAACTGTAAGGTGTGTGTGAGAGAGAGGCTTTTCTGAGGGAGGTAGAAACTATGACACATGAAGAAAGCATGTGTGAATAATTCATGAAGGACAGAAAGCGACAGTTAACAGGAGTGTGTCATAGGACACTGACATTCATCTATCCATCCATCCATCCATACACTCATCCACCATCTCTCTCTCTTTCTGCTCCAGGGAGTTCAGATAAAGAATAATGGATCAGCTGACATTCAGCTGTCCCAAAAAAACAAAAAAAGCCCACATGAAATAAACCCGTTCATATGGAGCAGCGTGCAAATACACACAAATGGCCAAAGGTGTGTACACATACACAAGCTCACACTAAAATGTATAGGACATGTGCATCTATATGGCTGAAAGCCTCACAAGCACACACATACCCAAGTATACATACATGTACACAGTGTGTACAGTGTGCCAGTATATGTGCAGTGGATTCACATGTTTTATTTGTGCAAGCACAAATACCCATGCCTTTTTTAATCAGGCAATAAAGCAGGTTAGCCAGCTTGTACACAAAACACTCCCTTTCTCTCTGCCGTGTATGTACTCACGCTCACACACACACACACGCATATATATATAATGCCCTGCAGGCCTAGTGCTGAGGGAGTTGCTAGACTACACCTCAGGGTTCAACAGTCAAACCCAGGCAGTGCTGCGGGCTGAACTTGGAGTGATGATCATAATTTGTGTCAGAGGCTGAATAACAATGGCCAATAATGCAATGACACCAATCATGTCCATGTGCACGCCACACTCACAGATTAGACCCTGCAGATACTCCCTAATAACAGATGAACTAGAAGTGAGAGTCTAATGTTTGGATTAAAACATGCACACACAAACACACACACACAGTCAGACGCAGATGCCCACAGGTTGTAAACAGACACAAAGTCCGCTCCATGTATCTAGATGGACACAAGCTAATTAAACAGGTTGAGTCAATAGACGTGCGCAAACAATCGATGACTTGAATTAGAAGACAACTGCTCTGAGCCTCCACCCACAGAGCAACACGCATTTACCAGAAAAAAACATTATTTTCTCTCTTAAAAGGACGAATAACAAAGTGTAAGAATACTCCACATTACTGTTTTCCAAATTGTATGTTTTGATAAATTCTCTCTGCTTCCCTGAAATGAGTGATGAATCAAATGAGTAATGAATCAAAGCAAACATTTGGCTCATTTTATTTTTGTCTCAGATTATGTTGTGAGTAGAACCGATTTGTAAAACTGTCCTTGGCGGTGTGTCCAAGGAAGCTTTGGCATATAAAGCTAATATAATAAATAGTGGCTGCCATAAAGCTGCACAAGGTACTTTGTTACAGTTACAGTCACCACCACCACTGACACATTTTACACACACACACACACACGTACAGCAAATCCCACCATCAGCAACATGCAGGTGCACGATCATTCCAGCAGGCAGACAACAATGAACACCGCCGCCTCTCTCTCTGTGCCAAAAATCCAGTCGTCTGGCAAAACAGCTGAGTGGGACACATCATCCAGAGTGTATCTGTTGTCCCAAAGCAGAGCCACACAATATGGCTGACACATACAACGACAATGGCATAGTGACAACAGAGTCTAACCCACTCAGAGAAAAATGTGGTGATAAATTCAACAAAGGTGAACTTCCTGTTTAACACTTGAATGTGATGATACTTACATCACTTTGACAAATCTGTTCTGAACCAGACGCTTGACCAAATTTTGTAGTCAACAGGAAACAGAAAGAGCTTCAAACGATCTGAAACTGCAACTGCAATGTCCACCAAAAACGGGGTCAAAGGACACCAAAATTTGAGGCAACATAAGCGTAGATTAATCATTCAAAATATACACATAAATAAACAGAAAATATACAAGCCATTGCGACTGCTGCTGAAATCTGATGTTTTCTTTTTTTTCTGACTGGCAGACATAGCAGAGAGTATGAGTCTATTTTTTTAATATACCTGACTCATTCAGTAGAGACACTCTATTGCTATTGCTGAGGTCTAAAACAGCAGATCATCAAATGGCCTCATATGTGTCCAATCAGAAAGCTCTGAAGGTTGATGGAGGAGAAAAACACTTTACTTGAGGAGCCCCAAAAATATTTTCTTTCCAATAAAAGGCCGTTGTTGGTATGGAAACAAAAGCAATTACAGAAGCGTGCGACATTGAAAAGAAAAAAAAACCAACAACATCCATTTTCAAGGAAGTAAGCACTTAATTCCAAGAAGTGTACAGAGCAGAGATTGGGCGCATAATGGTGCGTAATAACAGGCCATTTACTTGAACATCTAAGCACGGTTCTTGATGAACCAACGGTGAAAATTATTAATCTTTATGTGAATTAAGATGAATTTGTCAGACAGTGTTGTTTCGCTTATCCTCTTCTCATCCTCACTCTGTATCTGTCTTTGATAATTCTGCTTGTCCCTCACACATAATTTCCTCTTCATTCTTTCTTCCCTCTCTCTCACTTGCTCTGCATATCTTATACTCGATCGATTTTTTTTTTCAAGCCAATTGATCTCCCTCTTACTGCCGTGCCTCAGTTCCTCTTCTGCTCCCTGAGGAAATGTACAACTCTATATAATCATATATATCTGCCACTATGCCAACCTGCCATGAGGTTTACCGGTCACACGGCTGTACTCACTCAGCTTATCATGCACAGTGCAGCAGTCAGAGGCCGGGCGGGCAGTGAGAGAGAGGACAGCTGTCCGTCAGATGCCCCTCCTGGTGGTTACACTGAGCTAACAAAAGAATTTCCGAGTGTATATCTGTGGTTAAGAAATATTTCCTTTTAGGAAATACGCACAGTTCAGCTCAATATACAGTAGATTTGTTCTTTTCAGTGCAGTATTTACACGAAGAAACTATGGCAACAAAGCTGTTTTTCTTCGCTCTTTGTGGAATGCATAGGTTTGTCCAGTTTTAGCACAGGAAATCATGACATTAGATACTCCATACCCACATAGAGCTGAAATTATTATCTGATTCATCAACAACCTGACAGACAGAAAAACAGTCAGCAAAAATATAATACTAGATTAATCGTTTCAGTCAATTACCAAGTGAAAATAGGGAAAAACGTATTCTTAACCCTAGAACACTAACGTATCAGTTAGTGACCATCTCTAACGTTGGGTATATTTTACCTGATATAAGAAATACTTCTCATCAAAATATATTCAACAATACATACATTGTTTTCCCCTATGCAACGTCTGATAAAAAAAAAAAGGTATCATGGGGGACCCTATAAAAACTATAAAGACTACAATCGCGTTGGGTGAAAATCACCCAACGTTAGTGTTAAGGGTTAAGGCATCAGATGGTCAAACAAAGAATCTGAGGATACCATCAGGAGCCATGAGATTTTGTGACAATTTTTCTGATGTTGTGTTCACAATAGATTCATCAACAATGAAAATGATTGATAGCTGCAGCCACAAGGCTGTGCCAGGACTTTGGAGGAAATTAAAATATACTTCAATAATTAAAAGAGAGGGAAGGACAATGTGACAATGTCCACTCTGCAATCAGCTATCTGGGAGAAAGGAAACCTCGGTTATAGTCAGGCTTCCTCTTGCTGTTAATGTTGCCAAGCTACAAAAATAACGCGAGCATTACAAAAGCACGCCCAACTTCCCCACTGACTGCCCCTGACCACATCTCCACTCCTGCTCCAGTGCTGAGGACCAAATATGTTGGGTTGACGTGTTGTGTCCAACATTTACGGCTGCATTTTTCTTTCGGCGAGAATTAACATTCAATTCTGGTAAACGCCCTCCAAAGAGTGCGAAGGTGTGTGGACAGGCAGGCAGAGGAGGGAAAAACCCCTGAAGAAGGAAGGGAGGGATGCCGAGGGAAGGATGGGAGGAGGTGATAAAAAGCAGCAGAGGAAGACGGGTGCCATAGCATTAGGGGGAGGTGTCAAGGAGGCACATGCACAGAGCTCTGACAGTAACATTCAAGTCCTGAGTGATGGCTCTCGACTAACTTTTTCCACATCTTTTCCTCTCGTCTTTCTCTTTCTCTGCGTACATTCTCATTGTTTTTTCCTCTCCTTCTTCTGTCTGTCCCATCCCCTGCTCCTCTGAAGTTAGAGCAAACGTCTCCCCCCACCCACTCTCTCCGTCTCTCTCTTGGGGGAAACTCAGTGCCAGTGTGGAGTTTTATTTGTGTAACATGTTACATCCTCTCTGACAGCCTTCTGTGTGCCCCCCTCCCCCTCCCTCCCAGCCCCCCTACAACCCTTGGCTTTTACTGCAGCCAGACTGTCGTAAAAGCAGCCGCTTTTTGTGATGAAGGAGAGACAGAAATGGGGAGGAGGGCCGTCTGAGCTGCAATCCAGAGAAAGCTGATTGTAAAAACAACACACGGTCACTTGATGTAGGTTAGCTTCCTGGCTGGCCATTTGTGTGTGTGTGGGCTGACACACATAAACACACACACACACCGCCTATATGAGCGCTCCATATAAACAAGGCAGCTGTAGAGTTGGTTTCTTGAGCTTTAGTATATCCAGGGATAAAGCATTAATCCGGCAGCCATCATGTGCTTGCTCTGTACTTAGCTAGCTATCCATGAAGGTCAAAGGTCAAATGGTAATCCCATTAACAGGTAGTACTTGGTACTCCAACTCACCTGAGGACGTGCTAGTGTGTTTGGGGTCAAGTAACACTTAGCAACAGTGGAGGAGCATGATAGGTACCAAGAACTACCACCTACACAGTGCTAAATTAGAACCAGTGGAGACCAATAAAGGTCGACTGATCAAACCCAGATCAAGCTTAAAATGAGATAACTTGTATCTATGGAAAAAAAAAAACATCAAAGAGAGTTAACGCCAACAGAATTCGTTCTGAAAGAGAATACTAACGAGAGAGAAGGAGAGAAGAGGGAGAACAAAAGGGAGCGGCATGAAAGAGTGAGGCAAAATAGGTAATAAGGGGAAAAGATCAGTGAGACGCTGCATCTCGATGAGAGTAAATACACAGATGAAGGAGAGCGATGTGAAGCGAAAAGGAGCACGGGCATAGTAAGGCGCTTACTTGCTGGAATAAAAAAAAAGTGCTTTTTGGGATCCAAGGTCACAAACAAATGAATAAAGTGAATCACAGGAACAGACAGAGCAGTGACCCAATGTCGCTCCTTTATTCAGACATTTCTTGGATGTGTGTGTTGTAATGTAACAAATGAAGTGCAAATGAGTCTGGTGAGCAGACCCACACCTGCACACTGACACAGACCCACACCTGCACACACACCTGCAAACACCAGAACTACAGCAGAACCGTGCCAACAGAGCGTGAGCTGCAGCTATGGGGAACAATGACCCCCAGTGGCTGCAATGATGTTTCAGGGGAGATTGTGGCAGAGAATTGTATGTGTTTATATTTGTGTGTGTGTGTGTGTGTTTGTTGAAGAGAGCTGAGGAGGGACTCATTAGAAGTGTTTGGCCAGTCAGCCTCTCACAGCTCGAAAATGGTAAACAAACCCACTTGAGCATCCACTCAACACACACACACATACACACACCCCGACCTGTCTCTGCCTGCATGAGATGGTATTTTTAAAAGAGAACATGCCTTATTAAAACTCACAATCAAGATCTGCTTGCTCTTTGTTAGTCTGCAGTCCCTTTGAACCCCCTTAGTTTGCTACACTCTTCTCTTTAACAGAGGCTTTAACAGAATTACTGGAGCCATAGTGATAAAACATACAGAATACAGAGGTGGGTGAGGAGGGAGCGGGGGGAGCTGACACTAGCGAATGTACAGCTGTTGGAGCGGGGGAATCAAAGGAGACAGGCCAACGGCACGGCAAAGACATAATTAGCGAACATGAACATGCATCATGTGTCACCCATGAATGCCATCTGCTTCAATTTAAAACTTTACAAACAGAGGAAAAACGTTGAGAAGCAGCGAGGCAGTGAGAGACAATGGAGGGAGCGACAGTGACAGACTCTGGATTTTCACTGAGTTCTGGTTGGAAGCTGGAACAAATGTTGTTAACACCGGATCAAAATATACACATATACGAGTATCGTCACACATCATATATATGTTTGCTGTCTAGCACCAAGAAACCGTGGTACATAAAACATGCAAAGGTTCCTGAATATTTGAAGTAATCGTTTGACTATAGTACATTTCTGAGGTCACAATTCTTTAATAACCAAATTTAAGTGATCATTTTCGAAAATGTTAGCTTATGTTTTATAGTTAAGGCAAAAAAAAATCTAATATCTGCCAATGTACCTATATCATATGTATGATATACCTATCATATCTATAAAACTCTTATAGTACCATATTAGCCTCAAAATTCAATGTGTTGGGCTCAGATTTGCAGTAAATGATTTTTTCACTCTAGTTTCAAACGTCCAAACTACCATAACCTGCTACAACAGGAATATCACAGGAGCCTACATACGGTCCATGAATCACACAGAAAATCTTAATCAAGCTTAATATGAAAAATAACTCTCCCCTCTGCTGTGGCTTACAATATCATAGTGCCATGCCTTTTCTCAATGAAGGAGACCTGATGTGTTATTTTAATCAACTCGGCCTGCCGGCATTAATTATTTACCAGGTTGGTGAATTGGGACGCCCCGCGGGTAGAGAGAGGGAGGGACGGGGGGTCCCTCTGATTAAGGACTTTAGGGAGAAAAAAACAAAAGGGAAAAGAGAAGAATAAGTGAAGAGGAAGAAAGAGGAAATGTAGAAAGAGATTAGAGCTACACCTCTTGCCCCAGTTCTTGTTTGCTTTGTGCGTGTGTATATTAGTAGCAATATATGCGGGTACCCAAGAGGTGAAATTAAGGGGAAACAGAGGAGTTGCAGAGTAACCACAGTGAGCACTGTCTGTATGCAAACATGTGTGTGGATGTGCATGGCCAGTGTGACGCCTCAGGGTGCTTATCAGAGACAGCATGAGGAGTGTGTGTGTGTGTGTGTGTATATCAAAGCTCAAATCCAATCGTAATGCTGCTTGATCTAATTCTTGATGGTCAGGCAGGGAGTCCCGCCTCCCATGGAGAAGAAAACCATGGGGTGGGTGAAACGTGATTGGCGGGGATGTAGCATGCACACACACACACACACACACACACACACACACACACACACACACACACTCTACTGTGCATGGAGTGCTCCTAAAGGGCTGTGGAGAGATGAGGCCCGGGCCGGACTCTGCATGACAACGTCCTCGGGCACAGTGTGTGGAAAAACTGTTCTAAAGCGTGCGATACTGCATGTGTGTGCGCTTGAGAGGTGTGTATTTCTGTGCCCAAAACACAAGCGCCTCATGAGTGTGTGCGCCTAAGCAGATTTGAGAAGCGATTCTCACAGCAGAGGCAGAAGGGGGAACAGAGCGCCCCTGCTGACACTCTCAGTGGGCTGACACAGAAATCTTGTTTGGGGGCATTAAATCTTAATACAAATGAACACTGGGGAAGAGATGAAGAAAAAGAGAAAATGAGAGGAAGAGGGGGGTGGGGGGTGGGGGGAATGCTGCATAAAAGGTGGAGGCAATGTGATAAAAAGGGGGGGTTCCGCCAGATGAAAAAGATGCACAAAAGAAGAGGAGGGAGGAAAAACTGAGAGCACACAGAGGGGAACTCCTCAGGGGCAGGAAGGAAGGATGTTGCGAGGGAAAAGAAAACTCTTTCCCCTCCAATCCACAGGAGGATAGCCCAAGATGCCAGAAAAGCATAGCATGGCACTAAATCAAACCAGTTAAATCATCATGTGTTAATGACTCCGTTAACCCGCTTCTCCCCCTCTTTCCCTCCTCCTTTCCCCTTCACTAAAAGCCTGTACAGAGGCTCTGTCATCCCTAATTCATCCTCTCAGACAGAGGATAGTGGGAGAAGGTAAAGGAGAGCAGAAGATGAAGGGCTGTGAACTCTCTCCTAAGACTTATTTATACGTGGTTTCTGCCTATGATATCTTAGTTTGTCTACAATCTGAGTGTTGTTCCTCTGTGTCATTATGGTGCATCAATGTGTAGCCACGCTGGACTGACATGTGACAGTCCTGGTGAAGCAGAGCCACCATTAAGTGTTTTCAGGTTTACTGGCATATACAGATGAGTAACAAATTAAAGAAAAAACCAGCATAAAGTGTTTTAGTATGATGTTTGGCCAACCACAAAAAGCTACAGCACTTCTAGGCGGTGATTCTCCAAGTCTCTAAACTCTGCTGGAGGCATGAGCACCAGTCTTCACTCTTTTGGTCATTTGACGATGGTGGTGGAGAGCGCCGTCTACAGTATAGATTTCCAAAGCCTAGCCATGACTCAGAACAAAGGAATAAAAGTAAACACTAGCTTGCATTGATAGGTTGGAGAGAAGAAAGAGAAGAAAACATCTTTGCCTTGGTGTCCTTGAGTGATTCAACAAAAGGAAACACAGGAATGCACTGAGCAGATCCTGCTGATGAGAAACAGAGAAAACCGTTCATGTTCACCTTAGTGAGGCTTGGAGAAGTTGTTTGGACAAAGAATTTTGGTACACACAATATTGCCATAGCACATCTCTAAATGATTTACAATAGTGATTTAGCTAAGCTAATGTACATTTGGCCTGTACTGAACCCCTCCTCCCCTGTTGTTTAGTGGGGCTTCCAACACCAAAATGAACATGTAAACAGAGAACATTCACAATGGAAAGAAAACGCAGTTGACTAAAACCTTTCTAAACACTCAGATACAGCAACAATACCCAACAGATGCTAATTACATGCAAAAGAGCATGTCTCAACTCTCTGTTAGCACCTTGTCACCATCCGTTGTTGATCAATCAAAGCTACAGAGATTATGTTTATTCCACTGGCCTTGCCTTTTGCAAACAAGCAAAAATGTGCAATTAGTTTTCAATGATCTTGAACAGTTGACATAATAAATTCAACAAACATCTCCAGTGGCACTGGTTTGTCCTCTGAATGTGTTCAAGATGTTCACAGTGTAATAATTTAATGATCCTTTTCAAGAAATGGTTCCAGTCAGTTTGAGTGGTTCTATATGCAAATGGAAGATAGGATCGCTCTGTCCCCTTACCCTGTTTTTCTTCTCCCTCCCCGCCTCTCCCTCCCACCCCCTCTTTTACTCTGCCTCTCTCGGCTGAGTGATAAACACTGTCTGTTGGCCATAAATCCAGGGGGAGTCCTGACAGGCGTCCCAATAAAGCGCTCTATTTTCTCCCTGTTTGGCGGGTTTGTCACGGGCCCAGAGGAAGTGAGATAACATTAGGAGGAGGAGGAGGCGGGAGGAGGAGACGCAATTTCATCAACGCTGCACACGCCAGCAAACACGGAGCACACCGACGCACTCGTACACAAACAGTGAGAATGTCCACATGGACGGACATAATGCACTCAGCAACTCACACGGACACATTCGAAATGAGTGATTCATGTGCTGAGTGGCCAAAATGCTCAAACCACAAGACGGTTGGAGAAAATATCAGCTTCTAAGCTGTAAAAAACCTAATTATTTTTTTCAGTCTCTTTGTCCTTCACTGGAAAATACATAGATAAACAAAGCCAGGGCAACATTCACAGAAAAACAAACCCCAACTAACATGCAAAGAAAACACCAATTCCTCCCATTCTGTTTGAAGAAAAAATAAGCAACCTTCCTCATTCATTTTAATAAGATACAAAGCTCTGGAAAATACAAGGGTGCATATCATGTAGAATATCTTATAACATGCTTATTTGTTGCCCCTCTTGCTTACCAGGATGTGAGGGACTACTGACTTGCACTTCACCAAACATAAGGCTAGTGTTTATTCTTAGTTGTTACTGAAGGAACGACATCCTCAAGAAAGATGGAGATAGAGAAAGAGGCCGGGGCTAAATGAGATGCAGAGTCGAAGGAGAGGCTGGAAGACAAGAGCAAGCAAAAAAAGCTTTGTCTCTTCAGGCTGAGTCTTTCTGCTCTTAAGAGGAGTCCCACCTGGTAGCAATTTAGGTTCTGCCCGCTAAAGCAGGCCCTGGGAAGGAAAGATAATGTCTGTTGGGTTAGTGGTTTCATTTTTCAATCAAATAAATCACGACCTTACAGAAAATAATTTTTGTCTTTTAATGGCCTCCCCAGCGTTTGAAGTTCCCCAAGGGACAGCTAGCTTTGAAGTCTGCAAAGTGAGGAGCGAACTTCCCTGTGTGTGTGTGTGTGTGAGAGCGAGCATTCATTCCATTGCCTCCTCAAAGTCCTGAAACACAACACCTGAGGTACTCCTGAAAAAAGTAAAAGCCCTGTTGAAGCCTTTGCATACAGCCATGCCAGCAGATGAAACATCTACCCAAGAAGGGTAGATGTTTCATCTGCAGGGTGTCAGGGTTGCAAGACAATGGAGACAAAAATCAACACTGTGACTGTTTAATAAAGAGAGTACGTTTCATGCTTCTGATTAAAGGAATTATTTAACATTTCAAGCAAAAAAAAGTCCTTATTCGCTCCCTTGCTGATAGTTAGGTGAGAAGATCAATACCACACTCATGTCTGTGCGGTAAATATGAAGGTACAGCCAGTAGCTGGTTAAAGATACTAATTACTGAAGATATAATGTAGTAATTAGTGAGCTTAGAGGTGCATGTAGGACCTTTGGTTTGCTAAGATTAGCTAACTGGCTGCTTGTGGCAGCTTTAGATGTTTACTGTACACATTTGAGTAGTAAGTAAGTAATATCGATCTTCTCATCTTGAACCAAGAAAGGCAGATAAGTGCCTTTAATAAAATGTCTAACTATTTCTGGAATTTAATAAATTGGACCATGAGGCCCAAAGAACACAAAATGGAGAGTTTGCTTCAACATTCTTCCATTTATAGTAGCGTATGCCCAGACAGATAAAAGGGACAATGTGAACAACATGTCTTCATCTTCTTCTCTTCATCTTCTTCATCCGCTTGGTCCGGGACCGGGTCGCGGAGGCAGCAGTCTGAGCAGAGATGCCCAGACTTCCCTCACCCCAGACACTTCCTCCAGCTCTTCCTGGGGGACCCCGAGGCGTTCCCAGGCCAGCCGAGAGACATAGTCTTCTCCAGCGTGTCCTGGGTCTTCCCCGAGGCCTCCTCCCGGTGGGACATGCCTGGAACACCTCCCTAGGGAGGCGTCCAGGGGGCATCCGAAACAGATGCCCAAGCCACCTCAGCTGACTCCTCTCGATGCGAAGGAGCAGCGGCTCTACTCCGAGCTCCTCCCGAGTGACCGAGCTTCTCACCCTATCTCTAAGGGAGCGCCCAGCCACCCTGCGGAGGAAACTCATTTCGGCCGCTTGTATCCGCGATCTTGTCCTTTCGGTCATTACCCAAAGTTCATGACCATAGGTGAGGGTGGGAACGTAGATTGACCGGTAAATCGAGAGCTTCGCCTTTTCGACTCAGCTCCTTCTTCACCACGACGGTCCGGTACACCGACCGCATAACTGCGGACGCTGCACCAATCCGCCTGTCAATCTCACGCTCGATCTTTCCCTCACTCGTGAACAAGACCCCGAGATACTTGAACTCCTCCACTTGAGGCAGGACCTCTCCACCCACCTGGAGAGGGCACGCCACCCTTTTCCGGTCGAGAACCATGGCCTCGGATTTGGAGGTGCTGATTCTCATCCCAGCCGCTTCACACTCGGCTGCAAACCGCTCCAGTACATGCTGAAGGTCCTGGCCTGATGAAGCCATCAGGACAACATCATCCGCAAAAAGCAGAGATGAAATCCTGTGGTTCCCAAACCGGACTCCCTCCGGCCCCTGGCTACGCCTAGAAATCCTGTCCATAAAGATTATGAACAGGACCGGTGACAAAGGGCAACCCTGCCGGAGTCCAACATGCACTGGGAACAGGTCTGACTTACTGCCGGCAATGCGAATGACCAAGCTCCTGCTCCGGTCGTCGTACAGAGAGACCGAACAGCCCTTAGCAAAGGCTCCCGGACCCCATACTCGCGGAGCACCCCCACAGAATACCACGAGGGACACGGTCGAATGCCTTCTCCAGATCCACAAAGCACATGTGGACTGGTTGGGCAAACTCCCATAAACCCTCAAGCACCCTGTGGAGGGTATAGAGCTGGTCCAGTGTTCCACGACCAGGACGAAAACCGCATTGTTCCTCCTGAATCCGAGGTTCGACTATCGGCCGAATTCTCCTCTCCAGTACCCTGGCGTAGACCTTCCCGGGGAGGCTGAGAAGTGTGATCCCTCCTGTAGTTGGAACACACTCTCCGACCCTTTGTCCCCCTTTTTAAAAAAGAGGGACCACCACCCCAGTTTGCCACACCAGAGGCACTGTCCCCAACCTCCATGCAATGTTGCAAAGGCGTGTCAGCCAAGACAGCCCCACAACATCCAGAGATTTGAGGTACTCAGGGCGGATCTCATCCACCCCCGGCGCCTTGCCACTCGAGGAGCTTACGAACTACCTCAGTGACTTCGGCTTGGGTGATGGACGAGTCCACCTCAGAGACCCCAGCCTCCGCTTCCTCATTGGAAGGCAAGTCGGTGGGATTGAGGAGATCCTCGAAGTATTTCTTCCACCGTCCGACAATGTCCCCAGTCGAGGTCAACAGCTCCCCACCTGCACTGTAAACAGTGTTGGCAGAGAGTACTGCTTCCCCCTTCTGAGGCGCCGGACGGTTTGCCAGAATCTCTTCGAGGCCGACCGATAGTCCTCCTCCATGGCCTCACCGAACTCCTCCCAGACCCGAGTTTTTGCCTCCAGGACCGTCCGGGCTGCGGCTTGCTTGGCCTGCCGGTACCTGTCAACTGCGTCCAGGAGTCCCACAGGCCAACATGGTCCGATAGGACTCCTTCTTCAGCCTGACGGCATCCCTTACTTCCGGTGTCCACCACCGGGTTCGGGGTTGCCGCCACGACAGGCACCAGAGACCTTGCGTCCACAACTTCGAACTGCCGCGTCGACAATGGAGGCAGAGAACATGGTCCACTCGGACTCAATGTCTCCAGCCTCCCTCGGAATCTGTGAGAAGCTCTTCCGGAGGTGGGAGTTGAAGACCTCCCTGACAGAGGGCTCGGCCAGACGTTCCCAACAGACCCTCACAATACGTTTGGGTCTGCCAGGTCTGTCCAACTTCCTCCTCTGCCAGCGGATCCAACTCACCACCAGGTGGTGATCGGTTGACAACTCAGCCCCTCTCTTTACCCGAAAGTGTCCAAGACATACGGCCGGAGATCAGATGAAACGACAACAAAGTCGATCATCGACCTCCGACCTAGGGTGTCCTGGTGCCACGTGCACTGATGGACACCCTTATGCTCGAACATGGTGTTCGTTATGGACAAACTGTGACTAGCACAGAAGTCCAATAACAGAACACCGCTTCGGGTTCAGATCGGGGAGGCCGTTCCTCCCGATCACGCCCCTCCAGGTATCACTGTTGTTGCCCACGTGAGCGTTGAAGTCCCCCAGTAGAACAATGGAGTCCCCAGTCGGAGCACTATCAAGTACCCCTCCCAGGGACTCCAAGAAGGCCGGGTACTCTGTACTGCTGTTCGGCCCGTAGGCACAAACAACAGCAAGAGACCTATCCCCAACCCGAAGGCGCAGGGAAGCGACCCTCTCGTTCACCGGAGTGAACTCCAACACATGGCGGCTGAGCTGGGGAGCTATAAGCAAGCCCACACCAGCTCGCCGCCGCTCACCCTGGGCAACTCCAGAGTAGTGGAGGGTCCAGCCCCTCTCAAGGAGCTGGGTTCCAGAGCCCAAGCTATGCGTGGAGGTGAGCCCGACTATCTCTAGCCGGTACCTCTCAACCTCCCGCACGAGCTCAGGCTCCTTCCCCCCCAGCGAGGTGACATTCCATGTCCCTATTGCCAGAGTTTTGGTCCAGGGATTGGGTCGTCCGAGGCCCCCCGTGCCACGACTGCTACCCAAACCACATTGCACCGGCCCCTCATGGACCTTCCTGCGGGTGGTGAGCCTACTGGAAGGCGGGCCCACGTCGCCATTTCGGGCTGAGCCCGGCCGGGTCCCGTGGGCAAAGACCCGGCCACCAGGCGCTCGCCTGCGAGCCCCAAACCCCAGGCCTGGCTCCAGGGTGGGGCCCCGGTAACGCCAATCCGGGCGACGTAACGGTCCTTGATGTTCTTCTGTTCATGATGGGCTTGTGAACCGCTCTTAGTCTGGCCCGTCACCTAGGACCTGTTTGCCATGGGAGACCCTACCAGGGGCGTAATGCCCCCGACAACATAGCTCCTAGGATCATTCGGGCACACAAACCCCTCCACCACAGTAAGGTGGCGGTTCAAGGAGGGGTGTGAACAACATGTCCTTTCAGATAAATCAGAATCAGAGTCAATATATTTGGTGTTCCGGTTACTCTCATACAGAAAACACAATAGAAATAAAAATACTTTAAATAGAATATATACAATAAATATAATTAAGATAACTATAAATATAAATGCTGCTTATTGCACGGGTGAGTGTAGATCAAGGGTATTGCGCAACCAGAATATTGCACAAAAGTTATTATCAGATTTATGTCATGTTTGGTGCAGTTTATAAGAGCGGTGTGTCAGCAGGAGGAGTTGTAAAGTCTGATGGCCACAGGCAGGAATGACTTCCTGTGGCGTTCTGTGGTGCATCTTGGAGGAATGAGTCTGTTACTGAACAAGGTCCTGTGCCTGACAAGCACATCATGGAGCGGGTGGGAGACACTGTCCAAAATGCCATGTAGCTTGGACAGCGTCCTCCTCTCTGACACCACTGTCAGAGAGTCCAGCTCCCCACAATGCTGAAAATGGCAGGACTCTGTGTTGTAGTTGAAGCCTTCTAAAGACATCTAAATTTGGAGGAGAGAAGCTTGTTGAGAGGTTAGTGGTTTTTCAGAAAACTGGCCCTGCTATCTGAAGTACCTGCTGACGTTATTTGTGCAATCACCCCAATTACTGCCATACAACTTATCCTTCATGTCCAACATTGATGAGCCCACTAAAGAATGGTAATGATGGAAAAAAATGGTGCTTAATTATGTCTACGGCTCATGGCCTCCGAGGGGGTCACAAAGAAAAGTTTATGGAAGGAAATCTGGTACAAAAGGAGAGATCTCAATTAGTGTCCAATGACATTCTTCCTGGTTTGAGACCAGTTTAGATCGAGTCTATTCAGCTGCAGTGCACCAAGTGTGAGTGGGATAGTTTTGAATTCAGAGCCACATACACAGTAAGAATTGGACAGATGCATGCACACGCACCACGTGGGAAAACTACGTCATCTTCTGGGCATACAGTACAAGCAGCCACACTAAACGTGTCGACAGACAGACGACTACCTTCATGATAAAGACTTAAAATATTCCCCTCAAAACGCTTCCACTACTTTCCATGTGTATCTTCAGTCCAAGTGGGCTGGTTTTGACATAAAGGCTATTTTTCAAAGGCCTGAAAGACGCCGGCTTTGACAGCACATCTGCCAGGACTGAGAGCCTTCTTTTTTTCAGGTTGGGGGAGGGGGTCAGAGAGGCCATATAGTTGTCTTCCCAGCAGAAAACCACCTAATGCTCTTCAGAAACACACTCACTGTCTTTGCACAGATCCTGGTTGTGGTATAATTGTGTATATGCACAGAGAAAAATACTCCACATCTGCAGCCAAACCCACAGGGACAAAGACAGACAAACTCACACACAGAAAATTAAAAAAAGGTGTGGACCTTTCCCGGACTTGATCAAATGCTAAAACACACTCACTTGCCTTACACACACCCATGAGAAAGTTTGTGTAATATTTAAAAAGGAACATAATTCCCGAAGTCAAACCAGCGCACGCACACTGTGTACACAGCTCAACTATCAGCCCTAGTTGAACCTCAAAGCCTGGCCGGAGAGATGTGTGGGTGGATGGACGGATGTTTGCTCACTGCTTATTCGGTGTCTAATGTCTTTTGGATGAGGGGAATGGAGACAGAGAGATAGCAGGGTCAAAATAATGAAAAAGGATGAAAGGCTTGCAGTGGCGAATGAAAGAGAAAAGACGCTGATTCCTCAGAGAGAAGGTGCAGGACATAAAGAAACGGTGGGGAGGGAAAACATATCCCGTGGAAGTTTACAATGTCGAAAGGGAATCGGCCTGATAGATGTGTTAAGGGGAGGGAGAAGGAGAGAGATAAAACATGAGTAAATTGAGAGCGAAAGAGCGAGGCGGTGAGAACGAGTGGCCAAGTGCTTACAGGAAATAGTTCTGTTTGATGAGCAAATATTGAATCAGCAAAATCTCTGGCACCACCTGATCTCTCCTTCCCTCTGTTTCTTCCCGTCTCTGTTAGCAGTAAACAGAGACATTCTACCTACATTCAGAGCATAAACACAAGTTTATGGAGCAAATCAGCTGACATAACTGAAGCCGCATCTGCACAGTTCCATGCAAGCGGATATTTCTGGGAAACATAAATGCACAAGTTCAGTGTTGAGGGGGATTTGTTGAATGAAGAAAGCTAACAGAGAGATAGTCCCTCTCTGCCACCGCCTCCCCACCTGCATCTTGCTGTAGGTATTTAAGGTGGTCATTTGTGGAAAGTGAGTCTGCACCCGATTCTTTGGTGAAGTGTATGTCTCGGCCTGCTGTGATTTAAGATGCCTGCAGGGGCCCTTCACTTCCCTCATTCACTCTCCCCCTTCTCTTGATCTTTCTCTCCCTCTTCCTAACCCCCACTTCAGGCCTGTCTCTTTGTTTCAAAAGAATGAGCGATTAGAGGGGTCTGCGGGTCAAAGAGGAAGGTCTTAGATTTGACCCCGGTATGTAGTGTCGCCCTATCAGTCACCGCTCCCTTCTACCTTCTAGCTTTAAGATGTCCTGTTTTACTCCTGGTGTTTCACCACAGAGTCAGAGAGTGTGTAGGCGTACAGTATGTGAGTATGAGTCACAGTGTGTATGCTTGTTTTAAGATAGCTTATTACAATTTGGGACTTTTTTTTTAGCCTTTCTATCTATTATGAGGTATTTAGATAATCAGGCAGTTTGGTAAGATTGCCGGCAGACAGGTTGAGTAATAGTATGATGGCCAAAACTACAAAACAAAAACCCAGAGTGCATTAAACTGGAACATGCATCAGAACTGTGTACGTGACAGTGTAGTTCATCTGATGTGTCATCTAACCATGTCTGAAGGCAAAAATGTTATTTTTGTGTTCTGAATGTCATATTCAGTGGCAGGGTCAAATGCATGTCATCGTATAGAGAAAGATGAGACATGATCAGTGCTTAAATTTAGGAATATTGGAACACACTTGCTCTGGCAGTTTCTGAATGTTTTGGAGTTGTTGGATGCACTGGAAAGTGAGCTTTACTTCCCTGACAATGTTCAACCCTCCAACAAGTGCTTAACTTGAAGCATACTGACCCCTCAAAGCACACCATCCCTTACAAAAGAGCTGTGGCTGGTTTGGCCTCTCCTGACCATCTAAGGAACATTTCCGATGGCAGAAATACATCCCAGAAAGGACCATGGTCTGCCTGTTTTAGGTTTTCCTCCAGTGCACAATGTACACAAAACAGGCAGCTGATCAAAAGACTCGCCTGTTGTTGTGTAATTGTGTGGTGCTGGTGCATTGTCAAAATGTGTATTGCATAAGCTTTAAAAACAAAGACAGACATGATCTGTAAAACCACTTGCTATTTGTGGGATCTGCCACAATTCAAATTTGGACAATCTTGTGTAGTGTGTTCCAGCCGAGGCGTGCATGTGCAAGCGCAACTCTGTCTGAGTGAGGAAACGGAGGAAATGTTTTGTACAGTCAGTAAAAGTATGGTCTTTGTGAGTGTCTGTCTGCTGTGGCCTAAATTCAGAGATTTTATTTTAGCAGCAGCTGATCAGTCAATGTCAATGAGTGCGGAATTCCTCAGTAACTCCACCGGATCCAACTAGTTTCACAACCATGAACAGACTGTGTAACAACAATGAAATTCCTACACACTAATCCATCCAACAACACTGAGTTAAAGGCAGAGATTAATTAATGACATGGTCCGTGATGGAGAGGCTTCCATTCACTTTTTGTTAAATAGTTCAGAATTTTTAGGTTATGACAGTGTTTTGTAGTAAAAGAATACAAGGGCAAAAATGGCCACTGTGACGGCCACGTTCCTGGCACACGGTGTTGTGGCTGCTGTGAGTGTGTGAACATCTGTTTGTTGCATGACACAAACCAAATTAGGGGACTAATCAAGGCATAATGTGCACCAGTTGTTGAGAAGGCCATTTGAAATGGAGGGCAAAGCCGTGTCACTAATCACGTCCTCTCTGTCCACTTAGCGTGAGCAAATGGAGGGAGGCCGGGACACGATGATAAAAGAAGTATATTAACGTGTGTGTGTGTGTGTGTGTGTGTCTGACAGAAAAAGTGAAGAAGAATGAGAGAGGTTGAGAAAGCCAGTGCAGCTCTCAGGTGCCTCTTGAGAGCTGATCACATGCTAACTGCTGAACAGCTGTTTGTTCCCAATGAAAAGAAAGACGAAAGAGGCCGCAGAGCAAAAAGACAGATCAGAGAGATGAGGCTGATGAAAAAGGAGAGCAAAATCCTGAAAACTAGACGACAGTGAGGGAGAAAATCCACTGAATGTTTTAAAGAAATTAAAGAAATTTAATTAGGCACAATGCTGTGTCTGCACATACTGTATAAATCATAAATAAAATGGAATAATGATTACTCCAAATCAGCTGTTATGTCAAATTCCTTAAGCTTATGAAATACATCACTTAGAGGGCATCGCCATGGAGTACAACTGCTGACTAATTAATGGGGAAGCTTTTACACAGAAGGCAAGTAGCACCCATGTACAAATCTCAATATAACATCATAAGACATTTATTCTCATTGTGACAAGTTCTAATTCCACTGGACCAGAATCACCTGTGGACCTCATTTGATTTAAGAGTTTACAGCCGACATCTGTGCTTCATTCAGCGCATTCACACAGGATACAGTATTCAGATGGGATTTATTTTTGTAAGGGAGGTTCGTTGATTTTAATATTGCATGCCCTGATTAGTGATTTTAATCCCGTCTGGAGCGCATATGTCAGTGTTTCTTTTCCCTCTACACCACGTAATAATTACAATCCCAAATATCTACTGTTTATTGGCATGCTCATTGGTCCTTTCCGGACAGGCAGCCTTGTAGTTTATAGTGCATTTTAGTTTCCGTGCATTAGGAAAAGCATTTCCTAAAACTGAATTTATCAGCCAGGCACACTGTTTAGGTTCCAGATGGGGCTTCAGTTTAATTTTTCACTCTTACTCTTTCTGTATTTACACTCAAAATGCTATCAGTACTCCACTGCAGCCTTGACAAGTCTCACTCAAAAAGTGCAAGAGAATTAGCAATATGCTCATTAATGCAATTATCACATGACCCTGTCAAAATTGGAAGTTACGTGTAGTGGAATCATTAATATCAAAAAATCACCTCTGTGATTTATTATAATAATTACAAACCACAGGAAGCCTTCTTGTCCTTTTTTTTAAAAAAAAAAAAGCCTATTACCACAAATGGTATTTGCTGACAGTGGTAATAAAATTATTAAGGACATTTTATTTGCTTTGAGAGGATTTTCTGTATTCCTGTCTCATAAAAGACTCTCGACAAACATCTCAGCACTGTAAAAGTGTTCGAGTGTCAGGTATTCATCCGGATAAAAGCACAAGGTGAAGTGAAAAGACACATAAAGAGAGAGTCATCCCTCACAAAGAACATAACAGAGGCAGTGAATCTCCAGACCGACTCAGGTGGTGGAAACAGCATAAAAAAGTCCATAAATCTCTGGATTGCTAAAAATGATCTAAATGCAGCAGAATGAATTGTGCACTAGTTAGCCTATGGTACACCTAAAATGAGCTAATGCTGTCACCAGTGCATAATCTCTCCACCCTGAGGAGGTTATGCGCCAATGCTAGCAGACAGGCTTGAGGTTAAGTGTGGCCAGGGGCCCCTTAGAGAGGTGCCAAGAGAGAGCTGGTGGCCCCATAAGCTCTGGCCGAACAGAGCTCTCTTAGCCCCTTCGCACAACACAGCTAGCCATTGTGCTAGGCTGAAAAAGCGCATTAGCCGCCGAGAAAAGGGCTTTCCCCCCTGAAACCCCCTTGGACAACAAGCAAAGCTCTGCTTGATAATTCAATCACTCTCCGAGCTGTGCAGGGCAGACCCACACAACCTCTCAGAATCTTTCCTCGGCTCCCTCCTTCCCTTCTTTCCCTCGTCTCCTCCATTAGGTAACTGCCCTATATTTTACAGATGCCGTCATCCCTACCGCTTATCAAAGGACAATAGAGGAGTGATGCCTGTGAGAGAGTCATTGACATTTGAATGTATGCGGCAGTGTGAATTATGGCTGCATGCAATGGGTACTGCAAAAAGGGCATAAGAAGATAGAGATGTGTGTGTGTGTGTGTTTGTGTGTGTGCGTGTGGAGGGGAGGAGGCGAGATAAAAGGAAGGAAAAGGGGGTCAGTGCGAGAGTGGGTTGAAGGAAAGGATAGGGAAGCCGTGGAAAAGGAGAAAAAAGTTCTTATCGCTTTACCCTTGTCTTGACTTCCTTGCGGGGCCTTTGAAGACAGCAGAGAAAAAAAAAAAAAAGATACTTGCGCTGGCACATCAGAGAGAGATTTAGATTATGCCAGTGTTTACCCAACTGAGTGCTGCATGGCTGCTGGCGACAGCCTGCTGGTTTTGAAGTTGTTATGGCCCAACCACAGCTTAAAGCGCTCGCTGCTCGAAACATAACACCCGTGCTACGGAGGAGGGCTTTCTGTCTGTGTTTGTGTGTCAGTTTGTGAGTGTGTGTATGTGCATCTGTACACATGTGTGCATGCGTGTGCCAGTTGGTGTGAATGTTTATGGGAGATAGCATGTGTCCTGGTATCCCTAATAGTGTGTGTGATGCATTCTGCCCTCCTGCCATTCTGTGCGCACAAATATGTGTGTGTGCGCATTCGTGCATGTGTGTGTGTAGTACTCCGAAAATGGAGCCATCCATCGGATTATGGGTAGACAGCTCTTTGAAAAGAAGGGCCTGTATTTGCATAAGCGGCCGTGGAAGGGGAAAAAAAACCTATAGAAAGAAAGACAGAATGAGAGAGCAAGAGATAGAGAAAGAAAGAGAGAGATGAAAAGAACAAGGAAGAGAAGAGGGGAAGAGGGGCGGGCAGGGAGTGGACATCACTTGCCAAGCCACTCGGGGATAAATCCTGTGGCTAGGATCAAGTATTCTGGGCAGGGATTTGGCCCCAGGTCCCCTCAAAGCAAATGGAAAATAACAGGCTGCAAGTAAATAGGTGGCAGGGTAATGATAGCTCTGTCAAGTCCTAAGGTGGAGAGAGGGAGGGTGGGAAGAAAGGAGGATATTAGAGAACGAGAGACAGAAGGATGGGGGAATGAGGAGTGCATGGTGGAGGGATGATCAGGTGTGACGAAAGAAAGATGAGCGTGGAAAGGAGATGAGCGGACAGGGAAGGATGGATCAGGCGAGAAAAGAGGACAAACCCAACGGAGAGAGCAGCTGTGGAGTTTGAGGGGAGGGGATGGAGGTGGAGAAATAAGAGGGAGAGAACAAGAGATGTGCACAAGCCAAAAAAAGAAGGGAGCGAGGAAGATATGAGGGATGGCCAGAGGGCCAAAGGAGAGGGTGATGGGTTTTCTTGTGGGAGCCCTCTTTGGCTAAGCCTGCTGGTGTTTTGGCACATGACACTGGCACAGGACACGGATCCTGCCAAAGCCAGTGTGCGTTTTGTGTGTGTTTGTGTGTGTGCCTGGGGCTCCCACTTCTGTCACATCTGGACAGAGGGACAGAGGGAGAAAGTCTTTTCAGCAGACTTTCTCCATAGCTCACTCTGCACTTTTTTCCTCATTTTTCCTTGGGTGCTCATACCTTTCACTAAACACCCTTTTTCGTCTCCAAGATGGAGTGTGTTCAGCTCAGTCTCCCTAGGAATCATGCTCGCACGGGTTGATTCCACACCTCACAATTCACATCTGATGCCAAAGTGTGGCATTTATGCAGCAAGAAAGTGAGGGTGTAGAGATGGGAGTGTAGCAAGTCAGACTTTAATGCTGCAGACGCGAGTTTGCATCCCATGCAGACCTTTCATTAAAGGTCATTTTTATATTGACCATAACCACAATCTTTCCCTGACCACATGGCATTGAACATATTCTGGAGTTTTGAAGAATTGTCCAATGTTAACATTTTTGTTGGGCAATGTTATTGCCACTTACAGCAGTACACTTTGAAAATACAAACTCTGTCACTGCCTTTTTATAGATATGGAATAAATGCTTTTATTTGTTTAAATGTAGTTCTAACTAACTTCACTGCAAGAGTTTTTTTCAATCAAGAAACGTGAAGTATAGCATTTTAGACATGTTCTATTCAACACTTCAGTTTTTTTACACTTGCAACACCTGAAAATCAATATGTTTGAAATCTTGAATACAAAGAAAGAAAACACTTGAGCGACTTGTGATGTGACAAGGACCTCAAAGTAGCATCAATTTTTGTTTTGAAGATTAAAAAATAGGGCCATCCTTGTGCTCATTTTTCAGCCTCCAAGTGCACGGAAGTTAATTAACAAGGTCGTTAAGCTGGGGTGAATGAGTGCAATGCTGCCATGCTAGATGTGTTTTACACGCCATGTTAATAATAAGCCTGCATCCGCACCATCAGAGTATCGGCACTCCTCAAATGACTTTCCAATAATGACAACCAGCTCCCCCGAGATACTGCTTCTGTCTGTGAGCATGAGACTATGTGTATGTGAGTGTGTGTGAGTGTGCCTTTCTGGAGTGGCCAAATGGCTGCTACCTGACAGCCTGATAAAAAAAGTGCTCTGGTCAATAGCTCGCGTGTTTGTGTCGTATCCACACACACTTTGGATCGCTGCCAAGGGGGGTGCACTGCAAGTGTTTCTCACCGTCATTATCCTTAGCCTGACCACACAAGCCGTGTGTATGTGAAAGTGTGTGTGTGTGTGTGTGTTCTTTTTTTGCCACCCATAGAGTGTACTGACATGCCCCCTTGATTCCTGCAGACCACCAGGGCAGAGAGGAACCACCTGTCCATCCAGAAACCAGCACACAAACACACACACACAAACACAAACTTTGCCCAACATTACCATATCCATATTTACCCATGGTCAGTGCATTCCACCATGGGCTGTTTAATGGGATAGGTGAAACACACACACACAAGCTTCCTTGAGGTCTGAAAATATCCTTTCATATTCCTCCTACTGGCCCAAAAGTACATTCATAAATTCCATAAAAGCCCCTTAATAAGTCAAACGAGATGCTGCTCGTGTGTGCCATTCTAGGAAACACTCTTGTACCAAGCAATTACTGTGGCTGCTGAAACAAGAGCGCTCTGTGGGGAAATGCCAATTAGTCTGCCGTGGCAGCAGGTAGCAAGCTGGCTCCATTCATTACGATCCCTCATAACACTGTGCTAATGTGATAGCTTGGTGTTAGAGCTGGTGACAGACAACGGAAGGCTTTAATGATAATAACGGGATCAATAGTTGAGGTGTTATTGCCAGATAGTTTCATATTCATACGGGCGTGAGGCGCGAGGGATTTAATCGAAAACGCTAATGAAAGTTGTATGCGTCAACGTGCAAGTGTTTGTGGGTGCCTGAGCAAGATCAATCCATGGTGAAAATATTCAATTAACTAATAAAGCTGCAGACAGTAAATGTAATATCGATATCTGCAACTGATCTGCTCTGGTGCGTAACCTAACCTGATGATTTTCAGATAATGTGATGTGAAGACAAAACCCAGGAGGCTAGAACTGGAGAGACGCAGAGAGGGAGAGGGTGTGTTTTAGGCCTCGATTAACCCTTCTGCTCTGCTTGGTCCAAATAATTGGTCTATTGTGGTTTGCTAAAGGAGGCCGAGGCAGAAGAGCTGGACAGCTCTGAGAACGGAGTGTAGGAGGACAAGTGCAACCACGGGAAAAGGGACCAGAAAGAAAAGAAAAAGGGCAAGGCATACTGAACAGGATTTTGATGGCAAATGAGTTCAGCTTCAAAACAAAAGCCATGGCCTGGTTTTGTGACTGTTTACACAACATGAGCCACTTCAGGAACTGCCAATAGAGCCCCTTTACACCAATAGCTAATACAAGCATCATACATGGTTATACAGCACTCACATATAAAATAAATAAAAAGAGCTGTTCAGGGACCGAAGACACATCTCCAATCTGGTGAACAAGGTGAAAAAACATTATATCAGACATGGTGTAAACCCTAATCCAACTGCTACATACAGAGATGCGCATTCCTCTATGAAAACATGAGAGTAAGAATGAAAAAGTCAATATACTACAGCTATATATATCTTTTATGTCCATGTAAAAAATGTGGCCTTTAAAATCTTAATTAAGGAGAGAATAATCATTATCTTTCTAGAGAAAACCAACAGTCTCCAAAAGGACAAACAACATTTTTCACTCTGTGTAAATGCAGAGACAAATGTGCACACATATGCTGCACACACACATACAGGGATGTGCATTCAGCCTGCATTGGAATCATGCTGAAAGTCCAACACTCGGTCTCCTGCCTCCAATCTGACCTTTTGTAAATTCCCTTCGTCCGAACCTCACACAAACCGACCCAAGCACTCGCTCTCCTCACCCTCTCGCTCTCATTTCTTTCTCTCTTTCAGCGCTGCTCACCATTGAATGGGGTTGTTGAGGGCTTAACTGGAGTGTGTGTGTAAGTGTGTAAAAATGTGAGAGAAAGAGGGAGGGGTAAGAAAGAGGTGTTAGAGCAAGAGAGGGGGATAGGAAGGAGGAAAAGAAAATGGTGGAGGTGGTGAGTTAGTGTTAAACAGTATATAAGTATATGGAAAGAGACACGCGTTTCTGTTACTGTGTGTGTATGTGTGCGCGCACGCGTGTATGTGAGAATGTGTGAATTATGCCTGCAGTTATCTGCATGCAAGGAGGAGCAGGAGTGAGAGAAAGTGAGCCAGCATGAAGGGCAACAATTGTACAATTGTTTATGTTTAAGTCTGTCTGTCTGTCTGTCCGTCTGTGTGTGTGTGTGTGTGTGTTGTGTGTGTGTGCACGCACACGCACTCGTCAGGAAGCAGTGGTGTCCCTAACTCTCCAGTGTTTACAGTCAGGAAATGTTTGTCCAGGCAAAAGGGAAGGAACCTTGCCGCCCCACATGGCAAACACTGGGAAAGTGGCCCGACATACATACACACACACGCAACAGAGTGAAAAAGAGGAATCTGACAGGAGCTCCAGTCTTTGTGAGTGAGGTGGGGTATCTGGTATTGGGGAAGTGGGAGTGACTGGGCCGGGCACTAACTGTTCTTCACTTCCCTCCACGCTGACTGCCAGCGCAAACTCCAGCAGATAGAAAGTCAATACACTGACCCCGTCTGAACCTGTGAGAGCATGGCCGCAGTCTGACAGACCTGTCCACACCAATACACAGAAACTGACTGTACGTCTGCACAAACAACTGTACTGCTTTGGTTCATATTTCTGCTCCTGCCAGAGCCGTTTAATTGATTATCTATCTGTTTGTCCATGTTCCTCAATCTGCTGTGGGGGCAGGGATTGTATGAGTAAAACATGTAACTGAATTTTAAAGCACTTTTGGGGTTTCTGAGGGATAGTCAGTTGTGGTAGTGGTATATATTTTTTATTTTATACTCTACTGTTCTGTGGGTTAGCTCTTGTTGGTAGTTACTTTGCAGATTAAATTAAAGAAACTGCACAGGGTGCAAAAAAAATCTTTGTTTTGAGTCCTTTAAGTGTCATTTTGTTCAAATAAATGAGTCTCAAGTGGAACCATTTCAAGAACTGTCCAATGCAAATGAACTGATCTTTAAATAATTTCCATGTCAACATCAGAATCACTGTGTGAAAACCACTAAAACCAAAATCAAATCAAATTTATTTATTTAAAGCCCAAAATCACAAACATCGTTTGCCTCGGAGGGCTTTACAATCTGCACAGTTGTGACACCCTCTGTCCTTAGACCCTCGAACCGAGTCAGGAAAAACTTCAAAAAACACTTTATGGGAAAAAGAAGAAACCTGAGGAAGAGCCACAGATGAGGGATCCCTCTCCCTGGGACTGGACAGACGTGCAATAGATGCCACATGAACAGAGAACATCATCATCAATATACTGACTTCATGGGTTTAGTCCATGTGTGAAGGTATCACAGGTAATGGAAATGAGTCTGTGAGTCCAGGTGCATCTCTAGATGTCCTCATATGGAGCTCTGAGCCACTCGAACCTTCTCTCCACAACACAGACACAGATCATGTCCCCACCAGCCCAGTGAACCTCAGACAGATGGACCGCACCAGCACGAGGTGTTATTTTTATTTTAGTGTTGCAATCTGCTTTAGTCTGTCTTTCAAGATACTAAAACTCAAATCCAGACACAGGCATTTTCTGGTACGTAATCATATAGCAAAATATGGTGTACTATATTAAACTACATAACAGCATTCAAAAGAGTTAAAATAAGCTCAAGCTGCAACAATATTAAAATGATGCTTACAGTTTAAATCTTCAATGCAGGACATCTGATAGATAGAATTATATGATGGCACTGTTACTTTTGCCTGAGAAAAGTATCTGAATACTGCTTCCATCAGTGCTCATTAAACAAAAAGCCTTGCATGTAAATCAATACACTACATAACAAAAAATGACATTTCAGCTAGTTTGATTTACATAAGCAACTTGGCAAATTAGTTCTGAAGCTTTTGATGGCTTGTACAAAGGAGTTTTAGCATCATTGTTGGCTATGATGATAGTATTCGTGAGATTTATTTTAGGAACACTTGCCAAATTTGTGTTCCCCAAATAAACAATGCTCCTTTCTGGCTGTCCTGCCTCACTTCCTTGTGACATTTCCATGTGTGTATGTGTGTGTGCTGATGTGTGTGGGCTTGTAAATTAAGGACAGCGCTGGAGGCAATGTGGGCATGTGGGCATGTGTGTGTGGTGTGTGTGTGTGTGCAAGTGTGTGCGTGTGTGGCTGCCGCTCTCTGTTTACCAACACACACACATCTTTCAAATAAGAATGATCTGAGAATGAGATGAAAGAGTCCTTTTACCAGCAGACTCACAGGCATGAGCATATGTAAACACACGCGGTAGGGGAGCCGTACAGGAAACAGTGTGCCACAGCCGCACAGGTAAACGAGGACATGCACACAAAGGAAAGTAAATGTTCCAACAACAAAACCTAAACAACGCCGGAGCATGGCACAGTCCTGCACAAGTGTGAACTGGCAGAGAGCATACACACACAAAAAAAGTAAAGTTTACTTACTGGCTGGTGAGGGGGTGCTGTACCCGCTGATGGGGAGTCCTGGTAGGGCTGGAGGGGACAGGCTCCCCAACATGTGGGGGAAGAAGTACGAGTAGGTGGGCATGGGGAAGCCGTTGAGGTGGGGGCCCGGCACCGGGTTGCCCTTCCCAGCCATGATGGCTCAGTCCACCTCCAGTCACAAACAGACTCACTGAAAAAACCCCCTCAACAAGATCAGAGAACAGAGCTGAGGAGGAGTCTGTGTGGATTCCTGTGCTGTTTTAATCCCCCATAGGGACACTGCATGAGTAGATAATCCAAAAAAAAAAAAAAAAAAAAAAACGCCAGGCTAAGTTTGTACAGTTTCTCCTTATGATGTGGTGTCTTTAAAATGGCTGCTGTAGAAGTCACCAAGAGAGTAATCCTGTTTGTTTAGTGAGTGTGTTTGTTGAAGGGTTGAGTTACTAAAGAAGACACAATAAAAAAGAGACACAGGACAGAAGTATAAAAGAGGACTGTAGAGTGTTTTGTCCTTCCTTTCTCTGCTGTTGTGAAAGAAGCTGAAAGACCTTATTTGCAAGAGGCGTTGGGACGGCTGGAAAATAGCTAGGCCATTCCTTATCATCAAGGTGAAGAGGACAAAGAGACAGGAGGCAAGTCGAGTCAAGAACAGGTGGCTTTGATGAGTGCAGCCGGGAGCGGCGATAGTGGTGATAGGGGCCCTAGTGGTTGTGACGCTTCCAAGCCGGCGTAGATTCACTCTTCCACTCAGAGTGCTCCTGGGGAATGTGCAGATCACATGATGCCAAGACGAGGCTCTTCTCTCTGGACAGGCTTCCTCCTCTTTTCAGTCTCTGAACAGCCTCCCTGTGAAAAACAAAAAACAAACCAGAGATCATTTAGTGCTTCAATGACAAGGTAAAGAGATTGGTTCCTTTAGTACTTAAGTGCTTGAGCTAAACAGTTCTTTTTCTTTTGACACTAATTAATGGTAATGTCTCATCTGAAATGTTACAAAAACACCCCCTCCGCCTTAATTATCTAATGGAGTGTTAAAACTGCGAAGAGAGCAGTGGGTGTGTGATGTCTCCTCGCAGCTTTGTGTGCTCATACGCACGCTCATTAACAGTGACAGACTACAAATACCGTGGGAGACGAGCCAAAACATAAATGAAGAGAGCAACACAAAAGAAAACTTTGCTAATTACACCAGTTGGAAGCTAGAGGTGAGACCCAAGGCACCCATCTGGGACCACTGGAGATTTCTGCTGCAGAGTTTACTTCCACATTAAGACCAAGACATGTGCAAACAGACCCGTAACCACTGCAGAGAGCTCGAGCACACACAAGGGCACTGACAACCCCAACACTCGGAGAACACAATTATCATAAAACGGTACACTCGCACCACAGTATATACAAGACTAATAGAGAAACTCTTTCTTCAAATATTGCCTGTCATAACACCAGAATACCTTTTTCTTTACTGTAATGACCCTTTTATGAGTCAGTGGATGTAATGCACAGCAGTAAAGCAGTAAAACACGCACACACGCACACAGTGACTGCACTAAAGAAAAGCAGGAGGAATGTGTCTTTGCAAGAACAGTGTTGCTCAGGAATGTGGCACTCGAGCATGAATCATGCTGGGACATCATGGATGAACTCCTGTAAAGGGAGAGGGGTCAACTCAGACATGTTTGTGTGCCTGTTCCCACTTGAATGATGTACATAAAGCATCGGTATATGACAGGTGAGGGCGCGCTCCGGTGGCTGCCACGTACAGACGGGTGACAAATTCAAGGGAAAAAAAAGAAAGAAAACAACATAAAGCGTTTCGCCACACTGCAGGCAGAACGGCTTAAACGCTCTGTGGCGTAGTTTCTGCGAGTCTCTGAACTCTCCTGGAACGATGGACACCATGTTCCCACAACATATTCTCTCCTTTGGTGTTTAAATGATGTGGTGGAGAGCACTGTTAAACAAGCCAGGCCACAATTGCCAAAAGGAGCTCAGTTGAGTTGAAATCATGTGACTAAGGACAGAGACGCCCCGATAACGGACCATTTTAAGTGGATTAAGCAACAGCCACATCCAACACAGCCACATTAAATAATATCTTCTGTTCTGCTTAGTTGATTTGTGTTGACATGATGTTGTCTGCCCTCAGGTCAGAATATTAAAATACATTTCCACTTAAACACACTCAAAAGGTTTTGTCTTATATTTACAGCATTATTAAGGCATTTGACAGAATTTTTTTCATAGCATATTCTTCACATGATTTCCATAGTTAAGGACACAGTCACTGAACGGTTCCAATGAACGTTTGTGTCCGGTGAATATGTGCTGTTTGTCCACTCATTCATTTATGCTCTCCGTCTGTGCAGTCGACCTTTCCTGCCACTGTTCTCTGTCTAACACCTTACAGCTGAAACTTCAGAAATGTCTGTTTCTCCTCACTTGTGGTGTGATTCTCCACTATAACCATCTTTATAACATTCTTCGGTGTTCTCTGTGATTTCATCAGGGGACCGGTGCTAGACCTGTGCCTGTGTCTGTATGTGTGTCTGATTATTTAAATACGCGTAGGAAAAATGAGTAATCACTTATGAGTTACCAGACTACAGTAAGAATGTTTGTGTGTGTGTGGTCGTGTGAGTGTGTATAGTATGAGTAGTGTATGTGGAGTCAGGTTATGACTCCTAATCAGATGGAGAGCTGATTTTATGGGCTTGGCCTTCTATTAGCCGCCTTATTTTTATTGATCATTGCCAAAGTGCTCTCCAGTCACAATGTTGTGGTGAGCTGGCGTGTGTGTGGTGGTCAGGGGTTGTGGGCTTGAAGGGTGAGCTTGTATTAGGCCAAAAGCTTTAACAGCATTTTTTAAAGCCCAGGGGAGCTGGATATAGTTTTATATGCTTTTAAAGCCCCTCTCTCCCTTCAGTAGCCACCTATTAAACCAAAAGCAAGTTAAGGTAACATACTAGCAATGGCCTGCAAGATATTATTCTGGTTCCATAACACAGGGTTCTACACAACCATTACCATTATGAAACACAGCCTTGATACACTCTACATTGCACATTGGTGCGATCATGTAAAATGCATTAGCTTTGTCAAAAATACACACTGAGGTGATGTAAAGCCATATATATTTTAATGTAACACCCACAGGCCACAGACGCTGAACTGGGTCTTTCAATGAGGAACTACAATTCACTGGGAAGCTTAGAGAACCCACAGGCTGGAAATGGGCCACTTCCTTCACCATTATCATTACACTGTCTAGTGTGGGCACCATAAAAGGCCGTTCTGAATGATAACTGACACCAAACATTATCATGCACTTCTACTAGAAGCAGCTTTGTTGTGGTGAGCCCAAACGTACTAATTCACAGTAAATAGACGGGGACTGTTGTTTACTACAAAGGAAGTGGCTGCAACAAAACTAGCTTTTCTTATATTTATAATGCTTGGGAACAGATTAGTAGGACATAAAGGCAAATTTAAACTTACACTACTTTTGATTTAAATTCAGAAACTGAGAAACATTATTCAACTGTTTTTGCATAAAGGTTACTGGGCGGTAAGCTGTCGACCCTTGAAAACATCCCGTCCCTTAAACTAGACATCAAGCTCAGGTATTCAAATTATGAAGTACTTCATTCATGACATGAGCTATCTAATCTAACAACATCAATTAACATTTTGTCCTATTATGCCAGAGAAAGCATTTGCAAAACACAATGTTGAAAATAACTGATAATAAAACATAACTGAAATATGTGGTATTTTCCAATATTGTTTTATTTGTCTATTAAACATCACTCATGAGAATTTGTGTGTATTGGTTTAAAAGTGGTTCCATTCATTCTTTTCTAAAGCTTTCTTTAATCTAAAAAAATAAAATAATATATGTGTAAGTATAAGTTAAACTGAAATCTTTCAAAGGAAGGGTTTCATGAATGAGGTCCAGTGTCTGGAGCTGAAAGCAGACAAACACTTTCTGATGCATGTAAACAATGTTTGACTGGTGCAGCTGAAGCATTTCAAACAAATTATATAATCAGTAGTCTTTCTTGAACTCATTCATGCGCACACACACACACACACACACTCAAAAGCCACAACATAGTGTGGACAGAAGCGGAACGTTAACTGAGCACCTGTATAATCCTCCTGCCAGCAGTAAGGACAAAACACATACACACAATCAGCAGCGAAAAGATCAGACACACTCCGCTAAATGGGGGAATAATATGATCTGCTGTGAAAACTGCACACACAACACCAAAGCAGGGTAAAGCTGCTGACATGCACCCTTTTCCTGCTTCTGTACACAAACCAATCACAATTCTCACAAACAGCTGTGTGCTCTATATCGAATGGGGGCAGGCTCACATCCTTGTAGACAACTGCAAACATGCAATACGACAGCAGACACACACACAGACTTTGACTATGTGCATATGCATGTTTATGTCTGCACATACAGAGTATATGCACACATAAACAGAAAAAAAGATATCCATAATTGTCTGTTACTCCTTGTCTTCTCCTGCACTCATCTCTTTTCTCTCACTGTCCTTTACACACACAGACACACACAAATGCATGCACGCACACACACTAATCTCCCCACCACTCTGTCAGGGTGCTCTCCCATCCCAGTGGCGGGTATGATGTATGTGCTCTATATGATTTGGGTGACACACAAGGTCGTCGGCACGGCGAAGACAAAAGGGGAGCAGTTGTGTGCATAATGCTGTGCGGCTGCTGGTCTTCATCGTAGTGTAAATGTGCTCAAGTGCTGTCAAGGCAGACGACACACAACAACTCACATCGGTAAGCAACACCCAAGATGATAAGACACAGAGGCGTAACAAACAGGAATGTGAACTGTATGTACGCCAGTGTTATATGTAAACATAGAGAGTGAAGTCACATACTTGCTCGCTGCACTTGAATGCGGACCACAGCCGTCTAAAAGCAGGAAAAGACAGCATAGTGTAAGATTTTAGTGCAGCCTTCGGAAGTGGATAGGGACCCTGGGGCCTGGAATCGAACCATTAGTGTACGTCTTTTCAAAGAGTTTCCAACAATTCATCTGCAGCCTCCATTTGTATAGTCATATGTGTCTTTTCTACCATGATATAGCTAGCCCATATCTGCTAAATTCATTTCAACATACTCATGAGCACGCAAGCAAGGTGCTGTATGGAGGACACCTCCTGGTGGAAAGTATGTGATCACTAACAGTAGGAGGGAAAATAAACAAACAATCTGGGTCACTTGGTCTTAACTCCATGTTTGGCATGTAACAGGAGGGGTCAGGGGTCATGGGGCACGTTAGACCGTAATTAGTTGTGACAGCAAATTTTGAATTAATAATCGGAAAAAGTAAATGGCAGCGTGAGGTCAGGGTGGACAGGCGGACATCGGAGCGCACATGGGATGGCAAATACAATGCATGACATACAGAGACACTCTGGTGTGGACATAAAAAGGAGATGCACATACACACAGTTGGACGGATACACACGTGCACGTACGCATACAGAGATGAAAGAGGTCACCATCATAAAGTACAACAGACACCGGTTGTTGCCAAGGCAGGAAAAAAAAAAGCACAGGGTGGTTCTTGAGATGACAACACACACATACAAACACATGCACACACACCAACTTCTATATCTCCCTTGATGACCAATTATCCGTGATGTGAATGCTGCAAGTGCAACATATCTTTGTGTCAGGAGCAGCAGCAAAGTGTGTTGCCAGTGCTATAGAGTTTTGTTTAATTAGCCACATGGCTATATTAATGCTACACTAAGTCAAATTACAGAGAGTGGCTTTATATAGCATGTGTCTTTGAGATGCCGATAAGAGCAGTTTAATGTCTGAGACTATACAGCCAGTTCTCTTTTCAAGGAAATATTATTTCTTCATTGTACAATATTAGGTGTAAATCTACACAGTACAGTGATCTGATCATTATGGCATCACTCAGTAAAATGTAGTTCAACTTACAACAGCCTGAGGTAACAAATATTGAGGAACAATAAACACAGCATTGAGTCAATTGCTATCATCTTGTTATATCATACCTGCTACTTTACGAAAGTTCCTTTAGGCATGCCATTTGAACATATTGTGTAACACCTGCTGTTTCAAGTGCCACCTCATGTATATTTAGTATATTTGTAATTTTCTTTGGTATGATAAAACACAATTTCACGATTTAACAAGGAGAGACAGGGGACTTTAACGGCCTAAACATAAAAGCCACACAAATTTGTACAAAAACCTCTCCACAGGCTGCTAGCTCAGAGTGGATGTCAGTCTTTAACAGCACAGAATGGGCTTCGACTGCTGTCTGTATGGCTTCGCAGCATTGCACTTAAGGGAAGTCGCTCAAGCGCGATGCACTGAAATTTTTATGAAGACAGCAGTGTGGGTGGATGTATACGTCATGAGTGAGATGTGACATTGTGGGACTGACTGTGCTTATGTGCATGCATTGGCGCGCTTGCTGCACATTTAAGAGCATGTGTGGGTGTATTATATGTATGTATGTGCAGGAATGTGCATGTGTAAGACAAACACATGCTTATATATCAACAAGTGTCTGAGCTCATTGTGTGTTGTGGGCAGTCAAATGTGCAGCTTTTATGTATATGTGTGTGCGCTCATTAATGTGTGCCCAAGTCATGTCCTGAATCACATTTGCATGTCATCTTACTGCAACGGGGGAGTGTCTTACAGTACACTGCATTTACTGTACATTACAGGCTCAGATGGGATGGGTTTTGCATAAAGAGTAGACCACAACTGCGGGCAGGGGGAGGGGGAGGGGCATTAAGCCAGAGAGGGACAAATCACTAAAGGCATCTTTCCACTAAACACTTCAGTATAATATGTTTGGCATAGCATACAGTGCCTTGCTCAAAAGTACCAAAATCATTAACATTAAGCAGATTATTTCATTTAGTAATATGTGAAGAAAATGAAGCCACATTTAGAACATCTATTCCGAAAAAAAAACTTTTCTAAAATTAAAGTTTGTTTTGCTGCTCTCTCATCTTCACCAGGGACTACAGTTTTTCTAGCTCCCCCTATAAATCCCAGGTCCGTGTGCTAGGTACCTCAACAGAGGGGTCACAAAAAACAGGCCAGCGTGGCGTGGTTGTATTGGTACCACCTACAACCTCTGTCAACAGAAACACATGTTGGATTATTTCTTACTCCCTTACTGATACATAAGTAAAATCAAAGAGAAGTTCAAGCTTCTCCTAACTAACTGACCCAATAATACACCTCGGTGCTCCTTCCACCTGTGTAGCTTCGAGATCAGAAGCATAGCGAGCTGAGGCATTGCGGGTGAGAGAGCAGGAGGCAGGAGCTGCTTCTCAATGACAGCCAGAAAGTGTGGCGCAAGATGGCTAAAGGGTGCTAAGTGCACATCCAGGGCGGTGAGAATCCTCAGCCGTTTTGCCAAGCCCCCCTGTGGGGTGAATCCACTTGTCAGTGAAGCAGGCCGGGTGACATTTCTGCCTCACCTCAGAAAGGTCAGCCTTTAATTATCTCAAATGCCAGCAAGCACTGCACCTGCAAAAAATAAACCCAGGGATGAGCTGTGCGTGCATGTTTGTATGTGTGTGTGTGTGTGTGTGTGGAAGGGGGTAAGATGGTAGCCTGCTTCCTTCACACATAATGAGCGCTACAGTGGCTGTCCGTGCAGAACTGGACCATCTGCCCACCTGCATGCCTGCCTGCATATATGCCCATAAACACGCATTTGCCGCCAAAGCCCACCAGATGCACACCCGCACACACCCACGCACTAACCGTGTCAACCAAAGTCAATTAAACATACAACTGAAGTTGCCCACCAACCCACCCCTTAAATAAAGAGTATCAGATGAAGACAGTTAAATCCCAGGAAGACCAGCAGCTTCTAGGAATATCTGTGTAAAAATAGGCCTTAGACAGTATAGGTAGGCAGATTATAGACCTATAGATAGAAGAGTAACATGGGCCAATGCATCTGCTATATATGGGTCAGCTATGCAACACGCAGCTGCAATAATTCTCTCTTTATCAGTACTAAAACTATGAATCGGGGGGCGGTGGTCTTAGGCGTTAAGCAAGCTAAATGATTTCCGGTGAGAACGCAGTCGGTGACAAATCTCCAGGCATATCTGGCTGAGCATGACATGCGGTGTTTGCTTTTGAGCCACTCACTGTAGCTATTCAGCTCAGTCAATATTTGCAGGGGGCTATGGTAACAGAAAGCTCCCAAACCCGCATAAACACACTGCCCAAACACTTAACACTCTGCTTCACACACACACACACACACGCACACGCACACACACACAAGAACTAGCACTCTGCCCAGAAAGTCCCACTCGTGCTCAAAGGAGGTCGGAGAGACAAAGGGCCATAGATCATCGGTGAGGACGGCGTGCGGCAAGCTCCTTGTGTCCAGGTTTTTCCGGCATTTTTCTCGCACTCTGAGAAAACATGGAGGGCCGGTCCCTATTGTTTACACAGCTGGCTCCATGGAAAGGATTGCTTAATATGAAATATGAAGAGAGTGGAGAGGTTGGAGGGAGAGAGCTGGGAAGAAAAGAGGGAAGAGAGCCAAGTGAGAGCGGTGGGGTGGGGGGGGGGTAACGGGCCATCTCAGAGAGGGGCTTGAAGGCTAAATGTGCTCTGGATTTGGGGACATAGGAAGTGAGTGATACAGATACAGGGAGAGAAATGTGCTAAGACAGGAGGTGACAAAAAAAAAACAACTCAGTACAGTAAAGGAGAAAAAGGAATATGGAACCACTAAATCTCTGAGGAGGAGAAGAAGAGCACACGCAGCAGGTCCACAGAGACTAAACGAGGAGCAAAGTGAGAGCAAACAGAACATGGAGCAGAAAGCCCTGAGGTTTCCTGGTGGTGAGGGAGTCATGCCTCCTGCGGTCTGGGGTCTGTAGAGCATGTTATTCTTTCCCAACAGTTACACACTGCCTCCACTCGCTCAGTCCTGCCTCACCAGCCCTCTCGTACTGTCCTGGCAATCCCTTGTTTCCCCAGCTCTTGCACGTACATCCTTTAATACTTCATCCGAAAAAAAAACTCAGGCTATAAAATCCTTTTGAAAACTTGGACTTATTTCAATGTTTACTGATGTTTCATCATTGCACTGATGTTTACTGATGTCCTAGCTATGCACTTTTATGGTCTTTTTTCATTCCACTCATTTACTTACCATATTCACCTGTGCAATAACATCTCACCACTGGACATTTACCTGGGTGAGGCTGTGTATATAAATACTGTTTCTTTCTTTGTCTCTTATTATTACTATTTATTGTACATATTGTTTTTGTGTTTTTGTGTTTATTTTGTCTCTATTATTTAATGTTTAGAGAGTCTTTTAAATTGTTGTTTGAGCTGCTGTAACAGTGAAATATTCCCCACCGTGGGATCAATAAAGGATCGTATCTTAATGTTAAACCGGCTTAATGCCATTAAGAGCAGCGGGCCATGGAGGCTGTTTATAAATGAAAGACTGAGTTAGTAATCATGTTAAAAGGTAAAGAGTCCACTTCTACTGGTTCTTGACATTACAATACGGTGTTATGTACAAGACAGGAGGAGCTGAGAGTGTGGGTAGGGTGAAGGGAGGGTGGTGGTGGCTGCCTCAGTGCACCTCCAACCCCGTTCCAGTTAGCGGGAGAGGCCCGGCACAAATGAAGTCCATATTTCAGAGCAGGACTCCAACAGACTCAACACACCCCACCCGCTGTCACACACACACACACGCACACACACACATGCAGAATATCCACAGTCAAAACACTTAAGCTGTCATATTCCATATGCATAAATATAGAGGGCTGCATGCACCTTGACCAAGACATTTACATCACTCTCTATTCTCATAAGGGAACAGAACACAGCTGGCTCAAGAGGATGTTTCATTTTTCCTACAGCCAATACACACAAATCAACTGTGTGTGTGTGTGTGTGTGTGTGCGTGCTATCACAACTTCAGCATGTGTCTTTGTGTGTGTGTGTGTGTGTGTGCACGTCCGGCTGGCTATCAGGTTGTGTTACCTTCGTGGACCTATGCAGGATATCAGACTAACAATGTTATGTGAAACACTTCGGCACATTTCAACACAGAAGATCCAATGACACGAGAACTAATGACGCACTAAAGCTCAGGGCCCCTTCCTGTTTATGCCGCCACTCGCCCAGATCACCAGGATCAAACAAGATCTGCTCCTCGGAGCGGGTGTGCCCTCTTAAAAAGGGACAGTCTGTGGTTCCTCCGGGCAACTCAATACTGGTATTTTGTAAAAGTACGTAAAACAGACTATACTGGGATAAAAACGGACGTTATAATTCAAAATCGAGGACAATCATGGTTTATTATCTGAATCAACGTACAGAGGTTTAATTGAAGTGCATTAGTGCCTGCAGATCTTCCTCTGCCCATGTGTGTACATGCATTTCACAACTGTTCTGTGGCCCATAGTGTGCTTACATGTGAGTCTGTGTGGGCTGCAGTCACGATTGTGGAACTGTGAATGCGTTGGTATTAAACACTGCATGTTTGACTCACCAACCTAAATGTCACTGTATTTCCAGAGGGCTTGTTAGCGTCTTGTTTACAGAAGGCTAAATTCAATTACTTGAATGATTTACCGTAGTGTGTTTGTAACGGTGTGTGTGTCTGCATATTCATAGGGCTTCGTCTGCTTTTCACATTGACAGTGACAGAGGAAGAAGAGGATCCAGTGTGTGATGGCAGAGATAATCCAGCATGTACCACATTACCCAAACAGACTGAGGACAGATAGATATGTGGCCTATTTGTTAAATGATGGCCTTCACAACACTACTGTTACTTAAAAAAGACACCAAAAAGGGCTTAGAGCTGAAACATGTAAAAAATTCACATAAATACATGGGTTAGTTTAGTTTTGTCAGTTTACTTAAATCCATCACATATAATCATACTGGGTATAATCATAGTGAAATGTGTGACTCTTAGTAGTGCGTGGCATGCAGTTAAAAGCAGCAGAGACAAGAAAGACATGGGGTTGGGGCATGTTGTTTCAGGTTTCAAGACCCATCAAATACCATCAAAGGAGTCCAGTTTCAGTAATAGATTCAGAGGTTGAAGGTTTATCAGAAATCAGAACACTATCCTTTGGAAAAAAAAATCCATCACAGATGTGTAGAGATGCCCAGCATAGCTTTAATTTACCTTTGCTACCGATACAAGCAACAATGATAACAATGAACTGGAACTCCAAACAGAGACAAGCAAGACAGTACCCGAGGAGAAGGGCCTGAGGAGAGAGAGGGATGAGTTGTCCTTTTTAAACAGACGACATGCACTGTTTTTAGTTCACTTCCTATATTTGGGTCAGATCACATTCTCACCTGTAGAGAGCCGTACTCTGGTGAACCATGTTTTCAGGCACACCAGAGTTGGGTTGTTTGGTCGCCAGATATCCAAATGAGCCTCCCCAAACCAATTAAACTATCCAGTGAAATACTCCAGGGTTAGACTAAACTGGACGGAACAACATGATGGTATGAAAACACGCTTATATCTCCATACCATCGTTAACAACAGCTGCCCTTCCACTCCTATATGCACTCCTATACTCCACTGACATTTCCTATATGAGAACAGTTTCTCTATACATTAGTTATATGTTTTTATTTATCTACCTCTCATAGGCCTCACACTACAGTATAGATACAAACCCTGCAACCAACACACTCACTAACTTGAAATGAATGATGAATCACCAACAGTGATAACTTTGAGGGTCAAAGATTTACTGAGAGACCACCACCAGTAAGTAGGTAGTGGAGATGTGTGAGAAAGCGAGTGGCAACATGCCAACTCCAAAGCAGACCAGTATGAGCAGACTGCAGTACTCTTTCTCCGTGCATATCAGCTGGGTGCTGCAGCGTGTGATCATCAGCTAACAACCAGTGTGGATGCAGATCAGCAGCGTCATGCAGCCCGTCGTGGCGTTGTCTGCATTAACACCCCCAAACAAACTATGCTCCACGCTGCGCATTGTTCTTTCGCCTGGAGGGGAAATGCATATTTCCATAGCTCATGACCGGTGCCATCAGCAAGACAAACAAGCCAACAGGAGCAGTATGTGGGACACAGCCAGATCACTTAGAGCGCTGTCTGCCAGCTGTGGAGAGGAAGCAGGAGTTTGTGGGTCAGGACAGACACAGATGAATACTACCGAGGGGCGGTCAACATGCTATGACTTCTGTAGGACACGCACACACAAACTAACATGCATAATTTGCACAATGCGTTGACTGACCATGCCCAAAGGTCACTGTGCAAATACCAAAGCTGCGAGATGAAGAACGCACATTAGCTACACACACATGCATGCACGCACACACACACACTCACATACAACATATATATAAATATATATGTATACACATAAATCCATCTGAAATCTGGATGCATAAAAAACAACAGCTGGATTAAGCTTAATATTAAGTTTTAAGTAATACTAGGTACATCCTGCTTTGTAATAGGGTTCATGACCAGGATGACCTTGTAGATGCGACACTGTGTGTGTATGTACTATGACTTCAATCAAGAGAACAGGAGAAAGAAGAAATTTTAGAGAAATACATTGAAAGATGGTGGTGAAAACAAAAAAATGGAGAGAAAGGAAAAATACAAGGAAAGAAAGAAAACAAGAGCAGTGATACTCATCCCATCCACTGCTTCTGCTCTCCATATTTGCTCCCTTTCTCATACAGAAACACACTCAGAGAACAAATATTAAGCATACCCCTGCTTTGCTGCTCTCCAGGAGTCATAAAACTCGCATTTAAAAATGCATGGGCTCCATAAGCTGCCAGGCCTATCTATTAACTGTGTTATAGTGTAGCTGGCTATAGCTGCTGACGGCAGCCAGGGAATGCTGCTTTCCATTAGAGGAGCAAGAGAGAGAGGGGAGAAGGGGGAGGAAAGGGGGTGAAGATTGAGGAATGAGGGGAAAGACAGAATTTACTCATTTTTCTTTTTCCCATGGCACTGCAATCTGATGCCTGCGTGTTTGGGCATGTGGAAGAGGGGGAGGTAGTGTCTCTGACATGTAAGCATAACTGTATCAGTGACTGTGCATGCGTATGTGTCTGTGTGTATATGTATGTCTGTGTGTGTGTCTGTGTGTGTGTCTGTGTGTGTGTGTGTGTGGTTTGGGTACCTGTGCGTGCGTGAGTCTGTGGCTGAGGTGAAAAGTAATTGATTCGAGTGTTTCTGGGAGATTTTCCCCAGTGTCCTTAGGCGCTCACCAGATGACTATTGATTGGTTAATTGATTGATTGGCATCCGGCCGACAGTGAGTCAACAACATCATCACTCTTCATATGGACCCAGGCGCACCCCCAGCTCCCTCCACTCTCTGCCAGTCTTGCTTATCACGATCCCTTACAACATGCAAATGCTTAGTACTTATAATTTGGGAATCAAGGACATTTCTAATGCAAACCCTCGCATGGGATGCGACTTCTGTATCTCTGAAAACAAAACATGGAAAAACATTTTTTTCTTTCCTTTCAAATGTCGGGTGTATCTGCTTTTTAACTTCACTTCTCTCTGCTATCATTTTCCAACTACAATTTTGTTCCTTTTTCAGTCCTTTTCCAACAAAACTGCCTGCCAATCTGTGCTAGTTTCCACTTCGGTCATTAGATATAATGGAATCACAAAAAAAAACAAAACAAACACTACACAAGGACCGTCAACTAAAAATAAAATCTGAGTATTACCCATGAAAACAGAAAATGGCTTTATCTGACAGTTTTCACCACACTGTGCAACCCCCCCCTTACCTAAGCGTCCTTGAGCAAGACACTAAACATCAACCTGCGCTTGATAAGAGCATCTGCTTAATGTCTTTGAATTAAAATGTAAATGAGCTTTCGTTTGGGTGATCTTGCACATGCCAGAGTGCATTTCTTCTTGATGGTATTTTTTCCTCTCCTAAGCTCCACCTCTCTGTGCATGTGTAAGTCAAACATAGACTATGAAAATTAATGAGCTAGCTCCTAAAGCAGTGGTGACACTTAGGAACAAGGCTCGTGTCCCTTTAATGGACCATATAGACAATGTATGCGGTATTTCAATTAACAGACAATGGGACGACACGAAATAATGACATATAGGAAGAGTAGAGTGACATGGGAGGAGGAGGTAACAGCAGCACCTATCCCTTTAATGGACCATTGTGGTTGAGCATAGACAATAGGAGTTAATAGGAAATGTAAAATTATGATGTAGGCCCTGTCTAAAGGGGTGAGTGACACCTGGGAGTGAAACTGTTACATCTTAATGCACTGCTGCCACCAGGATGAATCAGCTCCGCATATGGGGGGTGGAGACCATCTGAAGGCCACTAATAGCAGCCGCTGTCAGTCCCACATTAACCTTGAGAACAGCCAGGGGACTGTGTTATCCCTGCTGACCTCTCTTTTTCACACACACACACAAGCACACACAATTCCTGTTACGTACCCATGTATGACTGAAGGGTGACTGTGCGTGTGCACGCGCACACATTTATGTCTATCCCTCTTCCTGTGTCTTACGAACACCATCAGTAGGATTAAATCAGTCCATCACAGGCTATTGTACCACCATATAAGCTGCCTGCGTTGAAGTGAAATCAGCTAAACCTTTCCTGTTGCCCCCGGGGTTAGGGTCCATGTAGACCAATAATAGCACTCCATAAGCTAACTTTGTGTACACAGATGTGCACACACATGTTCATATAGCCTCCTCAGCCTCGAATGGAACAATACCAAGCCACATTTATATGTACGTGTAAGTTTGATAAAGAAGATGTTGTTCATTGTGTCATATTCACCTTGAAAACAACATACATACTTTCTAATTATGTTTCTGTTTTATTTAAATATTCTTATGTATTACCTGAATCAGCATCCTGCCACTCATGTCCACAGGAAATACATACAATAAATTCACCCCATGTAGTACAAACTGCTAAAATGCCAAACAAATGGGATCCATGTCAACCACGGCATTTTGGAAACACAGAGTGAGAAGCATAACTTTAGTGAAAGCTGGTTGTGTTTTGCTGTTTGGCCTGACTGACACAGCGGATCGTGTGTTGAGGCATGACCAGGCAGGCCGATGCCCATGTGTTTTCAGTCAACTTTCACTGGCAGGAGGAAAGACAGAACCTAGAAGATAAAGTGAGAGGGGATTAAGGGAAGAAACAGCAAATGAGCAGAGAAACAAAGAAGCGTTTTCAAAATAAAATTACTGGAATGGCTTTCCATCCATGAGTGAAAGCATGATTAAACACAGCACTGACCTAATTTTCTGCCACCCAAAGCAGAGAAAGTGAGATCCAAGAAAATCAACACTGGGGAAAATGTGATTAAATTAGGGGGGCAACATTTTCTGTCTTGGTGAGGGAGGTTGGACATCAGCAGAGGTGTCCAACAGAGGAGGTGGAGTCAATTAATTCAATGTTCTTAATAAAAAAAAGTATCTTGTTTAAGGGATCCTGTGTTATCATGTAGTAAGGTTTAGGAAATATTCCCTTTTGGGGCATTATCAAATCTTTAGACACATTTGAATGCTTCTCTTTTTTTTTTTAAACAGCAACACATTTGATGCAAAGAAGACAGGGAGCAGTCTGGCATTGGCACAATAAGGGTATGATAGACACAATTTTATATCTATCCTCATTTAAAAGTCCTGGTTTCATTTCTTTTTTTTTAAACAAAAGTCTCTTCCTAATTGCAGACCATTAACATTTACTAATCTGACAAATGCCCCCCTCAGTGCCTAACAAAACTGTTACACATTGGAAAGATAAAAAAGTTTTACAATTCAATGACTGGTCAAGGTTTGACTAGTGTTTAGGCTCAAACATGACTTGATTATGGTTAGGAAAAGAGCATAGTTTGAGGTAATGTTAGGGGACCATTCTTGACAATTTTTGGTTAGGAAAGAATTGTGTTTATGGTTAAAAGAAATGTTTTGGTTTTTGGTATGAAATGGGAATGTTGTTTTTCTTGGAGGACAGTCTCTTTCAAACAGTCAGGCTTGAATCTCCACAATATGCACCTGTATGACTTCCCTATCCCCTGCAGTCCATTGCCAGACCTAATTGCCACCCCTGTCTTCTGCTTTCCCATTCGGCTGTCCTCACACACGCAGGTCTATGACGGTGCAAAAAGCTTTTAAAGGGCTAACATTTGTGCTTGAGTGGCCAGAACATTGTGTGCAGCGCTGCCTCTGCCCGTCGCTGTATTCAGTCCACTCACAGTGCTACTGTGCTGCTGCAACTGGACCAAAGGGATATTTTTAGAAAGTCGTTGACAATATCACGTCCCCAAACGGGTGTAATCGTATTATACTGGAGGTGCTAAAAGCCTTGAGTTGGGAAGCACATCACTGGAGGAAACAGGCTGAGACACAGGCACATTTCCCCGTGAGTCTTGAGAGCAAGAGGCTTAGAAGCAGAGTGAGAGGAGCTGATAAAGAGAGACATACATACAAACTCGGCGTACGAAAGAGAGCGTGAGTTGAGAGAAAGAAGAGCATCATAAGGGGGTGGGTCCCCAAAAGCCAAGAGCTAACAACGGGGGGTAGGATGTAAATGAAGGCGCTGGTCCAAAGTATTAGGTTTGCCGTTGGAATGTGCAGCGGCGGTGATTCAGGTTGAAGGCACGATTGTTTTGACAATGTTCGGTATCGGCAGCTCTGAAGGTTCAAGCTGGCCATGGTGATGATAGATGAAAGACTGAACTTTAATCAGAATGGCGCCCTGGAGCATTTTCAGGGAGGTAAACAGGTTAATCAGTCAAGCCCTCCTTCCATCCTCCCTCTCATTCTCCCCTACTCTTTCCACAGCACATGACCGCTTCTGACACTGGCACGCCATTCGTCTCTTTCCCATCAGCACCTCGCCCTGCTCCTTTCCCCCCTCCACCATACGCCCCTCATTCCCCCACACCCACCCGCCCTGCCTCACATCCTTGCAACCAGCCGGAGGAACAGACGAAACCCCCTCCCCTGCTACCGGGCTATCACATGAAGGAGAACATCAAAGCGCTCCGTCAGCCCGTTTAATATCTCAGCATCATCCGCCATAAAACTATGAGGTGGGAGGAGAGCATTCGGCAAATCGAGGCTATTCATATGCTCTTGGCTTCTTGCATTATTGCCTCTCCACTAGGGTGTATCATGAAGAGTAGATAATCACTAAGAGGCAGATAATCAAAGTGATCACTCCAAATCTTTAAAAAAGAAACCTTCAAACAAACCCTGCTGAAATCAAAATCCAGTGAGGCGAAGGCAGAAGAAAATAGTAGGGGGAGCAGCCAGGCATTATCCATTGTTCCTGGTGTCCCATGGGTTTATTTATTAAAATGGCCCTGTCTTACTGCCTCTCCGAGAAACAGCTCAGCGTGCTGGCCTGCATAAAAACTTGTGCAATGTGCTGAAGAGCGCCAAATTACTGCACGCCTGACCACCGGACATTTTAAACAAGCTACAACTGTAAAAATGGAAAGCAGGAACTAAGAATTCCCACAAGTTCATGGTCCAAGCCACATTCTCTGTTTCCGTCATCCATCTCATACATACAAACCTTCCTCTCTCTTCTCTCTCTCTCTCCCCCCCGAAAGAAAAAATAAACAATCAGCTCTAACAAACCACTTTGGCCAACCAAGTGTGAACCTTACAAAGCCTTAACAGCTCCTGTGGAGAGAGGCCGCATCCAATCTGAAATTACCCACACTGGCTTTTTAGACCACATTGCATTTCAGCAGTTGCCGGGACTCTGGGAGCAAGATTATATTGTGTTGTCTGGGATCCCAACCACAGACTTTAGTGAGCAATCAACAAGGGATGCCTCTCGCCAAGACAAACTTCACAGGCGGTTGCCACTCATTTACGGGCTGAACCACCCTTCTCTTACCGTGTCGTCGCTGTTGTGCACCGAGCCGGTCGCCTTGCTAGTTTCCTCTCTAGCCTTGGTTTGGAGTGCAGATTGAGCTTGGAATAAATGCTCTTCTTGTTCCCATTTGTCCAGGATGTTGCAAAAGGACACTGATTGTGTAATACTGAGTTAGAAAACACACTTTACAGGAGGCCCTGAAGGAGAACAGAGGAGGGAATACTTATTTGGGGACCGTGTAGATGCTTTATGTTGGAAACTCTCCAACTGCGCTGGTGTTAGTACCTCCTCCAACCCACCTCCGCTTTTGTCATAGAGAGAATTCGGGATGTTCGCTTGTTTAATGATGTGAGCATCCATGCTGTAGTTTGAACTATATACACAAGCACCTCAGAGAGAGAAAAATGCTAATGAAGCTATTAATGATAGATCAGTGCATAACTCAAGGTGGCAGCGAGGGAGGAGGAGGAGGACAAGTTCGGATGCAACGTCTTTATGAGGAGGAAAAAAAAACAAGGCAAGCAGAGAGCTGTGTGGGAGTTAAGAGAATGGGGGACCGAAAAGTGCCGGAAGACACAAGTCGCTCTGTAGTTGGGGAATGAGAGCTGGCTAACGCACATACGCACCCACTCACACGTATGCACGCAGGGAAAATGTGCGGTTGCGTGGATTGGCAAGAACGCGCGCGTTCATGAGCACTTACGCATGTGCACACATCATAAACCGAACTCATAGAGGGTCAGAAATCCCATGTGAGTTTACGCCATTACATTCATTCTCTGGAGATTTTTATACATGTCAGAATATCAAATGTAACACAGCGCTGTGGTATTCTATTATCACTGGATTAGCGCTGCCCACCCTCATCACCAGTAACCGTTTTTTTCCCCCAAGGCCACTCTTCACTTCTCCGCCTTTAGTACTCATGTTTTTTTTCTCTCTCTGTTTTCATCTCTCTCTCTCTTGAGGGAGTGGTGGTCGGAGGAAGTTAGCGATTCAGTAAGGACACTCGTTTGCTCATGCATAACTTATGAAACCTCAGTTTCCTGTACCTCATACAAACTCACACACACCCGCACAGGCAGAAATTGGCGCTGATTTTATTTTGACATCTTTGCTGAGGAGGACTTGATGCCCTAGTGCATCTTCACTGCACAGAGTAGAGATCAATACTTATCTTGTGATACAGTGTCATCTTACTTTCATTTCACGTTAATAAAGTTTGTGATTCCGTAGGCAGCATTCTTTTCTCTGATACTACAAAAGCTATCATTGTTATTCTTTAATTTATTCAAAGCAAGCTGTTGTCGCAGGAACAGAGAGCAGCAAAGGATATATCTCTAACAACCTGGGACAGCTAACTGCAAAATAACTATAACTAAACCAGGATTTGCTTGGTATAACTTACTGGATTGTTTTTTTCTTATTGCAAAAGAGTTTGACAACTACATGGGAAGACGCAGAGTTTGCCAGGGGGACAGGGGTGGTGGACACTGACACGCATTCGCCATATCCTGAAAAGTGGCCTGGAAATCTCCACGGCCTAATAATGCATGGCAGACGGAGCCTGTCAGAGTGGCAGGCCAGCTGAAAGTGATTTGGTGGGATGATGAGAAAAAGCAGGGAAGACCGAGGGAGAGAGAGAGAGAGAGAGAGAGAGAGAGAGAGAGAGAGAGAGAGAGAGAGAAAAGAGGAATACAAGAAAAAACGGAGAGAGAGAAAGTCATCAGCCTTGTCATCCCATCTCTCTGTAGATCTGGATGAATTTGTCCTGACAGCACAGGATCGACTAAGACAACACCTCATGAACCATCTGCGCACAGACACACACACAAGCATCTCCTGCAGGCATGGCCGGGAAAGAGGAAGTGGGGAGCAAATGAGGGTGTGAGCAAAAGTAAATAACCTACTTGACGGAGTTCAGCAGGAACAGAAACAGACTCGGGAGTGCCTGAAAAACTATAAAACAGCGAGAGGCAGAAGCAAAAAGTGAAAAGGGGAGAGACAGCAGGTGAGGGACAAATCGATTTTGGTAAAGAGGCAGAGCGAGCATGAAAAAGGAAGGGAGAAAGATGGAGAGGCAAGGGAGCATGAACAATGATGAGAAAATGAGGGACAGCCTGAAAGAGGGGAAGTGAAATAGATTAAAAAAAAAAAAAGAGTGGAGGAAAGAGAGAGGACTTGACGGTGGGAGACAGAGAGACAGGCACACCTTGTCGAAAAGATTGAGAGAGAGGAGGAGAAAATGAACAAGGAAGAGCGAAACAGAGAGAGGAATACAAAGAATGAATGAAGATTGAGAGAGTGAGGGGGAAGATGAGAGGATGCCTTATTTTCCTCTATCTCAATTTGCACAAAACTTTCATTACCACCAATTTGGGCCGGGAGCCGTAGGCTGGACCATTAGGCGAGCCCGGCATCAATCAGCCTAATCTCCCTCCCAGGCTGCTAAATTACAGCGCCCAGTTGCTTATTAAAATTTGTCGCCCGTCTCCCAACACCCGGCACTGCTGGAGATTAGACAGGGGCCCCCAGACAAATCTGTTCCAGAGAAGAAGAAGAAGACAAGGAGGAGGGGGGAGGAAAGGGGTAGGAGGGGGGAGAAGTAAAGGAGGGGAGGAAGGAAGTACAGGGACAGTAGGAGGAAAAAAAAGAGAAATGTGCTTGCTGAGACAGAGCGGATCAGAGTGGGGGACGATCATCTGGTTTGATTTATACACTCCTGTAGATCTAACGCGTGCACACACACACACAAATACACACACTCCCAAACCCTCTCTGCATTTCAGCCTCTTCTCACACACTCATACATCCCAATACACCCACCACCACATGCCCATATCCCCCAAATGCAGTTTTCCATTCCCCAACATATACACACACACACGCACACACACACACTGGTTACACACACTGTAGAGAATGCAGGGTTTGCGACGCCTCCCATTGCACACTCAATCAAACCGGCGGCCAGATAAGACGCATGATGAATGGTGTAATTGAAGGCGGCAGCAGGGTAATGCTGCATCACTCTGGGTTTGGGGGGAAGAGAGAAGAAGAGTGGCGAGTGGGTGATTAGCCTGTAGGATTTATTGTTATTGCTGTCTTATTAAAAAATACTAAGACTGTCTGCCTCGCCTACTGTAACACACCTCCAGCGGCAGAGCCCTACACCTTTGGAAAGATGAGCACAGCTGGGTCACACCTACATTAGTCTGCTCATATCGCGGAAATCCGGCTTAGCTAAACATGCAGGTTGCAGGGAGAACATGTGGATGTAGAATACTGTTATACTGGTGACAAAGAAAACAAAACCTCACACATTCATTCATACCCAGGAGACCCCCCTCCTCCCCTCCCCTCTCTTTTGCCTCCTCTCAGGAACAGGAGGGGTGACACTTCTCTTTTCTCACTTTAAGAATCAAAAGCTATTTAGAGACCGAGAGAGGAAAAAGGCTGTTGTGTACTTCACAGATCAAGCACTCTCCTTTCACATATCAAAAGATAGTAAAGGTCCTTGAAAGGAGTGACTCAGATACTGTACTTAACAGCCACTCTGAGGCTACTCTGTCTCCGACAACACACCTCTGCTGTTCTTCTGCTGAGCGAGCATGTGCAGAGGGATTTCTCCTCTTACTGTCCATGCCATCTGATGACTCTGATTTGCCGCAGTTTACTGTTCTTTGGGGCCTAATCTGTCTTAATGGGTCCTGACTTGTGGCACATGAAGAGATGATTTCAATTAGAGAGGCTGAGGATGTCATTGTGCAGACATTAACACATTTTAAACACGTCGCTCTGCATGAGGAACCAATTATTATCAAATTGAGGTGGGGAATCAATGTTAATTTTGTTTAAGTTCTCCTTTTGACAACACTGTTGAACTTAAAAACGGACAAAACTAGCTTCTAAGATCTTACAACAGATACAACTAACCAGTGTACAGTTTACAAATACTGGGTTACAATATTAAAGAAACATTGGTATGATTGGGCACACTGTGCAGCCAGTCTGTTTGTCAGACAATGTTTTCCTTCAAAATTTTATGTCCTGCATGCACTAGCTGTAAAAGGTACTGTATCTGCATAGATTATACATATAAAAGTGTCGATTGAGAGCTTTTTGATTTTAGACTGGTGGTTGAAGAAAAAGCTAATTTGTAGACATTACTCTGGGGTCCTATATATGGTTAGTTGCAGCACTAAAACCTGTTCATCTTCGGGACAAATAAGGTTAAGCCTAGAACAAAAAATACTGTTTCTAAGTATGATGTCAAAATATTGATCTGGCCAACTTGCATCCCAATTTATGGGAAAGGCACTGATCTTTTCAAAAGTTAAAATGAGGGAAATGCAACGCCTTTCCAAGCTCATCAGATAGTGAGACAAAGAGCAGAATCCCTTTTCAGCACACTTGAATGTGCACACAGGTGTCACACACATGTATCACGACTAGCAAAGACACACAATGCAAGAAAGCCCAACACAATTCCTAGTCATACGCACACATATTGTATCTGATGCACACACCCTTCAAGCAAACCAGTGAACGTACAGCAACTGCAAGCTGTGTGGTTGTGTAGAGTGTGTCCACTGTCAACACACACTGGCACGATAACCAGCACAGAGAAAACCACACACTGACACACTGAGCCAAACTGTGGTCTCAGACAAAGCCCATTCAGCCGCTATAAATAGACGACATAGCAGTTGCTTTGTCTGAAAGTTTAATTAGTATAGCACCTAGAGTATTCAAAGATAGACGGGCTGGCAGTGACATGGAGACGTGAGCCAAAAAAAAGCTCTGGCCAGTCGATGCTATTTAAAAGATGTGTTTGAATCTTTGATGTGTTGTTGATTCAGCTTTGTTTTGATATATGAAAGTCAGTGCATCATATTAACAGTGTCGCAGGACGTGTATGATTTATAAAACAAGTTCAGTTCAGGATCTGCTGCTGTGCACGGAGAGTGTGTCTACCTCTGTTGGTCGCCAGCAGCCCTTTTGTGTTGCTGCTCAGACTGATTGAGTGGTGTGCTGTTCGGCCAACTGGGCTTCCGGCTGGTGGACTGCCCGCATCGATCGATTGCTCGGACGAGCACCTTCTTCTGGTGCACAGACAGGAGAGAGAGAGAGAGAGAGAGAGAGAGAGAGAGAGAGAGAGAGAGAGAGAGAGAGAGAGAGAGAGGTGGAGAGTTAGAAAAGAACAGTGTAAAAATACAGAGAAAAAAGAGAATGAAGGAGAGAGGGGAATGGAGGAGAGAAAACACAGAAAATGGGGAACATTAGCTTAAATGAAGGTTTATTAGCTGTATCAGTCAGTCGTGTGGGGTTGGGGTTTTGCCCCAGGCCCTCCATCCTTCCTATCTATTTGTCCCCCCTTACCCCCTCTTTTTGCTTGTATGTGTGTGTGTGTTTGCAAGGGGAGGGGTTTGGGGAGGCAGGCATGACGGGAAAACATTAGGTTGTTGGCGAGTCGCCTGTACACCAGCCAGTAATTGGCTTGGGTAATGGTCATGTCCAGACAAATGGTGTAGGCCCTAACCGTGTTACGAGCAACCAACTGCTCCTACGCCTGTAGTCACAGCATAAAGACCAGCACTGCTCGGATACCGAACGGCTGCAGCATGTGTGTGTGTTGTGTGCACAAGACTCACAAACATATGATTTACTGGGACACAACTTTTTCTTTTTTTTTTCCACCTTACAACAACGATGTGTGGCCTGTACGCATGATTCATGATTTGCTTGTGTCCTATGTGGGAGACTGCGCTGTGATAAGTAGGAAAAAGATGGCAGCACAAGCCCCGCTTACCTCGAGGGACAAACCGGCATCTGCCAGTGTCCTCCAAACAAGTGACAGATAGGATATGGAAAGAAAGAAAGAAAGAAAGAAAGAAAGAAAGAAAGAAAGAAAGAAAGAAAGAAAGAAAGAAAGAAAGAAAGAAAGAAAGAAAGAGGATGGGGGAGAGATGACAAGAGAGAGGGAGTAAGAGGTAAGAGGAAGTTCAATTTTTCATCCGTCCCTCCCTCTGCTCTGCATCACTTCCCCTTCTGTCTGATGGCAAGCTGAGCCACTAATGTCCATTGTGTCTGGATGGACTGCAAACACACGCATGTGTGCATGTGTGTGTAGCATGTGTTATATGATTGAGAATGAAATGTATATGTTTCTACAGTAGCCATGCCAGCTAAATAACATGTATATATGGGCAAAGCTGAGTGTCTGTGTGTGTGTGTGCGTGTGTGTGTGTGTGTGTGTGCATGTGTATCGTGGCAACCCCTCAGCCATCCAGCTATCATCTCCCGCCAGACAGGCCCCACCAAGCCAGCCCAGCTGGATAATGAGATCCATTATGATTTACGTGCCAAGAGGACAGCCAGACAGAACAAAGACATGTACACACACACACAGTTCGGTGTACATGTCAGTATGTGTATGTGCTTGAGCTCTCTTACAGTATGTGCTGATGTGTGCTGCCACTGTTTCATATTTCAGTTTTCCATCATTTTTTTCTGTCTGTGTATGTGTTAGCTACATTAGTTGCCTGTAGGGCATCCTGCAGTGGGTCGTCTTTCTGTTTGCAACTCGAGAACTCAAGACCATTCCTCTCTCTCCATCTTCCTCTCACTCACACACACACACACTCTTTCCACCTCTGCCTCTCACCTGAAAAAGCACACTCATTGAAAGATTGAGAGTCTCAAGTACAGCAACCTCACTCTAGCCCTCACTCTCTCTCTCACTCACACCTACACACTCTGCCCCAGGGCCTTGCAGGCAAAAAGTGAATGGTGAAGATTATAACTATGTGCTGCATCAAAAAAAACCAGAGACCACACACCCTCACCCTGATTGATCAGTACCTCTGCAGCACACTGGAGCTAGCCAGGGATTAGTTCCAAGGTATTTGTGCGTGTGTGCTGGGATTTGTTAGTGGAGAGCTGAAGTAGCTGTCAAACACATTTTGGAAACGGAGCAGTCTATTGCTTCATTTCACTTTTTGGGAATGGGGGTGGGGATGATGTGTCAGCTGAGAAAAAATATCTGCTTCTGGAGATGAAAATGCGAAAACACATCACTTCAAACGTTCCAAGGAAAGATCTTTAAAAGAGTGGGCGTAAGTTTTGATGAGCTGGCTATAAGTTGACTCATCACTTCTCAAACACGCAAATCAGACACAGAGGGCTGCAAAAAACATTTGTTTTTCTATTATTTGACTTGTTGAAAATTGTTTAAATTATAAAACCTCAGAGAACATGTAGAATGCAAATTCCCAGAAATCAAGGTGAAGCCTCCAAACGTGTTTCTTTAATCCAACCAATAGTGTAAAACCTAAATTCATAATATATTCATAATTACATAAAACAGAAGAAAAACAGCACATTATCACAGTGGAGAAGAATTTTTTTAATGAATGACCTGAAAGATGAATCAATAATAAAAACTGTATTTTTATCCATCTCCAGTCGCCAATCAGTGAATCTACTGATTATTTCAGGTTAACAGACATGTATTTGAAAATGTTAAAAACCACTGCTTTAAAATGCATTGATCTGTTTATAATTGATTATCATGGCTATCTTGTCCTTTGCAACCACCCATTTAGCACACTACTGTAAAGAGAGCCAAGATACATAGCTTCGATTGTGAAACGGACACACACACAAACAAAAAATGCATATGAACATGCACTGCAACTTCAGAAAATTGCTAAATCTTCCTTTTTTTCCTGAACATTACTCTCTCTAAAACTCTCTCTCTCTCTCTCTCTCACACACACACACACAGAGAGCAGCCCTGCCCACTCTGAGAAAACAATGATGGGATTCTCTGCTGTTCCTGCTGTATGAAGTATTCAAGTGACGCCAGCTCAATTAAAGGCCGAAATGCCAAGATCCAGACTGGAGAGAGATGAAGAGATGAAGAGAGATTAAGAGAGAAGCATAAAGAGAAAGAGAGAAAGAGACAATGAGGACACTAGGCAGAGGCAGGGAGGAGGAGAGAGGAGAGCAGAAGACAAGTAGGCCATAATGAAGAAATGGGGAATGACAGACTATATGTAGGAAATGACAGGAAAATAAAAAACAGCAGGTGAGCTGGGAAAATGCTCAATGAAATGCACAAAGAAGGACAGAGAAATGAGGGATATGAACATTGAGGTACAAAAGCAGAAGGTTCAGCAGGAACAAAAAAAAAAACAAGCGGAGATAGAGAGATTAATGCCAGCCAGAGACACAACCAGGGCTATCATGACCGCCTTGATCTGCTCTACCTCTGAATATACACATGTACACACACAAACACACAAACACGCACAAAATCCTCTGTGGTATGTATTTCCATCATCAAATGTGATCAGCAATACTGTCTGTGAGCCAACATTCACTCATCCGTGATAACCCCTGTGGGAAGGCACACACAGATACACACACACATACACACACACATACTGTGACACTTTTCTACAAGTAAACACTGAATCTTTTGACCACAACGTACACACACACAGAGCAAGCGCACTGTGACCAGACTAGGTAGCAGAGACAGATCTGACATGCCTGGTTAAATTAAAAAGGTCAAAATAAATGAAATAAATACCAAAGTGAACAAGCCCTCAGACGGATGGTGCAGTGGCTCAGAGGTTGAGCCCGAGGGGGTTTTCTCTAAGAAAATGAGAAGCGCCGTAATTACGTATTATTTAATCGAAAGGATAATTCCAGTTTATTACAACTTGGGTCTTATTTTAATGGCACCGGCCGCTATTTCTGTGGGTGATAATAACATTGTGCTCACCAAGTTAATTGCTGAGCTCTGGGAATGCAGCCACATCGCTAAAAAGAAGTCGGACGGGCCAGAAATGCGAGCAGTGTTGTAGCGTTGTTGTCATATGACTACATCTCTGTAACTCATTTGGTGTGTACAGTGTTTTTATAAATGAAAGAAAGGGTGGCCCAAACTATGAAAATTAGACCCTAATTGTAATAAACAGAAATTATCCTATAATTTACATTTTACTTTACACAAACAAAACATTTCTTTTTTTATCTGATTGAGGTTGAAGTAAATGTTTCTTCAAGAATGGCCTTCAGTATATGCATGTTGAGAAAAAAGGATCACCTGACGTCCAGCTTATATCCACTAATACATTCAATATGACTATTATAATGTCTGTCTGTAATTTAATGACATGGTGATGCACTCTAACAAAGCACACTGAATGCCATTCGTTGGGGTTTTTATCCAAAGAGTCTGTCTGTAGTACGGGTGGGCCGTGCTGCAACCCAACCTCTCACCACGCAGGCATCTTTGCCATTCTCTGTGCATTTACTGACAAATTTCTGTGGCCGCAACAAAATTCCCATCAACGCAGACTAAGTGTTCATCTTCCCCATGGTTAGCCACTCTCTGAACTATTTTGACTTCCAAGTTGGTATGTGTGTAGTCTGTGTGGGAGCCGAACCCGCAACCCCACTGTTGTGGCGTGTCCCACGCTCCAGCCCGCTCAGCAATCAGCACCAGCGTCGAAACCCAAAACACATGCTGTAACCAAAATAATTCCCTCTAATTGAGCACCAACAAAACAACACTGCACCTCAGATCTCACCCTGACAAAAACCTAACATCAATATTTCTCCAGCAAACCAAACTCTGGTGACCCCCCCGCCCAACCCCTTCTCTCCGCATCTCAATCCTCCTTAACAAAACAGCTCTTCACTCACTGTGGTGCCAACGCTAATCACTTCCCTCAGCACCAGGTGGTTCTCATTGACTGGGGCCCAGCTCCTCCAACTCGGCATGACGCTTCGCCAGAGGAAATTGGCTCGTCTACACGCATTTATTGCTCATGAGGTCTATCGAACGGAGTCGTGCGGGCCCTCCAACGCCGGTGCTGGCCTTTGTTCAGGCTCTTTGAGCGGCCCGGTTTGCTGCGCAGAAACAGCTGCAGGAGTGCACGCCGCACCATCCAAAGAAACAATTAGAAACACCCTTTCCCTATTACTCCCCACCATTAACCGCCATTGTGCAGAATTAGTGGCAGTCCATGGAATAAGTGGATTCTAATTCATGTCCCCTTTTCATGGGCCGCGGCTGCTGCAGTGGCTTTCCTCTGCTAATGAAGAGGATGAAAGAGAAGTGTTAATCAAACTGAGCATCTCATCTGTGGTAATAAGAAGCAGAGAAGAGACCTTGGAGTGGCTCCCTAGTGATGTTTTCGTGTATGTGGGCATATGTGTGTGTGAATGTGTGTGTGAAAGGGGAAGTGACTTTGTACGTGATGCTATTCTGCTCAATTTCAGGCTCTGTCAACTTATCGTCAGTTAAACAAAAAATAAATAAAAAAGGAAATTCAGGAAGTAATGTGTGTGCCTGGGCCTTGTTTTCTAATTGCTTAGCCTCAGCCCATTGGGATGGATGCCCCACTATGGGCCAATCCCTCTCCGCTATCAGCCTTTCATCCCTCCCAGGCTCCCTCGTCTTGGACTACAGTGCTAACCAGCAGGGTCTGATTAGATTTAAATGTCAAGAGAGATAGGACAATACAGTTATCTTCCAAATTATAGCCCATTAAAGGGCCTAAGGAGTGCGCCTCCCTCCTCAGCTAACTAATCACCAACCAGATTCATCATCTTACAGACTGGGGCATAATTTGGGGTCTGTGGTTTCCCTTGCCTCTCCATTTCTGTGGCTATGTGTGTGTGTGTGTGTGTGTGTGTGTGTGGAAGTGCGTACCACACCGTGTGCAGGGGCATCCAGGAGTGTCTGTAATGTGTGATCAGTGTGTGTGCATGCTGTGTGTGTGTGTTGCTCCGGAGGGAGCTGGTTCAGCGCCCCAGGCCAGTGCCCCATTAAAGAGAAAGAGAAAGAGAAAGAGAGAGAGAGAGAGAGACAGCGAGTGTGTGAGAGAGAGGGAGAGGGAGAGAGGAGAGGGGCTCCTCATTTAAACAGCAGGAGTGGCAGGCTGTGTTCCACCTGCAGCCAAACCAGCCAACAAGACATACAGACAGGCAGACAGACAGACAGTGGGACAAGGACTTGGAGACCTCCCACCTCCCAGCTGCCCCCTCCTAATTCACCTGCTGTCCTCTGGGTGTCATAGGGAGACACACAAAATAATGGAGTCTCCATCTTCTGGTCTCCTATTTTGCATATTTTTTCCCCTCTCTTGCATGCATCCCTTGTGTCTTCAGTCGTTCCTACTTCCTTCCATCCTCCCTTCTTTCTTCAGACGCACGTTTTCCGGTCTTTGTTCTATAATTCACTCGCCCTTCCTCACCTCCCCTCGTTCCTCCATACAGGAACCCTATCGCAGATCTAGCATGCATTACAGTTTTCATCCCATCATCGTAAAGGTGGTGAGGGGGTTTGGGGGGGATTTATGAAGGTATGAGGAAACTGGAAATATAGGACTCATATCTCAAGGTGGTTTCCTTCATATCCTCGTCTCTCTTGGCTGCTTCGCCTCTTTCCGCATCTCCATTTCCTGCCCTGCCCACCTTTCAGTATTCATCTTCCATTCTTCTTCTCCATGTTGGATCCTCTCTCCTCTAGCCTTTTTTTCATCCCCCCCCACTCCCTAACTCTTCCTCTCCCTTTTACCTGATCCTTTGTCTGTTCTTTAATCTCTCCTTCCACTCAATCTCTCTTTTCTCCCCTTTTATCTGTCTTTTCGACCCCCCACTCCTCCATCATGGATATACTTATATTAGGCTCTGACTTCATACCTCCATTGGCAATTTATGCACAGGAGCCTGTGCGATGTGCATTAGGGCCCTTGCCGTATGGTAATACACTATGGATCACACTATAAATAGCTGACGTGCGTCCTGTAAAAGCTTTTCATTACATAGAGAAATAATTCGATCAATAGAAGCCCTTTGCTAAACCTATTAACCAAAAGGACCAAAGCTAAAAAAATATATATATGTATTTTCAAGATGATCAGGCAAGCAGGGCCAACCACTGTTTTGACCAAAGAGGTTTCAAGAGGACTCTTTCCAAAATAAATAGGCCATTTTAAGTACAAAGCGCACAAGATAATTGGGATGTAGGGAGTATGAGAAGGAGAAAAATGGAAGACTGAATGATGAGGAGGAGTGATTGATGGATAATAGGGGAAGAAAAAATACACAAGGTTTTACCATGCACTTTCTGGATAATGTGCATGTCAGAGGCAAAGGCATACTGTCCTGCTCTGAGCAACTTTATACATACACACACAAATGTGCAGGCGAACACAAACACATATTATGTTGCCAATGGGCCCCAGCTGAAGCTCCATGGGAGCCACGGGTCTGAGCCAGGCACACAACAGACCTTCATATTAGGTGCAGCTGTAGGAAGACGGGAGAGAAAAACTGGAGAGAAAGAGGGAGTGAAAAGGACAGACGAGAGAGAGAGAGAAAATAGGAGGAGCCCAGGGTGTCATTCCTCTCTCTGTCAGCTCCCTGCCTCCCCCATCTTCCCTCCCTCCCCCCCATCACCCCCTGAGATGTGGATGCTTCGCGGGGACAATTACCGACTGACACACTTCATCATGGGCCGCGCGACAGGCGCTGACGGCCCTCGTCCAAACAAATGATGCTGGGGTCGAGGTTGCGGGCCTGCCTCCGAGTCTGCCTGCCTGTGTAGCCCCGCAGCACGGCCCTGCTCCGCATTAGCAAGCAGCGCACACACACACACATACACAGAAAAAAAAGCTACATTAAAAGAGACTCCTCTCAACCAACCACCTCCTTCCTTTAAGAAAAACACATTTATCAGCAGTGGGGGATGGTGGTGATGGTGGGGTTGCGTTTCCATAGAAGGATGGCGGATGGGTGGGGGCGCTACAGTACTGTCAAACCCCATCCCCCTTAGGTGAGAGCTCTTCATCTTTGTGAGGCAACTAGGACTCTCTCACACACACAAAAATATTCCCTAAACCTCCACACACACACACAACTAATCAGATAATGGGGTTAAACAGCAGCTTAAAAAAGCCAACGAGGCAAAAAAGCGAGCAATCAGAGCAGTGACACCAGCGTGCATCAATTGACCCTGTGCTTTTGTGGAGCACAGATAACACTCTGATACCCCCACCCACATCTTCACAAGCAAAGCTCACTCACTCCTTTGCCATGGGTTGAGTGCAGTAAACTTTAGAAACATAAAGTAGGTCAATTGCTTATATCTAAAAAAGTGGGGGGCTGTATATGGTGTTTAAGTCGAAACCATAAAAAACGAAAGGCACGTGGAAGACCTGCTGGTAGCTGTCCCTCATCTGGGGGCCCCAACCTGCAAATTAATAAATGCTGCCTGTGATCTCAGCCCGGGGAGGTCGATGACAACAATCGAGACAGACAAACGCTTGACTAACATTGAAACATTTGGTAAAAAGCTTGCCAGTCTCTGAACACGCTCACCACTGTACACACATTTAGGACGGAAGTAGTCGGAGAAGAAAGAGAGACGCAGACAGCATAAACAATGAAACATTTATCAAAGCGAGGAGCACGGCGTCTTCTATGCTGCGCGGGCAGACTGCTAATGCAGGTGGCATTGTTGCTGTGGTATCCTGTGCCTGCCACTACAAGCAGGCGTTGAGCTACTACGCTTCAGCTTTGTGAGGACTCAAAAGCAACCTGTTCCCTTATGGCAGTGTGCTTTGTGGATGCCCTCTGCCATCCCTAAGGAACTCAGCGCACATTTTTCTCTTCTCTCATTGTTGTGCAACTGCGTTTATTATCACATTCTTTTCATTCAGACTCCTGATGTTCTCCCTATTGGCACCCCCCCCCACCCCTTTTTCTTTTGATAAATGTGTTTATGGCATTTTTTACCTCTACAAACCCCTGCACAAGCTGCTGTCTAAGATAAATAAAAGGAGAGCTGAGAGGGGTGGGGGTAAAAATGAAGGGCAAGACAGAAAAAATACTGAGCGAGAGCCATACGTCATGTTGGAAAGGCCCTTGAGAGTGCTTTCAATCTTTCCGTCAATATTCAGCGTGCAGGGCTCTATATGCCATCATTAAAAAGGGGACGCTTCCCTGTTTATTTATCATAAAGACACACGGCTGACAGCTTCCTGTAAACAAGTCGTGTGTTTATACATGTGCATACGTGTGTGCGTACACTCACTGTAGCAGCTTTCACAACACACACTCCCAAATGTGGGGCTCTCTCTGTCTGTTATCTATTAAAATGGATGGCTGTTGCTCAGTAATGTGTGGAACAAGTGATGGAATTGGCCAGTGTGCTTTCTGATAATGGTTGTCGAGGCAGGCCTCATCACTGCACACACAGATCAAGGTTGTTTAACACAAGAGAAATAAAAGCTTTTTACGCACGGACATCTGAACTAATATATTAGGTGAGAGTGTAAATATAAGGGAACTTATTTTTCAACGTGTTGTTCATGTTTGATTACCTCCATGATGTTTGAACAGTGAATGAATCATTTTCTTGATGTGACCTTGTCAGAAAAAGGTTACAAACACCACAATCTCGAAGAGCTAGTGATGAACCGCTTCCTTCATTTCTGTGCAGTTTTCTGCACTGTGCAAAAACAGTTTAACTGTCTGAAGCAGAAACTCTTGAAGTTGCAAAGTGAAAAAGAGCGCTGTGTGTGTCGTCCCCTTACTTTGGGCCTGAAAGTTACTCAGTCCACCTGGAGGTAAGCTAAAACTAAACAACTGTTGGCCAACAGCTGGGTGCGCTCAGACTGTCAGTCAGTCGATAGCACTGATAACTTCAAACTTGTTGGAGGAAATTAATTCCTGTTATTTATGAGGCACAACCGAAACGAACATCTCCCTGTCTCTATTATTTTTTCCTCTGGTAGAGGAAAAACACACCAAATACAACAGGGGATGCTTCCTTGCTGCAGACAAAGTTTGGGGACATCACGCTGGTCGAGCGACAGCAGGTGAGCTTGTTTGCGTGCAGATGTGCGTGTCCAGGCAGACTGACCCACAGAGAGAGACAAATGGCTGTAGCAGGGGGGCCGCGCTTGACATTTAGGCTTCATGTGGTAATGGACGCTGACCTGCCAGGGTCAGTCCTGCTGGTGAGGCCCATTCCTGCACACGACCCCATTCCTGTAACTAGACACTAGCAAAACAGTGCTGGACACACACACACACAATCACTCACTCACTCAGTAGAAAGAAAGACAGAGGGGCATCAGACATCCCACACGTTGGACCACATAAGCAGGGTGTCATTATAGAGAAGAGACAGATGTTCTGTGTGTGGTTTTGAGTGTCAGGAGCAGCGTGTGCTGGCAAAATTGTAGCCAGGTTACCTATGTTTGCATATATTGCTGACATTTCCATTTATGTGCTTATGTATTTTATCTATGTAGGTGTACATTGATTTCTACTGCCATGGCAACAGCAGCCTATTGTGTGCCCGATGTACGGGAAAGGCAGAGTGGTGGAAGCTGCTGTTGTTAAGAGAGTGCCCTGTGTTCACCCACAACTCGGCAACAGGAGGCTACTTTATATACTGTTTGTGACAGCTTTGTGGTAATAATGGAGCCCAGGCCCCCGCTAGTGCAAGTGGCATGCTCAGTCAAGTGAGACTTTGCCTATGAGAACACACTTACACACACACACGCACAAACACCAGGCAGCCTCCTTCACGCCTAATGAGACCACTGGGAGAGTGGAGAGCAGGAGGCAGGGAGAGGGAGATGAGTAGAGGGAGCAGAGAAGGGTTGGGAAATAAAGGAAGAGCGCGGTAAAAGGAGTGAAACAACGATAGCAAGAAGGGAGTAAGACAAATATAAAGAGAGAGTAGGAGAGGCAAGGAGACCAACTGCTCCAACTTTCAAGATTTGGGAATGGAGGAAGGAGGGGTGAAGGAAGGGGAGAAAAGGAGTGATGACCTGGATTGCTGCCAAAGAACTGACAAGAAGATGGGGGGGTGGGGGTGTCAGAAAAAGAGGAATGAGAGTGAGAGAAGGAGAGGGAGGTACACTTCCACTTCTAGGCTGAGCAGCGGGTGGTTATGCAATGTACACAACACAGGAGCGCAGGGGGGATCAAACGCATGGGGTGCATACATAACTAAATCTGACACCAGCGTGCAACAAGAGACAATGAGCAGAGAGAGAGAAAAAATAGGCTAAACAACACTAAAATATAAAGAGAACAGACACTCCCTGGGGATGGAGGGAGGGAGAAAGAGTACATTCGGTACTGGATACACATCATCTCTGAGTAACAACGGATGAGGAAGGCAATGACAGAGAAAAAACAAGCTAACAAAAAAATAAAGACAAAATATAATATAAATACATATATGCCAAAACTGCTCTACCTCAGCCTCTGGCACCATGGCATCATGTGCTCATCCAGGCAGGTGCACATTGCAGGGTGGGAAGGGGGGGGGTTAGTGAGTAAATATCTCGGAGTCCAAAATGGGAAAAGGCTTAAATGTCCAGTGACAAGGAATACGGACAGACAGGGACAGCTGAGTCTTCGGTTTTGCTTCCAGGGAAAGCATGAATTATTAACAGGTGCTCGGTCTAATGAAGTGAAGATGAGCCACTTGGCTCTCTGCTCATCAGAGCAGACAACCATGCTTGTTTGGACCACAGCTTTCAGACCCCACAGTAGGTTACAGTATCAACAAGTGACATATCACCTATATAGTTGCCATGGCCATTTTGGAAAAAAAGGCTGCTGTATTGGACTGGGTGTTGATTTTAGGATTAACTGCACATCTCTGTCTCTCCTGTTAGCACCATGCTCAGTGGCAATGTCAGTCATGCATTTAATGGACTTTAGTGTTGCCCTGATTATATATGATATAGAAGAAAAAAAAAAGGGAGGAAAAATGTGTCGCACACACATTTCTCAGCTGGTTTCCACCCATCAGAAGAGCGTCAGCTAACTTTCTGACCACAAGTTTATTGCATATGGAGCTGGAGCGTGAGACACAATTTCCCCCATTTTCCTGATGTCAGTATGGCACCAGGAAGGAAACTTGAGCAAGTATCATGGTCATTCCACACCTCACATGCAGAGCTGGAAAGGGAAAGTTCACAAAAATGCACTTCCGCTCCTTGACTGCTAGAGGCCTGTCAGAAATGCAGCCCCCTTTTCTACTGCAAAAGGAACACACCCACCTCAGTCCCAGTTCACAGCGAGTCCCAGTCACCGTGTCTATTGTGAACAGTCCCCAGTGAATTTTCTCATCAGCCTTCTGAAATCACGCCAATCTGTGTCAAACATTCAGGGATTTGAACTACAGGAGACTGTACCTTCTGTATTGTTTTCTCCTTCACACTAGTGTAAGAGTATAACCCTCTTGTAATATATTAATATTGCATCGTACACACTCCTCTGACATTAAAAATGCCATTGAGCTGTGAGTGTCTTATTTTTCTCCAGTTCCACTGAGCCTGAAGGGTAGAGTCTTATGGCTTTATAGAATAACCCTGCTTAATCAGGAACAACTGATACATAACTGATAACTGAGATACAACTGTCTAACATTCTCCAAGGATTCCCAACAAATCCAGACCAATGATGGGGCAGAAGACAGGAGGTAGGAGATGAAGAATAATTTTTATTTTTGTTGGTTTTTTTTGCTATTATAGCAGTGTTGCTCTAGGGCTACAGTCACTGCTTGGCTGCTCTTCGCCTGTCTCCTCTTCCCAGCAGCCCACATGCCACTGCTAATCCCTCGTAGACCCAAAAGGAAGGCTTCGGGATCATCCTCATGCGTGAGCCGGGCAAGCCGGGAAGCTGGCAGGCACATATTGTCTGGGTGAGACGCGGCGGCTGACTGCAGCAAGCTCGTTGGGAGAGCTCGGTCTTTGCTCTGGGCGTGCACAGTTCCGCAAAGCGCCGGCGGTGTTGCTGTTGGCCAGTGACCTTGCTGACCAGCTAGACTCCTGGATCTCTCTGCCTTCAAAACAACACTCAATCCCTGCAAACTTTGGCCCACATACTGCAGGTTGGGCGGTGGCAGTGTTCATGTAACAAAAAGCAGGTTGAGAGACTGAAAGAAGGTTTCTGACAGCCATGATATCTCCCACTTGGTGAAAACGATTACAGAAGTGTCAACAAAACCTGTGGCAAAATGGCTTCAAAAGGCACCACTGCTGTCGGTTACATCTCAATAAAACCTGATGTCAACAATAATATAATCTATTTAGCTCATTTACAAAAAGTGAAAGTTTTTACAAGCTTGGTTGTATCTGTATTAACTGATCAAAATTGCACACCACACCGCAAAAGCAGCAAGACTCACAACACCAGTGTTTATAATCATCTATAATAATCTCCGCTAATACAACACATTCAACATTATGCTGTCTGTGTGGGCTTATAGTTGGATGAAGGGGTGTGCCACTAAAGTGAAGGAGAGTGGAATGGTTCAGTAGGTTAATGCCACATAGTATAACTGAACACATAATTGTGATTAACCAATACACCTTCCGGGTAATGATTCCTGAGAAGACATGTTTACCTTTAGGCAGCGAGCCAATTAGACTGTGTCAGTGCCGGATGCAAACATAAATACAGAATTATACACAAGCGGGCATGTGTGCAGCGATAAAGTACGACATGAGCATTGAGCCCTGCCATTGTGAAGACAATTGACAATAACGCTCTCCACACAGGAATGATACGCTTCTTTATCATTCAACAAGGCAATTCTCCTCTACAAGACTCTCAATGGCGCTGTAGTCATTCCTAAAGGAGCCTGCAGGCGAGAAACAATTCTCAGGTGTTGAGAAAAAAAAAATCTGTAAATATTAGCAATTGCACACCATGAGAGGCGAAGCTGAGCCTGACTAGAAGGATCACTTTAATGAACACTAGCACACTGCAACTAAATCTTAGTTACACACAAATGGCGCAAAAAGGCCACACCCTGAACATGTCAGCCCAGCTCTGTACATATTACACACAACTCCTTCCTCCTTTTGCTGTATACTCACTGTATATAATACATCAGTGACTACCATCGTTAATTTCTTCTCTCTCTCTCTCTCTCTCTCTCTCTCACGCTCCTCGGGGGTTCCCAGTGGCTGTCCAGAGCACATGTGTTTTGGTTTACCTAGAGTGGAGGCCTATCTGAGCCTGGGCTGAGAGCAGACTGTGGGCTTTGTCTGTGGCACCATTAATCAACTGTCCTTTAACAAAAACAGAAAACCAGATGAGAGACAAAGGGAAGAGACATGGGGGGTGGCCCCTTATTTAGGCAGAGAAAAAAAAGAGGCACGGAGGGTAAGAAAGACGGAAGAGAGGGAGAGAGAGAGAGAGAGAGAGAGAGAGAGAGAGAGAGAGAGAGAGAGAGAGAGAGAGAGAGAGAGAGGGAGGATGCTTGACCCAGATCCAGGCCTTCAATAAATCAAGTAGCAACAATAACAAGCAAAGTTTTCATGTGGCTTGACTGATTAATCAGGCTTTTTTTTTTTTTTTTTTTTTTTGACATGGGAGGCAAAGGAGTCTTTTCTTCTTATTCTGTCTTGTCTCTCTTGTGGGAGACTGCAGAGTCTTTTATGTTGGGTGTTCATGTCTTTATGCTGTTTAAGTTTAAGTTTTCAGACCTGGAGGACCGCGTCGTTCACGGTTTAATGAGAACAAGGCCTTCGCTTCGTGGTGCAACTGGGACAACGCAGCCGACGGTTTCCGGCTAACATTAATGAAAGACAGGGAGGCTGTCGGAAAAAGTGTGGACACGGATGTATAAAGGCGCAGACATGGAGACACAGGTTTCTTTTCTAAAATATAAACAAGCCCTGTTTCACACGCATGCCCACACTACACACACTACCTACACAGAGAGCTGCAGGATGTGAAGCAGCCCTCTGAGACTCTTTGGGAAGGTGCCGATCGATGGGCATTGAGTGTGGACAAGGAGGCCTCGGGATCGATAGGGGGCCATTACAGAGATGTGCCTACTGGGACCTGAGAAGGAAGGTGGGGGGGGGGAGGTGTGTGTGTGTGTGGTGGGGGATACATCTGGGCCCTTGATGCTGTCTTCTTTGCCTCATTGGTGGGAGGTTTTACTCCACGTGAGCCCTGGGACATGCATAGACAGAATCGAAACGTGGACATGTGTGTGTGTGCAAAGTGACACGAAGAGCCTAATGTACTGACATAAGTGGAGAACGAACGTCACGTACTGTTCATGTAATTAAGCCAGGTGCAGCAGCTGGCACAGCGCATGCACACACACACACACACACACAGGCAAGCTAATGCAACCCCAGGAGGCCTGCTGCCACACCAGGAGAGCTCATCCTCGCCTCCTTCTTTTAATCTCCCATTTTCGGTGTCCTCATCTACCATCTTCTTGTGGGGGAAGATTCTTTCTGTCTCTCTAAGTCGCTTTTGGTGCCATCTTCTCCTCTATTTCCTCCGCCCCTTCGACTGTCTCTCCATCTCTCCTCGCCTTCCTCCTGTGCACTGCAGTGTCACCAGAGCTGCCTGTGCTGTGCTCTGTCAGTGGATCCTAAGACTTTCTGTCACCCTCCTATCATCCTCCACTCCACCCTCCACTCTGCTGCTGCTCACAGAGAGCACTGACTGTTCTATTCTCTCACACATAAACACACACACACACACACACACACACACACACACACACACAGAGTCTGGGAAACGACACCATTGTTACTTCCACAAAATGTCTGGCAGTGACATAATCACTACCACTTCCAGTTTTACATGCTCTTGGGGCATCTGTGATGATTTTGCATAAAGGTTTACTCATGGTCTAGTGCAGTTGCACAGTTGAAATGACTTATGGGAAAAGGCTCAGTTGATGTAGGGGTAATGAAACTAACAGGAAATTAATACAACTTTAGCCAATGAAGTCCTTCTGTATTCAGGGTTAGCTCAGTTAAACAAATGTGTTGCATAACTCTAATAAGAAATCCATTTAAGGATCAGTTCCCTCCCAAAATGCAACATCTAAGATATCTTAAAAAATTCAATATCTATACATGGAAAATCCAGCCTGTTAAAGCATTACACTTTGTAACTTTACCACACTCATACAGGTGCTAATCATTTCAAAGTACACACAGATGAGCCAGTCAGGCAGACGACTAAAACCAGTGAGGCAGACTTTGAGCTGGCTCTTGTATCCATCAGCACTCCAGGAAAAAATAGCAAAAAAGAGATTCAACGCATTTAATCTTCCTAAGAGAAGGAGGAGGAGGGTCTCCTCCTACTCGCCATCGCCTCTTTTCTGCAGCCCATCTCCACCAGCCCCACCATTAAAGGACGGTTGAAAATAGTGCATTTGGATGACGTTGTGGAGACGAAGGACTATTAAAAGTCAGGCAAATGCTTTTACCAGTGCTTATGAAATTGCACTGAGGTGCCATGCCGGCTCCTGAGAGTACTGTCCAAAAAACCCTTCTGTGGCTGATCAAAAAGAACGTGCACACACACACACAGAGACACACACACACACAGATGCACACACAGTGTCTGGGCTCAGCTAGCAGTCCCCATTGGTTTGGAAGGCTACAGCAGGCTATAACAACTACAGCCTGGCCGGCCTGTTAGTAGTGGGCCCTCTGTTTCAGCAATCTGGGTTCTCTTTGCCTTTGGACAGGGACCAGGTCAGGCTGCACAATACACCACTGTGTTTGGAGAGCGAGAGGGAAAGAGGGAGCGAGAAAGAGAAAACTGCAGGCAGGGGAGTCTCTGTGTGCACAAATAAGCATGTGTGCACAAGTATGTATGTTTGAGTATGTTTTGATTGTGGGAATACTGCACATGTCAGCATGTGAGTGTGTGTGTGTGTGTGTGTGTGTGTATTACGACTTTTGAGCCCACCACACCCTTTCTCTCTCTCTCTTCTCCATACTGGGTTGCAAGGCCTCCCTCCCATTTCCCCAACCTCCATTGTTACATCATCACAGCTCCTTTTTGCTACCTTTGCATAAACAGCCATTTTGGGACCCCTGGACGCGGTATCCCTCCCCGAGGCAGTTTTTAAATGATGTTGGAAACCTCCAATAAGTCAGCGCACCAGGAGGAACACACATCACCGTCGGTCTTAAAACAATACAGAGGAAAGCAAACGCGTCGGCCTGCGCAACTGTGACAACTACAAGGAAAAACAGAAGACTGTGCATACAGAGTGGGCTTGTGCGCCTTTAAGGAGCACGGGCGGCACCTGTCCCTTTAAGATCTATTTCTCACAGCTTGTGGGTGCTGAGCTGAGTGGGCTAGCCTGAGCCGAGCCGCCCTGTGCTGTGCATGTATGGTAACAGGGGGGAACCGCGCCGCCCAGCCTGCCAGCCCACCACAGGGAATTTGTTTATGTTTCCTTGCTGCCAAGTTCCTGTCAGGAGGCGCCCCAAAGAGGAACTGCAGACTGCTCAGTACTGTTAGCTACGCCCTCTCGCCTAGTGTAGCTGTTTTTTTTTTTTTTTGCATACAGTATCGGGTGGTGCTTTGTAGCAACACTTAAACCAGGGAGGTCTCTTCATCAATTTCAGCACTCACACACACACACTCCATACTTCACTCTACTCAGCTTTGAGAGCACTGAACTTTATAAAGCAAGTTCTAACAGAAAGCTTAATTTATGGCCCCAAACAGATTAACACCAATTTACTCAAAACACAGAACATAAAACAGCACAAAGGCATAGTTTCATTAAAGCAATGCTTTATGACTGGCACTTTGTTGTGCTGTGGATTATGGGTATTGTAAAAACTGAGCACCACCACATAAAAACACAGTAAACTGGATTGGTAAACTCGTGGGCATTAAGTCAAGCACTTGTGGGAAAAGAGCTAAATCTAAATTACTCTCCCACTAATGCAAACGAGCAAAGCATTCTGACTTCCAATAAAACACACAAACATTTCCTCGAATCATAACAAGAATGCGATCCATCACTGCCAGTATAACAATGAGTGCATTGCTTTTGCGCATTAATAAAATGCCTCAGCCTGGCATATACATGCTACTTCTTGAGTCATACGCTGCATATGGGCAGTGCTTCTGTCAAGCAAGGTCAGCAAGTGCGTTCGTCTCTATCTTGAGCGCTGTGGCCACCCGCAAGTTTTACTGTGTGCAAAAAGGAAAGAGCCGCTCACTTGCAGTTATGTCAAGGACATGAGCCGTTTGTCTTTATACCACGCATGTGTGATGTCCAGTCTGTGTGTGTGGTAGGAGACAGATAGGATAAGAGAGAGATGTGCGTATGTGTGAGTGAGTAGAGGAAGGAAAGGTCAGACAAGGCCGCGCAAAGGGGCGTGGGACCCAGGGTGGCGAGACAGAGGAAGAGATAGAGAGAAAAAAGGGGAAGAACAAAAGATGGAAGCGTGGATGGAAAGATGTAGGCTGGGGTTGGGGGGTACTGGGTGAAAGCAAAAACAGGAAGCCATTTATGTCAGCTTGGATGGCGGGACAGCGCCCACTCTCTGTCACATGCCGGCACATTTCACTGCTCTTTGACTGTACAGTGAGAAACTCCCTGTTTACGCACACAATGAAAAGTAAACCAGTGGATGAATGCACAGGGGAGAGGCACTGGCTGTGTTTGTTTGAATGAGATTCACGCTGCCTTGTCCAACCTCTCCATTTCTTCAGTATGAGTGGAGCGTACAGACAGACAGACAGACAGATACTTTATTAATCTCCAAGAGAAATTCACAACCGTTGTACACTCACAACCGAAAACTTAAATCAATCGATCATCAGGACTTGCAGCGCACTTTTACCATTCTGCTGATGGTAAGGAAGTAAGATGCCATACAATATCTTGACATTCATATGACTTACAATAAATGAGCTCAGCAGCACAAAATACCAGCTGAACTAGAAGTAGTTTACTCAACTCTAACTCTCCAAATTTTGGACTTTTGGACCAAAAAACTGCAAAAGCTGCTGCAGTGTCGTGGCAAGACAAAAAGGACTGGCTAAACAGAAAATATGTCGAGTGCTGATTATTCAACTGTATCCAGACTAAGAAGTGCAATTAAAACAAGAACAACTGTGCATAAACAACACATTTCAACTTCCCTGAAGTTTCCATGTGTGGAGTGGAGTTAGAAAAAAACACTGAAAAAAAAAAAAATACACAGGAGTCCCATTCTAGACAGAGGGAGAGGCAGCGGGCTCGGCAGCCACCACCGACCTACCGCACACTGAGTGTGAATCATTAAAGGCATGTGTTCCACATCAACTGCCGTGGCCGCTTCCCAACCCATGTATGAGACTGGATCTAAATTATAACGGGGAAGGGGGGGTTAAATACCGCTTTAGGTGGAGATGAAAGCCCTAAACCCGCTGAGTGAGAAAGAGAGGGAGAGAAACTGGAAAATGACTGCATACAAGTACTGCATGTGCCTCCTCTGCCAGCTCACAAAAATAAAACAGCAATGAATAAATGAAGCAGCTAATGGAATAATTACATGATTTCCAAAAAGTGTGACGTTTCATCATAAACAGATGAAGTGAACAGGGTTTTATGCCCACTAAACAACTAAAATGAAAGCCAAACTGAGTCGAAAAACTAACCTACTTTGATTTGTGTTTTTTCTGGCTGTCTTTGCTGGTTTCTAACCTCACAAAAGCTAAAATAACACAGCGGGATAATTTTCCCCAAGAAAGCTAATCTAAAGGTGAGTAAAGACAAAGGAATACAGAGGTACTCAGGGTTTCATGCATACATAAGTGCCAGCCTTAGTTTTGTCCATCAGACCAGCCATATGCCAAACTGGCTGCTAACAGGAGGGTTTTCTGCTAGACCACTTGTCATCGCCAGTTACGATCCATGGACGTCTTCTGTGGATATGCATTTGTGCACAAAAACACACACCCCCTCCCTAGTGAGGGCATCCAATGAAGGAGGCAGTTTGCAGAGGGAGTCTGCATTCTTCTGAGTATTGGCTGGCATCTTGGGTACGCATACCACTCTATTTGCTTTTTGCTCGGAGTGGTGTGGGAGAAGGTGTTTGTCTGGAGGAAGAGATCACCTTTCTCTGAAGGCGAGGAAGGGATGGAAAGGACGGGGGGACAGGACGGGACAAGACGAGACATGACAGGGTAGGACGGGAAAGGAAAACACAAGTTTGCAGTGGTAGGAGAGGACCAAACAGGACAGGACAGGGCAAACTACACTGCGTTCCTGGGAACTGCGATTTGCTGAGTGGAACTGACCAGCCGTTTCAGCTCCTATCTGTCACTCATTATTGTGACAACAAAACAACATAAAATTAAAGAAAGGGAAATGACAGAACAGAATAAATGGCACGTTGCTATTGGTTCTGCAGCCACAGTGTTTTGCAGCCGACACAAGGAAGATGAATCAGACACAATAAATCAGTCCATATTCACAAAGTGCTGGTCCAAGTTCTTCAAGCCAGTTCCTAATGATGAAGGGCTGTTTTTGTTTGGTCTTTGTCGCTTGAACATGACAGAGCAAATCTCCCCGCTGCCAGCTCCAGCTCTGACGCAACAGACCCAGGATTAGACTTGATCCTACCACTGGCGGCATGTAGGCCACAAGACAGAGTACCTCCTCTAAACAGTACAGTGTGCGTGTCTATATGTTTGTGTGTGTGTGAAATTGACTGTACAGGTTGTACATGAATGGTGACCTTTACAATACCAAAAGCAGAAGATATGACATGTGGAAAACACAGACAAAAGAATCACGAGCTATGCCTTCAGTGCGACCACAAAACCAATATGGCAGTCACATGACGCAGAACAACACTGCTGTATAGAGAGCAAGATGGCGTTTGGTACCCACAGACACAAGTGTGGAGAAGTCCAATTACCCAGAGTTGACAGGAGCGACAAATTCGGGCTTACCCTAAAAACGTCAATCTCCCTGTCCTTGGCCAAGGAAATCTCCCCTTGAATCGATTGCAGCTCCTAAGCTCTGAGAAGAGAGGAAGAAAGAGAGAGAAAGATATTTGAAACCAACAGCTTTGTGGTCCTTATCCACGTGCTGCAGACTCAGTGACTCCCTGGCCTCTCTGGCAAAGAACCGCTTCACTACACGAAAAACTCTTACACTCTTTTTCCTTCCTTCACTCTCATACTCCCTGTAATCTCCCCACCCCTTTCCAAAAGATTGGACTTTCTCACTCACTGTATTTGTGCCCCAGACATCATGTGAAAAGTGAAGTAAAACAGTGCTTTTGTGGTGTGTGAATTACCTGGGGCCGAGGCAGGCACAGTAGTGCTTATGGCCACAACTCAATTACAGCAATGTGAATCAGGTGGCGGCCTAGAAATCCCCTCAGCCTGATGCACAAATAAGGACACAGAGGCGCCTTCATGCCAAGACAGAGACAAATATAAAGCGGCGTGTCATCTCTTCATAGAAAGACAGTGAGGCCAACGCTGTACACGAGTGTCTGTTGCAGACATGTAACCAGTAACACTGGTTTAGAGCGAATGTGCGAACAATGCCATTTTGTTTATGGATGCTGATGAAGTATCAGAAGAGTTTACAACTATAGCTGGTTGCAGATCTAAATTGAAAGAGTCACATGGCACTTAGGATATCCGATAAACGCCACCTTTGTGTGGCTGAAAGCATGGAAAATGTTTTGTGGGATTATTTTTAACTAAAAACAACTGGATGAAAATTACAGGATGGTGGTTTGCAAATGTTAAAAGCCACTTTGTTGGATTTCATGGACTCAACAGAAATGCCAGAATGCACAATCATGGTCAATAATATCTGAACAGAAAATTGGTTTGTGTCAAAAGCGGTGAGTTTATCCTGTCTTTCTGTTTGAGGAGAAAACAGACCATCTCTTTTTAGCATGTCCTGGCTACAAGGATTCTTCCAGCTCTCATAAAATGTGGAGCCTGTGGAACAGGCCATGGTCTTCCAAAAGCATGTTCGAGAGAAACCAGTGACATTTTAAACTCTAGTCTGTTTTGGTTTATTTTACTTCACTATGCACTTGTCACAGTGAGGGAGGAAGTTTTTTTTCTGGGGGGGGGGGGTTACCCTTTATCACAGATAGGACAGCTGAAGACAGACAGGAAAGGTGGGAGAGAGAGAGGGGGAAGACATGCAGCAAAGGGACCCCAGCCGGGAATCAAACCAGGGTCCTGCTGCAGCCCAAAGCCTCCACACATGGGCGCACGCACTCCACCACTGAGCCACCTGTGCGCCCAGAAAGTTTGGGTTTTTTTCAGTTAACACAGAAAGGATGTTATATTGGGACAGAGCTATCCTGACAGCCATGGTAATGGTTGTTCTTTAGAAGGGTCATGAATTCACTACAAAAAAAAAATCCCCTTCCTTGGGCCAAAGTGGCCTTGGTGCCATTTTACCAGAAACAAATCAATTCATACTAATTTGTTATCACAAGCTTCCCAGGACAGTCAAAGAGCAAAGATATAAATATAACATTTCTACAAAAATAATGCATTCATCTTCACTACAAAGACTGGTTTCATTTGCACATCACACAACTCCAACTGGCAACTGTGTAAACCTCAATTTATTATTAATGAGGAATCACGTTCTCAAATTCACATGAGGTGTTTGCCAGATGAATGTAACAAGCTTAGTTTCTGTGGCTCACATGTATTGACTATAAGTTCACTTTGTGCATATTTAACTTGTTTCATAAAGATATAGAGGGAAGAAAAGACTTTACGCATGCCAAGTGGAGCCTATGTTAATCCTAAAATTATCGTAATACTAGACCTATGCATTACAAACACGTCATGTAATATTTGTTCTGTCTAATACCACCAGACTCATTCACAACAGGGTGAACGCCCACATCATGAATACTTATTAAAATGCAATGGTTCGTATTGGCAACAAATATTATCATGTACTGTGAGGTGGATTGTCCTTCCCATTTACAAGCAAGGTAGGGAACAATATAGACAGAAATATAACACACTGTATAACCATTACCATACTGGTACATACGCCCTTAAAAAGTACCACAGATATGAAGTAACATCTCTTTGATAAAGTCAACAAACAACAGTCAGCAGAAAATGAACATTATAAGATTGCAAAATATGTGTTGCTTGTTTTTACACTGACATGAATGGCTGTTAACTGTAGTGCCTGCAAATATATCAGTGTGGGTTTGCCGTGGTTAGAAATATAAACATTAACTCAATATTTCTTCAATAGGCTCTGATATTTCTGGATTTCTAAAATGCTCTGGTCCATCTTGTTGCAGTTTTAAGAAAAGCCACTCAAGCAATGCACCTTCTCTATGCCTTTACATACGTGTATCATATGTATTATATCTATGTATATAACAATATTAATTTCAGAGGTGGACTTTGTATGCAACTAAAAGTAATGCTTTTTATACCAGCCTAATATGTGTTCTTGGTAGTGAGATGCTGCTTGTTACTCCAGCTGACAACAGCTAAATGTGCCAGACTCTGGCTCTGTGCTGCTCCTTCTGGTATCTCTTCCAACCTGACAAACAGCCAATCAGCTGGCCCGTGCTCAGGCCCTGAATGACTCCTCATTTCACTTCCTGTCTTATTACATGCCCGCACTTCCTGTTTGTGGATCTGAATGATGTGTTTATACTGGTCCAATAGACCAAAAATTGCCTAATTTAGATAAAAGAGCAGGTAGGACGTAATAGGGAAAGAGTGTATGCACATGTACATGTGTGTGTGCGTGTGTGTGTGTGTGTGTGTGTGCGTGTGCGTGTGCATGTGCAAGCCTGGATCCTGTACACTGATAAAAGTGGACAGGAGTAGCCTGCGGTAATCACGTCATTATCCTTGCTGATGGGTGAAAGCAACTAACTGCAGACACTCACCTTTTGCACACACGCCCACATGTACACACACACACACAGAGGGAGAAGAAGGGGCCCTCACTGCTGGAGCCCAGCCAGACAAGTCCATCTGCTTTTAAAATGGAACCCAATTTACTGCACCTAGAAGGCCCCAATTGCTCAGGGACCCACAGTCTTACCAAGCGAAGAGCCTGAAACGATAATATGGCAGGGTCACCCAATCCTAAATGTACGGCCTCGCATCGGCACCTGGGACTGGGATTTGGGTTGCCCAAGTGCTCATGGTTCAACTCTCAAGTAAAATCATTCATCGGCCCTAGGACATTCAGTTACTCGTTGTGACAGCAGTAAAAAAATGTGTAAAAAACTGATTGTGGGTACGACCAGCAGTCTCCAAGTGCGAGGTTACTTGGGAATGGCAGCCCTGCGGCGAGAGTCATGATCTCACATTAAAACAGACAGAATGTGTTGTTTTAACTCGCCTGGTTCTATAAAATTCCACCGCCTGCGTGCACACACACACACATTCACACAATATAAACCCCTCTCCTTGAAGCTCTGACTCTCAGCGGTGGAAACCCCCTTCAGTCACACATAGATCACATAACCTCTCTTGACATCGGAGGACAGCACTCCCAATGGAAAGATGCAGATTCGCACACACGCTGAATGCCGGCCAAGGCTCCAGACTGCCATTGTCCTTCAGAGTCATCCAAACAAAACAATGAAGAGGGTCACGCAAGGCCCCCCGTGGAATGGTAAATAACCGGAGAGAGTGAGAGCCGGGGAGGAAGAGACAGAGAGACAGAAGCAGAGAGAGGAAGTGAGATATTGAGGGAAACTAATCCACTGACAATGACGCCATTATATGGAACACCAAGTGCAAAATATGATCATCCGGGGGCAGGTGAATTCCACTAATGTTCAATCACTCACCAAGAATCTGACACGGCTTGAATGGAAAATATGTCAGCTGCATGATGTACAGAGCAAAAGCGCCCTGGTAAAAAATGTTAATTATCTTACCCATAGGTATAAGGAATTATAGTTACTATAACACATGGTGAAAACACATCCATTCAAATACAGTTTTACCACAATATTTGTTCTCTGCTGTTGAATAATACCAATTTACCTCTCATACAGTGCAGGAGTAGCTCTTTTCATATGAGCAATCATTTAGTTTCATCGAGTGTTGCTCTCGTCAAAGCAGTGCCCGAGCAGAAAAAGGGGGTAAAATCCAAATGATATCAAAACCTCAGATAGTGCTGATGTTAATCATTCATTAGCGCTGAGTGACTCTTAATCATAAAACCATCTTTGTTGTCATTATTCATCTGGCATAAAATGCTAGCCTGTTAAATTGGACTCAGGATGTTGACAATAGGCAGTCCACAAAGGGCTTGGAAAGCACAGTCTCCCTCCGAATTGGTCTTTCATATGCTAATGCGGGAACTGTTTTGGGTTTACTGGCCTGGTTGGAAATGATTTAGGGCGACACCGGTGCTCTGAGCCTTTATGTTTAGGCTGGCCGCAGGGGCTCATATATCACCCTGATCATTAATCAATTAGCGTCTCCTAGCCACCTGTCGGACACATCGGCGCACAAAACATTCCTGCCCTTGGGCAGTTGCTAGACGATGATCATCAGTAGCACCACTATTACCTTCCAGCCCCTCGACACCCTGCCCCCCTCCCCTTTATGGTAATACCCTGATGGATTACATAATCACACCCAAACGCTGCCCACAACGAAAAGGGCTCCTCTCTAAGAGAAGCAAATCTGAGTGGAAACCGCCATGGTGTTTTTTTTTAATAGCCCCCCCCCCAATTGAACAGCGAGTTTTTTTAACGTGCAAGTGCCCTCCGCTGTCACAAACAGAAAAGACGGGGCACTGGAGGAATGGATGCCGACCTTGAAGGAGAATCAATAAGCTGACGGCTATTCAAAAGTGCTGAATGCACACCAACGCTGTGTCCATTGTTTTAAATGCAACTCTCTCCAGTGGGGTATTGATGGTTGTTTAGTATTGATGACGTGTCACAGCGGCCAAATGCACGAAAGACGAAAAGGTTTGAACAGGGTGTTAGCGACATTATAGGAGGTCCCGAGAAGTGATTTTGTTCAGCCTGGATGAATTTACTGCTGACTTACAGTAAGCCAACTACAAACTAGACCGCTGAAACAAACACACAGTGCGCTTTCTGACTAACCGTTCATTCATCACACATTCATCTTCAATCACGGATACCCAGAATCTTAGTCTCTGTAAACTTCCAGTTTGTGGAGAGTTGAACAGAGAGAGGGAGAAGGGGGAGAGGGGGAGACAGAGAGGTAAAAAAAGTTGTGTTAAATTTTTCATGGTCTGGATTGTTTAAAAACTCCATCAAGCTTTGTGATCTCATGAAGCCACTTGAGACACTGTGCGGTGGGAGTGATGGTGATTGAAAAATTCCTCAAAGATTTCCGCTTAACAAATGTGCTCTGCCCAGCCTGCCACAAACACGGGGTTTTTTTCTAGAAATTTGTATGTAAATGTGAACTCTTATGCAAAGGACCTCGCTGCCACTAGACAATCTCTTTTTCACAGCCGTGCTTCCCTGACAATACCCAACACCCTCCCATCTAACCCCCAAAAACCCTTCACATTTTTCACACTTTTTTGTTATTTGGAACTAATTCTTAAAAGCAGCCGAAGAGATAAGTAGCACTAAAATTAGAGCCTAATCCGCAAACCCTCAATATGGGGACATGGAGAAAGTAGATTTGTCAAGCCTTGATTTAGCCGTATTCTTTCATTATAAAAGTAGCACTCTTCACGCAGCTTAGCAATACGAAATGGCTCAATCAGTCTCATGTGGAACATTTAAGTGGGAAGGGGGAATAGGATAGAGCAAGGGCCTATCTGTGAACCCAGAAAACTTGGCATCGTGCTGGTGCCATTTATGTGTTGCCAGCATTGTTTTTCCTACCTGCGCTGCACTCTTCAACTCTCAGGGCTCCCCCTTGAAAATTATATTCGCCACTCACTTCTAGAGGCCCCGAACAGAAGAGCTGTTTCACTGGGGGAATTGTTGAAAATCTGGGCCACTGTGTTGGGTGTGTAAAGTGTCTAACACCGGGCTGGGCACTGGAGATGGGGAGGGTTTTTTTTGTTGTTTTTTCTCTTTTTTTGTCTTTTAAATCCAACCAGCTCAGGCAAGGAGCCAGCTACCGACATTATCAGGTGGATTTTCAAAAGAACAAAAGCTCCTCTGCGATTCTTTACACTGCCAGTGAAAAAAAAAACCCTGAACAGAAACCCTATCCAGCAACTTACTGTGTGTGCATGTGCACACTGCCCTTGTTATTTCAACCAAATTCATTTCTCCAGAAGATAATCTCACACCCTCTTCTATTTACTTATCTCTTCTTCAGTAAGATCCTAAAAACTGGCTGTGATATTAGAAGTGCAAAGGTCAAAACTAAAAGCTGAACACAGAGAGGAAAGCATATCTGTTCTGGCTCACTGTATCTAATCACATTCACAACATAAATGTATTTCAGAGGCCACAAGGTCAAATGACAGATATTTTTGGAAAGATAAATCTGAAAGGAGAGAAAAAAACCTCACACTTGACTGCAAACAAGGGAAGTGCATAGATGTGTTTCCTGGTATCTGTTGGTGGACAAGCGGTGCTGGAGAGAAAAACTATTCCCTGTGCAAGATAAAGCCTATCCACAGGGAACAGAGGCAGCAAGAAGACAACGGGGAGAAGGAGGGTGATGGGCGACAGGGCAAAGGCTTGACCTCTCAGGGTCAATAGGTGATTAGTCACATTTATCATACCTACGCGAGCTGCTAAATGAGAAGCCAGGCAGCTTCCCTCTGAAGAATTCAGCCACATTTCGATGTCAAAGTCCAAATGAAGGCTGGGCTCACTACTGGCAGCCAGATGCCCCGTGTTTATGACAGAGACAAATATTGGAATCCCTAAGTGGAAAAACATGCCATGCTGGCACAGAGCAGCAGCAGTGAAACGTTACATCATTTTGACGATTTAATGAGTACAGCCTGGATCAGATCAGAAGTTTAAATACCTGCCAATGGCAATATAAAAGCCTGTATTTCATGCTTCATGAGAGAGGATAAAAAACAAGCTTCATTTGATAGGAAAACAACGGTTGGAGGATGAGGGGGCCGCGGTTGTGGTTGAGAGGGAGGCAAGCAATGCTGTCTATGTCCTGATCAAAGCCATGCAAGGTATCTGAGCACAGGGAATCCATGGAGCCACAACTCAGCCACACTGACATTCACATGGAGGAAATGACAAAGAAGCAATTGAGTGCAGGGACTAGATTTGGCACAGACATATCAGAAAACACTCCACCCCTAGGGGACTGCCCGGCAGAGGCTCTCTGAAGAAGCACGGCACACAACACATCCATCAAAGTGGAGAGGACAGTTAATTTCGCAAATAAAACAAACATAGCCCTTGTTGTTAGCCATTTCATAACTTTTGCATGGGCAGAAAATCCACAATGATTCTACTATAAATGAAATTCACAAACAAAACACAAATTAGAGATGGCATCCCATTATCATATCCCACACCTCCAACGAAAGTTTTACATTCGCAAACACAGGCCTCAAAGACTCGAGCATTTCTCTAAATTACTAAGAGCGCTCGAGCCTTCAGACTGTTTGAATGCAGTGAAAAGTCATTTTTAGGCATACATACAAAGGACGTCTGCTTCACCCAATTTTTGTGCTGCAGATTTTTGCTGAAATTTACAATCCTCTTCCCCACACAGCAGAATAAGTTAGCTTGCATGGAAACAATTGAAAAGAAATGTTGTCCAATGCAACAGCAGAAGGCAGGAATCCATGAAGAAGATGGGATAAAGGCTAAATTTAATCCAGGGAAAGATCCACAAAAATATCTTGAAGCAACAACACTACAAGCTGGACGAAGAGAACCATATATCATCATTATAATTCTGGTTTTTGTTAAAGCTGACTGAAATTCAACTGATTAACACGGCGCTAAGCACAGTGATTTGACACTTAGGGAACAGAGCTCAAGTCACAAGAGAGAGCAAGAGAGCAGTCTTTTCACATGTGCATAGGTGCAACAACGGGCAGGGCGCCAAATGCTCTGCAAACTGTTTTCTCCTCATTTTTCACATTCCTACTTCCACTGCTGTCTGTGTTCGCTGCTGAAGCACACCAGTCGCAGTGGACAGTGTTTTTCAGAGAGGAGACAGAGGAAAAGTGATCGAAAGCAGGACTGCTTGACTGGCAAAACTAAATGGGATGCAGACATTTTTATGTTATTAATAACAGCTGTGCTTTTCCTGTTATGATGCATCAAAATGTGAGAAGTGAAAAAAGGTCTATATCGGCCGGGACAGATATGACTCACACTTCTAATCTACATTCAAAGTGGAAGAGTTGATATTCAACAGACACCAGGGGCAATATCTAATTTGCTGTATAGCCTCTTCATTGATCTCATGCACCAACGATTACTTCCACCTTATACATTTATCACTGGGGTCTGACGGAAGTGTTAATTTAATTCAACATGCTTGTTAAGGCCTCACACGGGGCCTCACACAGGTATGACCTGTACGACAGAGTACAAACAGAGATATTTTTTTTCTGTGGAAGGCATTTCCACAGAAAAAAAATCTCTCTGTTTGTAAGGTTGAACAATGTAATCTTTGAATGAAGTCCATAACACTCTTATAGTCTTTGACTGTGTCAGAAATCCCTCTGTTGACAGAGGATGCCAGTGTTTGCTGCAGAGACTTGTTGTCAGCTGCTTGAAATGTGTCATACGGAAGGAGCATAAGCCACTCCAGATAAGATTCCTTGGGGTCTTTCACAATACCATAATACTGTTGATTTTGCTGAACAGTTTTTATATTAGTAACCACATCCTCTTGTGCTTAGGTTTGGTTTTACATAATATCCACAAAGAGACTGATATCACTAAATAAACTCTTGCATAGTTATTGGTCAAAAAAGAAAATCATTAATACACTAATAGGGCTCCGCAGTTATCGATGCAGTCGTATTGATGTTGAATTTTCCAACAGGATGGCCAGATGCAGCCTCAACCATTCTGTCTTTGATTTTTTTGTTGCAATAATAATAATAATAATAATTAAAAAACATAGCTCGTGGCAGGCTTACACTAGGTGTGTCCTGGGCTGATCTGAGGGGTGGGATTGAGGCCATCAAGGCATTTTTTAATGGATTATATAAAGCTCAATCTCTTTCCAACCCTTTGCTTATCAGAATCTATTGCACCTTTAAAACAATGAAACCTGTTCCGTAATGCACAGCAACAGGTTGCAGGAGAGCTGCCTGCGAAGCAATATGAAGAAACAAACAGTAGCCAGAAGTTTCAGTTAATATTTTCCAAATGTACAGCCAATGTTTGAAAGTAAAGCTACTTTGGGTATTAAAAAAAAAGTGTGTGTGGGATGATTTTGCCTTTTATTTTCCTGTGACAGTTTGCATAGAAAAAAAGCACTTCTGAGATGCTGAATTTGATGTTGTGAGGAGAGAAGATCCTGTCCATACCTTCCACAAACAATCACAGGAAACTATCAAAACAAAGCAGTGATGCAGGTTGTGTTTTCTTGTTAAGTAAGAAAATACAGAATCTTATGCTTGATATTAAATGACATCTGGGGATTAAAATACTGCAAAATTATGAACTGGCATTGGGTACAAAATTGAGTAGATAGTGACTAAGAAAACTAGAAATGGCTCATGTGTACAAATGAGAGGTTCTGCAAAAAAATCACCTTGGAATGCGGAGCAGTGCCGAGAAGCCTCCTGGAACACAGTCAACACATTTCACACACACAGGGCCTGGAAACAACACGCTTGGGGCTTCCACCTTCATTTAGATGAAAATGGACCTCCTCGAGAGGAAATAAAGCCATTTTTAACTCCCCCTCTCACTACGAGACGGCCTCCCGTAATGTGCCCAGTCAATGGACTGTGGGTTTATTCAACTGCAGGCAGCCCACAGCACAGCCATAAATAATGTAGGGCAGCTCACATGAAACCCTAATCACCATTGTGCTGTCACCCAACAGAGAAGATTGCTTGTTTAATTTACTGCGCTGCATCTGTCTCAGTTCTGCCCAATTTAGTTTCACAATTTCAATGGGCAAGTACTCCAGGTATTTATCAATATGCTTTTCACCCAATGCCATGAATCAATAAGAATGCAGTGTTCATGTATCCGAGTCCGTGTGAGTATGTGTGTTGGATGGTATGTGCGCACACATCCATGTGCACACATGCCATGAAGAACAAACAAGAAAGCTGCAGCTTGTGAAACAACAGAGTCTGGCAGAGAAGAAGCCATCAACACTCAATAACCAGAGCTCATTATTGGCCATCTACAACGTACTTCATTACATTACTATTCCATTAGCATGCAGACATTTGCATATTCCAGTCACCTCTTTACAGAGGCTGTTGATCATAAATGGCAGCCATATGCTGCCTGGTGCGCCATATTACAGAATTATTGCTGCGACACAAAAAGCCAAGAAAAATGGAAATTATGTTGACACGAAATGGAGTGCAAAACCAATCAAAGGATCTGCTTTTATTGATAGTATCTCACAGTTTCACTGACTGAATGGGAATCATTTACATCCACGAGTCGCGGTTTCTCACTGACAAACATCTGCGGGCTGTGGCCTCATTTTTCTAGGTGCATGTCTGAGATTTTTTCCTCATAAGAACATGTTCTGTACATTAAGTTTATTTATGTGTTATACAACACAACGGAGGTTTATTTATTTAGCTTTTAAAGCAACAGGATAGGAAGACTAATAAGCGCTTCATAAACTTACACAAAGGTAAATGAAATTTTTTCTGAAATCATCTTTTGCTGCACTGTGTTTTGATGGATAATTTTGCCTCAACGTCCAATCCTCTAGCTGCAAACAGAGGAATCCCGTCATCTAACAGGTTCTGTGCTGCAACGTTTCAGCCTGACAGTGATTTGGTGCGATGGCTCCTCTGCACAGTGATGACAGCCCATGGAGACAGAATAAGTAGCAGCGGCTCACTAGCTACATAGACTTGGCGGGCACAAGCCAAGGCAGCAGAGCAGTGTGATAATGATGCTGTGAGCCGAGCCACTTACGGCCAACTAGCTGTTCGAGCTAGCAGCAGCGCAAGTCGTATCATCTTTGTTCAGGACCATTATCTCTCCACCGTGGTGTTCACTTCACACTGATAAATGTGGCCTAGCAGCTCGAGCTAATGTGCAAGCAGCTGCAGCCGCAGCAGCTGGGTAATACACTGTCAACTGCCACATACGCCCACACAGGAGGCACAATAGAGAGGATTTGTTCCACTGAAATCAGTGTTAAGGTGCTTTGGGATTTTTTTGTAGCACTCTGAAACTGGACATGGCCGTCACACAGGAGACTAACGTGTCACAAGAATGACCGAGGAGCAGTCAGGTGTCTTAATTAAGTAGATGACCTGTGGGATGATGAGGAGCAGACCAGCTGATGAGTAATCAATACTATGTTATTAGATTCTTCTTCTTGTTACATCATGTTTTCTAGCAAAAACGCCATCCATTCTCAGGCTGCAGCTTCTCCAATGTGAATGTCTCTATTTTTACTCTGCTGTTTTTATCATTTCAAACTGAATATCTTTGACTTTTGGACTGCTGGTTGGAACAAAACAAGACATCTGTATACGTCACCTTGGGAAGCTGGAATGGGGATTTTCACTATTTCATGGCATTTTATAAACTAAAACAATATACTCAGAATAAACTTATCAATTGACAATAGAAATGCATACGCTAGAGCCACCCAGTGTGATGCTTCTAATCTTTTGGTCTACTTGAATATTTTCTTATCTGGAACCTGAGCAATCCTTTCCAGATAGTCTATTAACCAATTTTCATTTTATTGAAAAAAAGAGACTTAAATTAGACCAGTGTCAGCAAAGTAAATAAGAAAATGGTGGGTGTATAAGCAACCAAAAATCACTACAGTGCAGACACACACTTGGCACTGAGCAGTCCTGGTATTATCAAGTGGCACTTAAGGACAGATTGGCTGGTCAGACATCTGTGTAAGGGACACCGGCTATGTGGCTAGCTGTCTGACTCATGGCAGCAGAGGGTTAACTTGGCAGCTCGGCTGTACAGTGCAGCTCTAAAAGGAATATTAACAGCATGTCCCCCAGTGCAGACCGAGAGAGAGCAACAGGAAAAAGGAGGACGGAGAGAAAAGGAGAGACGGAGAAAAGGCAGGCAGCAAAGGGGTGGGTGTGCGAATCCAATTTCCAGTGACAGTGTGCTCAGGATCACTGTTTCAGTGAAAGAACATATCATCTGTCAAACTTAATGGCAGTGTCCTGGGGGAAATGAAGGAAAATAGAATGGAGACCATTCATTAAGAAGGTGGGGGATGGGGGGGTGTCGAAGCCACCGGCCTGCTCCACTGTCTCCCCGGGAAAATAAATACATACACAAACCATTATTTGTGCATTTACGAGGTGGCAGCACAGCCACGATCAAAGTTCTCATGCTACAGAGATAATATTAGCGCAGATGCCAGAGGAGGAATCTGTAAGCAGCACAGAGCTATCACAGAGAATGACGAGGTCGGCCTGGCTGCCTGGTGGGACGGCTGGCAGGCTAGCTAACAGGCCCGGCCAGTCAGTCTCTCACTCAGAGCTGTGGATGTACTCAGTGGAAGCAATTGATACCATTGTTTTATGGAGAGGAGGGTGGAGGGGGATTAAGACCCAACAATAGGGCTCTTTCACTGGAAATGTCAGCCGTCATGCCGGGGGACTGTCCGACTGGGCAGAGACACTTTTGCAAAAAGCCAAGGTACAAAATGACTGTGGAAAATAGTATAAAACCCTGTGACGAGGGCAATGAAACAGTGTGACATGGGCCAGAACATTCCGGTGCCAAATAGTCGAAATGCAATCTCAAACACGGGACAGCAGGCTATGGGAAACTTTACGACACAGATCATGTGAGAGCATGTCAAACGGGAACATATGGCTATCAATTCATTATTGTGTTGTTTGAGGATCTGTTCGTTGAAAAAGGAAGAAGCACAACAACTATGCATAAACGTGTCGATGATTTCAAGGTCTACCAAAACAATCTGCAGCTTGAAACACATTCCAAATCAATAACCAGGATAATAGGTTATATGGGTCTGCAGCTCAGCCTCATTAGGAAAAAAGGAGACAAACGTGGCCTGATTCTTCAGGCAAATTAACATAGTGAGGAACTTAAAATATCACAACCGATGATCCATTCTGGGCCGTTTTATCATGAGACTATACAACAGAGAGATATAAAGTTCTCTCTCAGAGTGCTTTGATAACCCCACTGGCCTTGGACCTCTTTGAAAATCTCACTCAGAAGGTTTGAGGTGAATATAAAGAGCAAGTTGAAGTGGGGTACCCTGCCGCTTTAAGGCTGGGATGAAACCAAGTTATTCTACCACTCTGACCTAATTGCTCTCTCGCTCTCCCGACATGAACACTGGGAGCCGTGCACTCTGACACGTAAAGATTATTTAATACCATCAAAGCCATAAAAAGAGGAATAAAAGGAGGCGGTGTGAAAGGGAGGAGGGGAGGGTGTAATTAACCCTCGCAAGGCTGGCAGGGCCGAGCAGTCCAGCAGTAGCAGAAGGAGAATCAGTATGCAAAAGACGGCCTGTCTAACTGCCGCCGGCCGACGTGAGTGGAGCTCCCACATCCCGACATCACAGCGGCTCCAGAACCGCTGCCCCCCCACCCCTCCCCGCCCCCAAAATCCCACTCGGCTTCGACTACACTCTCCTGGTATCGGCTCCCACCCTTCTTCTCTCCTGCTTTTCCCACACTCGCCCCAGTCCCTGAGGCAATGACTACGTCATTGGGTACCACAGCCAAACCACTGTAATATCCCAATTTATTTCTACTTATTCTGACGGAGTCGGGGCCTGTTTCATTTAGGTCAAGGCTGGTTTTATTAGTGTAAAGCTACACTGCTTGCTTCCACTGGACTTAATTTCTAGAAGTAACTGTTTCTCCATTAGACCAAAGATGGTATTTGCTGACAAAATTGAGCAGTTCTTAATGGCAGCATCAGTAAATTGGTAAACCAGCACGCGTCCACATCAAAACAAAGTCTAAAAACCTAGCCCACTGTTTTTTTCCTATTTACAGTGATTGAAACCCTGATTCTGCAGTGTGGTTTTTCACTTTAAGCACTTCCTACTCCAGAAACAGAGCTACTAGCAGTCAAAATCTGACAGTATGTGGGTGGGACTGGGTAGAGGTGTTTACCGTTAGGCAAGCGCTGGGTGACATCTCCAGGGTGCCCTGCCATTGTGGGAAGCATGTCTCATCTGTCAGTGCCTGAGTCAGCCTGGCTTGTCAACAACAGAGGAGTAGGCCGCTGTGGCGAGGCATGCGTGTAGACCACTGCAGACCAAGCCAAACTACCTGACGTGCACAGGGCTTTTTCTTCCCTCAGAATAGTTTGTTATCGCTGTCTAGAGGCAAAGCTCACTAAATCTGCATTTTCAACTCCTGCTGTTGGTGGTTTCTATGTTGGCATCTTTGCGAAGATGCCATCTTGTGACTGAGATCAAAACAATTTGCATGATTCAACGACATGGTGACCTACTGAGCTACATGGGTGACACCATCAATGGCACCCAGCAGTTCTCTGAGGAAGGGAAGAGGCACTGCGCCCACTCTCTAAATTGCCATGCGATACAAAAACAGGTCACTCAAAATGTCTAAATTAAACACACACAGTCATTGCTCGTCGTAGACCATCGCCCCACAGAAAAGTTAAAGAAAATATCATTTGGGCGATGCCCTCTAAACTGCATAAAAAATGTTCTGACACAAAAACAATCCAACCGACCTTAAAGAACTTTTCTCTGGTAAACTCATTTGTTCCACGTGATCAGCAAAACTGTCATCAAATGTGACAAATAAAACTGAGAGAGCTAGGAGTTACTGACTCACTACTACTGTGTTTCTGAAGAACAAAAGCCGAGAAAAAAAATTTCCTTTCCAGTGTCATTCACACTTGACTTTACAATCTGCAGAGGAAGCAAAGGGACGCAGTGAGGGGGTGGGGGGTGTGAGGGGACAAAGTGAATGTGCCACTGCCTCAACGATGATGACACATTTAGTGCCATGTGAAATCGAGGCCTTTAACTGGCACTGTTCACACGAGGAGGGAACCGACTTCCCGTCAACACGCGAGAGGATTGACAGAGTCACAAAAAACACTTGCCATGTGCTACACAACAGAACGGCAGTGCATTTCAACAAGTAAGTACAACAATGGGCAGCTTAACACTTAAAAAAAACACACTTCAGTTTTTAAATATATTGATGCAAGAAATTATGCTTAAGTTCTCCTTTCTGCTCTCAGAGGAGGTAGCGTGAGAAAAAACGTGAGCAGAACTGTTGTCAACAATTGAGGACATAATCTCTCCAAACTTAAGATCTCAAGAGTTCACGTAAGGGATTTAGTGATGAACGTAAATAACCTCATTTCATCAACGCTGAGAGAGAAGATATATTTTTGGAATTCAACAACGGGCACAACAGGCGATTGGGTATCATAATACAGCTAGACTGCAGATTAAAGTGGTTAGACCAAACGTCTGAAGGGTTACCGTCAAAATGATTATCGTGTGTTGACAGTTCAGTAGGCAGGTAAACGATCTTGGCCCGAGCCTTGGCAATTACAGCACAAGATTTAGCTGCGAATCACACCAAGAGAGGAGGTGACAGGGCGGGAAAACCCTCAAGACACACCAAATTTCCCACAGAGTGACTCGGCCTCTAACGCATGTTGCTCTGAATGTCACAGGTTGTCATAGGAAAGGGCATCTTCTTCTCCCAACCCCACCCAACAAACCAAAAAAAAAAATCAGTCTGCAGCCAATATCAGAGTTGACTGAGGTGTCATAAATCTGTGGCATCGTAAAATATCATTCAGCAAATCCCGCCATGCCAAATGCATAAAGTGTTGAGAAATCAAACATCTAGAAAGTGCTTGTAACAGCCTTAAACGGAGCATTAGGTGCTGTAATCTGTGGTTTTTAATATGACAACACTGTACGAGATAACACTGCAGGTTTGTGCTGCTGCGGGGCATGAAACTCTAACGCTATAGCACAGTCCTGACATTTAACTTTGCTGGGATGCAGACACCTCAGATTGCCACATTATCTTGACAGAGGTTAATCGAGGGTGTTAACAAATTAGGGGCGATATCTGTCAGTTTGCAGGGATACTTTAAGACTTCTTCTCTCTCTCTCTCTCACACACACTCTCTCTTTTGACAGAGGAATGCATCATGTGTGTGTGTGTGTGTGTGTGTTGTTGTTTTTTGTTTTGTTTTTTTTTTGTAAGGGGGGTGGTAATGGGGGTCATGGAGTTGCATAAAAAAAGGATGCAGGCTCGCGTGGCTGCCTCTCTGCCTCTTCATCCATCCACAGCAGGGAGGAGAGGGGAGGAAGTGGGCTCCTTGATATGACAAACGATACGATCTGCGACCAAAGCGGCACAGCCCTGTCTCCTCTGCACAAAGGAGCAAAGTTCACCTGCAGCCCGGAGCGACACTGATCCCCCCCTCCTCAAAACAAAATGCGCATGCATGCATTTCTCCACGTCGCGTTGCCAAAATAAGAAGAGACTCACGTTTTTAGCTCCACATGTGGGTACTTTTTTTTCTAAATGTCGAGCTACGTGTTCGGCAGGTTGTCTCTTTTTTTGTCTCTAATTGACCAAACTAACGTCCCGACGCCTTTCAGCTGCACCGGCGGGGAGCGGAGCAGCGTTAGCCTTTCAGCTAGCCGCCCGCGGAGCAGCGACGCGCGGCCGGCGGACGCGGCTGCTCTCTCTCCCGGCTGATGCTTCGCGTGTCTCGCTAACGGATTAATCAATAAATGTGTAAATAAATTAAAACCGCTGCCACGCACGTGACGCGCTGATGAAAAAACATCCAGGTGAGGCGCGTTGACCTGAGCCCGGGGCGCGAGCTGACAGGCGGACACGGTGAGTCTGTACCTGGGACCTGCTGACTCCTCCTCCCGCTGCCTCCGCTGGAAGTTGAGCCGCGCAGCTGGCTTGTTTGTTTAGTTTAGTTTCTTTCCTCTCTTGCTCTTTTCAAAGTTTTCTTCCGACTCTCAAATCTGCAAGCGGTGGCTCTCGCGAGTGCCGGGGTGGGTGACATTAGAGCCCCCTCCCTCCTCCTCCTCCTCCTCCTGCTGCTGCTCCTGCTGTTCTTGCTGCTCCACCGCTGCCACCTCCTCCTCCTCCCACCTCCTCCTCCTGTTGCCTCACCTCTCTCGCGGGCGAACCGTCGGCAGAGACACGCGGAGCCGCGTCTCAGGGAGCAGGCGAGGAGGAAACCATTGCAGTCACGTTCATCGCTGTGAAATCCAACACCGGCTCTGAACCCGCCCCTTTCCTCTTCTGGGGGCCAGTGCTCAAAAGTGGATGTCCTGCTCCCCTCTCCCTCTCTCTCTCTCTCTGTCTGTCTCTGTATCTGTCTCTCTCCCTCCAGATGTGCTCTGCTGAACTGATGCGAGGAAACGAGAGGAAAAAAAAAACTGCAGCAACTGAAGTGTGTTTCGTGCTCTCACTTTTTCCTTTAATCAGCACTGACACCAGGGACAGGTGCTTTTATTTTTTATTTAAGCAAAAGTAGCAGTATGCATGAATGCTTTGTTGCAAGTAAACAAGTTACATTCAAGATTTGACTATAAAAGTATAATAAGCTAAATATACTTAAAGTATTTAAAGTAAACCTCATTGGGCATAACATTAATCTTAAAAGGTTCATTTAGATTGTCAGGGTTGCTCTATGAAACACAACATGTATACATAAAAATAAATATATATATATAAAATAAACATTTAAAAAGCAAAAATATTATCAAACATTATTAATGAAGAGTTAACACACAGCCAGCATTTTAATGTTACAGCTAATAGAGACGAATCGATACTTTCTAAGCTGTTGCATATTTTAATCAAAAACTATATAGATATTGTATAAATTAGAAAAGTGGCAGTAATTTCAGCTGCCAGATGAATGCAGTGGAATATTTCTCTTAGAAATGTAGTGGAGTAGAAGTGCAGGGTTACATAAAATTGAAGTACTCTCGTCTCTATTCTCAGTCCGGCAGCTCAGGACACAGCTTTCATGAGTTGCAAAAGACTTAAATGAGAAATTATGTCTCTTGTGAATCCAGTGATTATGTAATTCTTGATATTTTAAAAGTAATGCAACCAAACACAGCTTTGCAACAGAGACTGGAGTGGGCCAAATGAAAAATGTAATACATTTTTTTACACAAGCCTCAAAATGTGAGGAATTTTGGCAAAAACATGGCTGAAAAATGTTATTACTTTTACAAGGAAAATACAGCAAGTTACATCCCGATTATATGAACACCAACACCGCATTATGCATTCATTATACAAGCACTTAAATAAACATCTACATATAAGAACTTAAATGCAGCACATTTCATTTCATTAATCATGTATCACAGAGGCTTTATGGGAACATCCCATAGATTTCCTTATAGTGCTTCAAACTTTTTTGTCAGGTCTTAAAAGCTCTGGAGAAATATCATCGCCATGGGACACCAGAGAAACTGGAGAATTGTCTGATTTTATTAAAATATGCATCATTTGTATAAAAATTTAAACAATCTGGCCCTCCCTCCGTTGCGTGACTGTGCCTCCCTATCCTGCTGAGAACACCATTAAAGGCTCTAAAATATCTTCCATCACAGATTGTAGTGTACCCTTTTGTCACACTGCATTTGGGCAGTCAGCTCTTTCTGTTAAAGCCACCACTGAGAGGAACTCTATACCAGATCACATAAAGAGCAGCAGCCCTTTTTATATTTAAAACCAAATTATACACTTGTCTAAAGTAACCAGCAGTGTGCTCACTGACTCTGCATTTCATTTTTGTTCTACACACTTGGCACACAGCAGTTTTTTTTTAATGTTTCCAAAATCTACGTCTTAATAGATGTGTAATATGTGATCTACTGCGGAGTAGGCCTCTGTCATTGTTCATTTTTGTGATGGATGTTGTAACTGCATGAGTGTTTTTAATTTTGCCAGTGTGTGTGAAAGCTTGGCTTTTAAAAGCTGATACAATTATATGATACTGTAGATGGCTCACAAAGAAAAAAATAAACAAGATGAACAAAGAAAGCACACAACCCAAGTAGTTTCTGTGCAATGTACACAATTATGTAAGACAAAACTTGGGGTGTCAGTTTTGTGTGTGCACGCATACATATGGACTTTTGTATTTAACCGTCAATCAACTGTAAATTATCTGGTGGCAGTTTTGATAATGAATCATTTATAGCTTCAAAAATATATTTAAAAATCACTTTTATTTATATTTACATTGATAAATGTTAGATTTCAACAGATTCTCTGATCACACAACTCTGATAACTTGTGATAGGTATGTGATTATCATCTGTCTAAATTATTGCTTAATCAAAAACATAAACAATGTAATGATCAATGATAAATCAGCTGCAGCTTTAATGTTCCCACGTGTGCTAAAGTGTGTGCGCAGGTGTGCATACAGGAGTAGGTGCAAAGAAGCGTGTGCGTCTGTTTGCGTGCGAGGGAGCTGTGTGCCAGGTTCCCTCCCGTCTCTCAGATATGACTGCACCACTCAATAGCTTTCCGCACCATAAAGCAAAGTTTTGTGACAGGTGGTAGATGTGAAACCTCTTGTCCCATATGATTGGACAAAAGGCCACAAGACAGCTAGTGACATACTTTGCCTCCGCGTTACCTTCTCAGTTGCTTTTCATCTCTTTTTTCCTGGGAGCATTGACACCGCCACAGAGAGAGTGCGAGCGACAGTATCCTCCTTGTTTCCCCTGCTGCCTTTAAGGCTTTCTTATACAAAAGCTGTGAGTGGCACTAAGCTGTGTCAGTTGTCACACATCACCACACAAGTGAGGAATGCAATGCTGTAGGGGGTGGGGGGGGGTTGTTGGTTGTGACATGGGACACACAGGCATGCGAGTGAGCGTGGACTGAGGGAGTCATAAAATGCTAAAAGTATGTGCTGGTGGAAGTAGTTGCTGTCATAACAGAGTGGTTGAAGAGATGAAAATGTCCTATTCCACCACTCCTGACAGGTGGAACTGAGGCCTGACATGCGTGTGCATAGCATGTGCACATGTAAACCGGAGAGGCTCGCCCTCCTTCACTCAACTGCAATGTGGGGATTTGTATTGTGTTGCATTGCGTTTCCTCTACATATCTCTAGGTTGGATAGTAAGGCCTCTGGGGTCTCCTTAGCCCAGCTGCATCCTCCACTTGTAGCCAGGTTTACACTGGAAGTTGCTGGATCTGAATTTTAATGGCCTTCCAGTCTAGCATGTCTCCCCTCCGCTCTGAGATGCAGATATAGACTTCATTTCAGCAAGCACTGTACAGTGTATGTACCGACATGTCAAGCATAGTGAAAAGGCATGTGATGCATGTTCCATTTAATGCTTTACATAGCCTCCCTGTATGCAAACAAGCTTACAGAATGTCAGAGTTGACACAGTGAGTTGTGAGGCACATGCATTAGCTTGGTGTCTGGCTACTGTACAGAGACAGAAAATCTGAATTTGGACATGCTTCGAAGATCCAAGATTTCTAATGCTGCTTTCTCCATTTTCAAGACTTTCAAGGGAAGAGTAAAAGTCACCAAGCCTGACATAGACATGAAGGATTAAGTACAGTATTCATTCAGAATGTCTGCCTGTGCTTAATTTTCCAGACTGTCTTCCCGTGGTAGCTTTTTGTGATGGACAGTTGGATCATTTGACTTATTTAGACCACTACAAATACTTTAAATAAATAATAAAGTAAATAAACATATGCAACTTGTAACTATGGGTTGCAAATGGACATGGATGTGTTTCAAAGGAATAGTTTGACATTTTGTGGGGGAAAAAAAGCAGATTTGCTTTCTTGCTGAGAGTTAGACAAGTTTGATACCCCATGATTGCTGTTCAGCACAAAGGTTGGAAATAGGCAGAAACTGCTCTACTGGGTCTATCCAACACTGATAAAAATCCACCTAAGCATGCCACTGCAGATAATTAATTAATTAGCTAATTTGTGCTTCATGTCTTGTTTGATAATCTGAACAAAAACTGAAGTGTAAAATTGAATAGTTTTATTTGCCAGACTATTTCTTGGCCTGGAGCACTTCCTGTTACGCCGATTTTGTTACTTTTGGACAGAGTCAGGCTAGCTGTTTCTCAATGTTACCACTGTTTATGCCAAAGTAAGTTAACCGGTTGCTGTTAGCTTCAAATTTATCCCATAGACAAAAGTGAATAAAACCCTTTATCCACATTTTCTTATGCATTGCTTAATACAGATCAAGTCTGAGATGTATTAATGCCCGTAACAACTAATGCGCTCAGTGGCCTCAGAGTGGCCTTAATCCTGAAACCATGACATAAAATAGTCCCTATATTTGGTCATTGTCACAGGACTGCCATGGAGTCTCTCTCTCCTGTTTCATTTTACAAGGCACTTTGTGAGACCTTAGCAGGTGCTCAGTTGCCTCTGAACATCAGGTGGCTATTTGCTCTCCGCTGTGAAAGTCCAGTGCTATTTTCAAAGTGTGGTAACATTAGCTGTCCTGATCAATGCTTCCACCCTCAGCATGGGGCCACATACCGCATGTCATGGCCTGGTTCACACAGAAAAAGGGAGGGTGGCAGAGAGGCACAGGGGGCCCCTCCTCTGCGTAGGGTGTCACCCGCACCCAAGAGAAACATTTCCAGTTCCCCAAATGTCAGTGGACAATTACAGTGAGACGTTTAATCCACCGGGGCAACATGAGAGCCCAGGGGTCTGACGTCAGGAGGGCCAGCAGTCTACCAGCCTTTCTTGGGTGTACACTTGGAGAGGATCTGAGACCTGGTGTAAGAGGGAGAACCATGAAGGCGCCAAGGCTTGGTGGTCAGTCACCATCCACAGAGTCCCTTGATTTTTAATTCGTTGAGCCTTATGCTGCCTTCTTAAAACCACATATTTATTTGGAACTCCCAGCAGCCAACCATTCATCACTCTGCAACTCCCCATTATTAGCTTGTCATCTGTAGAAGAGTGTAATGGTGAAACCGTCAAGCAGCCACCATAGAAAGCACTTTATGGAGGCTTCAAGCTACAGGACTGGGCTTAATAAAAGAGCCTTTCTGGATATATCACAATAGATAAAGATATCAGACCATTTGGATGCTCAAAAGTCACTCCCTTGCCAGTAGCTGAATGTGCCACCCGTGTCCGTAAGTGTGTCTGGACGGGTGTGCTGAAAAGCTACATAGCTTTCACTTTGGTTCACTTTATGGCGCTAGGTTGTGAAGAATAAAGAAGAAACGAGTGAGAGGGAAGAAAGAGAGAGCAGATGAGATTGTATCAGCCGCATGGAAACAGTTAGCCAAGCACCAAAGCCTTTTGAACTGCAAATGGCTGTTAAGAAACAGCTTTCACTCAGAGCACATTCGAATAACATGCCACCAACATGCAAGAGGCACACACGTTTCCACACACACACCACGGCCGTTGCTGCCGCTGCTACACACTGGGACAGCCCTGCAAAACCCACCCACATCCCTACCTAATATCACCTGCAAGAGAGAAAAGCCATTATTCAGTTTAATTTTCTCTTTCTCATTTTTTCCCCTCCTGGCGAAAAAAAAAGATGATTTTTCAAACCTCTGACAGCCGAGCCTTTCGCAGGATTTAGTCCATCTGAAAACATGTGGTAAGCCTTGTGGAATGTTTCAAATGATTCCCAGATGTGGGCCGCAGACAGGTTTAACCCATTCTTTTCCCGCTCAGTGGCAGGGAGGAGGTAGAAAGGAGGCCTCGCTAGGAGAAACTCTGAGAAATATCAAAAAACTTTTATCCTTCTCTGTCGATTTTTTTTACTTTCAAAACATTAGGGCTCACTGAACTGTGGCTTAATGTAATTTGCCGTAAAGCTAAAAATGGAAGTTCTCTTATGCTGCATTACCCAAGAATAAAGAATGCGAGAGCGCTGCTTTTTTCCAGATGACTCAGCAATAGCAGGGACCTGGCAAAGTTAAGGAAAACACCTTTATCAGAGACAATGCATCCCCGCGACATGGTTAACTTCTCTCTGCATTGCTCAACAGACTGTTCTCTCGGCTTTTTCCCCCGCTGCTAAGCAACCTGCAGCAAGGCAGACCATTTCTTGTGCATCAGCTAAAGTGGCGCCTCTCAGGGCATTTAATATAGTCTGCTGAGCTTGAGACTTGAACTTACTAAATGATTCACTTGAACTTCACCGTCATTGTTTACATGCTGCGATTAAACCAGGAGTTGCTGGATGGTTTTATGAGGGACAGCGGCGTTGTAGTAACACTCCCAAAGATGGCGGTTTTGATGAGATAGGGAGGGAGGTAACAGAAGAGCGAAACTACTAAACGGGGTGGAGAAAGTAAGTCGCTTGATATCCTATGAGCAACAAACTCAAGTGACCCCATTCCCTGTTCTCGCTCTCTATCTTCAGCTCTATCGTTCGCTCCCTCCTCCTTTTTTCTTTCTTTCTCTCCCTCCTTCCCTCTATACTCCCCCTCCACCTTCTCTCCTCTCTCTCTCACCAGCCTAGCCAACTGTGAAGCAGTTGTCCAACACGCCCGTCAGCCTGCCAGCCAGTGTGTTGGACTGAGTCCCATTATACACAATCATAACAGACAGAAAGGGTACATGCAGACAACTGATAGAATTGCACTAAAATTGAGGGCAGAGAAGAGTGGCAGGCAGTCACACTGGCAGTGAGTTGGTGAGCAAGCAAAGAAAGAAAGAAAGAAAGAAAGAAAGAAAGAGGAGCAGTCAGAGAGAGAGATAGAGGGAATAGCCTTGTGCTGTGAGGCTCTTAGCAGGATACCATAGGCCATATGAGGCCAGAGCAGGCTGGGAAAGATTGTTACTGCTTTGAGCTTCCACATGTGAATGCACCGCAAAACCCCCTCTCCCTTTTTTTGTCTCCCTCCCACAAGCCTCCCTAAGGAAAGACCAGTGTTTTAAAAGAAGCACAAACAACTGCCAACTCCAAATTCTGCTTTTTATTTCTGAAGACGAATCAAGCGTGCTTTTGCTTCCTTCGCTGTGCTGTGTTGCAAGCAGCCTCTTGCATCTGTAGCTCAGATCGGCCATTAAGACAGAACAAGGTTTTAGGCCAGGGATCATATCCAGAGGGGACTGGGCTAAATGTGTGATAGGGCCATATTTGTGCACCTTTCATTTCCACCTCTTCCTATCAAATATCCACTTTTTTGTTTTGCTCTCATGTACATTGGGGTGGAATATGCACGAGAAAGGAATTCATGGCCAAGTGCTGGATATCAAGAATTAAGACCACGGTAACTTTAAGAGCAGGAGTTAATTTTAATAGATAGACATTTCCCTTCCTTGCAAGAGCTTGGAGCTGGTTAGCTTAGCTTAGCATCAAAGAATGGAAACAAGGGGAAACAGCTAACCTGTCAAACCTCAATGTTAAAAAATTCGGCAATTGGTGGCTCTACATCTCACTAACTAATGCATTCTTCTTGGTTCTATCATCTGTAGACAATCCACACACTTGTCGTCACTGTGAGGTTAGAGACCGCCAGCACAGAGAGAGAGAGAGAGAGAGCAGAGAATCCAAGAAGAAATGGTTTCAGCACATAACGTCCCATAAAACGAGACATTTTTACGGTTCTGTTTTTGTACAGTTTAAACAAACGTAATACAACATGCTAATTACTGAACTTCAGAGGCACTGGAAGGTGGATTTCTGAACTCTGTCGAAAACCAGGCTAGCCGTTTCCTTTCTGTAGTTTCGTATTACCGTACAGCCATCAGTGGTATTGATCATCTCGTCTCACTCTCGTCAACAAAGACGAGAGTGTTTGTTGAACGCTTCCAACGCCGCATCTTCCATTTTGGATCATCAGGTGCTAGTCGCCAACATGTTCCCTTTCCCAGCATCTCATCAGCGGAAACCCAGAGAGTATGTCCCTTTAATTAGACCGCCCGTGAAAATAATGGTGCATTAATGACATTTCTATGGGGGCCAATGAGCTGGAACAACAGAGGAAAGACTAAATCACAAATCAATTCCAACAAATGTAATTAAGGCTTAATTAGCCTCCAGGGTGTCACTGGAATGCCATGGAGGGGATGATGTGGAGGAAGAGAGAGGGGAAGTGAAAGAGAAATTTAGAGAAAGTGAGATCGTCATGGGTCATGAAAACAATGTCCGCTCTTTAACCTACCTCATGTATAACAATAATTAAAAGACATACTACATTTATTGTGTATCATGCATATCATGACATAATTTAGTGCTCTCGATGTTTTGATTAAAGTCATAAGAAGTGCTCGCTTCTGTATGCTAAATGTGTGGCTCTTGGCACGTGCTGGGGCTGTTTTAAAGGGGAGGGCTGATTTAAAGGCGACACTTCCAGTGTGGAGCCACACAGCCAGCGCTGGGTAGAGAAGTGCTAATTCTCTATAAAAACAGCAGCATGTACGGTTAAGCTCAGCAACATTCTGGTGTTAAAAAGAAAGGAAGGGGGGAGGAAAAAAACAACAGAGGGGGAAAAAAAGAAATGCAAAACCGCAGGGAGGCTTGGAGAGGACTGGCCTGCCTTGCTGGATGCCAGATCACACAAACACAGACTCTCGTGCCAATAAATGAGCTTCATAAACTGCAATTAAAACCCTGGGCACTAATTTAGTGGAAATGGCAGCTTGTAAAATGCGAAGAGTGTTAGAGAAAGGAGGAGAGGAGGACGACAGGCAGAGAAAGGGAGGGGTGGAAGTCTCTGGGCTTCAGCTTCTCTCTTTTTTTATCCCTTGCATTAATGCATAACATACCACGCTTATACTTTTTTTCCTGGCTTGTACCACACACATGCAAAAACACAGCCACAGTGAGTTATTGGCTTTAATGCAAAGAAGCTGACTTTACACACACACACAAAGGAACACACTTAGACTGTATTTTTTATGAGTAAAACTCAAATTAACATTGTTAAATATTACCAAACTAAAAAACACAAAATGTCACACAGAGGTACTTTTCTTTCTCTCCCTGCGTTTGTACAGGGAGTACGCAGCAGCACTCACACTTCCAGCCTCTGAAGCCTCTCCTAACAGCCATCCAGGACGGCAGGCAGGTCTGTCATATCAGAGGTGTTGGGGGTAAACTGGACACGGCTGATGGGAGACATCTGCCCCGGCTGCCTATCTATCAGGGTCAGAAGAATATAGAATGAGGTGTCAGCATTGTGATAAAATAACCCCCCCAATCCCCCACACGCACACATGCATGCACCAAAACATACAAGGTGCTGAGAGAAAGAAACTGCTCCATAAACACTTACTACTTACACTTATACTCCCACCACCCCAGCTCAGTCTAAACCGCCAAGTGACACACTTGATATGCTCGTCAGCTCCGTGTTTATGTTACATCGAGCGCGGCTGTAATTGGGGATGAGTGGTCATGTCATGTGACGCAGTGCTACTCTGCCAGGATATGTTGTAAAGGCCGTCGGTCGCCAGGGTGCAGAGTGACAGTGGCACATCAGAGGCTCAAAAACAGTGCGACTGGTGCAGGCGCAAGTGTGAATTCCTTGTAAACCAGCTGCAGCTATTCCTCTGCACAGGATGGGTGGTTTCAACATCTCTTCCTGGTTAAGATTACTGCTGAGTATCGTCTGACCTTGAGCTGGCTTGTCTTCCCCGCCTCTAAGACTGATCATAAGCTGGAGCTTTAAATGTTATTCATGGAACTTGCATAGTCAACTGCTTCAAATGTCAGGAAAATGACACAATACCACAGTAATGTCAATAAATATGCTCCCATACCATACCTGTAACCGCAGATACAAAAGCTAAAAGTAGCGCAGTGAGCTTTTACAAATGTCAAATACTTTTATATAAGTGATCTTTGAGCTTTGTTTTTTTTGTTGATGCGTGTCAGCCAACGTGACAGTAAAGCCCTAAACACACAACCTGCGGTCTCTTCCCCACGCTACATCTCTGCAAAGGCTAAGCATACACTGGAACTACATAAGCATTGCCCTGTGCCATGATGTCTTTTTTAATTGCCTATTGATTACCATGTCATGCTGTGAAAAAACAGGGGAAACAATGGAGGAAAACCTGGAAGTGATGAGAATTTAGGGGTGTAACGCATGGCTGAGCGGGAGACTGCCTCAGAGGGGGGCGAGCATAAAGTAAGCGCTGCTGGAGAGTAAATAAAGGGGATTTTTTTAAACACACCCTGCACTGGCTCACAGGAGGGGGTTCCACTTTTAAAAGCAAGAGCCACCATTTTTTTTGTTTTTGTTTATTATAGACTTCTAGAGGGTCTGTAAAACAGAAAAAGAGGAGAGTTACAGTCCTCAGTTGCCAATCTGGGCATTAAGTATGTCTTTGTGAAAGAGAAAAACAACGTGAGCTTGGCTACGGAAGTTTGAGGTTTTGGCTTTTATCACCACCCGAATCCTCTGCTCTATCTCGTTTTGGGTTTCCTGTGTCACAATTACACTAATGTGCCCTTGATGATGCTCTGCATGAGCAGTCACATACAGTTTATATAAAATACAAAAAAGAGTTTTGCTTACTTTTTTAGTTACAAAAATGTTTTTAAAAAGTACCTTGAGAAATTTGATAAGTTAATACAATACATCAATTGAGCGGGACTCTGCTGGTGATGAGTAAAGTACCTCTGTTTCTATTGAAAGAACTCTGCTAGTGTTTTAGACATCAAAGGAGTTTTGGAGTAGATTTTATCAGATCACATACTTTCAACGCCCTCAAACAAGAAATTCAGTCTAAATGAAAAACAACATTTTGACGTGGCTATAACTCTCGCGTTACTAATCAGATCAGACTAAGGATCAGATTTGGTGCTGAAGTTATGAAATGAACTCTTCACATTTGGACAATTATATTAATACATAAGTGCAGACATTTCAATCTCTAGTTTCAGTCTTGATATCGCCGCTCTGACTCACTGTCGCAATGACTCATCGCATGCAGGCATGGAAATGGGAAATGATACCCAAATATAACGATCAGTCGGGATCAGATGTTGCTCATCTGTGACTTCTTCTGACTTTCCCAGGGATGCAAGGGGCCGCACAGAGACTGACAGAAACAGGCAGTGGAGAGTGACCATAATCCTCTAATGTCTCCCTGTGATCCACCAGGAACCTGCTGCTGATCTGATCCAAATGAGGCGGAGAGGGAAAAGTCCTCCCCTTCATCTTTGTGCAAGCAAAAGAAAGCAAATGACAGAAGGACAGCCAGAGAACCACAGCAGTATGATGGTAATCTTGCATAGCCATGCCTCTGGCTCCGATCACCGAGGATTTTAACCAAGCGGGCATGAGCTTCATACAGATTTCCTTTTGCTCCAATATCAAGTAATACCAGGACTAACATCTTGACAGCAGTATGGATATTGATATGTTTAAAACTGGTCTTGGGAACGTAAAAATGGAGAACCTTGGTAGAAGTGGGCATCAAATACAAGCTTAATATCACAGTAAATTTAACACACGTTTATTTGTTTGCAACATGTTAAATTTCTGCCCTTCTTAGTTATCGTTTTACATTATGCCCTTTGATCCACAAAACACCCATTTGTCTGCCACTGTCTCTGACTGTGTGGTTTGTCGTGTCTGTGAGGAGCGAAGCAAAGAGGAAGTATGGTTTTATGTCTGCTGCTGTACCTGCTGAGTTTTAGTACTTTTTCAGAATCAGATAGACAGACCTTCATGATGTTGTTTTCAGAATTTCAAAACACCATTATTTATTATCTTCTTTAATAAGCACAATATATGAAGAAGAATCAAGAATCAAGAATATTTATTGTCATCATGTTTTCACATAACAAAATTAAGATTGGTGACTTCCAGCTTTAAACATAAATATATGTAAAAATATGTAATATGTACATAAATATCTAAAGATTTAAAGTTGTAGCAGCAATGTACAGTAGGGGGGTGGGTCAGTTGTTTAAGTGTAGTCAGTGCATAAATATGTAAATACCATACGTACAAATTGAGCTGTTTCCTTTTGCAGAAGTAATTCTCACACAAGCATGTCTGCATGAAGAACTGAGAACTGGCTAGACACCACTGTGGCTGTATAATAATATAAATTAGTGTCTCAATTAAAACTTCTCCTTTGCAGACAGTTAACTTCCTAATAGTTTAATTGCTACAATAACAGTACTTCAAAGAGGTCCACCCGTTGAGGTCACAGGCATTGTAAATAAGCCAGTGATGGAAACTTGTGTTATGTTGGAAGGAAAATAAAGTTGTCTTCTGCAAAGATGCTCTTTCAAACTTGGAGCCAATCTGTGGCGTCTTTCTGCTCTGCAAAGCCCCACCTTTTTACAACCAAAACTGTGCCTTGAGAGGAGATGGGGTGAAAGGAGAAAGTGTCATTACGCTGGAACGCTGCCGTGTGTCCATGTTAATCCACAAGTCTGAGCCACTCATTATGGCAGAGCTGATTAAGGAGCGCAGTTTAATAAGGGCTAAGCTATAGTGATGTTGGGAAGAGGCTGTAAAAACAGTCAGGGATTATCACGCCCACTACAGGGCACACAGGAGCAGTGGAAGCAGGCGTGACTGTCGCATCTGGAGATGGCCAGATGCGTTAGGAGCTCAGTGACACGCACAGGGATTAAGGTCGCACTGTCCTGGTTGGATTAGTGCCAGGAGCTACATGATGCTAATGGCCTGGCAGAGCCAGGCAGAATGAAGGCATAGGTAGGCTGGCAGATGTCAACACGAGGCTTTTATGTTTGCGCGCAGCCCCTCCCTCCAAATGGCTCCCCGGCCCCTATGCGAGCTAACTTTACTTGACCCAAACAGATGACCAATGTTATAAGAGGCTTGAGAGAGACAGCTGGGGTTATGACAGAGGCCTAACCCACACATGTATGTATGTATGTATGCATGTAAAGCAAGCCTGCTGACTGCACATGCCCAGTATCAAAGGGGATGCTTGTGTCGTTAACCACATCTAATTATAAATATCCCCCAGGGGACAATAAAGTCTAACTAGGAAACTCTGTCTGTCTCTCGATAGTCTTGACAACTCTTCATTCTGTCAACTTCACATGTGGGTGTCTGCTGCTGAGGAAATACAGTGTTGAGTGTGAAGTTGTTTGGATTATCAGTTCTCCAGAAAGCTGCAAGCGGCAGAGGACAAGCAATCGGCCTGTTCTGATACTGTGATTCTGCACTTGCTAGAAGCAGGAAGGTAGGTAAAGGCACTGAAACCCGAGCTGAGCACAGATAACTGTACTGCTTTTGTAAGCCTGTTGTTGCAGCTGACCCCAGAGCAGGGCAGAGGGAAAAAAAAGCAAAGATATAACCAAAACAAGTGAACAGAATAAAATGTAACACAGTGAAATATGCAAGGCAACACAACAATGCGATGCAAGTCATTGTGATGTAACGCAGTGCTTTCCCCTTTCCCTTTGTTTACCAGGACCACATTTACTGTGTCCTGTTTGATCTTGTTTTATTATCTGCGTGTCAAGTATGTATTCATCAGAGGTTTCTCAAGCCCAAGGTGACTTCCTCACATTGCTTGTTTTGTCAGACTGAACCAAAGATATTCAATTTACTATTTATAAAAAGCAAGAAACATGTCTTCAGGAACCAACACATATTTGACAGTTTTATTTGATAAATTGCTTAAAGGGTGGAGATACTATCAACAAATTCCATGAAAACACCTAACTCAGTAAAATGTTGAAAAAATGGTCACAAGTTTTTTTTTTATTATTAGTTTTTTTTTTTTTTTTTATACTCAAAACAGCTGAGCACGGTAGTTTTTAGCAAGTGTTGCTCAAACATGAGTAAATAGTATATTTGTTGGGGACTATTTTTAATACACATCTAGTGCATCAGTTAGTATTTATGACAGCAATACAATGTGGGATTGAATCAAAATAAATTAGTGTTCGTGTTCATAGTAATGAAGGAACACCTCACTCATGCGGTCCAAATAACAGTTTTTTAACAACTGACTTTGGTGACACATACAGTACTTATTGATAGATTACATTAATTGTTGCTCTTGGTATTTTTATTTTATGTTTTTAGTAAAATATGTGTTTAATATTAATGTAATTGAATGCATCTTTGTCCTTTAAAAGGTTAATTGATTATCAAATGTTTTATTAATATTCTGATTATTCTGTCAAATCAGCAGTGCAGAAAACAGACAGCAGATGAGGACAGTGAAGGCAGCACAGCGGACAGCGAACTGGCCGGGCAGGCATGCAGGCAGCAGGCGGACTAGCTCCTCCGGGGAATAGTTGGAAACGGGAACATGAGTCCACATTTCTAGACAGTGACTGGCCTAGTTTCAGGAATACAGTCCATGCTCTCTGTCTCTCTCGCTCACTTTCTGATCTGTCTCTCTCTTCACCACCACAGTGGAGCAGCCAAACAAATCATGCAAAGTTAACATCAAAGTTTGCTCTCAAAGGTCACTGGATCTCTCACAGAACGGCTGACCTCTGTGCCGCTGGAGGGAGGAGGTGAGCTGATGAAGGCGGCGCTTTTGGAGGCCGGATGTCATTACTTTTTTTTTTTTTGCTATTTTTTTCTCCCTTCCCCTGACTTACCATCCCTGCATCTACACATCTCATTATTTTTTTATGTCCCCCTCTTTTCCCATCCCTTTATGTCCCTCCCTCTGCTGTCTCTCTGTCAGCCTCTCGCTTCCTCTCTTGTCCCACGTTTTGAGGACACTGGCTTGTTGAAGTGGAAAGCCGGCCTGTCGCTTGATATTATGGCCAACGTAGGACCAGTGGAGTGATGCAAGGTATTCACATCCACAAAAACCCACCCAAAACAGATGAGACGACTGCATTAGCTCTCTTTCTCTCCGTCTGTCCCTGCTTCTCTGTCCATCTTCACCTCATCCCTGCAGGACTCGAACAAATACAGAGACACTCGGAACAAGAGGGAGAGAAAAAGGTGGCGTGGGAGAGCGGTTTAGGGGAACAGAGAAACGAGTAGCACAGATGGTACTAGAGGAGAGGACAGAACATGAGAGAAGGAAAGAGTCTTTGGAGCGAACTGTAATCCAATAACGAGACACGCTGACCATAAAAACTCCACAGAGGTTCTGTGGGGACTGGATATATAGAGCATGTCCAGTTGGCAAAAGAGGATGATGGGACAGAGAGAGAGAGAGAGAGAGAGGTGAGTGGAAGAGAGGACAACAGCTTTGTTAATCCTCTAAAGCCCCCCTACCTCTGATTTTTTTCATCCTAATCTCTTACTCTAGTGGAAACCCTCACTCCCCACTGCAATGTGGTAAGATTTCTCTCAAGACTATCAGATGGTACCACTCCCCCTGCACCACCACCACCTCTCTTTACCTTCATTCCTCTTTTTTTCCCCTTTTCCTCTCTGTGTCTTTCTCTCCTCTCTTGCCATCATATCACTCATTCCCACGGCACTGATGTGTGAAGAGTGCCGGGGGAGAAACCTCCACCGAGGGGCCTCTTAAGTATTCAAGGTCACCCGCTTGACAAAGTGTACGCTGCAGCGCGTGCAGTGTTTCACAAGGCATGTGATGTTTTGTAATATTTGATGCGCTTCCCTGCAAATCTGATAGCGTGCGCTCGTGTGTGTGCGCGCCCGTGTGCTCGCGTGAGAGTGTTTGTGCAGTTTGCGCAACATGACCTGTGGACAGGGTGTGCCCTGGCAATGAGAGTGTTTACACTCTTTCAGATTTTCTCTTCCAACATCATCAGTCTTTCTTAAGACCGTGTTGACTCACCCGGGGTTAGCTGCGGTTTGTTAAATCGACATCTTATCACATGTATCTGATGTCTGGTGAAAACCGTGCATCTTCAAAATGATGACTTTCCAGGAAGGAGGCAGTTTTCAGCGTGATAGCCACACGAATCACAAATCTTGGGTCTTTTTGAGAGAGTTTCATAAACTAAAAGATTAGGTGGTGTTTCTCAACCATGGAGGAGATAGCAGGGCTTTAGCTGCAGCTAGAGTACAGGCTGTCCTGATAGCTGAATGGTTAGTGCATACCACATAACCACAATGTGCCTGGTTCGATTCCAGCCAGAGACCTTTGCTGCATGTCATGCCCCCCTTCTCTCACCCCTTACTTCCTGTCTGCTGTCAAGCAAAAAAAAAAAAAAAAAAACACATGAAGACCTCTAAAATCCACCTGACTGCAATGATGTAAATTTCAACCTGCTCTGCTTACTCTGCTATGGGCAAAACTTGCATCTCAACTGCAACATTTGCTGAGCAAAACGGAAGCCAAATATAATATGATGCAATAAAAAAAAACTTTTATCTATCAAACATGATGGAGGTGATAGAGGACTCACTCGCACTTATTTCGACACACATTGTGAGTGACAGTGATGTACAGTCTGCGGCCATGGAGGAGATAGCATCAGCCAAGTTAACATTGATCAGGACTGGCTGCCAGCTCACCACCAAATCAATCATGTCCATTGATCCGACACCATAGGAAGACTGTGTGTGTATATTGGGGAATGTTTGTTGTCGCGGGCTATGAAGAATATGATATTACTGTGTTAAAATTAGAGTCCAATCGATGCTGATTTACAAGATAAGATAAAATAAGATAAGATCCTTTCCCACGGTGGGGAAATTTCACCATTACAGCAGCTCAAACACAATTTACACAAACACAAGGCTCCAATGCTCGAGGAGCGCAGGTAAAAAATAAGCTGCATTGAGATTATTGTTTTGTACAAGGCAGTCCACTTCATTACTTATAAATACAAATATCACAACATGAGTGAGTTCAATACATGAGGGCCCTTACTCTGTAAGAGAATTATTTGACTGTAAAATGATTTTAATGTTCATTTGAAGGACATTTACATAATAGCATTTTAACACAACCTCTACATTCATCATTTCTGTTTGCTAATGGTCAGAGTACTCAGAAAGACTTGCATGCCCTCCTTTTTCTTTCAACCACCACATCAAAGGAAATCAGACAAGTCTAAAGCAATGGCTCCTCTGTGGATCTGTCACCAATCCAAATCATCTCCGCTCCTTCCCGGAAGACGGGATGAATGAGAGAGGAGGGGTTAGACATCCCAACATGCCAAATGACAAACACTGGGAAAAGTAATGTGAAGATTTTATTAGAATACCCCCCCAAAAAAAAAAAAAAGAAAAGTTTTATGTGCCTTGGCTGGATTGTGAATATGTGATCATTTCACCTCCCACCCTGGAACAGAGATCAGAGACGATAAAGAGGAAGGAGAGAGAGCAAGAAAACCAAAAAAAAGAGCGGGCGAAAGAGAAAGTGGGAGAAACATGGCCACGAGAACTGTGTGTGTTTTGAGACTCTCCCTCAGCGCTCTGCAGTGCCCAGGTAGAGCTGAAGATGTTTAACACAGACATGGCGATGAAGCGAGGCGAGTGGAGAGAAGTGAATGTTACAGTGGGTGAGAGGAGAGAGCGAGAGAGGGATGGAGTGAGTGTAAAGAGAGAGAGAGGTGGTGGGGGGGATATAAATGATCGCATGCTGGTGGAATGAAGCATACTCCTGCTCCTCTTATCTATCTGGGGGAGGAGAGGAGACGAAAGCAGAGTGAGTATCACACTGGGAGCAAAACATAAAAATCAGATGGAGGGAAAAGAAGAAGGAGCAGGGGAGTGGGGCGGCTAGTGGGGAAAAAAAACAAAAAAACAACTGGAACATAAAGGGCCTGCTTTTATGGTTTAGGAACAATGTCCTGCATTCTTTGTCTTAACCGCAAAACTGCAAGGCACTTATCCTTCCGCATACACACACACATGCACACACACACATGCACACAAAGGCATCTGCACACACCTCTTGCAGAACACATGAATGCAGGCGTCCTCATACACATGTTCTTGCACAGACACAGACTTTTTCTTTAAAAAAAAAAAAAAAGGCACATTACACATGAAAGGATGTGAAGTTGGGGGTCTGGTTCGTTGGTGGTGGTGGGGGGCAGTTCAGGGCGGCCGCTCAGAGTATTTGTGTTTTTATCAGGTGAAGGAGAAGCACAGGGGAAGGGGGAGATGGGGGGGTGAGGGGTGTAGATTTATCTGCTGCCGTCGGAAAACTTTGACCCCAGAGTTGTAAATCTGTCAAAGGAGTCTAGCCAGCCCAACAGGAAACACGAAGAGGAAAGGGGGGACTGTGGGGGTTGGAGGAGCTGGGATGTTTGGGGTGGTGGTGGTGATGGGGGGGGGTACACCCATAATCTCGACCATTTCAAAAGAGGCACTTTTTAGAGTTGTGGGGTGTGGGTGGCGTGGGGTGTGGGTGGCGTGGGGGGGTGCTGTTGTCCCCAGCCATGTTTACAATCCTGAAACTGATCCCTCACAGCCAGCGAATCTCCCTCCAGCTTTAGCCTACTCCCCCACACATCAATAAAAAAAAAAAGAAAAAGAAAAAAAGAAAAAAAACTCACGCACACACAGAAACTCTGCAGGAAATGACTGTTTTGATATTCAAGTGTTTCCAGCGTCTGTTTGTGCTTATAGCGTATGTCACTCTGAGATGCAGCTCCCAATGAAATGCTGGATGAATTCGGGGGAGGCGTGAGCCGTGTTGTGAGCACAAAAACTCGTGACAGTAAGTGAAAAGGCATCTTCTCCCTTTTCGTTTGGGGCTTCCACTGACGACACAACCACCACAGAAACATTTCAAAGGCGCACAATTGAACCAAAAATATGGATGCAGGCTGATCAGCCCAAAGATGCGAAGCAACGACTACAAAGTCAATTTTCTTTCACCATCTGCTTTCCCTTCTATCATTCATTACATGTTTCAGTACAGCCGATCACACAGTCCTCATGTTCTTATTAACATGCTGCCAGACAAGCAAATAGAGTATAGAATAGTTATTTGATTTACGCTCTTATTACAGATGCCCATTGAAGATAATTAGCTTTGGTCAAGGGAGCATTTATGACCTTTGATCAAATCACATTTTGCACTAATGCAGTTGTTGTGTAACAGAAATTTATGTCAATGAAAAAGTGATAATAATTTAACAACAAAATAAGCGATGAGAGTGTAAGAGGTGACAGTCGTGGTTAAAACGGCCAACACCTTGCCTTGCACATGGTGAGACAGCAGTTAACAGACATTTAACAATATTGTATGTTCTGTTTATGGCGTGTCTTTTCTGTTGAACATTCAGCAAACTCAAGACAAAACTGGTGTTGCTCATGTATATTTTCTAGCAGGAAGTGAGAGCAGACCTGTATCTCCTTGATCTATTCCAATTTAGCAAGCAAGCAACAGTTGCATCAGAGAGATCATACATTTACTTGCCCTGTAATGTGCACAAACACAGGTGCAGGGTAGGACAGTATATCTACAGTGATGTAAAAAACAATGTGTTTTTTGTGTATTTTCTTGAGGTAAAGTTAGCCTTTCTGCTCCGGCATCTTTTTGTCTTCATGTTTAACCAATCTCAGTGATGGTGGAGTGTTTGAATCCACATCCAGTATATTATCAAAAAGGCTCACTCGACCCAGCATCTTTGCACTTGGGTAAGTGTGACCGGTCTGTCCTGTGCTGTGTGCCCGCTCTGAGCCAGCGGGGCAGGGCAATTGGACACACTTTACGGCGACTAAAATCATCTATTACTGAGCCCTAGGAAACCCCAACACCTTGGCACAGGGTGGCACGCTGTCACAGGCTGCCCTGGGAACAGCTCAATTACCCACCTGGCCACTGCCTCCCTATCACAAGACTGAGCTTTTCAGCCCATTGCACCTCTGCCCGTGGGCAGAGGTGCAATGGGCTGGGATGGGAGGACGCACACAAACCCATGGGATGGGATGGGAGGACGCACACAAACTCACACACAGACTAAAGGCAAAACCTTCCTTAGCATTGAATATAGTTTTTTTCCCCTAATTGTCCATAAACCGTCGCCATGACAGGGGTGCCGGTAGAGAGAATGAGATCATCTGAGAGCTACTGTTCACCACTAGCAGCTCACACCTTCACGTTGCATGGCTTTAACCGTAATCCAAAGAGAAAACAATGAGAGACAATGAGAAGGCTGAGCCGTTGTGACAGCGAGTTCATTCACAAATTACTGACAGAGAGTTTTGAGACTGCAGTGTGAATGTGTAGGAGCATATTAGGGCTGCATGCAAACAGAGCTTTGAGGTCGCAAAATAAAGAAAGCTCACGTGCCTGCAAGGTGTTGTGTTGATTTCAGTTTGACCGACTAGCTACATGCTAACGGACCCAGAGCCAGCGTGACACAGTGCTTAGTTTATTCCTGCACGTGTGCACATGCAGTGTGGTAAGTGTGTAAATTACAAAGGCAGAGGCCAAACAAGGGCATAGTGACACTGTGCCCCAGACAGACACTGAGTGCACACACGCACACACACACTGTCACTCACACACACACTTCTCACATTTCTGTGGGTGAGGGATTTTTTTCATGCTTTCGTTGAGTGAAAGAGAGAATGAGAGGTGTGAAGCCTCAGTCACGCAATGCCGCTCTATTTGGCTTGCAAGTTGTGTGTGTGTATGTGTGTGTGCTTTTTGGGTACAATGGCACCAATAGTACGCCAGATTAGTATATGTATATATATGTTGTGGTTAGCTAGAGAGTGCATGTCTGCATACAAAGGTGACGATCTGACGTTGCACACAGGAAGCCAATAGTTCCTGACACCGCCCTGCCATGCTCAAAAACAAATTCACACCTTAAAAAAAAAAAATCTCTTCCAAATCCTCTCACCGGTGAGTCTGGTAATATCATTGGTTTACAACAATGGATTCAAGGGACAAGCACACTTACAAACTAGCACACTGGACGGCTTCACATAAAACTTGGTGGCAGCACTTTTCTATATATATGTGTGAGCATTCCTGCAGGCACACGTGTGCATGTGTTGGCATGGAGGAGGTACAGAGGGCATTAGAGGCCACGTTTGGGGAACTTGTTGTGGTAACAGATACATGTGCGGCTTCATAGAAGGGGAAGTGAAAGCTGAGGGCCGCAGCTGTTCATGTCTAGAAGGCCTCATCTATGCTAACAATAAGAGAAAGGAAGTGAAGAGCACAAATTGGCCGTGTGCCACAGCAATAGGAGTGTTACAATCTGCCATGCATGTGAGTCTAACTGTGCGTATTATTGGCGTCTGTGCAGGCAAGGCACAACAGCCGAACTTCCGTTTTCAGCCCTTTTTTCCCTTCCTTCGTTACTGCTGGTGGCACAAACACAATAAACACATGATCACAAGTTTTAATCAAGTGTTGAGTTGTTATTTTGTAGGCAACTTACTGAGACTGAAGTGACTCATCTTGGTTTCGTTTGCTGACAAATTGATGCGCCTCAGCTAGAAAAGGTCAAAGTGACACCACATAGAAACTGGCACTCTGAAACCTCACCCGGGCTGTTTCCTCCGCCAGACTATGTGTCATCTGTGCCCACAAAGGCCCTTGATTTTATAAGGTCGTGATGACTTGCAATTAGCATTTATTTGAGAACTTTCACACGAAAACTGAATAATATATTTCATACATTCTGTTTGCTCCTCTTTTTGCTCTAAAAACCGCACAGCATTGGTTATTTACCTCTGGTGATTTAAGACATCTGTCCCTTTACACCATTCAACATTTAGGAGGACCCATCATGCTGTTGTCAAGTCAGTTTCATGGCTTAATATGAGAAATCACAAATTTGCCTCAAGGTGCTTCACAATCTGTACAGCATATGACACTGTTTGGATTAGGAAAAACTGCAACCAAAAAAAAGCCAAAAAGCTTTTAACGGGGAAAAACAGAGGAGGGATCCCTCTCCCAGGGCAGACAGACATACTTAAACTTAAATGTACGTTTTTTTTGTCATACGGATTTCTAAGCAAATGTTTCAGTTCGACTTTAAGATTGATTTTCCAGAAGCTGTTGTCTTTGCTTCTGAAGTGCTTTTTCATTGTAGCTTAAATAAAATGCATTTACATAAATGAATAGGCTAATAGCAATGTCATACTTTCAACAAGAGAACAATCCTTTTTCCTGGAAAAGTCTCCATGGGGATTGTTGAGGTACTCTTGAGCAAAATACAAGCTGCCCCAGAGGATCATGTCTGGGGCTAATATAAGACTGTAATTGTCGGGTGGGTTAAAAGCAACAACAACACACCTCTACTAGCCCGATCCCATTTTTTAAAACAGTGTAGCTGAGAGAAGTGGAGGTTGTTTTTGGCGTGAACTCAAATACACCCACGCTTCAGCCTCCCCAATGTTCCCCCCTTACCCATCTCACAGACTCCCACTCTAAGCCCTGAGCTCCAGTATGAAATCAACATTGGGCTTGCAGGAAATGAGAGATCTCCACAGGAGATAGAAGAGGGAGAGAAGGTGGAGGAGGAGACAAAAGAAAAACAGCGGAAAAGAACCATAGATTTGACTTTTGGCATCCAGACGTCCACTCTCCGTGTCATGGTCCAGCTCCCTTTTTCCTACATCTCCTCCTCTCCTGTCATCCCTATCTCCCTGTGCCTGTGTCTCCTCGAACATCTGCTCGCTGAGTGTGTCCGTGCATGCAGCTGCAGCTCCGTCCATACAGTGAGCTCGAAGGGCTCGCCTTATGAGAGGCTCCGGGCTTGTTGTTTTTTCCTGGCACAGTAATTCGCTGGCTAAGCCAAGAAAGTGGACAAGCAGCGAACTATTTCAGCAGGGCCTTGTTTTTGTTGCTCCACGCTCAAAGACAACATGACCTTGTGTGACCCCCCCCCCCAACACACAGCCACTCACGGCTGGTTCAAGGTGCGAGAGGCACAGCGCAGCCTTTTGCTCAAAATGTTTTACTTGAAAGCACGGTGCTTCAACAAGAGAGGCCGCTTTAAGAGACGCTGTCTCAAATGGACTGCGGAGGGCCGAGGGGTGTTTGATTGACTGTCAACATGTACACACAAGTGCGCGTACAAAATGTGTGCGTGTTGATGTGTGTGGACGCAGATGAGCGAGACAGACACAGAGACACACACACACTCTCTCATGCGCACAAAGGGGTGGGGTACCAATGAGGGGCTCGGTTAATGGCTTTTAAATTTCCACTGAGTGAGTGACTTACAACTGTGGAGGAGCACAGCTGTTCCTGATTTGGGGAACAAAGAGGGGGGGACGGCAGCGATCTGAGAGACTGGACCGGGTTGCTCTCGTTTAATGGGCGAAAATCTCCCAGGAATGACACAGATGTGTGTGTGTGTGTGTGTGTGTGTGTGTGTGTGTGTGTGTGTGTGTATGTGCCCACACTTCCCTGTAAGTATCTGTGTTCATCCCTCTAGTCTCTGTCTGTGTGCACGGTTGGTGCATGTGCGCGCTTGTGTGTGGGAGGGCAACAGGATCCGTCTTGCGTCTATAGCCATAGATTAGGGCTGCAGAGCGAATGGTGGAGCTGTGCAATGGCGAGGGTCAACTCATTTGGGAATAAAGTAGAGCGAAGAGGAGGAGGAGGGAGGAGGGTAGAGAGGGAGAGGAGGCTCAGATGCGTGAGATTTAATGCAGGGAGATGAAGAGAGAGAGAGAGGAAGAGAGACGAGATTAAGGCCAGAGCTCATCTTAGCATGTCAATAAGAGTTGAAAAATCTAACTTCAGCCAGGTGGAAAAAAATCCAGCTTGGTTTGATCAAAGACTTTCCAACTGAGGCAGACAACAACGCAACACATTTGAAGGCGGCCTCGCTAGGAAACTCAATGCTTCTTAGCATATACGTATATATATAGTGGAGTTCCATCCCTTAAAATACTGCTTCCTGACTCCTAACCCCCCCCAACACACACACCACCCTTTCTCTCTCTTTCACACACACACAGTCCACTTCTTCCCTTCGGCTTGTGCTTTGTTTCCTGCCGCTGGTGAGCGCAGCCCTTTCCCTCAGAGGCCCCCTCGCTGCACTGCGGCCTTGTAAAACATAGCAGGTCGGCATCACATGACTGAGGTCTAGGACGCCGAAGGCCGGGGCCACGCCGAGCAGGAGTTGGGTGTCAAAGTACACATGGGTGGGGCAGCGTGCAGGGAGAGGAACAGAGACTGCCAGCAGAGAGGGAAAGGAGAGGGAAGAAAGAGAAATAAAGAAAGAGAGGCAGGGAGGAATGAATGTTAGCAGTACACCAATAATTCTCTCGAGGAGCTGGAACCACTAAAAGAATATTATTTCCATCCATCCAACCCTCCCCAAAGAACACCTTTCTCAACACTCATCTATCACCTCCTCCCAAAAACAGAGTAACTCTTTTTTTTTTTCCACACCTCAGGTCTCAGATGCTCGTCACCCATCGACTGATGTAGACGTGAATGGGAGTCTCCCTCCCCTCTCTGTCTCCCTCTCTCTCCCTCCCTCCCTGTTTCGCTGAGTGATCGGAGCTGACATACATATGGAACACACTCATCCTGGTAGCAATCAAAAGGGAAGGCGGTGGAGGGGCATTTGCGCAGAAATCCATACATGCACACGCGTATATGTACATGCTGGCCTATCAGACACACTATCTACACAGTCAAGTCATAGAGTGTGTAATGTCAGGAATTCCTTCCCCAGGCGCAGTTTCGGTGGTTTCTGTACACGCACACATCGGCTACTTTCTCTCCATTTCTGTCATTTTGGCTCCTTTTGCTTCCTTTAATTATAGCCTCTTTTCTCATCTTGTGTCTCCCACCAGGTCTCCCCCCTCTCTCTCTCTCTTGTTTTTTGCACACAGCTCTTGGTGTGTGTCCCCAGAGGTCTCCGGCTTTATGTGAGGCCTGTCGCACTAATAGATTTCACCTTCTCTCATTTTTTCTCTCGCCATCATTTCCCCACTCACCCGCTCTCTCATCTGCTGTCCATTACTCGCACAAGTGTCTGCTCACCACAAGCTACTGTAGCTGAATGTTCTGAGCGAATTAAATATCTGTTGCCTTTTTTTTTATTTATTCCAGTGGCAAATATGTAGACTTTGTTCTTCCAAATGAAGCTCACATTTCTTAAAGGCTGCTGCTTCTGCTTCTGATAGAAAAAAAGAGGGTGTTAGTACAGTGTAAAGTGCCACCTCTCCTCATTTCTTACTGTGCATGCAAATATTAAAAAAGTTGATAAAGACCAGTAAAAACAGCAGGCACACATTCTGTTGTGGACACAACGCTAAAATGAAAAAAAAAAAAAATGCAATTGTGGCAGCGGTACTTGGAGCTAAATGCTAACGTCAGCATGCTCACATGCACACAATCAATCCAAAGTGATGATAAGCTGCAATAATGATCACCATGTTCACTTTTAATTTGGTGTGCTGTGTTCTTAGTTTTCCAGGGATTTGGTCATAAAGAAAAGTATCGTTGGCGCAAAATTAAAGGTTAAGGAATCACCAAAGCTACTACAATTCATTCGGTGGCTGACATGATTGTGATACGTGATTGACCCAGCAGTTGTTTACAATTCAGTTTTACATTTGCTATTGCCAAGTGCATTCATAGTTGTGGAAAATTTAGTTCTTGAAAACAAATTGAATCGAGCATTGTTTAATTTCAAGCCACTGTGATAGATTACAATGTGATGAATGAAGGGAAGCACCTCTCTCAGTGACGTGTTATTTTGTTACAACATTTAAAATATTATTGAAAAAATATGAATGCTTAAGTTTTAGTAGTCAGTCAGTTGTATATGGATTCAAGTGCTTGTCCTGTAAATTTAAATCTTTTTGTACGTATACCTGCCTTTTGTGCAGCCTGTCCCTGTCTCTGTTCGATAGTCTGACTTTGTGCATCCCACAGACTCGTGTATTAAAGTGAATCTACCTAGAGCCTACTCTCTCTCTCCACTTCCTCCTCCTTCTCCTCCTCCTCCCCGCTCGCTCCCTCTTGCTCATCCCACATGTCACATCACATTTCCCAGGCAGTCCCGGGAAAAGGGCAGAGGCCTTATGAATTGATGTGGATCCTCTTACAGGAGCATGGCCAGGACAAGGATGGGAACACACACACACACACACACACACACAACACAAAGGTGAACCACGAGGGTGAGGTGACACTGTATACACTCTGTCCTTGACCTGTCACTGACTTTCATCTGCATCGTCGCCGTGCACCTTCTGAAACTCAGCCTCAGTGTCTGCTTACAAAATATTTGTTTATTCATAAATCTGTGTGCATAAAACACTCTACACACAGAGAAAGATCTCCTCGCCTTGTAATGTTCACTCTTGACGGTCCTATGGCAACAATGCAGCATTACACCACATTGTGCCCCAGTAGTTTTAAAAGGGGAGCCTGAGCTCCTCTGCGACTTGAAAACAAGCTCGGCAATGACGACACCTATTGGTGAAGATGAGACATCATTCTGCAACGGGAGCTGTTGCAGAGAATATATGAGATGAATAACCAGTGATATTGAGTGCATTCATCATCCACTGACAGTAAATTCACAGAAGAAAATTGACATTAGCTCATAAACATCTATCACGGGCCTGTGTGTTCGGCAGCACACATCTGAGTGTGGAATGCACGGCAGATGAATCAGATGCAATGGAGCAGAAGGGGGCTGCGTTATGATATTTTCTGTGTTTTATATTGGCACTCCACAGTTTTCACACACACTCTCTGCCTTCCGCTTCCCTCCGTCATCCACTTTCCCGTGGTGCTTCTTCGTTGCTCCCGTTACTCCTGATTTATTTCTGTTCCCCACAGCCAGCGCAGTCTTTTATATGTCCAGTTAAGCAATTCTTTCCTCTAATTGGTTAATGGAGGGCAGAGGGGTTTGGTGTAAAGGGAAATCCCAGGAGCCTCCAAGGCCTGCTTCATGCCCACTGGACTGGAAGGGAGCCAAAATGTAGTCTCCACCATGCTCCCCCACCCCACGTGCCTCCACTGGACTGGAGAAGATCCAAGATGGATGCCTCCGGGGCTATACTGCTGTGAAACTTACACTATAGTGGATGGCATCTGATGCAGAGGTGGTTTGCATCCATCAATACTCATATTTTATCTATTAAAAATGTTTGATGTTGGTGACAAATTAACATCATGTCATACAAAGCCACAAACATGAACTTTAAAATACTTTAAACCCCAAATATGACTCACTAATCTGTGACAAAGACAGAGAAATCTAAAACCTGATCTATCAGCTCACAAAATAAATTCCAAAGAATTGCAGCATCATATCTAGCTGCCTGTCCCTCTCAGTGCTTTTGAAAAATGCTCTGTGGAAAAATGGAGCAATTTTTAGAGACGGCTTCTTGAAGCGCAGTGATCCACAATGCTTCTGCATGCAGCCGTCTCCCTGAGGATAGAGAAAAAACACAGGATGGAGAGAGGGGAGGAGAGATGGACGAGGAGGGGGAGAGAAAGTGCATGTAAGCCCACAGAACAGAGGAGAGGTGAGAGGGAGAGTGATGCAGAAAGAAAATATAGACAGGGTGTTCAGGCTTAATATAGATTATTTTGTATAAAAGGTCAAAGTGGCGAGAGGAGGAAGTAATGCTGTCCTTTCTCTGGATCTTAATCTCTTCTCAGGCTCCGATCTTTACCATCAAGTGGTGGAAGAAGTACTCCGATGTTTACTTAAGTAAAGCTTAACAATGTACAACAAGTCCTGCACAAAATCCTTCTGAAGTAAGGATACATAAATGTAAGCAGCAAGTATCAAAAGTAAAAGCACTTGTTTTGCAGAAAAATGGTCCCTGTAGCTGACATATTGTCGCATCTGAATTGGTATTTGAAAAAAACACTGTCAGGAAATATTATATTGTTATATTATATTATATTAATATATTGTACTCTTTACATTGCATTCTTTATTTCACATGCAGTGTTAGTGACTTTACAGATTAAGATTTTACATAGAAAATGTGTGATAGGCTTATAAAACATGATGTACTATAAATTCAGCCAACCAACCTTTTATGTGGATGTCTTGACTTGGATGAAACCCTATTTAAATAAGAAGAAACAATGTACAAGAGTGGGTGATAAGTAAGCGTGGTTGTACAGTGGGGCCCCCTGAGGTTCTATTTTAATTTAGTTCAATATTATTTAGTATGTACCCACTGCAAAGCTTTTTGTACACACTATTTCCCCCATGTGTCTTACTGCATAACAACATGGACACAGACACAGTGTGGCTACACTCAGGCCTGTGTACGCACTCTATGAACAAATCCTAAAAGTACTACATAAAAAGCCAAGGGATCACCATCACTGTAATGTCCTGAACAAATATAATCTCCTCAGATTTGATAACTTCTCATTTTACTCTGATGCATGCCTGATGTTTAAAATTATTCGTAATCTTGCACTGTCTCCAAAGGATAACTGTCCTGTCCCAGCAGTGGCAGTGCCGATAGGACTAGAGCATCTATCGGGGTGGCTGAAAAACAGCCTTTGTTCAAACTGCTTTCTCAGTTAAAAAGGTGGGGAAATGAAATTCTATACCCGCAAATGTTAAAAACTCAAGCAGGTTTGTAGTGTTTTAAACCAGATTAGCTGTTTGCTGTCCCAGCAAAAATAAACATGAAAAAGAATGAATTAATAAGATAAGCTGGTCACCACCTCGATTACCTTTAATAGAAAATAGTACTTACACATTGTTGTATTGGAAACAATAATTCAATGACATAATAAAATAGTATAACTGTCAAATTAGTTATTTTTCTTAATTAGTGCTTCTGATGCTATACTACTGATGCACAATAAATATATTCACAAAACATAATGTACCCCAAGAACATTATATCAAATGAAGCTGTTGGCATCTCCACAGTGTGAACTATAGATGTATGTCTAATATTACAAGAAAGAATATTCCCAACTGTCAAAGATAATAAGGGGGAGAGCTGGGAAACATGTTGAGTTGTTGCAGAAAATGTTGAAATTTGATGTAAAGTGGCAGGAAAAATGAACCTTTTACCTTGTTCATACCCTTACAAACCTTTTAGGGATTGTGTATGTGCAAATTTCATATATATGCACACATACATATATACTTATATATATTTATATGTGTACATGTGTATGTAGCCCACTGTAGACACTGCAGTGCAGCCCCTTACTCTGTAACCAAATGAGAAAATAGTCCTCTGAGTTTGAGAGTCCTCTGTCTGTCTTTTTTTGTCTTGTTTGCATGTATGCATGTATTTAAGTATTGAAAAAAAGTACCAAAAAAAGCAGAAATGTCCTTGAGCAAGGCACTGAAAACTAATGCCTCTGTGGAGCTGCTCAGAGGCTAAAGATTGGGCTTTTATCCAGCAGCACCCAGGCATGAAAATGTGTAATAGCATAAATATGAAGCAAGGTGTTGCATGATAAGTCAACTTTCTCCAGATATTGGAGCTGAAGGTTAAAGAAAGGTGTCCTCTTGTTCTCTGACGTCCCGGTGTTAAGATGAGACGATTGTGTGGTATTTAAATTTCTCCTTGTCCTATCAGCTTGAACTCGCCAGCTGTGAAGGAACAGAGGTCAGGGTTCAAACTGTGACAGCTGCAAATGTCAAATGACTCGTCCCCTTCTGTGATTGTCACCTTGGGTCATCGTTTAGGAAGCCAACCAACCAGCAGGAAGATACCGAGAGACAGGGAGAGAAAGCAAAGGAGAGGAAAAGAACTTGTGAGGCTGGGGGATGAACATATGAAAATGTGGCATTGCATAATGGGACATTGCATAATATATCCTATTTGAAATCATGTCACTCATCGATGCACATTAGGACCCCACGTTATGCTGCTGGTAAGCAGGCAAACGGGGGGGAAGGACTTTTTGGGTGATGTGAAATGAAGGGGGAGGGAGAACATAGAGGGCTTATGGTTCTGTCTCCGAGCAGAAGACGTGGAGTGACGGAAGTAGACAGCCAATGGGGTGTGAGCGCGGTGCGGCTGGGTGGAGGATGGGGTGATGGTGGCTGTGGCGGGTGGAGTTGGTGTGTGTGATGGTGGGTGGGCGAGAGCGCGGTCGGTACTGGTATTTCTACCCTGTCACATCGCGTTAGTGTGCAGCCGAGCACGACTGCTGAGCACACCACTCTGGACAGCTCTGCACACACGGGCGAACCACACACACACACGCACACACACACACGCAGGTTTAAATTCACAAGGACACACGGTACCTACACTTGAGTGCACACACACACACTCTGTAATCTCCCACGGGGGCCGCAAGGACATCCAAAACAAGTGAGCACCGATGGAGGTTTGACACAAACCAGGGGAGAGTGCTCGACCTCCCAACTTTACTTCCATCCATCCATTAATTTATCCATCATTACAGCACTCTGTCCATCCCGTCAGCCATTTGCGGGTACAGTCATCACAGAGGAATATTAATTTCCTTTTTCCTTTATCAGAAAAATGTACAAACTAAATGGAAAATTTGATTGGAAAAGAATAAATCGGAACCAAATGAACCCTGTCTGTCCCAGAAGACTGTGTATTCATGTTGGGAAAATATTGCAACCTGATGTTCTTGGCTCAGCGCTGCGGTAACACAGGCAATATCTTGTTTTGGAAAAGGGGCTCTTCAAACCCAGATGTGCCGACTGCACAAAGCTACAAATGAACCATAACAATTTACTTTACCGCTGTCAAACACATTGCATTGCGCACTGGGCGAAGAGAGCAGCCAAGAATCATCATCATCATCAAACAAAGCTATTGTGTCAGCGGGGGCCGAGCAGTCAGCTCATCCGCTCTCTGGTCACTATATGCAACATGGCTTAGTGGCCCGAGCCCAGAGGCTTTTATGCAATGTTTTCCTTGAGAAAATGACAGAGGAGGGGAGGGAAGCGTTGGACAACGAGTTTGAATGACAGTGCACCATTCACATCATGACCCCCCCCCCCTCCACCCGCCCCCCGCCCCCCTCAGGCAGGGAAAACAGGAAGAAGTGAAGAAAACAGATGGAGGGAGAGATGAGAGAAAGGAATAGGGACAGCAAGACTGTAAATGCTGTATCATTCACACTGTGCACCCTGTGGGAAGGGAAAGAGAGAGAGAGAGAGAGAGAGCGGGAGGGGGGGTACAGATGGATGGATGAGGAGGCGGAGGAGATAGAGTGGCGAGGTGTGATGTGCGGTGACCCGAGCTCTTCGGTGACGCCATAAACTTGGAAGCATGCTTCAGCGGCTTTGAGTGAGGAGAGAGATGTAAGCTGTCCTTGGTCACCGGCTCTGTCACTAGCTGTGTGGCGGGCCAGAGGTCAGCAAGCACACACAGAAATGCACAGGGCAGCGTCAGCACTACAGAGGGTCAGAAAGGTCACATAACTGGGTCTGAATCGCCAATACGGTAGCACACTACGAATGTTGTCGTATATTATCACTGTGTACGGGGACAATCACACTGTTTGTACTCTGGTGACAGCAACGTGCTTATGGTGTGATTTACTCGCATCGGGAGTTTAAAGGACTAATCCAACATTTGGGCTTCTTCGCTTTCTTGCCAAGATGAGTATTGCTCTCATGTCCGTATGGTAAAAGTGAGGGCTTAGTTTTACATAGGGACCAGAAACAGCAAGCTAAGCTCTGTCCAAAACAAAACCTGCCTCCCAGCACCTGTGAAGCTCAGAAAACACCAAACAAATGACATATAATATGTTAATTTGTGCTGGAGATTAGACTTTAGTTCGCCAAACTGCCAACTTTTTTTGCGCAACGTGTGGCATATCACTTGTTGTAATTTGATCAGTTGCCTATTTGTTTAGCAATATGGTGTGTATTCCTAAATAAATGCGTTTAATGTTTAATTTAATTAAATGCAGAGAAGGAAAGACTATAATCATTGGCCGGTTTCTCATCTTTAGGCAGAATATGATGAAGCTGCCATGCGTCGTCTTGGAACCATTCTTGGAAAGAAAAGAAAAATTCAGGGTAACAAACATGGACTAATGCTCATCTTCAAGAATATTTTGGTGAGTCTTTATTTCATATGAGTCATAGTGTCCTATTAATGTCCCAGAAAGGAAGTGATATATATATATACCGTCATTTATTAGGAAGGTCTGTGAAAAAAACACACACAAAAAAAGATATCATTACGTTATTTTTTTAAAACATTTTTAGCATTGTCATAGAGCAGCAGGTCAGCTGACAAATCAACGTGTCTTTCTGTGCAGTTGTAAATTACAGGCAAGCATACAATTCAACAAGATTAAAGATCCAATAATACATTAATGTTTACATGAGCCAGATTTTCCAGTCATTAAGATTCAGAGGTTCTTTGCTTTTTATTTTTTTTTAAACACAAATAAATGATTTAATGTGTGTATTGTCACAGGACACGGTCTGATTTTTCCAGTCATTACACACATTAAACTTACTTACAGTGAACCACCTTGCGAATTATTGAGAAATGACAGCGCATGTAAATATAAAGTGTTGCAAAATGTTTTTTTCCCATGTTCTTAAAATATCAAGAACAAGTCAGCCATGTTTCTTCCAACTTACGGGGACTAGAATCAACACTATTGTGTCACAAGTTAGCAAAGCTCAGAGCCGTAAACAAGCAGCTTGATTTGCTTAGAACTGGGCGCTGTGCCGTAAGTAAACCAAATCAGATAGTAATGCAATAGAGTGACCTGTTAATACTATGTTTGGAGCACAGAAAGCAAACTGTAGCCGCGGTGTTTCTTGAAACTCCCCTTGAAAAAAGAAAAGCCTCTTGTCACCTGCTGACCCTACATGACTTGGCAGAATGTGCGCGGCTCGGAGAGACTCCATGTGGGGCTGTCAGTCAGCCAGGTGTGTGCTGAGAGAGCCTCCACAGAGCAGGCCGGGACGCAGGTAGAGCGCAGGGAGCCCCTTAAGTGTCTCTCAATCAAGGTGGGGAGAGAACGGAGGAAGAGGAGGCGAAGGAGGAGGTGGAGGCGCGTGTGTGTGTGTGTGTGTGTGTGTGTGGGGGGGTGAATGCAATGCAGAAAGATGTTATCACTTCCATCTCCTCCTCCGTGCTGGTGTGTGAAGGGAGTCGCTGAAAACAGATGACCTACATTTTCTCTGAGACAGACTCCAGCGGCGAGGCCTCCCCGGATTCAGAAAAAGACAGAGTGAAGTATGGGAAGGCAGAGGAAGAGGAGAAAAAAGCAGAGTCTGAGGAGGAGGTATAGAAACAGACAGAAACAGGCACACTTCCAGTTTGACAGGGCAGACATGAAAAGGTAGAGAGGCAGGCAGACAAAAGGAAACGGGGAAAGTTTTGATGGTAATCCTCTTCGACTCTTCCTTCCTTCCCTCTCGAGTGGTTATATAAAACACATCTACAATTCTGTTCTATGCACATCAAAGAGCCCGCACCGCTTTGCAATCTGCATATATGATGTGTCCAGGGAACAGCAGGAGGAGTGTGTGTGTGTGTGTGTTTCTGGGAAGGACTGTTTGAGTCAAAAATAAGCTCCTTTGGAGAGTATTTAGATTACTTTGTGCTCAGATGAGCCACTTGGATTTGTGACTGCTTAATGACAATCACATTTCCTCCATCAGAGAGCGCGTTCACTGCAAATCACAGCCGTAATCATGAAAAACAAAGAACTAGTTAAATCAATTGCCACAGAGCTGTAGGCTTTTTCAAGGTGGAACGGCTGAATGAGATATAACACGGTTTCAATCTGAACGGAGGTAATACATGTGGATTAAAAAGAAGACAACAAAAATCTGCCCTTCACTCGAAAAGCGTGGATGCTGTCAGTGGAATAATGTGGCTGCAAATGAAGTCATCTCGCTGAAGATGAGAGGCTCATAATTCATGGTTTTCTGTCGCGTTGCTGCCACCTGCTGCTGACAAAATGCCCTCAAAAGAAGGTGTCACCGGGGGGTGCTGCTTTCATGTGAGATGATTTGCTTGATGCTGTTGTTAACAAAGCATTTTTGCCAAATATTCTTGCAGAACATATTCTGTTTTCAGTAAATAAATCAGTGTTTTATGCTGGTTTTTTTCTGTTTTGATGCAGGGTTTTTGATGGCTTCCTCGGCAGCTGGATGATCACATTTCTGAGATTAAAATTCCCCCAATTTTCATATTTAGAAAATCAACTCACACCAGGGACAGAGAAAAGTCTTATTTAGTTTTTAAGTATCAGTATTGGACAAAGGGAATGATAGGGTTTAAGTACATATTATCAAATGAATTTTTCAGGCAATTCAAGTCATATGAAAAGTCAAATGATTACCCCACTGATGCAGTTTAGAAAATCACAAAAACATGAAAAAAAAGTCAAATTCAAACAATAATTTGGCTCTAATATGGCTTCCCCTGCCAAAATACTTCAATAAACCAGTTAAAACTTCTTCTCTTTCATAGAAAAGCCTAGACTCTATGCAAATCTTTTTTTTTTCATTTCAGAGGAGATTTAAGGCGCTCACAGAGACACTTTCCCCTTCAGCAGATGAATGTGGAAACAGCCTATTAGTGTCAAACTCTGCACAGCCATCTAAGTGATTTAACAAACAGGGGAACACAGTTTTGAGTGGAGGTGAAGATTTAATATTCATGCCACGCAGGTGAAGAGTGATGATATGAGGCAGCTTTGATTAGAGTCCCTTACCCCACCTGCACACGTCACAGCATAATTCCCACAGAGACAATTGAGTATAAAAGTAAAACTGACTGATAACAAGAGCATGTTAAATATAAGTTCCTGCTGATAAGTTGCAGCCTTCTCATAACACACATTTATAACTGCACAATAAACTGTAGAAATGTGAACTTAAATGACTCAGCGTGCCTGCGTAATGTAGAGACCGGATTATGTGTTTTACTTGAGAAATCAGATTTGATAACTTCTACTTGAGCATATCTACAACAGGAAAATGAAATGGAATTTTTTACGTGCAGGGTGAACAAAGCAACAGGTGTCTTCAAGTTCACCAGCCTGCCAAACAATGGATCCGAAAAATGCTTCTCAGCTTGTTTCTCTTGGACAGGTTACATTTTGCAACAACAACAACAACAACAACAACAACAACAACAACAACAACAACAACAACAAGTAGTATCTCAAACAAACAGAAACATACCGTAGGAAAGACTTGTCATATATGTATGCATGTATGACACGCTTTTACACTCAACGGGCACATATATATATATATATATATATATATATATATATATATATATATATATATATATATATATATATATATATATATATATATATATATATACACATTAGTATATTAGTGCCAATAAAAAAACTTCAGTCACCAAGAGTATTTTGTAAAAAGAAAAAACATCAGCATGACACATCATTGATCCCACACAAGACTATCAAGTACGTGCAGCTATTTCATCCGTCTACTCAGTGATCCTGTGACAGACACGTGTCGGAAAAGTGAAACCAGAGCAACCAGTCCAGCTGTCAGCTGCTGTTCACCTGTGAAGTCTCCGTTCACACGATCACGTTCAAGCTAAAGTTATAAGGAAACTGAATTCAAAGCCAGCACTTCACTATTCCTGGCTTAGGGCACAGTTTAACAGATGTTATTCAACGAAATGATCATACTTTTGAACGGGATTTAACAGGATTTAACTAACTAAGGCATTTAAGATCTGATACAAAGCATCCTTTATAAAGTCTGTAACTAATGGCTGTATTAATGATTAGGTATTAATTTACAAATTCATTATAAAGCACTTATGCACAACTGATAGGAACAACTTTTGTTTTGCAAAATTGTGAAAAATCCCTTTGGTCTATGTTTCTGCTTTATATTTGCTTATTAAGCCCTTTTTCAGAAGGTAACACCCCAAAACCTATAACTGCCCTATAAAAAGATAGCTATGAGGAGTTTATTCTTCATTAATAAAGCCATTAGTTACAACTTATGAACCCTTTTTGCAAATGTGGTACAGAAAATCTTGAATGTTCCAGCCTTGAGAAACGCAGGCCTCACCTTCAAACTGAAATGTTGCTATCAGTTTGGAATCCATTTTACCAGCTTGACCACACTTAAAGAAATACACGATTCATGATGAGAGACCTCGTTTAAATCTGCTCAATCAATCTGACCACCGGCGAGTTATCTTAGCTTTGGCCACAGCTCTCGTCGAAATAATAGCTGTAAAACCATATTGTATTGTCCTTAAACTTTCTAATGTTTGCATGGATTCAAAAAGGTGGCTTGTATATATGGTGCTAGTATTTTGTCAGCCTTGCCAGATGAGGTGTCTCCATTCTTTCTTGAAATGTTGAACTGCTTCTTCAAAGGAAAAATCCACACTAAAATAGCTCAGAAATCTTTTCCAGCTTTCAGACACAGTTATCTTCCTTCATAGATTTTTTTTTACTTCACTGTCCAAAAGCCACTGGATCAACAGTGTTCACCAGATGCTACTTTACGGTGGACTTTGCCTTTAAGAAGCGTAGTTTACAATCAGTTATCTTCAAAACACAGAGACAATCAAGTGTTCTCCCTCCCAAACTGTTTACAGTCTGTAATGATTCACCGGGGCAAACAAGTCAACAATGCATCCGGCTTATCAAAGCAATCAGTCTTGTCTTTGCTCATTTCTTGTAATTGTCTCCCAAGAATTTCCTTACAGTGTCTCGCATCGTGAAAACTCCTTCACTCACTGACGATGAAATAACTTACTGTGGCAGGGCACATGTGAAATAGTACTATTTCTATAAGATTTAGATAAAAATAAGTGACTGTTATGTGTTTGAATCCAGGTCCTGTCACACCATGAGCGTCTTGCTGCTCACATATTTGCAGCCTTTGGGCTTGTGGCCGATGCTCGAGACCTTCTGGCTTGTGCTGCTCCTCAGTGATCTTCCCTTCAGCCGCCTGCTGCTTGTCACGCTCTCTGACGGTGCCTTTCCAACAGATTTCTCCTCTTCTTGCTTGGTGTTGTGGAAGTTCTGGCAGTCGCAGTGGCAGTTGTGCTCCGGGCTGAAGCGCTCCTGGCCCGAACAGAACCACTTCAAGGAGCTGTAGAAAAGCTCTGCACAGCTGGAAATCGCTGCTATCACCCCAACAATGAAGTAGAAGCAGAGGAAGACTGTTTTCTCTGCAGGGCGCGAGGTGAAGCAGTCCACCGTGTAGGGGCAAGGAAAGCGGCTGCAGGGGAACTGGGCCTCCACTTTGAAGCCATACAGATACCACTGACCTACTAGAAAGCCAACTTCTGCCAACATGCGGAAGGCCACATTGACAATGTAAAGCCTCCTTAAACGGATGTCTTCTCTGCCATCCTGGCTGTATTTGGAGCTGAGGTTCTTCTTGTTGTGGTGATGCATGGCGTACATGAGGAAAACCAAGGACGGCGTGGCGATTAGGACGATGTGAAACACCCAGAATCTGTACTGGGAGATAGGGAAGGCCATGTCGTAGCACACCTGCTTGCAGCCTGGCTGGAGGGTGTTGCAGGCAAACTCCCCTTGCTCATCTTCAAATAGGTCACTGGCTACGGTCCCGAGGATCAGTATCCTAAACACAAGCATGAGCAGGAGCCAGAAACGTCCAAGCATCGGCGAGTGGGCCTGGAGGCTATCAAAGAGCCCGCCGAGGAAGCTCCATTCACCCATGATTGCAGCGCTGTCTTCGTTATGGTTTCTTGGAAATCTGGAGATTTATCCGTCTGTCGGTCTCGGAGCAAACAAAGTCTCTGATTAAGAAAAGAAACTAAAATGTGCTTTATTATCTCCCATTCATGACTCATAGTGGCACTAAAAAAACTAATCTGCAGGTCAAAGGCTGAGATTGTGCGCCCAAACTTGTGATAGAGTTCATTTTCCAATGACCTGAAACCAGAAAATAAATATGAATTTATCACCTGCAATAACAGCAATTCAAGTAGATCGTTCAAGAACCCATATCAAAGCTCTTTTGCTTTTGGTTTCATGTAAAACATAAAAGTCATGAAGAAAGTGAACAAGACAAAACTGTTGCTATTATGTAAATGAATTACAAGTTACTATTAGAAGTAGAAGTCATTAGGACCTTTTCATCCATCCATCCATCTTCTAAACCTGCGGACCTTTTCATATTTGTGCCAAAAGTGACTAAAGTTGGTCATTTTCCATACATTTCAACTTGAACAAGCTTCTACATGTTTAAGTAAACTGACTTGTCGAGCTACTTGCAAATCTCAAACTCGAATCAGGTTCAACATTTCAGACAAGCCATGACAGCGAGATGACATAACAGGTTCAGCCTAAACCATTTCATTTACCTGATGCAGATATGCAAAACAAAGCGTCTCTGAAAAGCCTTAAAAATCCTGTTTCGGCTCTTCTAGATTTCTTCTCCCACTCAGACATGTCCTCGGACAAACTCCAAAGAAGATTTAAACAAAAAAAGAAATGTGACTAATCAAAATGTAACCGCTCAAGTCCAGCTTATATTGCTCTCACTCTCCAAATGGCACACGATTGAGGTTTGCCGGGGCTTATAATTGAGAGGGCGGCAACTGTTTAGGAAATTCCTGCTATGTCCTAATCTGCACACATCAGGAGACCCAGACAGAAGTGATGTTTACCCAAGAAAGGCAAATTCTTGATGAGCATTTCAAAGGAGCTTCCTAAATGGCAGGAAGGATCTGTTTAAAGCTGCACCAGCACTTTCCCTGGTCACAGGGGGCAACACGAGAGCATGCTACACCCTCTGATAAGTAATCACCAGCATTATAATACATTACTTACTTAATACATTACTTTTTTTTTTTCCAATTGAACTGAGAAGTTCAAGAGTTGTTCCTTTATATAACTAATCTATGCTGAAGTGAAACACTAGACAACCACTTCTCCATCTCTCAATGACCACAAACATGTTAATAAAAAAAAAAGAAAGTTAAATAAATAGTTTACTTTAACTTACCCCCTTAAATTTGTGACCTGTTCTCCTTTACACTAGTCTAACAAGAACGTGTGTAGCATATTTCACGACAAAGGAGCCCTTAAGCAAGCCTACTAAGCTGCTCACAACTCCCAACACACTTGACAATCAATACAAGTTAACTTTATTTTTTCGAAATATAAAACAAACAGCCATGGAAATATTTACAAGACAAGACAAAAATAAGGGGATTACAAAAGACATTTCAAGAAACCAAAGAGGAATCAGTTGAGACTAAAACTAGATTTGCACAGGTAAAATGAGGTCCAAGCAACAGTGCATATTTTTTTTTTTTTTTTTTTTTTTTTTTTTTATATTCACTCCTGATAGGATGTGGAACGTTTCTACAAGTAATCAGATTTTTTTAAGGCTTGCAGACCAGAATCTAAGCCACAAGTGTAAAGACAACTGTGCTTCAAGTGGTAAAAGCAAAGCCATATTAATCAGATGGCAAAAACCATATACCTACCATACCTAATAAGAATCTGTCTTTAATACAAAATCTAAAAATACAAAAAATCTAAAAGTCTTCATCTGAGTCTGAGTCCAGGTTGTAGGTTACAGGTTTCCGGGCACGTGAGGGCTTGTCCCGCGGTGCCACGGCTACGGGAGATGCTGCTTCCTGATCAGAGATCTGGAAGCTGTCATCATCGAGCCACTTCTTGGGTTTCTACAAGAACACAGAAAATAAATAATTAGAAAACCATGATGCCTCATGTCCCATTAATCCTTAAAAACCTTCAGCGTTTCAGAGTTTGGTGTAAAAACAGACCTTGCTGCCGGCAGCTGTTGTTTTGGCCTTGAGCCGTGACATGAGGTTGTCTGAGCCGCTGTCGGAGTCGTCACTGTCGGCCTGTTTCCGTTTGAGAACGGGCTTCGCCTTTGTAACTTTAGCTTCGACGTCGGAGTCGCTGGAGTCCATCGATGGAACCTTCTTGGCAGCCGTGTTGGTTGAAGGTTTAGGCTTAGAAAGAGCCTGCAGGATGGAAGGCTGCTTTGCATCTGTGAGAAATTAATGGGAAAAACAAAATCACGGTAACTATAAATTAGGGAAGGATGAATTTTTATTATTTTTTTAAATCATCATGCAGATCAACTGTCTAATCTACAAGAAAATGTGTGACAACTACTGTTACTAATAAAAAAAACAATTTATTGGCACCCTTTGATGAGGAATAGATAAACAACAGCAGTATGACGACTTTCAACCTTTAACTGTGAATCTGCTCTTCAGTCTGCGTGACATATAAAGCACACTCTGCTGTCCCGAGTTAGGCTAAAGTGGCTTGTCTAAATACCTGCAGCCTTCTTCTTGGATGCAGCTGGTTTCTTGGCAGCAGGAGCTTTCTTTGGTGCAGCCTCTTTAGTTTTACGCTGAACTGGAGCCTTGGAAGCAGGCACCTGATCATCTGACTGAGCTGCAAGGTACAACAAAGAGCAAATAATTAAACGTTGGACCCTCGAGCCACAGCGAGTCTCATATTTGTCACACCAGATACTTACAGCTCGACTTAGTATCAGCTCGTTTTACTGTTGTTTTGCTCTTCGCCACTTTCTTCCTGCATAGAAAAGGTGAAATTTTATTTAAGGTAAATAAAAAAAAAGGAGCTTTTTACATCAAGTCGTCTGTTGTCTCATACTGACGTGGGCTCTGGGGCTTTGGGAGGGGGGGCTGGAGAGTCCACATCGCTGTCAGCCATGGTGGTGGGCTCTGGGGCAAAGCTGTTATCATCATCACTGACAACAGCTTTCCGTTTCGGAGCGTCCTTCTTCCCCCAGTCATCAAATTCGTCTTCACTGTCTGACATGCTGTACTTCACCGCAGCTTGAGGAATAAGCAACAGGATGGTTCAATTTAGAAATACTGCCATGTGCAGGATTTGTTTTTTTGTAAACAAAACTTGGAACGAGAAGTTTGTTTCATGAGTGTTCCCATAACAGATGAGTAATCAAACAGCTGTTGCATAAGACAGTTAATTAGCGTCAGGAAATGCGTCCCCTATCAGTGTTTTAATTCAGAATCCTAAACATTTCTGGAGTGATTACATTTCGTCTGGGGGCCTGGGCGAGGGAAGAGCTTAAAATAGTATTGTGACAAATATTCGCTATGAGTCAGCAAACAGATGGCTGAAACAGTCATTTCAGTGGAGGAAATTGGTGGGAACAACAATTTATTCACCGGTCTACAAGTGATGATTGTGGTCAGGGCCATCTAGCAGACTCACCTTTAGTTTTGCGCTCAACCCGCTCCCTGGGGGCAACCATTTCCTCTGTCTCCATCTCGCTGTCGGACAGATTGTCAGACTCATCGTCCGACCAGGGGTTTTTCTTCGGCTTCTTGGCAACGGGCTTGAACTGAAGAGTGCTCTGCTTGCTGGTCTTTGATACTGCTGCAAAGAATTGTTTTTCTTTTTTACACAATCTTTAATAGAAATGCAGTAAGGTCATTACAGTAGCTCTGCATACAACATTTAAAAAAGTGCAATCTGTAATAATTACTTATGATGGCAAAGGTTTAGCTCATTTCTGTTTGTCAATGCTTTAAATATTCCCTAAACTATCGTGCCATTATGTTGTTGGACATGTAAGCAAACTATGATGTAGCCAACAACATCCGCATGATGTTACTACAGCACTGCAATCTTCTCTACAAACAAGCCTGTCATCTTGCTCGGCATGTAAACTTTATATTCTTTTAGTAGCTCAAGCAGTTTGGCACGTCACCTCAGGCAGTTTGTAATCACGGTGGAGGTGTGGAGTAATTGCTGCTGTAAAATTGTGGGTAGATACAATAAAACACTGTTTTGAACTGCAGCCACATATCTGTCTAAACGTCTGAAGTTCAATATCCTTTACTTAACAGATGGTACACTTGGAATAGATACACAGACACTATTTTGATGATGATGAGGACTGCAGATGATCTATTTTGATTAGTTTAAATGGGCTGTAAACACAGATAAAGCTGTGCAGTTATATTCTGAAATTATATCAAAACACTATGAAACTATTAAACATAAGTTCCAACAACCTAAACATATTGGGCAGATATGATTCGCACACACGATTTAAAAAAAAAAAAAAAAAACAGCAAATTACAGCCTTTTTCCTTTGCCTGGGTTTTAATTTTCTTGTAATTCTAATTTCACCTTTTTCCTTTGCTTTGCCTGGGTTTTAATTTTCTTGTTTAGGCGTGCAGCCAAGCCATCCTCCTCACTTGGCTCTGCAATCTCTTCTGCATCTTCACCAAACTCCATTTTCATCACTACATCTTCACTCTGCAATTACAGAAATGAGGTCAAGCAAAATGTTACTTTCATCTGGAGAGTATACTGGAGCTTCCTACCATCCTACCAGCTTAATAGAGAGACTAATAATACACTTTAAAAGGTATACTAAGATCACCTTTGCCTTGTGTGATGTAAATTTGAACAGACAAACCTTGATTTTCTTGCCCCTCTTGCCTTCTCCTTTCTTAAGATCAGCCTTCCTGTTGGCTTCAGCCTTCATGGTGCTGGTCACACGCGGGACAACACGACGACCCTGTGGCGTGGGCAGAGTCTCCTGCTTCACCTTCACTGCTTTGCCTTTTGTGCCTCCCTTTTTGACAGGCATGCTGGCATTCTCCTTTTCTTGCGTCTCAATGTTCTGAGCACAAGGAGAAACAAGATCAGAAGATTATGCAGAAAAACTTTGGCAGCGCGCTCAGTATGCATTCATGCTTGTGTGGGATTTGCATATATTGGCATTATTAATTAGGAAGGTTATTTTCCCAGTCCCTTTTTAAAACTATGGTGGACATACTGTTAATGACCATATTTGACTGACGGGGTGCATTTATAACTGGATGTGTGGGGAAAACTAGCGTTGAGCCCATACCGCCAGTTCCTCTGTAAAAGCAGCCAGGTCCTCCCTCCACAGGTCTGCTGGACTTTTCTTCTTTAGGGTATTCAGCTCGGTCATCTACAGTTGGATCAGAAATGGACCAAGTTTACACAAGATTGACAAAATTAAAATGTTTAAATTTGAATTGTCGGTAAGATTGCGGCCCAGCTGAACTTCACACCTTAGCATCCCTCTGTTTGCACAGCTCCTCTTTCTTCTCTTTGGTCAAGAACCACATGGGCATGCTGAGCAGGTAGTTGTAGTCTGGCCCGCTGGTGTCCTCCTTCTCAGTCCCTTCCTCTTCTTCTTCATCCTCCATCTCCTCCTCATTCTAAGTGCATGAATACAAACATATAATGGTATTTGCACAGACAGGGGCTGATTTAGCATTTCTTATTGATGCACCATAGAGCCATGTGATTCAAGGTATCCTACCTTCTCTTGAGCCTGTTTCCAAGCCTTGACTGGGTCAGAGTCGTAACCCATCTGCTGCAGCATGCGAATCAGTTCCTTCTTTGGTTTGTTCTCTACAAGTAGATGGGTAGCATTAATTCTTTTGATCAAAGAAAATCAAACACAATCTAGGTCTGCACGGTTATGACAATCGGAAATGTGATTACTATTATAGTTATTAATTTAAAAACATAATTACTAATTTCAGAAGATATTCAATGACTCAACGTTTAATTTGAGTTAATCTGACTATACGATTACTCACTATTATTGGGCAGTAATGTAAAAATATAAAGTTTTTTTTCTCTTTTGTATATCTTTCTAATTAAAAAGCAACAAAAATTGTAGCAGGTGACTAACCAATAACCAAGGTGCCCTGGATTTTCTCCAGGATGAAGCGGGCCTGGTTGGAGAGTTTAGCACTCTCCGCTCCCAGCATGCCAGCCAACCAGTCCTTTCTCAGCACATAGTACTTCATTCTCAGCTCAAAGAAGTCCTTGAGAATATCCTGCACAGACTCATACTTCTTCAGGCTGCCCACATGGTCAAACAGAACCTGAAAAAGGAAAAGAAAAAAATGCTGGACAGTTTAGAAACAGAAAGTTTAATTTTAAAGCACAATACTTGATTAATCCTCTGTTGTTGGAACATCAAATGATGTGTGTATGTGTTGCAGCCATTACCATGGAATTGCATGTGAGGGGGCTCTGAAGCTTGAAGACTTTGTGGAGGCCAGCAGCCTCTGCCTCCTGCAGCTTCTCTGGTGTCATCTTCACCACAAAGCGCACTGTGGTGTCGGTGTGGTACTCCTTGTAGTCTGTGATCAGAGGAGGGACCTTCTCTGTGCCATTCAACATTGGCTCCAGCACATTCTCCTTGTAGGCCTGGACCACAGAGAATAACATGAAATGGCATGTAGAGGTAATTAAAATGGTCTCAAAAGTACTTAAAATGAATAGGAATTCAATTAATTTGCAGAAAGCATCAATGTACGTGATGGAACATCCTGAATATATCCCTAAGAAGAAGGACAAAGCTTTAGTGACTAACCTGTGTCCAGGATTTGACAGGCAATTCAGAGATCTCAATGGTTGTGGAATCAATGATGGCCACCTCTCCACTGTTCATGAACTGGTTGTCCATCACCTGCTCAATTGTCCCTCTGAAGCCTTTGTAGCTTGGGAGCTATAGGAAAGGGGGAAAAGCACCCTCATTATCTGATTTGTACACAAGACAGCAATCCCAGGAAATAACAACAGCAGTTTCCTGTCCTCACCATAGGCAGAGGCTCATCACCATTGAGCATACGGTGGATGTTGGAGACAATCTCTCGTATGTCGTAGTTGGGGATCTTGCTGGCCCAGCCTGTGCCAATACCTTCTGCACCATTCACCAGCACAGTGGGGATGATGGGCATGTACCACTCTGGCTCGACACGCTGATTGTCATCGTAGTTGTACTTGAGCAGGTTGTCATCCACAGCTGGGAAAACAAGGCGGGCCAGAGGGCTGAAAGGACAAGAAGGGAATTTTTTAAATCAATTACTGACTGCATAAAGCATGAAATGAACTCCTCCTACTCAAAAACATGTCAAATGTGAGCAGGATGCCTGTAGTGTCACCTTATTTGTAATTTGTAAGAAAGCTGCTGACCTGAGCATGGTGAAGATGTATCGAGGGCTAGCAGAGTCCTTGCCACCGTGCAGCCTGGTTCCAAACTGACCCAGAGGTTGCAGCAGGTTCAAGTTGTTGCTTCCCACAAAGTTCTGGGCCAGACCAACAATGGTCATCATCAGAGAGACCTGTGAAACAAAGGGAGTTGAGGTTAAATCAATTAATTATCATTATTATAACTGCTAAATATGGTTGACCTTGCTCACCAGGCCTCTTTGCATCTATTTTCCTTTAAATAATATCTTTTTAACCAGGAACTTTACAGATCTGGCCAGGTCTTGCAGGAGACAAGATACAATTATGCATCAATGTAAAATGTAAAGTAAATGTAAAAGCTGAAGGCAAATGACATACAATGTGCAACAGCAAAATACAATCCATCTAATTTAATAAAGAAAGAGCCAACTATTGTGTTTTTCTCCACATCTGAACGCTACAATTTTCCATAATCTAACAGGATACTGAAGATGCTAAAAAAGTCAATCCAACAGGCTACTGTAAATACCAAAACAAATAAACAAAGAAAACTTCTGATCAAGGTTACATAATACCTTCAGTTTTCAAGTGTAATGTTATCTCACCTCTCCATGGTGGTAGGCTGACATCTCAGCCACAGAGCCAGCCAACTGGGCCACCTTAACCTCCCGCTTGTCGTTCCTCTTGAAGCAACAGAAAAGCACCTTCCTCTGGCCCGGTTTCAGACCTGACATACACACAATAGCAGATGCACATTAGACTACTCACACCAACAATAAGAGGCAGTATTACAAATGTGTTCTTGGTGATCGTTATCCTTTTGCGCACCATCCACCAGGCAGGGGATTGACCTCTCGTTGTCAGAGTTGGAGAAAAGTACCAGCTCCTTGTTGACAAAATCATTGTAGGAGAGGGACTTGGTGGACTGGCCATACAGGTAGTCCTGTGAAGAGAGAGGACACGATTAAGTGGAGCTGAACAGAAAATAAAGCACATTAAGGCCACTGATTGTAGGGACATCACCTCAGGCAAGTTGTGCTCCCTGCGCTGGCGCCTGTTAGTCATGAAGTTGGTCAGCCACTCTTTACGCTCTTCCACTTTCTTCTTGCTAAAGGCCTGGGCAAAACATAAAAGATGCAGGAATCAGATATTATAACACTCTGACTGCTAATTATATCCTACCAGAAACTTTGAGATAACTCATAATGCATCCTGTAATTAGTTTAAACATTGAATGAGGAATGAACCAAACAGATGGGTAACATCTTACAAGGGTGATAGCTTCATCGTCTTCAGGTCCATGGTACTTGAATGGGATTCGATGTCTCTGCATATCAGAGAAGTACTCCTTGGCTTCCTGCGATGTGCTGGTTCCCAAACCTGGATGAACGGAGGTGAACAAAGGAAGAGAATCGATCAGATATAGCATTATAATGATATACAAGACCATAACCGTGACATTAGCCAGGTAGGAGGGTTTGCTTACTTTTTTATTTTTACTACCACACAGGGGTTTAGAACAAACCTTTGTAGTATTTGATTTTCCAAGATTTGTGGTTAGGCTGGCTGTCCTTCCATGCATTGAATTCTGGGATACTGTAGAAAGACATCTGAGTTTTCTTGTAAGATGCCTAAAGAGAGGCAAATAAACAGAAGTTAGTCACTTCCCACCTAGTCGTTTAAATGATTTGAATGTTTGACAACAAAAGAGCAGAATGGGGTTAGGACATGACAATCATCAAAGAGGAATCATTGAAAGTGTGATTTTTATAGAAATGGTAGAAATGTTGTTAGAAAACAACCTACGGTTGCCTTCCTATTTAACATTCAGTTCTGAGTGTTCTGTGGTTTTCGCACCAGATGGCAGTGTTGTCGCAAATTACTAGTACGAGTACTCAAAGCGATTGAACCACTGTCAGGGCTTGAAATCAAATCTGATTTTATTTTTTTATATCCCCTAATCATGCAGCTGTTTCTATAATTTCCCAGTTAACTAAATGAACTGAAACAGAACAAGGCCCACCAAGACTTGTCGAGTAAAATAACTTGTCAACCACATTTCACATATTTTGTGGCTTCAGTGTGATACTTATGGTGGGACTCCACACCTTGATGATGGGGGTGATGAACTCTTCCAGGAAGTTGTGGCGCAGCAAAGATGGCCAGTTGTGGTGGATGAAGTTGATCAGCAGGCCCTTGATGTGGGAGCCATCTTGATCCTGTCACAATCACAAGGATACAGTAGAGTCCCATCATATTAATGTAAAGTAATCTGTAAGGCTAAAGATAAATGCCACTTGACCACGCTCTTATAACAAAACAGTGTTTATATGGAGCTCTACAACAGCATTAATAGGTTGTAAAATAAGTGATAAATGAATGATGAATACAAACTGGTTACGCTACACACCTGATCTGTCATGATCATGATCTTGCCATAACGCAGAGTCTTAAGGGATTCTGGGTCACTGTAGTTCTTCTTGTACTGAAGGCCGAGGATCTTAATGATATTGTTGATTTCAGCGTTCTCCATAATCTGATGAGGAAGACCAAACCAATTTCACTCTCAGCTCTTTGTTGAATCACATTACAGACAGATGATATGGTTTTCTCTGACTGGACCAATGGTTATGTCGACCCTCTAGGATACTGTTTGTGCATCTGTGTCCATACAGGATAGATACCACAATATATACCACAACATGCATCTGAAAAGCATGCAGCTGCCATCTAATGACTATGAGCAAAATGAGGCTGGGCCTAACCTGTTTAAGTGAGGCCTCCCGAACGTTGAGCATTTTTCCCCTGAGTGGGAAGACACCATAGCGGTCCCTGCCAACCACACCCAGCCCAGACACAGCAAGCGTCTTGGCTGAGTCCCCCTCAGTGAGAATCAGTGTGCAGCCGATCGAGTTCTTCCCACCTGCCAGAGAACATGGTTACTGGAGCAAAGGTGGCAGCTAATTTGCTTTCTCATAAAGCTAGACTGATTTAAAAAAAGAATGTGAGTGTGGTAGACAATACCTGCATCATTGGCATCGTCCAGTTTAGGCACCCCTTTGATTTTTGTGTGCTTAACAGCTGAGCATTTCTTGTTGAGCTGGGACTGAGCCTTGAATTTCACCCAGTTCATGATACTTTCCACAATCCCACAGGATGTGGCCTTTGGAGAATAGAAAATTACAAGGTGTTAGTGAAATCAGAATGATCATGCTTCTGAGGGTAAGAATACAATGCCGGTGGTTTTTCATCTGCACCTGTTTAATGAACTTTTCACCGAGAGGGCACGTGGACCCAAAGCTCTTCTGCTGCAGTGTCATGTTCTCTTTGGTCTGAGAGTCAAAGGTGGGGTTCTCAATCAGGCAATTGACAAACAGCCACATGTGGTTCTTCACCTGGATGAGAGGAAGTGGAACATGCTCAATTATGTGTTAAAATAGATAGTTTGGAATATTTAACATTTAGCTACTCATTATTATTATTACTTATTTAAGCAATTCTGGCAATAACATAACACAATCTCAGACCTGAAGTTACAGTAAGATGAATGTACCTGAAAAGGCTTGACGGCCACCCCAGCTTTATTCTTCTTCTTCACCACTTCAATGAGCTTGGCAACCACCTGGTCGGCCACATAGTCGATGTGCCTCCCTCCCTGAGGCCCAGAGGACAAACATAAGATCCCATTTACAGAATAAATGTCATAAGTCTTAATCATAGTGACACAAAGTGGCTGGGAGAGCAGCCAAACTTGTACTTAGCTGCCAAAGAACCCTGGTCTACTAGTTCAGCCTGCCTCAAAATGCTTCATAGCTGCTAGGAGATGAAAATTTAAACAGGGCTGACAAAATAGGATTAAAATTAAAATTGGCACTCAGTATTCCAATAGTCTACTTAAAAAATTAAATAACTGCTTTGGCACATAGGTCACAACTCACGCTCAATCAACCATTCTGTTACACACACGCAAGTATACAGTAACTGCATTACAAAAGATCGAAAACACTGTGACATTACCTTGGTTGTTGCAATGCTGTTAACAAAGCTGACTTGCTGGAAACCTTTCTCGCTCATAGTGAGGCAGACCTCCCAGCGCTCGCTGACGATCTCATGAACCACGGTCAGGGTGTTGCCAACCTCGTCCACCTTGTCCTTCACATACATGTCCACGTAGCTACGGAAACCTGTAACCTGTGTGCAGAGTGCAACAGCAGTTTTAATAACAAGATTTACTTCCTACAGGTTCAAAAAATCATCACTAAAACCATAAAAAAAGTTCCGATTAGGTACGTTATAGGAGACAGCCAATAGATAGGTAGTTGACAGAAGGCAACAGGTAAAAAGTCAGAGACAGAGAAGTTAGACGACATGGTAACTTACTGGCAGTTTCTTGCCATTGAAGTACACACGGACACCCTTAGAGGCTCCGGCAATGTCGTAGGCCCTCCTGGTCATCAGAGCCACTGTGTCTTTGTCCAGGATGCTCATTTTAAACTTGGCCAGATCTGGCCTGAAGGTGATGCAAGTGTATTCCTCACCATCAAAGGATCTGATACTTGCTTCTCCTGCCCTGCCCATGTTGTCATACCAAGTCTGTGGGAAACATGGATATAATGTAAAATAAGATTTTTTTTCTCCATGCTAAAATGATTACAAATTGCAAATGCGGTTCATCCCCGCCCTACCTGCTTGAAGGTCTTTCTTGACTCTTTACAGGCAGTCTCTACTGTGAACTTTGTGCTAAAGATGTTACAAAGCTTAGCACCATATCCATTACGTCCACCTAAAAAAACAAGTATTGGTACGAAGTTGATGGGTTAGGATACTAGAAAAGAGACAATCTACTGATTAAATACAAAATATGACTGTAACTTGTTTATACAAAACTTTAAATTACATTTCTGTAATGTTCTTATGTTCATAGTTTTCTAACCCTCTCTTATAATTAAACCTTTTTTTGGATTGGGGATGTGTAAACTCTACTAAACACTGTCACTTATTACTTAATCATTAATGTCTACAACAGATATTTGTGGACATCTGCAGAAATTTTCACTTCCAAATATTGCTGATATTATTATGGTAAAATGTACAGTAAGTTTTGTGTTTTTTTTAAAGTGCACATGTTGTTCATGCTTCTGGAGTTGTGACTAGAGGTATCATCACATGCCTAGAGCTCAGGATTTAACCTGGTGAAAAATGCTCTCATAACCAATAGCCAGGACAGTCTAAACATAGCATTTTCTTTTTAATACATCAACCTATACACTGGTATGCTCTGCAGTGAAAACAGATGTATCTTCAAAATTTCACAATAAATCTCACCGGTGACTTTTTTCTCATCATCATCGTAGTTGCTGGAGGTGAGGAGCTGTCCGAAGATAAGAGCTGGCACATAGACTTTCTCCACCTTGTGCTCCACCACGGGAATACCCTTTCCATTATTCCACACACTGACGGTGTTGTTTTCACTAAAAGAAAAAAACAAAAACATACATTATCATTTTCATGTGCTGTTGCGATACAGAGAAGAGCAGTTGAGTTGGATCTGGTTGGTGTTGGAAAACTTATAGTGTACAGAAGGGTACACTGTGGTAGGATTATATGGTTTATCTAAGATCTTAATAGGTCATGTAATATTATGCATTACTCACACATCAATGTGGACCTTAATGCAGGACATGCTTTTGTCCCTCTGCTTGTTGTCAGCTGCATTTACTGTAGGGAGAATAAAAAAAATTGCCTCTGTACATTAGGTCTGCCATGGGAGGGTCTGCCATGGGAGGGTCAATGTTTTGTCTTTTAACATTACAGACAATCTAAAACCTATGAGAGCTGTTTACTTACCAAGGATCTCATCAAAAATCTTGTAAAGCCCAGGCACAAACGTCACATCACGACAATCACGACAGTTCAGTCCGACATCCTCATCATACACCCACATTTGCTGAGGAAAGAAGTCAACATCAATCATTAATACTAGTTCTACCAATTACCATCTTTCAACTCCAAACATATCTTAAACCAATGAAGGTTCATTAGACAAGCCATCATTTTCAAAGACAGACAATGCTGTGTGACTTCTTACTTGGGTGACAGGCTCTACAGAGCCTATATAGGAGTCTGGACGGAGCAAAATGTGCTCCAACTGCGTCTTCTTCTGATAGATCCTCTCCACTGACAGCCGCTTTGGATCTTTCTTCGTCTTTTCCACCGGCTTATTTTCAAAGTGGGTTTGCTGCAAATGAAATGGGGTTATTCATCTTTCATATGAATTTCTTCATGACAGCATTAGAAGTGTCTTGTGTTGCAGTTCATCTCCAAACAATAACATCTACAGTACTGCTCAAACAATATTTAAATGGTTGCAATAACTTGAATTTAGAGTTTTAATGTCAAACAGGGGTTTTAAAAGTAGGAGCAGAACAGATTATATTATTAATTTTATTAGTTATTAATAGTATATTGCATAGAATAATCTAAATGTATATGATTTGATTAAAGTAACAGTTTAGAGATAGTCATTTTGAATTTTATTGTTTTTGCTCTAGAAAAAAAAATTAAAAATTGGTGGATACAAATAAACGTGTATCTACTTCAAGAGTGTAAATAACCAGTGCAGAGTGTACTAAAATAGTTCCTGAGATCTGATTTCATTGTGTTGCTCAAGGAAACCTCTAATACCTTCACCTCTCCAGGTCACATTTTCACCAGTTTTATAATTCAAACGCTGGTGACATTTTAGTCACATTTCAGCAAAGGACATTAGCCAAAAAGTGACAAAAATTGAAGGCGGAAGTTCTCTCTATACTGATAAAAACATTAGGACCGGCGTGCAACCACATGGCCTGCAGAGAAACAAGTTATTTATTCATTAGTAAAGGAGGAGATGGGAGCTAACATTAGATCAGCAGTAATCACGGACAATAACAAACATGATTTCTAAAAATCCTTTGCCATGGATCCCATTTGATGCTGTGCCATGTGACTGGGAGGGTCGTTGTTCTGTTACTGAGAGGGACACATCAAACACTGTTATCACCTTGAGCATTGTGCATAGTTAGTGCGTACGTTTTTGCTTTAAATGTTAAATGTTATCGTTAATTAAGATAAAGTAAACTGTGCTAGCTAGCTGACTTTAGCCGTTTGCTGTAGCGTCGCTGTGGCCAACGGTAGCAGTAACTTAAAAAAATAACAGATATTGAAGTGACGGTAAAGTTACCTTGAGTGGTTCAGCCATTCTTCTTATATTTACTGTTAAACCCTGGTGCTGGCAAACACTTACAGACTATGTTTATAACTAAATTAGTTTTTCGCTAACTGCTGCTCAGCTCGGTCAGACACACTAGTTCGAATATTTGAAACTCGAAGGAAACCTCTCCCGCCAGATATATTGACCAATCAAATGAAAGTCTCTTTGGCGCGTCCCTCCAATGAGAAACGGATAATCGTTTTGCTTCAAGTCAACAACCAATCACCGGCAGCCAAGGAGGCATGATCCCGCCCACGTTCCGTCTCGTGGCCAATCAGCGCCCCAAGATAGAAAAGTATAGTAAAAACAGTATGCTGGTTTTGTTATGCATAAAGCATAAAGAAATGTGGAAATACACATCACATTTAGTAAATCTTTTCTTAGTTAACTGGATGACTGTTTGAGTGATTATTTATTATGGTTCATAGAAGCTCAGCTCATTACTGGCCCAACACACATTGCACGTTTATGATCAGCAGTGTTGGAGAGTAATAAAATACATGTAATTAAACTGTATAGCTCAGGTATATTCATGTTTGCATAGTGATTCAAGTAGTTAAATTACTTTTTTCTTTTTTTTTTTTTTTTGCCAATTTCTGTGTACTTTACTGCTCAACAACATTTTTGGGCCATAGTTTTTAAGGTTAATGTTTTTTATCTGAATTAGTAAAATTAAACATGAATATATTGACATTCCTGCACTTTCTGTGAATAATGCAGCTTTTTTTCAGTTAATCTATTACCTGTGAACGAGTGAGTTTTTTTTTGCAATAAACTCAATTGACTGGCATTTAGTGCTGGTATGTGACTTTTTTGTCTTTTTTTTTATAATTTCATATCACATGTACATTGTCAATTTAGTCTTTTTTCACAGTAGTTTGAACTGCTTTTTATAAGTAGCTTAAGTTGACCAAATGTGATTTCTGAAAGGGGTAGCTTTGCTGTAGTTCAATTTCTTCCAGTGTGAAGTAATTGGTAGTTTGCAAATCTTTCAAACACTGCTAATCATATTACAACACATACAACAACACAGATAAAGGTGATCTGAAACAAATTGTTGGTCTACCAACAGGAAATATCTTACAAAGACATAAACAAGATGATCCTGTATAGGTCTATAAACATTCCCAGCTCATCCGGTAAATGTATAAAGGTGTTTGGAGGTGATTATTGCGTGAGCAGTGTGAGAATCATAGTTCTTTTACCCCCTAAAACACATGTATAAAATGGGGAACAGTTCACTGGATATTGATGTAAACAATATTGAACCTGAGCATTACCACTATAATCTCACATGCTGCACAAAATGTATTTTACATGCGTAGCACGTAACTTAAAAATTCAGCGACATAACAGCCCTTTTTTGTCTTTCAGAAGTTTTAACTAGCTATTATTAAACACAAACCTTCATAAAAGAGCATGTCAGGCTAGATGAAACAAATTCATGTTAGGCCTCATCAAATTATTGACTAGATCGTGCCTCAGATAATAATTAAAAAGACATTAAGGTAAAATTGATAACATTTCAATACACTCCAAATTTTCTTTGATGGTATCTCTTCCCCTGGTTTTTATGGCCAATGAAAGAGAGAGATGGATTTATTAGTGCACAAAAGAACTTTTTGTCACTAGTAACATACTGCATGGCTCAGACTACTGATGTTTTATTCAAGCATATGAGTTTGGCCTTGGATCAATTATCCACAGTCAACTGTCTGTCCTCAGATCTCTCCATACAATTTTATTATAGAACAATAAAATGTCTAGAATGTCCAAATTAGAGTATAAAAAGTAAGTTATGTCAGAATAAAAAAATATATCTAAGTCAATTAATTAACAACTTACAGACCTGTCTTTAGTAATGGCATGTCACACAACACATGTCACTCACATGTTTTGAAGCTTTAACATTTTCCTCAAAGCCTAATACAATATCTGTGAAATCCTACAGGATTCACAGAAATCAGAGAAACTGTGATTCTCACAGCTGCACGTTATTCAGGATTCATTTAGAGAAGATGAGATTCAACATCTGAGCACATTTCATCTTATTTACATCTTGTCTTGGAGCTACACCTGCAAAGTCAGCAAATAATCCCCTGCCGAAAAAGTGTTCATCAACATCAAAGGTACTCCTATCAGCCAAAGTACAGCAGGTGACAGCTGATTCTCACATATAGGAGAAACAACATGATGTACAAATAATGTGGAAAAAGGAGGCTTCAAATGCATACATTTTGATTTACCAGATACAGTGCATCCGGAAAGTATTCAGTATTCATTACATCCTTATTCCAAAATGGATTAAATTCAATGTTCTTCCTCAAAATTCTACACACACCACATAATGATAACATGAATTTATTTTTAGATTTTTGCAAATTTATTAAAAATAAAAAGCTAAGAAATAACATGTACATAAGTATTCACAGCCTTTGCCATGAAGCTCAAAATTGAGCTCAGGTGCATCCTGTTTCCACTGATCATCCTTGAGATGTTTCTACAGCTTAATTGGAGTCCACCTGTTGTAAATTCAGTTGATTGGACTTGATTTGGAAAGGCACACACCTGTCTATATAAGGTCCCACAGCTGACAGTGCATGTCAGAGCACAAACCAAGCATGAAGTCAAAGGAATTGTCGGTAGACCTCAGAGACAGGATTGTCTCGAGGCACAAATCTAGGGGAAGGGTACAGAAAAAATTTCTGCTGCTTTGAAGGTCCCAATGAGCACAGTGGCCTCCATCATCCATAAATGGAAGAAGTTCAGAACCACCAGGACTCTTCCTTAGAGCTGGCCGGCCGTCTAAACTGAGCTATCGGGGGAAAAGGGCCTTAGTCAGGGAGGTGACCAAGAACCCGATGGTCACTCTGTCAGAGCTCCAGCGTACCTCTGTAGAGAGAGGAGAACTTTCCAGAAGGACAACCATCTCAGCAGCAATCCACCAATCAGGCCTGTATGGTAGAGAGGCCAGACCGGAAGCCAATCCTGAGTAAAAGGCACATGGCAGCCCACCTGGAGTTTGCCAAAATGCACCTGAAGGACTCTCAGACCATGAGAAACTAAATTCTCTGGTCTGATGAGACAAAGATTGAACTGTTTGGCGTTAATGCCTAGGCGTCATGTTTGGAGGAAACCAGGCACTGCTCATCACCAGGCCAATACATCCCTACAGTGAAGCATGGTGGTGGCAGCATCATGCTGTAGGGGATGTTTTTCACCTCATACTGGGGCGACGGTTCATCTTTCAGCAGGACAACGACCCTAAGCTCACAGCCAAGATAACAAAGGAGTGGCTTCAGGACAACTCTGTGAATGTCCTTGAGTGGCCCAGCCAGAGCCCAGAACTTGAATCCGATTGAACATCTCTGGAGAGATCTGAAAATGGCTGTGCACCGACGCTTCCCATCCAACCTGATAGAGCTTGAGAGGTGCTGCAAAGAGGAATGGGCGTAAAACTGCCCAAAGATAGGTGTGTGTGCCAAGCTTGTGACATCATATTCAAAAAGACTTGAGGCTGTAATTGCTGCCAAAGGTGCATCAACACAGTATTTAGCAAAGGCTCTGAATATTTATGTACATGTGATTTCTTTATTTTTAATACATTTGCAAAAATCTAATTTTTCACATTGTCATTATGTGGTGTTGTGTGTAGAATTTTGAGGAAGAAAATTAATTTAATCCATTTTGGAATAAGACTGTAACATAACAAAATGTGGAAAAAGTGAAGCGTTTGTGAATACTTTCCAGATGCACTGTAAGTCAGCAGTGGTAATTCATAATGGTAGTCAGACCTAAAGGTACATTTTATAATCCCTTGTAGAAATACACTGACTGGTTGGATGATTCAGACAAGCAAGCACTCACCACAACAAGCTCAACACTGCTAAGATACAGATTCAGTCGGCTTAGCCCTATCGAAGCTGGCGAGAGAGTGTGTCCCAGCTGGTGTGTGTATTTTGTCTTTCCCTCTCCACACTCCAGCCATGGAGAAGAAATGGGAGAAGAAGCCATATCAAACTGGGAAGAAATAGGCAAAGAAGGACACCCATTTCCTCAGTAATGCCTGGTTATAATACCATTGTTTGTGTACCTTTTTGTCACTTGGATACAAATTATTGCTGTCTTTTTGAATGTACGGATGTACAAAAAAATGACTTGCTCTGCAATGTTTTCTGGTAATGCAGTGTTCCACTTTCCCCAAAGTGTAAAACATAATTTAAATTGTGCTTCATTCGTCAATTTTCTCCTCCCCCACTTCCCCCTCTTTCATCCATTTCCTGCAATCTCTCTGTCACACACCCATACACAATGTACATGATAGCTGCCTAAAAGCTATTTAGTGGTTAATGGGTTTATCTCCCCAGAAGTGTGCTGATGTAGATTCACGATCAGCCCTCAGTTGATGTGTTTTTGCAGCTAACATCATGCAGAGCTTTGCTTCTTGTTTCACAGCTGAGTACTGCTCATGTAAAGAGGATTTTATTCAATACTAAGCAAGCATGAGCCTTTACATTTCTGCTCTGATAGCTATTAGTCAATGGAAATGCAGTAACCTGGTTTATCTAACCATTCCACCATTCTTATCTGTCTTCCTCTGCTATGCTGCCCACTCATCTGACCTTAGCATGATAATAATAGGGCTGAGGAGCTTAAGCTGTAGTCCAGCGGATGTAGTGGAGTGTATGTACACAAATACACTCACAGCTGCACACATGAATGACGGTGCAAGTACGTATTTCAGTTTGATTTTGCACTTGGTATCTTCAGCCAGAAAGCATGATTGATCTCTTTCAAGAAATATAAAAGAATGTGCCAACTGCCCTCGTCCTGTTTTCACACGCGCTGCACAAGAGATTGGACATGTTACCTTCAAAATAGAACATTTTTTATTCTCTGTACCTGAGGATGGCTCAAAATGTTTTTTTTTTGGCAGATTAGATTTACTGTTACCTTCAAAAAATATTGCACCAGCTCCCCTAAACCATATCAAAGGGATTGTTTGACAAATACACATATTTGCTGATAAGAAGATAAATACCACTCTCATGTCTGCGTGTTAAATACAGTTTGAAGCTACAGACAGAAGACCATTTACCTCTTAGCTTACTTTTAAACGAACTTAAAACAGCAGGCAGGTGAAACAGCCTCCCTTGGTTCACAAAGGTTTTTGTGCTGGTTGCCTGGCCACCTCACAATGACAATAAGGCTCCAAGAAGTCACTGTGTCTGGCCAAGAAAAAACATCTTCAGTAAGAGCATAAATTGTTGTTTTTATGCTTTACATTTTTTATGAACCAAAATATAGAGAGATAATATATGTGAGTTTTTCAGATGTTGGTACCTTAACTATCTAACTTAATGACTGTCCTCTGCCTGTAGTTTCAATGAGAGTGATCCATCTTTTTTATGTTCAGGCAGGAAACCAGATATTTCCCAAACTTTTGAACAATCCTTGTCACAGTGAAATGGTGAATACAAGAAATTCAATATGTTGATGTGGAAGACCTTCTATCGGCTTCAGTGTTTATAGAAGTGGTCATTTTATAAAATGCATGTATGTATAATTTAAGAAGAACAGTTACATGTTTTTTTTTGTTTGTACCCATGCCATTACTATCAAAACCCTGTAACACACACACATGCACAGACTTCCTCTTATCTAGTACTAGTGGGCAGTTGGAAACAGGGAATACTAAGTACTTAGGGTCCAAAAATAGTCACCCATCTGAAGTTGTTGAGAGACGTTTGCAAAGTAGATGGACACCCGCGCTCTCAGTACCACCTGCTTCCCCGTTTATTTATTGATGGCCCTGTGTTTTCTGAGGCCTATTACAGCGAGACTATTCAGGAAGTGGAGGAAAAAGAAACTTGATGTGTCATAGATCCGTTGATAGCTGTCTAAATGGGCTGTTTGGTGCGGCTTGATGTCCTGTGTCATCCAAGGACAGTGCTGCCTCCCAGATATTAGGATGACAGGTAAACAACTGCTGCTTCCAGCTGAGCACTTGACAGGTGTGTCAGACCTCGTTCGAGAAGAGAACTCGGGTGGTGTAAAAGATAAATCAGTTGAGAGTCGACGGTGATAAGGATGAGTTTATACATCCATCTTTTTTTTCCCCTCAGTTTGGCTTTTCATCTGTAAGAGTTGACCATCAGAGGTCTCTGAAAATACTCTCAAAAGTGGATTCATTTAAAAATATAAGAATGAAAGGTGGAAACACAGAGCTACTTAAAAACACTGAAATTTGATTGTTGCTTCTGAGACACATGCAAACACTGGCTCAAATCTGGGACTACCTTAGATTGACAGTCAGACTAAATTGCCACAACTTCATCTTAAAGGAATAATAATTCAACTTTTTGGGAAATTTAAGGAGGCAGTTATCTTAGCTTAGCTTAAAGACTTAAAGATGGGCAAAACAGCTAGCCCTGCTCTGTCCAAAGTTACCTGCACCGCTAAAACTCATATTAAAGTATTGTATCTCATTTGCTATAACTTCATATTGTGTACAGACATGACAGTGGTATTGATTTTCTCATAATAAAATTATGGAACTAATTCAATAAATAAAGATGACTCAAAATAACACCTGTACACCTAGGTCATTGATATATTATATGATAATGAGATCATAGATTTTATAACTTCAGCCTTTAACCCAAAAAGATTGTTGTTGTGTCAGAAAAGTCATGTTGGAAATGTGTGTGTTCTAGCCTGGAGTTTGCTCCATCACAAGTTTGCTAAGTGAATTTGCTTGAGTTCCCCTCAGTGTTTTCCAGTAATTATTTCCCAGCAAAGTCCCATTTGTTCCTGTGGGTGTTAGATGATCGACAGGAAGTAGAGCGTGCAGAGAGTAATATGCGTACTGATATGAAAACACTCAGCTAGAATGAAATAATGATGAAAAACCTTTAAAAACTGAAATTACAGCTTAATGTTTCCTGTCAGTACTTAGTACAGGCAATTTCCAGGTGTGTGACAGATGAAATGACTGGCAGCGAACTATTAAAAGTAGAAAATAAAATCTCAAGAAAGTTAACAGCTCAAGTTATTCTGTATTTGTGCAGATGCTCACAAGAAAAATAGGAACGAGAAGAGCAAGCTATAAGAAAAACAAAAAGCATTGGTAATATCTTTGTGAATATTATTATGTTTAAAATACTAGTAAACCTCTAACATTTAAAGCACTGAAAGAGTTTTTATTCACTCAGTTTACTTTTTGGATCATGTTTTCACATTTCCAGCAGTGTCCTTGGTGGCCCATAACATGACCTTTAAGGTGAACACCCCTCCCTGGCTGTTATTGTGAATATGTCTGAGAAACACAATGAAGGACTAAGAATTATTAATTACTTTAAAAGGGCAGTGGAAAACAGTTTCAACCACCTCTATCCTGTGTGGGCAGGCAACCGCAGGCAACTATGACAACTTAACATTTAAGATGCCATACATCACACTCAGTGACGCCACTTTGTTGACTGTACACACTCAAAGAAAAGAAATGTTACCATGAGGTGTTTTACGAGAGTAACTGCTATAAATTTAACACCTTATATTGACAGTATGTAGAGAAAGTACTGTACTTCAATGAAAAAAAAAACCAAATGGAAAATTCCACCTCTGAAACTGTAGTTTCCAACCTCTTGTGACCCCTTAATATGAAGCAGGTGTCATAGAGTCTATATAGTCTTGACAGCTTTTCAACCTGGTGTAATCTCTTCTCACACTGACTAACTCATAATGAGTTTTAGTCATGCTAGCATTATGGCTTTATAGATGGCAATCTCTGTCTGTCATTTGGTTGGTCTAATATTTTGGTCTAGACTACAATATCTCAATATCTATTTAATGAACTTCTGTTGAAATTTGTACAGATTTAGCTGTTTTCTGGGGGAGAAGGTTTACTGACATTGATGATCTCTGGCCTTCCATTAGGCTGACAATTAGTATCTGAGTGAAGTTTCTGGATGGATAGCCACACAAATCTGTACATACATTCATGATCCTCACAGAATAAATTGTGATAACTTTGAGGATCCCCTGACTTTGTCTAGCACCATTATCAGGTCAAAATCATACTTTTTACATCGCTTTGGTTTCAGAGCAAAACTAATTACTGCAAATGTTGTGTTTGATACAATTAGCCAGTATTAGCAAAATACCTCGCTCAAGAATGATGAACATGCTAAACATTATATTTAACTTAACATCAGCATGTTAGCATTGCTGTGTGCATGTTAGCATGCTGATGTTAATATTTAGTAACGAGAGTAAGACTATAAAAATGTAAAAATATACGTATTTTAAAATAAAAAAGCAAACATTAGGAAAAAGCCAAAAAAACAAAACAACAACATTTCTTTGCAACAACTTCTGACCCCATGGATTGATCTCTTGTGGGGGCCTCAAGTTGAGAACCACTGACCGAAAACAAATTTATTCTAGCTTCATTCTAGAAAAAAATAACTCAACTACAAAAAAACATAAACCACTTGTAACATGCAGAGCAAATGATTTTTTTTGCTGCAAAACTCCAATACTCGTGGTTAAAAGCCAAAGACTCAGCCATAACTCTGTCAGTGGGGAATTCATCAAGGATCAATGAATATCTATAATGTCAGTGATATCAGACTTCAAAGAAAAGGTTCTTCACAGGGAAGATGAGGTGAGGTGACCCTCCGTGCTACTGGCAGTAGCAGGGAATTCCTTTTAATGCAGTTTCTGATTAAAAGGTTCAAGATAGGTAAGGAAATAAATAAATAAAGCAGGGTAATGCTGTATTCACAAAGACAAGGCAGGACTTTGATCTTGCTGAGGGACGCGGAGTATGCTGGGAGCCAAAAACAGTGTGTCTGTGTGTGTTTGTGCGTGCTTAAGTAGATATATATGTGTGTTTGTGCGAGCAGGCAAGACAAAATAGGATAACAAATGAGAAATGAAAGGGAGAGATCTCATTAATATGAGTCCTTTTTGTTCCCCCACAACTCAGAGCACACAGAAAAGGCTAGTGGCAGGACATTCCCAGCCTGTTTAAGGTGATATTGTATAAACTCTGGTACCCGTATTTTCTCGGCCAATATTCCACCCTGCACTTTGGCTTCATGGATTAATGTTAATGTTAATTGCAGACGTGCCACCTGCACAAGTAGTAGGGTAACCAGAAGGATGCATGAGCCTGCTTTGACATGCTGGAGAGAAAAGGGTTGGGAGGGGAAAAAAAGACACTTTGATCCACTTGAAAGCGTAGTCTATCAGGATAATGCTTGGTTGATAATGCATACAGCGCCCGTCGAGCTGCTGGAACATTTAAAGTAATCTGATAATGCTGAGGAAGACTTACTGCTGGTGCACTCTTCTCTGTCGGTGAGGACAGTAATCCTATTTTCTGCTGTTTCACCGTCATATGTGCTCTTCCACCTATCTGACCTTCCTCTAATTGACAAGAGCAGCCTCAAAACCTTGGGGCTGTTAAAGGAGTGAACATATAGCAAGAATGAACACCAAGTTATATGTGTTTCTCATGGGGACTGAGACACACAAATGCATTATGGTGTTTTTAACAATCAATGAGCGCAACTGAGCGGTCCGACAGAATGACACGTGGTGGAACTGGTCCATGATGCTGTTAAAATAACTTTGATCTATTTGGCTCCACCACTGTATAAAGTGTTTCCAGCAGTGTGCCCATAAAATCGGATAAGTAAAGTACAATCTTTGGCCAACCTATTGATAAATTTCTCAACATGTTACAGGAACATGAAAAAGATATGTTAGCAAACACCAATATTTAATGCTGACTGGTCTCACCTTTACAGTCAATGATACAATCAAAGAGTGTGGAAATTACATTTGAAGTCTGTGTTTCACATCAAATATAGAAAACTATCCATGCAGTCAGGGCCAGATTACACCACCAGTTGGCTCTTGGGCAAAAATGAGCTGTGGGCCCATATTGAGCCACTACACACACACACACACACACCTGTTCCCCAACTATGTTTGTATTGCCATGCATACTGCTTAGTACCTGCCTCGAGTCTTTTGAAAAACTCAAATTTATTCAAGCATATGCACCAAGTAAGCAAAATTTCAACTGAAATATTGGTCATCCAGATTTTTATTTAAATATATTCAATATTTACTGTTGTCCAAGACTGTGGCGAACAGATTCAAGTTGTACTGGAGTAGTGTAATTTTCCTTTTTCAGACGCATTTAGGACAAAAACAAAAAAAAAACAAAAAACAGCGGTAATATTTCTCTCTAACTGGTCACAATCTCTCTAGCAGTCTATGATATTACTAAAAAAAAAGACAGAAATAAAGACCCTTGCTTCAGTGAATCATTCACAGTCTGTCATTCCAGAGCCAGGGAGGGAGGTTGGGTGGGGTGTCCCACTTTATTGATTTTAATTCCATTAATACCTTATGACTGGCTGCTTGGCAGACCCTCCCCGGCTGGTGCCCATGCACGTCTGTTTTCATAGTGGATTTGATTGGACTTCCTTATCGGCTGGCAGCAGGCAGGAAAAGGGCCTGGAGACGGCCAAAGATCCACCGCCCTGGCAGTCCAGACTGCCTGTTTGAAACAACAAGCTTCAGATCAGAAATGATTAGTGTAGGCTGCCAGCCCAACCGCTCCACGTATGAGGGCTGCATGAGAGATCACCTCTCTCTTTGTGTGTGTGTGTGTGTGTGTGAATGTGTCACGGAGCGGTACTGCTTACTTTACTGGCACCTGATGCATGCACATCAGATCCACTCACAGAAATCAACATATGCATATGCATGAAGGTAATCAGTCGCGCCATTGCACATTTGCATTAATGCATCTCCAGCACTCAGGTCCTTCCTGCAGGGACCGAACATTTCCAGCCATTAAGGCTTCCCGTCAGTGCGTAAATGCAGTGCGCGCCAAGTGTCTGCCATTTTAAACTTTACATTCCTCTTTTTTGGGGGGGAGTCAGAGTCAGTGAGATATCGCCGTCTTGCCCTCTCTCTTCGTCCTTGTCAGTTCACGCTGGCTCCGGCAATGTTGCCTGGTTTTCTGGTTTTCTGGTGTTGTGGTTGCGTGGAAACTGGAGGGCTGCGCTGAGCGAGCCCTGAGCTGGAGGCGCGTTTCCAGCGGCGCCGCGCGGCTGCCGGAGCGGCTCTGAGCGCAACTTTGACGAGCTGCTGGGAGACCTGATGGACGAGAACCAAAGCCCTGACCGAACCGCCTGCTCCGGGGCGCTCTGATCCGCCGGAGGACCTCACTGCTTGGGCACTTTGAGGGAAAACACAAGACGAAAAGGAGAGGAAGAGCGGCGAAGACGTGAGTGTGTGTGTCACTGGTTAAAACGCATGTTTTCTTTGTGGTAATGCATGCATATATATAAATATTAATCCACGGAGGAACAACTGTTTTCCAGCTTTTAATGTTTCTAAATGTGACTGGCGCTGGTGGTGCTGACTAAAAGAGGACGAAAGACAAACTTAACAAGGGTATCAGTTCTCATGAGGCATCGCCTTTATCTCCTGTCCTTTGAGTTCATTTTCCAACAGATGCTTGTTGCTTATGAGCAGAATTTAAATTCAAAACAGGGACTGATGCTTGATTTTGCACCTTAAATGCCCCCTTTAAACTAAAGCAAAAGATCAGTGCATGTTTAGTGTTGAAGTTTATGTTGATGTTGTGAATTTTTAAGTTAAAATAGATATTTAAACAGATTCCAGTGGCTATGAGATCAAACCCTTTCTAACTTCTAAAATAAAATACATTAAATACCATCACATAATCTAAAGGACAGTGTGCTTATTCATATTGCTCTCTAGCTGAACTCAACATGATTACTCTTTTTGGGGGAAATGGGGTCTTCAGGTACAGTGAAAATCTGCAGCGTTGTGCCCTCAGGAACAAAAAAAGCGTATCTATTAATCGAGACTGGCATTGAGTAAGGAATCCAGAGTGCACAGAGCTAAAAGCGCTGAAATATGATTACAGTTGCATTAAAAGCCTGTGTTTCGAGTTAAATATGTCAAGGATGCTTTATTTCTGTGTTTCCCCTTCTGTAATCCACCCCCACCCCATTGATAACTATAAACCAGAAGCTTATTTGCCGTTCATTCAACGCTTAATGCTGCGATGTGATACCACAGAGAGGTCAGATCCATGTGGGCAAAAAAAAAAATGATTTCACAAAACGTATTAACATGATAATTTTGCGTTGCACTTCAATGCCTCTCATGTTTGGGAGTGACTCCAAATGACTCCCACTGATCATAGTGGTGCCACGGACTTGTTAGTAATGGCAGTGAATTTAGTGAGGGACTGACCTTTGTGCCTCAAGAGTGATGTATTTATTGTGTAAATTAAAAGCAGGAGAGTTATTCATCATAGAATGACTTTGAGAACACTGACGCAGACCTCCCCTGATTTATAGGCAAACTTATTTACTGAATTTACAGTATATGGCGGCGAGACTGGTAAAATAAATGGTATAGACCATTAGTAAAACAAGTTTCTTGCCAATGTTGTCTTTGAGGAGAGTATTTTGGATGGGATACTATTTCTGAAAATCTTTTTAATAGTTGCGCCCCACCCTTGCGACTCATTAGGTGTACACCCTCCCTTGTTTATCTCATCCACAGGTGACACTTCTCTCCATCCTCTCCCCTCTTTATTCTGTCACTGCCAGCTGTCGTCATCCGCTTTGACTCACTAACATTTGCCCCTTTCCTCGATATCTCATTAGTGTCACGCACTTGTCTCCGTGTTGTTATTGTAATGTTACCCCTTTCCTCTAATCCTCTTGATATCATTCTTTCTCTCACAACCCTGTGGTGGTGTGTCCAATTTCCCTCCTTGCTCACATGCTTTCTCCTCCTCCGTCACCAGCCTTCCACTTCTGCTCGCCCATTATCTCACAGCAAAATACCGGGCTGGCATGCTATGTGACGGGAAAAGTACAGCCTTTACAGGAGCATAATGTTACCAATTTAATTTAGGCAAGACTTTTTATTCCCCTGGGTGCTCAGCTGCATCTGCCATGCTATTTTACTTTCTCATATACCCTGCTGACACTAAGTGCAGAGGGAAATCCTTTGGAAGTTGCTTTGCCTCAGTGAAGATGTCTGGATAAATATCTCATGTCAGAGGGAGGCAAACTACAGCAGTCACAGCCTCTTAATAGCAGAGGCTTCATCTGTGTTTTGCTCCAGCGCATCAGCCTCCATCTCCCCCAATGGCTCATTATTGGGGTTGTCTGGCAGACATCTCTTAAAGCGGCGTAACACAACGAGTGTTATTAGCTGCGTCTCGTAGACAAATCACCTGCCCCCCTTCACACACACTTACACGCCACCGTTGCCACCACACTCTGTCCCCTACCCCCCAACGTCATGTGATACTTAGAGGTACTTAGAGATCGATTTCATTTTTTAATCTTGGTAAGTGGATCTTGCCCAGTCTCCAGCCATTTTGAAGAAATTAAGAAGTCTGGTTGAACTCTGTGGTTCCCTTTTGTCTAAGAGAAGACAAGCCCTCACATTGTCTGTTTTGCTGGCCTTGGTGCTGTTTATAGCATTAGCATTTACCCCAACAAAAGGATTGGGTGGCCAACACTGATGCTACACTGACTTAAAGGAGTTTTTCCTTAAGAGGATTAGTAACAGGATAGGAGGTAGCCCTGATCAGCTATTAATGAAGTGTGTTAGGGTGGGTAGACCTGCTATTTTCAAAGGCTTACATACGAAATATAAAGTGTAATTTACAGGACACACAGACAAGCTTTTACCTGTGTTACTTGCACTTCTGACTAAATGACTTGATGCATAGCTTAAGAGACTACGAGTAGAGTAGCAGATATAGTTTGAGAAAAAAACTGAACTCATAAATACATGAAAAATACCATGAACAATCTAGTTGGATTTATGTTTTGTCTGGAACATTTTGTTCCTCATGGTGTGACATCACTAGGTTATTGCCACTCTATGTGTACTGAAATAGCCCTGCATCGCAGGGATGTCAATTATAAAAGAGGCACAGTGACACCAAAGGATTTTCGGAGCTTGTTTATTGAGTTGGTATGAAGGGAATGTTTGATCCGTAGACTTTCCGGGAAACACAACAGAAGCGTGCTTTTTTCTGGCCAACCACATGCTGAAATGAGCATGCCGCATTCCTGCTGTCTTCTCACTCTAATTAGACAAGCTAACCCCCCATATCTGCCTCAGATAACACTGTGGACTCTGAAGAACATTGTTAATCACACATTTTGCCTGAGAAAACTGTTTCACTGTATGACATGCATCTCTCCTTTTTTTGTTTTTTTTTGAAGGGTGATGTTTCACCACTGCAAATCTGACTTTCCATTATTTTTTATGTTTTAGGCTCAACAGCTACTGGGGAAGTTGATGTGGACTCCAGGTCCTGCATCTAGGTTGGGCCTCTTGGAGCATGCCCTTTTCCCACGATGTCCTTACCTACAGACTGGCTACTGCGCCACTCAGTGGTCATGTGTTTACTGCTGCACAGTCTGGTGCTAATGACCTTTTGCTTCCACCATGCTTCTACCAGTTGCTCCAAGAGCTGCTACTGCTCTGAGAGCGAGAGCAGTGGCAAGACGGTGCGCTGCAGCAATCTGCAGCTCACAGAGATCCCACAGGACATTCCCAATGACACACGGCGCATCTACCTGGACTTCAACCTCTTAACTACCGTCCCGACTAATGCTTTTGCGGGTTTGCCCCACTTGATGGAACTGGATCTATCACACAATGAATTAAGCCAGTTAGAACCAGGAGCGTTCAGAGGCCTGGGCTCCTCACTACAGTTCCTGGACCTTTCTTCTAACAAGTTAGTCAACTTTAACTCTGAGGCTTTCGAGGGCCTGCGTGCTCGCGCAAATCTAACAAACAATCCATGGCATTGTGACTGCAACTTGCAAATGGCCATGCCCCGTGTGAACCTGGAGCCTGCGTCGCTGAAGGGCATCGTGTGCCAGAGTTCGGATCCTGAGGAAATAGGAGTTCAAGGACTTGCTTTCCTCTTGGCACCAGACATAGACCTATGTGTGGTGATGAAGAAGACTACAGATGTAGCCATGCTGGTCGTCATGTTTGGCTGGTTCACCATGGTCATATCCTACCTGGTCTACTATGTCAGGGCCAATCAGGAGGACGCACGCAGACACCTGGAGTATCTCAAGTCATTGCCCAGCAGACAGGGCAAGTCAGAGGAGTCCTCCACCATTAGTACTGTGGTATAGGTATGATGGAGCTACACATGGGACCTGAAGTGGCAACTCACCAAACAGGATGGAGTTCAAGCTGCAACTACACGGTCATCAGTCTCAGATGGCTTCTTCCAGTTGTTGTCACAGAGCCAAGGTGAACCAACAAGACATGTGCTTGCATAAGAACCAGGTCGATGCAACCTAGCCCAGATGAATATTTCATCTTTTAGCGACCCATTAGGAGTTTTTGTTGGCTGGGTTGATGGTCTAGTCTGTCCTCGAAGGGAGTAAAAGCAGCGGCATGTTTTTGGCGAACTCCAAATATGGAATACAAATGGCATTTATCCAGTGGTGCATGCACCTTGATGCTCCTCGCTCACACACAGACAATTCAGGATGCAACGTCAGACAGTGATATAAACAATAGGAAAATGCAACAGTAAAATGAGGTACTACATGTACAACTGTTTTCCATTAAAACCCTTACGGTATTTGACAGCATATCATAAGTAAAATGTTTTCCATTTAAATGGTTGTTTTTGGGATTTATTTTACTAAACTCAGTCAACTGAGTCGACTGTGTCACAAAAGTGTCTCACAAAAGGTGAAAAAATAGATATAGTATTTAGAATCTGAATCACTCTTTAGCAGGTGCATATTCAGCTCACTTCACTGATGAATCAGATCGCTGTGTGATGAAGAACTTATCAGTTGCTCTGCGCTGTTTTTGATAGAAGCCATTGTACCAGAGCTCCATACAGATGAGAGCCGCAAACCTTCGAACCTCCAAGCTACCTGCGTATGTTAAATGTATTTGACAGGAAACCCCTGCTAGCTCAATCCCATAACCAGTGGGATACCTAAATGATCTATACAGCACAGAAGTACTCTAGGCTGCACATAAAGAGACTCTTTTTTTATTATTAGAATTTTTCCCTATGCGTGTGTCCATTGAACTGTAAAGTGTATCTATCAAATACAGGGATGTAGGTTTGTGAGGAGGGAGCAAAGACTCATAGACCCAGTGTCTAACTGGTACCAGAAACACTGCATCTCTGAAATGACTCCTCAGCAAAATATGCAAATGCCGTCATGCCAATCTTTAGTCACAAGCCAATAACCCTGTAAGCAATATCATCTAGTTGTCAGAAATGGTTGATTTGAGAAGCCTGAGAATGAGGGGTGACTGCAGTTCAGCTGTCATCAAACAGAACAACAGAGGGAGGGAGACTTACAGTGTAATCAGGGACAGGTTTTTCATATTCTAGAAGGAAAAGCTCTTTAGCAAATCCTCATTATGCTCACCTCTTCACCCAGAGTAATTAAGGCAACACAGATGAGTCCCTCGTGATCATACCTGGTTATCTAGACAGAGCCTCTGTTCTCTGCTGTTTTTTATTCGCTCTCCTGCCTTTAATAAGCACTCAGAGTGCCTCTGGGAGCCATATTGTCTGATGTGGTCACTCCCATGGGCTTCCCAAATAACATTTATGGGGTCATGACCTGTTGGTCCATTTGAAAGGGCTGCCTGGGATGTGAATCTCCTATTTCACCAGACTGTGGCAAAGCGGAAGATGCATTTGTATCTCCTCTGATGAAATTGTCAATACAAACTGAGACCACAAAAAGGGAAATGCATTTGAGTGGAGATGTAATTTAATCACATTAGACTGTGGTCTAAGATGTGATCCAGTCTCCCACAGAGCAAGGTAAGAATATCCCAGAACAGGCTTGAATAATGAAATTTGATGTTTAAGATGTGGGAAATGCTTTGTCAACAAGGATTTCCCTTTGTCAGACACACAAATGCCTCTAGAGCAGAGCTTGACCAATAAATGATTTATGGTGGCCATAAAAACACTTGAGCAGAAAGTCTGGGAATGCACCCATCATCTTGTGTAACCCACTTCTTGAGGAGAACGCCACGGGGGATCAGCTGCCCCCTCTGCTGCCTGGCTTACCCTTGCTTGGGTAAAGCACTTTCCAAATGCCCTTGGGCTGCATGATGAGGGTCCAGGGCGCTCACGGTGGCAGTCACAGTCACTTCCACCTCATCCTTGAACTGCCTCTTTGCCAAATGCAGCACTCATTAACAACTTCGGGAAGGATGCTTATTCACTTTTTTGCTGAGAGTTAGATGAGATGGTTAATACCCCTGTCAGATACGTATGATCGATTGATTGATGCTGCTCCAGCCAGAAGCCGTTTAGCTTAGCTTAGCATGAAGACTGCAAAAAAGACACAATGGCTAGCCAGGCTCTGTTCAAGGGTTAAAAAAAAAGCATCTACCAGCACCTATAAAGCTCACTAATGAATCCGTTATAATGCGCCTGTTTAATCGACAAAACAAAACAAATGAACAAACAAAAAACTACTTTAACTTTTTATAGGGCTTATGAACAAAATTTAACATGTCGATTTTTGAGCTTTAGACGTGCTGGTGAAAGATTTAGCTAACTTTTGATTAAGGTGGTCTAGCTGTCTCTAGTCGTTATGCTAAGCTAGGCTAAGTGGCTGCTTTTTGTAGGTTCTTATCAAGCAAACGGACATGCGGGTGTTATCACTCTTCCAGAAATCTGCCAAAATGTTAATTATTTCTAAAAGTAAAAAGTGGAAAAAAAAGTTTATTTTTCACTAAACCACTCATCGATTTATCTCCTCTGTTTTCGTTTTACAGAAAGTAAAAATTCAGAAGTAGTTGTCCTTGCTTTCCTTTGTGTTTCTTTTTTACGTGCTAAAGAGCGTCCATGCTCCATAGTTTCTGTTAACAGGCCGAGTTTGTTTTACAGAAAACAATGATATCGATCTTGCCAGCGTTAATCTTAAGGATGCCCAGGTACAGCCTCCCATGACGAGCAGGAGGTTCAACAGTACTGAAAAATAGATGGTAAGCCTTTCTCTCTGACATTTCCTGCCACACACACACACACACACACACACACACACCTCCCTCCTTCCATCTTTCCTCTGATAACAGACTCTCACGATGGCTTTGAAACCAGCCACTGTTAAGGGTGTCTCGCCGCTCGAGGAGATAAACATAAAACTAGTAACAGACATGTGCCTCTGTATTTCTTTCAGCTAATGTATGTGAGCGTGCACATTCTTTTGTTCACCTCTATGTACGACAGGTGTGTGTGCATGGCGGGAGTGAGGGTACTGGTAATGTAAAACCTCTGTTCCCAGCACACATAAATGTCGCTGAGGTTAATTTAAATTTCAGAGCAGCTCAGCTTGCCCCGCCTGCTACCTTAGACACGTTACACTGGTGTGAGCATTACAACTGCTGGGTAATGGGACACAAAGTGGGGGATAAGGTGACTCATCCAATCCCGCAGAGCGCAGCCCTGTTTGGGATAGGGTTGCAGGTGAAAATGTTTCCAGCCTCTGAGATCACATGGGGTCTCCCAGTGAGGACCCATGTGGGCACCTGATTTCTTCTTTTAGCCCAGAAAAGGTAAGTGACACCCAAGATGCTGCATCTGAGGAGAGTGATGAGGACATCTTTTGGGTGAATGTCAACACGGTCTGTCATTGTCTCCTTTTTTGTGTGGTGATACAGAGACGAAAGACAGATGATTAGAGCTGTCTAAGGAGAAAACAGGTGCCAGGTTCATTTTGTGTTCCACAGCTCCCTCTGCCGTGGAAAGTGTGTAAGTGTGAGGAAAATAGAAGTCTCTAGCTTAATGTTTTCACATTGAGATTAGCATTTATTTGACATAAATGCTTTTACATATGCAAGAAATGTACATCAGCAACAACGCACAGTACATGCTAAAAGCCTACAGAATGAAAACCACACAGATAGCAGCAAACAGAGGCATTTAATGATAAAGGCGTCTGCTCTGGAATCCCAGAAATCAACTCTGTGTTTAAACTTTAAACCAAGTTTGTACAATATAAGCACAGTATCAGCTGAAGTAGTGAGGGTATTACTAAGCTAGAATAAACCTTAAGCCCATCTATAGATAAAAATAGGAATAGGTAAAAATAAGAGCCCCTCAGTTTTCTTTTGTGTTTAGTAGTGGTGTAACAGAATTGCATATAATTGAATTGCAAATCAAATCGCACCAACAAAGTAAATTCCACCCACCTTACTCACGTACACACAAGCAACCTGAGATGTTTGTGTCCCTGACAGTCTGGTGATTTAGGACAGCTGCCCACTTTACTGGATTGGTAATCTAGCCTTGGTTGAGCATACTAATATTTTTGGTGACTGTAAAGAATGAGTTTAAGAGCAGGATGTCATTATAAACCCCTGTTAGTGGGTATTACTATACGCATTATGTATCATGCTATAATGTCAAAATGTAATGTTGGAATTTCATGCACCAATGTAGAAGCTATTACTTATGCAGTGCATATTACAGTTATACTACAGACATAATAATGAGTGTGTAGACTACATGGATAGAGAACACATAGCACCATAAAGCATGGGGGGTGAAACATAAATGTAATGTCATTAAACACCTGATCCAGTCTGAATATTCCCCCAGGGACTGATTTTGTGAAATCTATAAATGCAAAACAGGAACATAAAGAACGCATGGATGATTTCTCTTTAATGTTTCAAACTGTATAAAGCATCATGATGACATTACACATGGGAAGTGTCCTTATATGTCAAATCTTTAGTTGATGAAGGTGTCTTCTGTCCTAGTCTGAATTTGTTGTAATTCTGAGTCATGTCAAGTCATGGTTATGTGAAATAATTTTCTGAACAATTTTTATTCCTGTTCAAGCCTCCTTCCCGTGAGGAGGACTGGATTTCATGTTCCACAGTTTCAACACATATCCTCCCGACTGAGCCTGCATTCTTTGTAAATATTTTGCAATTCCTTGTTTCCGTAATTTCCTGAAAGACAGGACAGCTCAGCTGTATTTTCACTGCCTGTGAAATCACATGATATAACCTATTCTGAAAATCTGGTTACAAGAGAGATCTATTCTGGACGTTTTGGTGGGTAAGTGATATCAGTCTTCTTATTGTGTAACCACGACTTGTATTTGGATCTGACGTATGAACATCAGTTCATGTTATTTAAACCTTCCTTATTTTGTAAATTTGCAAAGCGGTGTCTGATGTACATTTCGGTGGAAAGAGTCAGAATTCAGTGTTTGTCAAGTGGGAATACATGTTTTTTCTGCACCATAAGGCAAATATGTCTGTTCACAATGTTATAAAGTCCTGCATGAGCAGCGCTGCTAATACCAGTTCCTTTAGGCCAAATGCTTTTAGTACAAGTATGTGCAAAGGCATTTACTTCTCTACTATGATATGATGGATATGAACAATATTTAGTCTTCAAAAGCCAAAACCATTTGAAGTGGACCCAGTAGCCAAGTTTAACACCAAAACCTTTGTTTCACAAGTTAATTGCGGCGTCTTTTTATGGACATTTTTATGTGTTCTCTGAACGCACGTTCTTAATGGCTTTCTCTATGATTGTGACGGCTACACTAACAGCCACACACTAAACAAGGGACACAGTAACTCTTTAATTGTTTCATGTCTTTAGTTTAAGTATTTAACATAACACAAATGATACACAAACAGAATAATAACTGGACACAGGTTTGATTACATAACATACAATTTATTTATTTTGACAGTAGTTATGTATTTGGAGTGCACACCTTTAGTTAGCTTTCCTTGTCAACTTTGCCACATTATTTTGAGTTACTTTAAATGATGCTATTAATGCAGTTTCTTTTGAGTTACCAGTTCCTGTGAGCTGCTGCTGGAGTGTCTGGCTGGCCATCTCAGCTGCAGAGGAGGAGTGTAAATGGGATTGGGTGCTAATTGGGCTGCACCAAGTCCCTGTTGCATCATGGGGAGGGGTGAGGGTTTTAGTTAGTTTTTTTGGTTATTGATGTTTTGACAAATTTGATTGTCTGTCCCCCTATTGTTTCTAAATGTCCTGTTCAGCCACTATATATGTTCCCCTGTGTCTTATTTCTGTAGGTGAGATTGTGCTGTTAAGTTGTCTTCTGTTAGTGCTTGAGTTTAGTTGTGTTAAGTTGACCTCTTTTAAAGGCCAGAACAATTAGATATGCTTTGTTATCATTTTGGATTTTGGTAAATAAATGAAAAAAAATATTTTTCTTCTTCTTCAAAAAAAAACCCCCTGTGTCTCGCTGATCTGCCAGCTCAGTCCCTGACATTAATCTAACATGAAAAAGAAGCTGTTTTTCATACAGATGAGGGATGTAAGAGGTGAGGGCTGATTGTGAAACCCCTTGCTGTTTTCATTGCAGATACTCTCCTTGCCTGACCTCTTCAACCCCCCCTGCTGACCTCTTCAGTTCCTCCCGATTGGCCTGCAGGTCTAGTCTTTTAAATGCCTGTTGAAGAGCCAAGCATTCTTCATCCCGGAGAATATTCCACGCCTTTCACAGACTACAAACACAGCATGCTAAATCTAATGGAAATCTTGCACTAGGTATACCTCCACTTGTAAAGGTAGTGTTGTAAGCAGCAAACACAAAGGTGGCACTGGATGAAACAAAGTGCATACATTCGAGGGTTAATAAGGGAGGACATGCTTGTGCGGCCTTTATTCCACCGGCCAAAGACGAGCTAGCACATTGTTCCACCGCTACAACCAAATAGTGTTTACAACTGGGTCACGGACGGGGCCATAGAGCGAGGCCTCAGCAGTGAATAATGCCCTCCTTTCATGTGCAGGATTGATTGGAGATCAGACCAGTGTGGATTTCAGAGATCAGATTTGACGGCTTCACTTCACAGCCTATGAAGCATGCCAGACGTAACATAGCTACGCTGACTGATCAATGGGCCCCCGTGTCAGAGCATGAAGCAAACTGATCTCCTACAATGGAGGCACCGGATTGACCTATGAGGTGATTACATCACACTCAAAACAATGGCATATGGTTAGAGTTCACCATTTTGAAATGAGGATTTATTGGTTCACTTGAGGCAGCAAAGTAAGACAGTGGTTTTGGGAAATGTACTCCTTCGCTTTCTTACGTAGTCAGGTGAGAAGATCAACCAACCATTGTCACGCAGTAAATGTGAAGCTGATTAGCTTATCTTGGCTTAAAGACTAGAAACACTGGGGCACAGCTAGCCTGGCTCTGTTCAAATGTAAAAGAGCATGTAAAATCTCACCAGCACTTCTAAAGCTTACTAATTAATATGTTTTTTTCTGGTTTATTTAATCCCAACAAAAACTGAAGTTTAAAACATGTTGTGGTTTTATGGGGGGGTCATGTACATGTATATTTCTTGGCAGGGGGCTGTGACTTGAAGTCTCTTTCAGCTATGACTTCCATTTTTGTATGAACAACAACAAAAAATTATTTTCTAATTCATTAACTCTAAACGTGTTGCTAGGCCGATTGTTTTTAACCTGTCGACAGAGACAGGCTAGCTGTTTCCCTTTGCTTCCAGTCTTTATGCTAAGCTAAGTTAAGCATCCCCTAGGGATGGCTTCATATTTGGACATGAGAGTTGTAGTGGCAAACAATAATCTTACTTCTTAATCCACTCAGACTTTTAACAGAAGGCGAGGTTCAATCGGCCTGACTCATAAATATGTTACCATACCTTACTCACAAATCACCGGAGGGTCAGGTAGTTTTTGTGGTTTTATTTCACGTTGTATCCAGGTGTATTTCCATTAATATACATCCAAGCTTCTCTTGGGTTTCACAACGGTCCTCAGATGACATTTCCAGCTTCTGTAACAACGTCTTACCAGTAACATAGCTCAAAGTAACGGTCAAAAAACCTTTTTTCTCTGTACCTATAGCACTTCTGTTAATCTACATACAGACCTCAAACATTGCTATTCAATGAGCTGCAAAAGTGCATGCACAGTGCCTACTTCAGGTGCTGTAGAACATTTGACAACTAAGCAAAAAAGCAGTAATGGTGTAACACAATGACTACCAAGAGTAAGAAAAAACACACTGTAAACTACAATAAAATCTCAACTATCCTTAACACAATATTGGCTCCTACAAGAGTCGTATCAATCTTCTCATCTACCCCCCCCCCCCCCCAAAAGAAAGGAAATTAGAGTATTTTCCACTAAATCTAACTATTCTTTTAGACAAGGATCAACTGAAAGCACATTCTTCTCAAATAAATTAGCATTACACCAGTGTTTTTAAAATCTTCCCATGAAAGTTTGACACTTTTTCGAATGTAAACACACAGCTGAGATGTATTCTGGACACATCAGACACCACCAGATGGCACTCTTGTATCTATAAAGCCTTTTTCTCTCTTTTTACTTCACATATACTGCATAGAAATGAATCAGGTGAACTCATCTCACTATCCCAGAATCAGTGTGTACCTGTGTAGATCAAGAAGGCTTCATGTAAGACAGAATTTAGACTTTTCTAATTATTCATAATCTTTCTCTGGGTTTGTCAGTGGGCCATTGTTTCTTCATAGTCATGAACAGCATGATACATCTGTGTGTGTTCCTCTTAAATGTATGACTGAATCTTGTGTGAACTCTGATTTCATCATTTATTCATCATTTTTTGAGTATCTATTAAATATGTCAAATATGTGTGAGAAGCACAATTTCCGAACATAAACGGCAAAGCTACACGTGATAGAGTGACAAAGAGAATCGTGATGGCTCAAAAAACTGCCGAAGGACCACAGATATGATGAGGAAATAGAACAAAAGGTTCCTGGCAAAAATCCTACATTTCATAAACCATCAAAGGGTTTGAGGACTTTCAATTTCCATTTCCTCCCCGCTGCTGTCAGAGGAAATGCCTGTTTCCCCTCACTAGTTTTGTGCAACTGACCGGACTCATACTTAAACTACAAGCTGTGTTACTTCAATGGAAAAAATATGTAATTAAGTAATTCCAGTTCCCAGAATGAAACTGAATCATGTTACTTTGGAGGCTTATACTGAAAATTTGCATAACAGATCACTATGTCCATCCTTTTTTTTCAGATTTGTGGTATTTTAGCCCTATGGTGTGTTCTTTTGTAACCTGTTTCTCTCTTTTATTTTCTACATTAATATCAATGCTTCCTGTTTGTGTCTATATTTAGTTTTACTCTATGTTGTCATGTTGTGGAGTAATTTATGTGTGTGTGTGTGTGTGTGTGTATATATATATATATATATATATATATATATATATATATAGATATATATATATATATACACACACATAAATTAAATTATATATGTGTGTGTGTGTGTGTAGAGATGTGACAATCCCAAGTGATAGCAACATCAGGAAGAAGGAACACGAGAAACTGGAGAAATACCAGAGGCTGAGAGAACACCTGGAAAGGATGTGTGGCATGAAGACATCAGGGACCCCCAAGCACACATATATATATATATATATATATATATATGTGTGTGTGTGTGTGTGTGTGTGTGTGTGTGTGTGTGTGTACATAGAGACCCAAACTGTTACATGTATTAAGAAAAAAAATCAATATTGTACTTAACTACATCAATTCCACAATTCAAGGTAAGCTCAAGGTAAGTTAGGTTTTGGAAGAAAAAAAAAACATGAGAGAGCTTTATATTGAAATGTGTCAATGACATGAATCTTACATTATGACACCTCTGATGACAAACAATGGGAAATCCCGCTAAATGGACTATAAAAGGACTCTTATAAATCATGGATAGTGTTCACTTGAGGTCAATACTTAAAGGCATTCCTCCCCAGAGGCCATGAACATCCTGATTGGTGAGTAGGAGTGAGGTAATGCTTGTGAAATGCTTCTGTCTCCTCTCTGCTGATCGCCTCCAGAGACAGCAGAGACCCAGAAGGAGGCGTAACAAGAACAAACTCAGGCCTTGTTCAGGATCACAGGATTGGAATTATCTCTCTGGTATTACTGCAAAAGTTCATTTTAAAGCATCTGGACCTGTTTTGAGGGGCAAATGATATCTTTAGTGTGATTTTTCATCTCCCGCTGTCTTTTTTTTGTGTGTTTAACTGTTGTAGTCACTTTTGACTGAAAGGTTTCACATTACAGTGACTATTCTGAACTCAGGCAGCTGTGTACCCTGAGGGGTGCTGCATCACGGACGAGCTGCTTGTTCAGCCTCTTGTCCTCCTCTGCCGCACACACACACACACACACACACTCTTAGCTGGATGCGTGAAAGGGATCGCGTTGATGCCTCGGCGGTGACGTTTTGCATCTTTCTCTCTTTCCCTTCTTGCAGTTCTCGTCGTTCCCTGCTTCATGGCCACCTTCGCCCGCAGCGCGCCTCTCCCGGAGAGAGACGCACTTGTTAAGGATCCGCAGGCGCAGGAGATCCTGCAGAGGATCCGCAGCCGCAGCTTGGCACAAAAGATCCTGCTCTCCATTCCCGATACGCACAAATCCTGCATTCGCACAGAGGTGAGATGAGATTTTTATTTTTATTAATGTAACCAGATCTGCGAGGCTGCTGCGCCCTCAGAAATGGACTCTGCATGACAGTCAGACTGTGCCCATGTTACTGCTCCTAATATCCGAAATCTGCTCATCCATGACTGAATGATGAGCTGTGCAGAGTGAGAGGTCGTAGATAAAATGAAGGAAAAGTAATGAACTTTTATCAGTCAGTAGTTATGGTACTACTTGTAGCCTTTTCAGGACCAGTATTCACTATCTGAGGTTGAGCAATCACGAAACTAGTGAAGTCTGCCAGAACCTGACATGATCTTAGAAAATATGCTGCATGAACTACCCTGTTTACAAGCTGATGCATCAGTGATAATAATCCAATGTAACACAACACTGACTTGGGCAAGGGTAGATATTTATAATGCTATAGTCATTTTCAGTGCATGGCTTTTATATATTAATGCTTGTTGTTTCATGAAAGTTTTAGCATTCTTCAAATGAATAGGCCTTTAAGATTATATATATGTGCTTCCTGCTTCATGCCAGGCTGCAATCTATGCATAACATCTCAATGTTATGTCTCTGCCACAGTCCCTAAAACTGAACTCAGAAAATGCAAAGCTCGTGATAATGGCGTCCACCATTGGCATCCCCTCGGCTCCATTGCTCGGACCTTTGTTGGAAAACACGATCTTAGTAAGCATCTTCTTTGGGGAATAACTGTGTTCAGAAGTGGGGGTTGAAAGAGCAGATCGTGTGAACAGTTTGTTGGTGTCCTGTCCTCTTAGGAAACCAGCCTGAGACAGATGATTGAGGGTCTCCAGCTGCACCGAGCCTTACTGAGCTTTGTGTCTCCTCGCCTGGGAAACAAAGACAAAGTGACCGGACTAGTGGCTGACATCAGGGACCTTGTCATTCAGATAAATAAGGTAGAGAATACTTCTAAAGTAAATCTAAATTGCTAGCAAAAACAAGTCTTCATTGTCAGACACCTTTCTGATGTTGTTTTGTGTGCCTTGCAGTTGCTGAAACTGGTCCAATCAGAGGCTGTGGTGCAGCCCACACCAACCCCTGTGGCCTTAAATCTACCAGGGGAATATGAGGTTCAGGTGGCAGCACACCTAACTCTGGTGCAGCTCCAGGACTTCGGGCAAGACATGGTCCGCTGCCTCAGGGGCCTGGACCGGAGCAATGATGAGGAGACCGAGAGCTGACCCATAGATGAATGCTTTTGGCTCATGCCCAAAACGTACCGTATCCTGCCATTTTCTACAATGGCATATATTTATTTATCCGTTGAAATGTTATTTATTATTTTATATATTTATTTAAGAAATTGGAATATTTATTGTATTTTTGATAAAGTTTTGTATGTGTGTGTGTACATATATATATATATATATATATATATATATATAAAAGGTCCTAATATGTGTCAAACTCACATTATATATTTTATCACTAAATATAATTCTAAGTATAAAAAAAAGATTGACGTGTGTATATATATATATATATATATATATATATATATATATATATATATATATATATATATATATATATATATATATGTGTATATATATACACACACACACACACACACACACACACATATCTATATATATATATATATATATATATATATCTTTTATACTTAGAATTATATTTAGTGATAAAATATATAATGTGAGTTTGACACATAATAATAGGACGTTTAAAGACAGCTTAAATAAAAACCTTACTTTTCAAAATCTCCTTACTGTCTAAGCCAGCAGGAACATGAGCTTTGTCAACTATTACCTATTTTCAGGTGATTGGTGGGCACATTAAGGTCTGATACTTCATTAAGGAATGATACTTGTTTTTTTTTTTTAAACTTATTTTTGTATGAATCTTATTTAAAAAAAAACAAAAAACACTGTACATGATTTTATTTTCTGATCTTCTAATAAAAAAAAACTACTTTCCTGAAAAGGGAATTGTTCTTTTTGTCAATGACCACGCACAATGACACATCAGCTACTGGCTCTGACTTACGCTAACGCATGCCATCATCAATGAAAATATGTCCAACATTCCGATGAAGCGAATGGAGAAGTGCAACTAAAAGTGAAATAGAGGCTTTTCTTAACATTACTTGTGCCATGCTATTAGACCTTGAGGAAGTGTGGCAAGCAGCAGGTGACAGCCTGATGACCATGAGCTTCTGTCGCTCAGTCCGAAGTCCCTTGCGTGTAGTGTCATGTGGTGGCCTCATGAGCATGTGATCATTCAACTGACTCAGTGGTTAGACCTCATTGTAACTTCCAAATGTGACGTAACCATAAACAAACAATAAAGGCAACTCGGAGTAAGTAAAAACCAGCAAGAAGAAATACATGTTCTTCATTATGGGGTTTTTATTTTAAAACTTATTTACACATTTCTTTCTAAAAAAGAACATAAAAAACAATAGCAAAAAGAGTGTTTACAGAGAATTGGTTCTAAACATGTTATTTTCCAACAAAGACAGTCCCTTTACATGGACGGTCCAGACAGGTTCAGAGCTACTCGCAGATGATAAAAGTTTTTTTTTTTTTAAAACCAAGCGGCTGTGCTTCACCCCCTGAGTCACGAGGCTAACACGAGGTCAGTTTGGTACTGAGGATAAATTTAAAGCCACAGTTTACAAGGCGGCAATGGCTTTAGCAGCAACTCTCCTCCCCAGCGGCAGAGTCAGGTCCGTGATGGCCAGGACAACTTTAGGTTTGGCCAGAGCGGGCAGCTTCACCAGCTCAGAAACCTGGATACATAAAGACAGAAATAACCATTATTGTCAAGCTGTGGTCTGCATGAAGAAACACGCATCATGTTGCTCAAGATATACAGAAGTCTGGTAATGGTTATTTAGAGAACAAGTGGTGTCCCTTGATCTAGTTTTCACAGCATCTTGGTTCTTTGATTTAAGCACTCATTTGAACATTTGAACACTCAGTCATCACGACTGGAAACGGCCTCTAATGTAGTTCATTTTCCAATCCTTTTTCATTGCTGCCATTTTCTCTGACTTTAAACTGTGCTTATGACTTGGATTCTCTCATCACTGTTCACCTCAGCACCAATTCCTTAAAAATGTTTGCAATGCGCAGAAATTAAATTTAAGCTTCCCAATAATCTGACCTAACAGGCACTCCTCTCCCTCCTTATCTCCACTTGTCTGGCCTCTCCCTCCTAGCTCATAACTCACCATTGTAAAGGGCATGAACTGCAGGATACTTCCGCGACTTCCCTGCTCCAGGCACTCAACACACTCCTCCATGAAACTCTGCACAAACTGTGTGTGAGGGCCGGCAATCTTGGAGCCCACAATGGAGGAAATGAGGAGGAAAAGGTTGGCTGAGGAGAAGAGAACAAACAGGTGGTATGAATTGTCATGGTCGACATGTTGCATGGTAATCAGGAGTTTCATTTCCTCTGCCACTTGTCTGTTTGTCTGGACGCGTATCAAAGACAGCTCTCACCCAGGACTCGGTTGAGGGGGTCCCTCATGTTGACAGTGTGGAGCTGGGAGGCAGAGAGGGAACTGCTCATAGATCGGTCTCCTGCGAGGTAACACGTGAAGTGAGACGCAGCGGTTTTGTTTTCATTTTTTTGTCATTTGAGAATCAATAACATGAATAAAACATACAGAATGTCAACGGGGAAGTTATCTGTCTAGTACCTAAAACGCAATTTTGGCTAAAGATTGTGAAAGTCTGAAAAGCTTCCTCCCTCTGCGGGCTTACATAATCTTATTTTGTTCCTAAAATAACCATACTAAACCATTTCAATATATGTCAAAGATGAAGGGCTGATTTCATTATACATGTATTCAAAACTAAAGAATGCTTCCTATTACATCGACACTTATTAATTATTTTAAACAACTGTCAGTGAAAAGCATCACCAAAGAGTAACCATACCTCAGTCATTCCAACAGCATTTTTTTTTTACAACAGTTAGATTACAAATATATTTAAATATGCAGCAACTTCTTGTGTATCATCATCACTTTCTATATGACTTCTCTTTTCAATGTAAAAGAAGTTCGTTTGGCAAAAATGCTTAGTTTCACTATCAGTAATACTAAGCAACAGAGGTCATCCAATTTTTTTCCTAAGTCATGCAACACATTGATGTTTGACACTCTGTCTGGTGATTTCTTTGTTTAGTTGTGGTTTAAAAATGAGAAAGTTAAAATTCCCGAAAGACAACGGTCCAAATGCTCTTTATGTCAGTCAGATTGATGGCGGGATTAAAGGTGCTATGTGGCACCACAATATGATCCCCTCACTGCTCTTAAAGTCTCCTAATAGTACTGAATTGTTCCAAGCATAAATCTTACATTAGACTGCAGTGCTCAAACCCAACATGACTAATGCTGAGGCACACCAGTTTAAAAGCCAAGCTTGTCTTGTGTTCTATGATTTAACTTAAATTGCTTACAAGAACCAACTTACTGGTAACAGGGTCTTAGAAAGCCCATTTGTTTAAAAAAAAACAAAACACAAAAACATCTGGTATTTGCACAATCCCGCGCTCAGACTGAGTTAAATGACTGAGAGGTCACAGGCTTCTTAATTCAACTATACTTTAAAACCCAGACATTAATAGACTGACCTGGACTGGAAAGGGCTACAGGCTCATCCTCATTGGAGCTGAGCAGGCGCATAAGTTTAGACGGCTGAGTGTCATCCAGGGGAAAGAGGCTGTTGTAATCCTGTGGCCAATAAGATATAGGTTAGACCACGTATTACTAGAGATCATTAATATAAAATTATCCTACTTACTTTTAGTGTCAGTTTTTCCAATCATATAAGGAATTAGATCACAGTATTCACACATTTCAACATTTAATTTTCTCATGCTGAAAAGAGTATTTTATGAGTAATGCAATATGTGATGACACACAAGCAGCCTTGTGTGTTTTACCTCAATGTCCTCACGCTGTCTTTTGCGTTGGCGAGCTGAGAATGGACCTTTGTGGTGAGAGGAGTAAGAGCTGAGTGCACACCACACAGTCAACCTGAGGAGTTATCGGAGAAGAAGAGTTAACGCAATATCCCAGAAAACCAAAACCACTGTCTCTGCCAACAAAAGTACTCAGCATCTCTTACTTGGCCAAGGCCTTTCCAGGGGGGTCTGTAAGGCTGTGCCAGTGGGCGGAGTCTGTGAGCAGGTCAGGTATTATGGTACCGAGAAGGGTGAGGGTGATCTGCTGAGTATCCAGGCAGAAAATGCTGTAGAGTAACTCCACGACACGGTTGGCCCACTCCTGTCGTGTCTCTTTCAGCAGCTCCTGAAATAAGGAAAGAAATACATTCAACGTGACTTTTAGGCTGAAAGGATACACGCAATGCAACTATAACCAGGTTTGTTGACAACAGAACTCCAATAAAACAAAGAAAAAGAGAAGAAAAGAAAAGAAAATAATCAATGATTCAACTGGTAATGAAAATAGCTGCAATAATGGAAGTCTTTCAATTCAGCTAGTTTTTGCTGCTATTGATCGTCATGATCTATGAGCATCTTTTCTTGGACCTCCTACCTTGACCAAATTATTAGTGAACCAGAAGACCCCTCCCATGTTGAGAAGGCTCTCAAACAGATGCAGGGCCCGGCTGTCCACCCAGCCTTTGCGCAGCACCGCCTGGAACTGCTTGCTGAGGGCCACGTGGATGGGGTCTTTGGCTGGCAGCAGGTTGCGGTAGGGTATCGGTTCCTGGCCCTCAACTGGGGGGCGCAGGCTAGCACCCGTTTGTTGGAAGACGTCGGCACACATGTGCTCCATGATGGAACTCATAATGATCACGCTGGTGTGGGGGACAGAGGACGCAACCGTTAATCCACGTAATAATGGACTGAAGGAGACTGGTTGAAACATACTGAAATTCATCTGCATCTGATCATGGACGAAGGCTGTGAAGGATGAGTGTGCGTTTCACTTTTTTGTACCGTTCATTATAAAACTGCAGAGTGTTCTCCCCATACAGCGGGGTTACAAGCTGTCGGATCATAGTCTGGGGCTTCTCCCTCTCATCTCTTCCCAGCATCCTGACATGGGCCACCAGCCAGGCCACCGCACAGATGGCCATACTGCACACCTTCCCCTTGATGTTGTCAGTGATCTTCTGCTCTCAGAGAAAGATAGCAGCAGCAGGGAAAGAGGAAGGAAGGATGTGGTTAAGGGTGAGGGTATGGTAAAAAGTAGAGGATTCTGAGTAAAATGATCTTTCCGCATTACGCGACAAAAAACACTTGAATGGAAAATGGAAAAAAAAAAAAGAAAAAACAAGACGTCAGTTACATTTATAAAACTTTGGGGCGTCATTGCTGTTGCAATGTATAACATGTTCGTTCATTTCCACAGAACACGTCATGCTCACTTGAGCAATGAGTCAAACTAAAAAAGTAGCAAAAAGCGATTCTAAAGTATGTACTGATTTGGGAGGTTACTGGTACTGTTTGAGCATCATATGAGCCACAGAGACACCCAGGAAATCACACAAGTATTTTCCAGTTACAGGAAGACAAATAAAAAATGCTGGACAGACCTGTACTGCCTCCACAGAAAGTACGCCATTCTCCCACGCATTCAGAACTTCCAATATAGCTGCTGGAGTGCTGAGGCAGATTTCATGCCATTTCACCTGACTGTCACAACAGATAAACGTCAGAGGAACTTCCATATTTAGAGAAATAAAATTAAAACAATCAAATGACACAGTAAAGTAGTCATTACTGTATCAGATACATTATATTGTGTTATAAATCATTCGTTAAATGTGTAATATAAAAGTACATTTTAAGTACATGGTCTTAAAGAACCTATTAACTGTACTTGTTGTCAAGTATGTTAAGCGATTGACAGCAAAGAGGATAAAGCGTGCAAAAACATTTCTTTCATTAAGTCTGCAACTTACACTAGTTTCATCTCCGAGGAGTTATTCAGCAGGGTGACCAGGCTCTCCACTTTGCCAGGCTCTGGTCTGAAGCAGGGGTGGTCCGGGTTCAGAGTCTTACCCTCTTCAGGCATACAGGTCTGCAGCCATGTTTCAAAGAAGGGTGTCTCCCCTGAGGGGCTGGGGTCTGACAGGATCACCTGGAAATGACGATAGCCACGCACTGTATGAATCAACTGAGGCTTAATGAAACAAAATGGACAGATGACAAAGATCTAACCAATCTGACATTTTCTGTAGAGATGCTGTAGACTGTAACTGTCAGGTAACTACTGCATGGATCTCTCTGAAAATCATATATTTTTCCTGACAAGATTTGTCATTAACTAACCTCAGAACCATATGTCTGCACCACATGGCAGAGCATGAGGAAGGAGATGTCGAAGAGCAGGGCCCGTACTGACGCAGACTTGGCTGAAGGAGACGAGGGAAAAATCCTAAACGTTAGCATCAATCAAATAATAGGTCAACGAAGAAAGAAATTCCCACATTGGTACATGTCAGTCCTTTATTTGAACTCACATCCTTCGCCACTGATGTGCTTGGGAAACTCGTTAAGCCTAAAAAACAAACAAAAAAAAAACACATGCATTACCAGATTAGAAACATCTTGCTAAAACCCACTTCCTTGGGCAACTGGAGCTTCCAACTAAATAAAGCAGCATTAACAAAATGGAAAGTCGTTACGCAATTCATGATTCTGGGGACATCTTGTCTTAACTTGCAACTCTATTTTGTATTTACTTACTTTATGAATTTCCGAGCAAAGGATTTGAGTTTTCCGGTGGCTGCTGCTGCTGCTAAGAGTAGATCGAGGCTTTTTCCAGACAACATGTGTCCCAGGACCCCCAAAAGGCCCTCAGGGGACTTGGAGTGGTCTGCGTCTACTGTCTAATGAACAGGCAGGGAAGTGCTATGGTCATTTGTTCTTTTTACAAAAGGTGTTAATAATAATAATACTGGTGTGATTGATATGGCTTTTTCTCATATGAACATTTTTTCCTCATTGTTTCCACTGAGATCAGATGTTTTTATGTTAAAGATTTACAAATGATCACTAATTTTTCAATCACCAGCACTACATCAACATTGTAATACACTGGGAATGTCTTGTACAGTTTAGGTAAGGTTTGTGGTGCTCTTTACCTTTAGAATATTGGTGACAGTGGGCTCAGCTCTCAGGATGAGACCTGGGTTAGGCTGGATGTTATGTTAGCATTTTCTGCTGTTTTTAGCCTTGGGGCAAACTCTCTGTCCTCGGTCCTGAATCAAATGTGCAATGGGGGAGGGAAAGGAAGGGAGAGGGGAGAAAAGATAGAGCGATAGGGTGGAGGGGTTGGGGATATAGTGTATTGTGTGAGTATGGTGTACAAAATTTAATTCACAATCATATTAACAAAAATAGTTCAGTAAATATAAGAATGATTCATTAATATGTGCTCATTGTGAGATGGGAGCCCGTACCGTTTTGATGTGAGACAGCTTGTATTTGAATCTGATAGCAGACCAAGCTTGTTACACTCCTGTAGCAGCATGCCGAGGCAGTCGCAACTATGTAAAGACACACAAGAAAAATGATGAATGAGCCAGGGGTGGAGTACCAGGCACTGGTCTGGCTTTCTTATCTCTGAAATGTCTTATGAGATTACGGGCAGAGAAGACGGTTGTCGTAAGATTTAAGGGCACTTACTTGCATCTCTGATCAGCCTTATCCAGCAATGGTGTGAGCTTGAGTAAGTACTGAAATGCGATATTCACATCCTCCATGAAGTCCTGGAAAATACATTTATCAAGTTTAAAAGTGATAGTGAAGCTTAATCACGACATCTTAAATGTACAGTTACTGTTTTTATATTATATTAAATGCGAGTCAATTTTTTTACCTGTCCTTTGTCACCATGAGGATACTTCTTTAGTCGGAGCAGAACTTGCGGAATCTAACATCAAGAAAACAGAAATGCATCAGAATCAGAATCAGCTTTACTGGCAAAGTATGAACATACAAGGAATTTTTCACCCATCTTAAGTTGCTCTTAGTTTAAGAAGAATTTACAGGAAGATAGAAACTGATATAAAGCTAAAAAAAAAAAAACAGGACAACAATGCTGAACAAAATAAACACAGAAATTATGTACATGCAAGTACATGAAAAAGAATAGGTGTATCATTTATGTTCCTATATTCTTTAAGTGTGTTAGTTGAGTTGCATGTGCACAGATGTGACAACACTATAGCTTACAGAGGCAATACTTATAATAATCCTATTATCATATGTAGATCAGTTTCTTAGAGTTACATTACACTGATTACTGCATGCAGCAATAGACTAAAGTCAATATAGAAAAAGATAGTTCACTTAAGACAATAAAGAGGAAATAATACTGATATTACAAACCTAAAATGGAAAATAGAATATTAACAACTTGAGTCAACATCAGTACAAACCTTTTGACTCATTTAAAGTCCAGACCAAGCAGAAAAGAAATAGTAGTCAAAGTTAAATCAGAAGCAGATAGAGGGAGCGGCCCAAATCTTTGAAATAGATCTTACTTTGAGGAATGTGAAGGCAGTCCATTTGAGCTCCTCTGTGCCCTCTGGTGACTCAATGAGGCCAGTGAAGCAGGCCTTCCAGATCTCCAGGACAAAAAGGGGAGCAGGGATTCGCTGTGGAGGATAAATGATTTGAGAAGACTGCTTCAATTTTTTTTTGCTTTTTTTTTTAATAAAAACAGGAAAGAGAAAAACCTTGAACTCCTTACTATATTTAATAGCATATTTAACATTACATTTACATTTCTCTTTAAGTAATTGTTCACCTGCATTCTCTTGATCATCATAAGCTGCTCCACCAGTGGCTGTGTCTCCCCTGTCAGATTCATGGTGCCTTCCAGCATGATGAAGGCATGGACTGATGGGAAGGAGGCATGTTGCTGGGGGTCACACTGCACAGACAGCATCATGGGGATACTGAGGAAAGAGTGATGAGTGAGCACAAGGAATTTTGATTTGGACTGGTTTTCAATGAGTAACTGAGCAGCATATTGACAAAGTTAAAATAGCTCTGTGCATTCAATACTTAAGAATGAGACAGAGATCTTCACCCTTTAACTAGCATCAAGCTCTCCTCCAGTTTAGTCCTCAGTGTCTGGTTAGGTACACTGCTGATGCCTTCCGTCACTTTCAGCATTGATTGCTCTATGTTGCTCCAGGAGCCTGTGGAGGAACAGCAGCAGAAACACTGATAAGATGCCCGACTTGCAGTATTGCATGATAAGATTTTACTGAAACATTTTTTTTCAGTTTATATCTGGTATTCTAATATCAGTCATCCAACATAAATGATAAATGTTTAAGCTTTTCAGACAATCACTGGTTGCTAAAATGCTCTCTAAGAGGTTCAACTGTCACTCCAGGTTAACATGTAGCTTTCGCAGGGCAAAACCACAATCATACTGGTAGCAAAATTAAGTGTTTGTGCCCTAACACACACACACACACACACACACACTGGTAACACCTTGTTCCTCCAGTCGAGCGATGTGGACCAGGGCTCTGTTCTTGGAGCTATTCATCAGATTGTGAAGCCTCTCCTGGCAGGCTCTTAGACTGGCCTCTGTGCTGGTTGATGGACCCAGCTCTCTCAGCCTCTCACAGTACCAGGCACAGCCTTGCAGCAGCCACACAACTACTCCCAGCAGAGCCCGACACAGCCCAATGCATTCCTCTGCTTTCCCGTGACAGCTTTAGAGTCAGAGAGTGAGAGATAGCTTAAATGGGAAGCACCTTTAAATTCACATTTAGTTTACCAAGTAAAAATAGGCTTAACAGAAGTTATAGATTGGGTTACAAATTAAAAAAAAAGACAACAATAAGTGCTTAAGTAGAAAGTTGGGCCACCATGTGCTGCCAGATCAGCTTCAATACTCCTTGGCATTAATTCTCCAATTGCACTGAACTCTTTTGGAGGGATCAACACCATTCTTTAAAAACATATTCCCTCATTTGTTGTTGTGATGATGGCTGTAGAGAGCGCTGTATAACACACTGCACCAAAATCTTCCACAGGCGTTCACTTGGGTTGGGATCTGGTGACTGTGTAGGCTGCAGCATATGATTCACATCATTTTCATACTCATCAAACCACTCAGTGACCCCTTATGCGTGACTGATGGGGGCACTGTCATCCTGGAAGGGACCGCCCCATCGAGAAAGAAATATTTCATCATTGGATAAAAGTGATCACTTAGAACAACTTTGTATTGATTTGCAGTGATCCTTCCCTCTGACAGGACAGGTGGACCCAAACCATACCAGCAGAATGCCCCCCACAGCATAACAGAGACACCAGATATGCATTCATTATGTCTCAAACATTCATGTTGAGTTTTGTGTAAGGCTTGTTAAAGAATAATATTATGAATGAAAAATGTATAATTCTGGTGAAGAACGATAATTGTACATACCTAAGGCGATGGCAAAACATGTCCATGATCTCCAGCAGTGATTTGACACACAACTCCCGTGAAAAATCATCAAACTATCAAATAAGAAACAGAATCATAAAAACCACACATATGTACATATCTCACAGAAAATGCATAAAACCATTGTTTTCATCAAGCATACATTACCTTGCTGATGGCTGTAAGCACACTGGAATAAGACACCATCTGCAGAGAGCAAGAGAGAGATGGTAATTTTCACAACTTGCAAACTTAATGACACTGACACCATTTTTCATAACACTGCTATTTTTTTTTCTCTCTCACCTGGGAGCTTATAGCATATTTGAGGTAAGACAAAATAAGAGGGTTAGGAGAAGGACCAATCATTGCCTGCTCCATCAGGGCCTCTAGGAAACACAAACAGCATTTGTCAAGATGTGCTGAAAGAAAACCACACTAGTAAAAATGGCAAAAATCTCAAGATATAAGAATAAAATATAGTATGTAAAATAAAATATGAAATCAAAATACATAACAACATAAAACAGAAATTACATAGAAAACAAATAGAAATGTTGAGCAGTAAGGTGCAAATATTGATGAAGTGCAATTATAAGGATTTAAAGCCACAACAGAAATAACACTGTTGATAAGATATCTGGTGTAAAGTCAAATAATCAGCACGCTGGCTGACTTCTTTATCTTTCCTCTAACCTGCCAGATTCAGGTAATCCCACGTTGCTCCCTTTGGGAAGTTTTTCTTGATGTTTATGGCCCACTGGTAGTCACTCCACCGCTCCTTCCACGCCTGCAGAATGGCTTGCTTCAAATTGACCACCTTCATCCTAGTAATGAAAGACCTTAAACTCAGTACTAAATAACATCACATTTCCAAGACACATCCATTAAAACTATTCGTTGCTGGGACATCACTCCAGTTGGCTTACTTTAGCTACGCTGACGTTAGCTGTTAGCTGCCGATGCCATTCATTAACTCATAAATGAACATATATTGTGTTGCTGGGTGCAAAAACACACTGCTGTTCCAGTAAATTAAATAAGACAAAAAGCGGCCAAGTTTTGTGACTACTAAATTTAATACGTACCTGAATCTTTCAGTATTTCAAACCGCAAAAGACATTTGTTTGTAGCTTCTCCGCTTCACAATACAAGGAACGCAATTTTTGCTGTAAAAGACGCGAGCGGTGATTGGGTATTTGCTTTGACGCATCTGTATTCTTTCCACTGATTGGTTAAACGGGTTTAACGGCCCGAGTACTGACTTACCAAAACCACAAGATGTCGCCCTTTCCTAAAAAAAGACCTGACGCTCGGCTCTGCAAGTGAAGTGAAGGAGGCACAAAATCCCATCGTACATTTATACTAACCAAGCAGATAAACATTTAGAAATGACTTCTTGTAAAGCCCGGCACTCTTCTACCGGTAGCTCAACTAATTTAGCCAAACATCAGCTTGTAATTAAGAGTTAATTTAACGAAAAACTTCTATTTAAAAGCTACCATGTTAATTATTTCAAAATTTAAATAGCTGTGTTTCATTTTAATTATGTTTTTTTTCATGGCATGCAGTGAAAAGCTTTGTTGTCTTATGTAACCACCCCATTCAGTTGTGTGATTCACTGCCTCACTACAGTTTCATCTTTTTTTGTGTGTGTCAGTTTAGTCCTTTTCAACATGGTTTTTATCTATTATGTCACACCTTAGAGGTGGATAGAAAACCAAAACACGTTTGTCTGGAAAACATTAATTATCCAAGCAAGAGAGCCACTTAGAAACAATGAAAAGCTATTTAGGAACAGTTATATGCCAGAAAGGAAGTCCAATGCAAAGTTTGGGATTTACTGAAATGTAAAACAAATCAAACAAACAAATGAAAAACAATAGCTGTGAAATCTAATCTACTTGTTCACATCAGACGTCTCCACACATTACATTTAGTTTAAAATGTTACTGAAGGTGTTTTTGATATAACTGATTCAACTCAAGCAAGGTCTGCAGAGTTTTTCTAACTTCTTCTAACTTTCCACTTTTGCACTTTGTTCATCGTGTTAAAAGGGAACACTGTTCTCCATCAAAACCACCCGACTACCTCAGCGACTGAAGGTCCTGTATTGAGTCTGCGGTAACAAAGACCCTCATTCTGCCCGACACTGGAGACGGTGTCCTGGCGAGAGCGAGGTCTGTGTCCTGGGACGGAGCGATGCCAGCCAGGACGAGATGATCCATGCGTCCTGGCATAGTCTAGGTAGGCCAGGGATGGAGGGGCGTTGGGGGTGTGAGGTGTTTTTATGTGTGTGTGTGTGTAGAGGGGTATTTGGGGGGAAGTACCTATCCCTGTTGCCTTCCACTGAGAGCTGCATTAGTGAAGGGTGCTGACAGATTTGAGTCTACCCCTGGGGAGACCAGCGAGACTGTAGTCGCAGCTCTGTGTCTGTTCTCATGACTTCACTGCTGGGACAGACCCAGTTTTGCTGACTCTTATTATTCACAGTTACTTGTGTGATTTGCGTAAGTTTGCTTAAGTTTGCAGTTTAATACAATGGAGCTCACAGTATTTAGTTTGTGTTGCTCACCCCCCCCCAAATCACCTCACAGTAAATCCTTTTTAAGACTTAATTTTACAGACACTGTTCACAACTTCAGTTTTATGAGTATTATTTTTAAAGAAATGTTTATCAGTTGCGCAAATGTAATTTTATAGGTGCTTTGTGCACAACAAAATACCAAGCTCCATTGTACTGGATTGAACAGCTGCTATCTTCAAACCTCAGCAAATAACACTGAACTATATGTGTATTTATTGTGTTTTTGTGCAAACTTATCAAATCCATTAGGGGAAATGGGTAACTAACCTATTCAGTATTCTCTTTATAGGTTGCACAGACTGAAAGTAAGACTAAAAGTAAACAGAACTATCACAGCTTGTGCCTCTTGGTTGTTGTAACGCTGTATATCTGTTACAATTAGCCCATACTACGCTTTCTACAGTGTATAACTTCACTGTCTTGCTTTCTTTCTCTCTTCCTCTAAAACACACTGAAGGCCTTTGGGCACACATAGGTAATTACCAAGGCTTGAGAGCCAGGAAATGAGAGTGGCCCCTTCATGTCCCCTCAGGTTGTCCATTCATGTTCCTTCATGAATCAGGATAGACTAGAGGCACCTACTGTAACCAAGATAAGGCACATGATGTGTCGCCATGTTCAATGCTGAACATGGCCCTTATCTCAGGTAAGAAGAGCTCCAGTCTTGTCAAGAGAGGACGCTGCCACTGGTGGAGCATGTGATGATTAAAAGATTTTAGATGAACATTTGGTTGGGAAATCAAATGTTATAGCTTCAGGAAGGAATTGTGGCTGCAAATGGCACCAAATACTAACCGTATGAGTAGAACATAAAGATTTCTGGCTATGGTAACCTGGTAATGGTAGTGTCAGAAGATTGGCAGATAACAATGCATGCTCGAAATCTTTATTCTAATTGTGCAAGTGAAAATACTAGCACAAAGATATATATAAACTGCATAACATTTGACATGGCTCTTGCTTTCCTGTGATATCATGTATATTTGGTGTACAGAGGTCTATTTAGTCAAGTTGAAATGACCTGTGTGGGTGTGCCCAGCCTCTAACACTTTAAATCAAGTATTTTTCTGAGATAGCCCTGCTGCATACTGAACTAGCTCATAGGCAAACATTAGGTCAGCAGAGTTTTTCTCCAAATTGAGTCGTCAGTCCTTGTGTCGCGGTTTTAGCATTGTCATTTGTTATTCACTGATTCTCATCAGCGTCCTGAGACAATAAAAGCTAGTAACACTTTTGGATAAGAAAGGTAGCTCTGTCCAATTCAAGTGCCCCCGTAAGCCATGTCAGGGGGAAAGTGAACCGGCATGCCCAATAACAGGACCCTGAAACCATAGCAGTTAAATAGAATTCTTTAAAAAGGCCAATGTACTCTTTTTACCTAAATGAGTGACAGGATAATGTTGGGCACTGCTGACGCCTAATGGACAACACCAGTGGGCTTTAGGCTTCTTACACAAGACGACAAGCGTGGGAGCTGTTGTGTCTCTTCCATTTGGGAAACAGACTACAAAACATGTCTCAGTCACTGGAGAAATTCCCATCACAGTTGAGGACCTCTAAAGGATCAGTTTGTACTTTCTGTCAACTAAGCAGCACATTCATTTTCTAACTCAAGCCTGTGTGCTGGCAACCGATCTGCTGTGAAGTGTTTATTAAAGCACATAGTCTGTATCTCTTTTTAGAAGAACTTAATTTACACTTCAGCATGTACCAATTATTGATCTCCTTATACAGTACTATGTATTACTCACTCATGTTAATTCTGGATGCTATTAATACTAAAATACATTTGTGCACGCATCTTGACTTTCTTTCATTATTTAACTATATTCTTATAACTATAAAACTTCTTTATATTTGATCTGCATCTAAAGACTTTATCTACATCTAGAGACCCATAAAATATATTTCACTTTACAATTATGGTATGTAAGATAGAATGACATTAAATTGGATTCAGTTTTGTACTAAACGTCTAATTTGTAACACAATGGGATGAGCTTATGTATTCATGTATAGATATTCCTTTGTAGTAGATAATCTTGTCAAGGCAGAAAAGGAGTAGTTATAACACAGAGCTCAGACCTGCGGCAAATATCTTTGATTGAGTGGTACTATCACAGGAACTAACAGGGAGTACTTTTAGTGGTGAAAGTGTTGGCCACAGAGCCACATGCGGCTTGACACTGAGGAGCTTTATATAGCCCCTTCAACACGATTTCCCCTCATTTTACTGTCATCAAGAGTCCAGGCTACGGGGAGTTTGTTCCAGCATTAATTATAACTAGTCTATATGGGCTGGCTGGCAGAGAGCCTGGTGAGGGCACTTCCTCAAATCCTTTCACATCCCTTAACTGGCTCCAGTCTTTAGAAGGTGCAACACTTTTTGTTTTACATCCTGTAAGCAAATGTGTGAGTCCAGGCCCCAGCTGGCTCAATCCACTGTTCCCTGGGTGTCACAGAAGGGACATTCCCAAGGGATCCTGGGTGTCAACTTGCTGTTGCGTAATTTGGACAAAATATCATGATGACGTAGGAAAAAAATCATCACAACCTTTTACCTACCTACCTACTATCTATCTATGTGTATAAAATCAAACTGCAGTATTTAGCAGTGGTGCATTGGTCTCTGTTGTCTGTTGCGGTTGTGCCTGGTTGGTTTGTTCCCTAGCTTCATGCTTTTTTTTTTTTCGGCCAGCGGGTTACATGGCAACAGCCTCCATATGGTAATTAATAGGTTTTATTTGCAGGAGCTGTGAGTGTGAAGGGAGAGGCTTGTGCGCCAGTGGCACTCGTAGCATTGGGATACAGACAACAAACCTGCTAACAAACCGTTATTGAATTGCAGCATTTCCTGTGTGGGGTAGATGTAAAAATAACCTATATTATGTATATAAATAAAGGTAGTTTTTTAGGCTTTTCTGCTTCATACTTTGCTGGCCTTGTTGGCAAAATCAAGCAACAAAAAGCACCTATTGGAATTTTGCATGTTAGACCCTGACCCTCAGTGAAATTGTGACTTACAGTGGACATCAATACATGGATGTTCAAAAGTACTTACCACAACATAATCATTGGATTCTACCTGCTGTGAATTATTTAAGTACCTAAAGTCATAGTCATATCTATAGTCTATACATCCTGATATGCTATCCTATCTGTATGACGTGTTTGGGAGTGCATAGCAACCATCTCACTTGCAGGGCAGTTTATCCTGACATGCCCTTAATTATCCAGGACCTCTTGCTGTCTAATCCTACTATTACAGTACACCAGTTTGACATCACAGCTATCAAAAGACGGCTCACTTTCAGAGTCACGTCAAATTCGGAGTTCTCAACCCATGTTACACTGATGAAAACTCTGTAATGCTTTCATGCATTAAACGTTCATTAACACTGTCCGCCACTAATCCTGAAAGCTTCACTTCTACTCTGTGTGTGTGACACCAAGCCACACAAAGCCCACATACACTGCCCAGGCCACGTTACATAATCAAACTTGGCCTCCAGCATGGCCCCTGTGATCCCAGTGTCAGTTAGCGCTGAGACCCACGCCTGAGCTCAGCACAACCAGTGGCCAGCATGTTAATCCTGCATCTGTCACTCACTGTGGGTGACTTAATCACCCCAACCTGAACTGATGGACAAAGATCACATGCAAAGAGTTCAGGATTAGTCATCAAATTTGTTCGGTGGCACTGATCCTTGCATAACTCTCTCAGCTCTTACTGTAACAGTGGCCTTGTTAAATGCCATGCATCTAACCATAGATCTTTCATGTTCAAGTGGAAGTCATGTATATGTTTTTTTGTCAAAATTTGGTTATTGATTGGTTCTCATTCTTCACCACATGCATTGTGGCACGTAGGAATGACCCTTACACACAAAATTCTTCAATTTTGTCACATTTGAATGAGTGTTATCAACCAATGTCCCCCTCTGCCCTTCATTTAATGTTTATGTTTATGTTTATGTAACCAATACCCTTTTATTTTAAACTTCATACTATATATTTGCAAAACATTAAGAACATTATTCTAATCCCAAATTAAATTGACCATGGAGACTGACCTGGCCTATAAATAAAAGAAATTACAGTACAAAAACGCCAAATATATAATCTATAAATATGTCACTACTTCTCAACCAGAGAGAATTAAGAAGTTAATTTTCAAATGTAAAATTCCCCTGCCAATATATGCTCCAAAAATGGAATATCGAATGACACCCAATTTTTCAGATATTATATATCAGATTTTTCCACTTCCAAATATCATTGTCAGTAAGTGTCAAATATGCAGTAATTGTTGCTTCAATACACAGTGTACACTCTAACTTTAACACTTTAATATCTAAATATGCTGCGCAATTAACAGTGGTTGCATACTATACTATAAGTGTCTCAGTTAGCTGTGACAGTGAGACAGTGTACACAATATAATATACACAGGACCTTGACAATGACAGAGCTAAATGGAATTGAGCTGTCATTAATTTTATTTTTTACACCATGTTTTAATGTGACACAACAATGCCCTCGTAAGCCATGCTTAAAAATATTTAAATTTCCTCAGTTCTTAGGTAGCAGAATAATAATGATCTCTGGTGGGTTGTTACTCCATTGTACTGATGAAGTCAGCTGCGGGGCTAGGAGCCTTTTGGCCCCAGTTCAGTGGGGCCAAAAGGCCTCTGGCCCCGCTGGTAGTTTGTGTGTCACAGTGATTAATTGATGAGCCTTCTTGAATAATTGGCCCAGTTGACCAGGAAGTCATCTGACTTTGGTGACATGAATCTTGATCTCTCATCCTAAACCACCCCTCATGGTGATGTATTACCTCACCTACCGCTTCATCCATTCATTAGACTGGAGGATGTCTGAGGTTTGTATTGGATTTTACATTCCAATACAACCTAGACTGGTGGACAAATTTCAACAAAAAAGATGAAAACAATCTCTTTTTTCACAGTTAGTTTTTAATTGAATAATTTAAATGACTTTGAATTAAAATCAAAAGCCCAGTTGACATTTTGCTGGACGTAGGAAGACTTCTACAGAGGTCAAAGGTTTTTCCAATCATCCCTTTAAGAGAAATATCTGTTTAATCAGGAGTGTCTGTGCTGAAAGGAAACTAAAGAAAACATTGAAAACTGAGACAAGAATCATATTTCTGCCTCTCACTCATGAGTTGTTGTTCTCTGATAAAAACAGATGAATATTAATAGCTGTATTCTATCAAAAAGAACCTTGTATAAAAATAAGCAGGTTTGTTTAGCCTGGATGCTCCCTATAATTTTTATAATGTTACTATGCTTTTTACACTATAAACTTTTATATTTAGCTAAAGCTTTTCTGTATGTTTCTTTTTGAAGGGCTCAGGTGGGCAACATCAAAGCTAAAACAATCTCTGAAAAAGTGATTCAGTAGAAATTATTGAACTATCCATTTCAGTGATGCAGCATAGAAGCTGTTGACGCTTCACCTTTTTCTATCACTGAAATTTTGTGAGTAGGTGCAGAGGCTTCACACATCAGTGTATAGAACCTTCCCAGAAGGCAATGAGCATAATAAATATTTCGGGTTGGGAGAAGAATGCTTCAATTATTAGCCAAAAAAATCTTTATGTTTTACTACATCCTTCAATTTTCTAAAAAAGCAACATAACCATGAAATATTATAGATTCAAGTAAACTGCTAGATTAAATGACTATTAGGAAAATATTAGTCATTGTGACCAAAATAACAACCATTTTATGGTTCTCCTCTTTTTTTCATCTTGTAGTTTTTCACCATATCTTATGTGTTTCCTTCTTTACACATATATAATCTTTTATGAGTGAAAGTGAACTTAAATTGTTCCACAGGGACATAACATCCACATTTTAGTGAGGTAATAGATAAACTGGACTCAGTAAAAAGTATTTTGTGACACAACATAAACTTTTTGAGGTTTGAAAGATAAATTGAGACTACGCATATAGATAAAGGATTTTTTTTCAAATGCTATTGTCCATGCGAAAGAAACAAACTTGTCATGCATCATAATTTAGGCTCTTAAACTACTGGTTATAGTGACTGCAAATGATTGAATCTATAAATACAACTTAATGTTTTAGATTTTGGTTTTAACTTTTGATTGAAAAAGAATTTATTTTATTTAATGGCATACTTTTAGGAAAAATTTAATTAGCAAAAAAAAAAATATTTGCAAACTGGAGAATCATACACCTTTTTGAAATATAACTATCCATTTCACAAGGCCAGTCTAAAGTGGTTTTGGAAGATTACCTTGGGAACAGTCACTTCAAAACTTAAGCCTGATCTACACACCATTACTTTGGTATTATATCATGATATCATTTCATATGCATACCAGTACAATAAAAACAATAACATGTAGGATCATTCACCTCACACCATGTCTTCACTTGTTATCTGTGAATCAAGTATTATGAATATGCATGTTCTGTGTATTACGAGAGATAAACTAAGAATATGCTTAATCTGGTGTGCTTCAGGTGTGCTTCAGTGTTTATTGCTTCCATTCAGACCTTGGTCCAGTGTCTTTACTCACTGTATTAGCATATTGCTAAAACGCATTAACCTTTCTATAGTATGCGATTTTTGTAAGAGTACGAGAAGTGAAAAAGGGGGAGGCTATTTTCTCATACTTTTACTGTTGCTCATGTCTGTTCAGACAGCAATGACAGTAATAACAGGGTTTTAGCCAAACCTTGTCTTGCACATTTTACCTGTTTAAGTATACGTTTGCCATATAGTAATTTGGTAATATTTTGTCCTATTTTTAATCTATAACTCAGGTTGTGATACATATATTGACTCTGTTTGTAATAACAGAAAGAGCAGTTAAACTTACCCACTGTTGATATAAAATGAATAGAAATACAGGGCCAGCTACTATGAGTTGGTTAATATGTTTGGACTGTCCTAACCTTATTAGCAGAGTGTAGACACATTTGCCCTTATGATGCTTGTCTATTTAGCATTTGGAATGGATGCTTGTGTAGTGGTAAGAAATGTAATTTTCAAATTCAGCTGGATGCTGTTAAATTTAAATTTATATTAATTAAACAGTTTAATTTAATCCTTGTCAGATGGATGTGATAAACATAACAGCTTCTCTTAGACATTGAATTTATACATTGCTTTTTAATTTTAGGCTATTATTCTTGACATTGGGTGTTGATAACAGCAATGTCATTACATAATTCCATTGCACACAGAACTCAATAGGATTTCTGTCCCCTGATACTGTTAATAATATGCATAGATTCATTTCATCAAGAGGACAAAAGCATATTAATGGTGATCAATTTATGCCAGTTTGTTATAGTCTTAATTTCCATATGAAATGGAAGAAAATTTGTTGATGATTACCAACATACAGGTCTTAGTTTAACTTTGTTTATTAGGTAATATTTCAAAAGTGAAAGTGAAAGTAAAGGTACAGTTTAAGGTGCATTTCTTTGTGGGGTACCAAATTGCTGCTGTTCATTTCTTAATTTGATATATTGAACCTGGATATTGCAACCTATATTTTAAAGTTTGATGTCTTTAGGCTTTAGATGTCGTGCTTTAGTTTCTTTTACCTGATATATGTAGGCCAGTGCAGCCAAATCATGAGATATGTGTTTTTAAGATAAAATTAAAATATGAGGCATTAAGGGATTATATTATTATAAATTGAGTGTTTCTTTATACATTTTAATTTCTGCTCTTTATAGTTCAATTAATTTTGCCTACTCTCCCTACATTGGTAGATTTTTGGGACCACACCAATACTAAAATGAAGGCGTTAATGTACGTTGTTCTCAGCGGCTCACGGTCAGATGTTTTATCATGGCTCATTGCATCTGAATGCTGCAGTGCACGAATTTTCAATGTGTCACTGAATACAGGTCCAGCAAATTATAGCAATGGGAGGAAAGCTCATGGAAGCCTTGTAACACTAGTATTTGTGTCCAAGAACAAGTTGAAATAACATCTTCTATTTTTTAGAGATGTTTTTGGAAACTGATACTGCACACAAAACATAACTTACCTAAGAAATGTATTTACACCTAAGGTTTGATTATAAGGTTATGTCATAATAGTTTTTTGATGCACTATCATTTAACACTCTTAACTTAAAATGACCATGTGAAAAAAGATTCAAGTTTCCATTAAGGAAGAAGGTCTTTCTCTAGCCTTTTCCTTTATTGTAGACATTCCTTACCACAATTTTCTAAGCTGTGTACTCTTGCTTCCCCCCATGCCTTCCAGTTAAGTCCCTTTAAATGTTGTCTTATTTCTTTTCCCATCTTTCACAGTAGTCAGCTTGTCCTATGGCACTTTGCATTGTTCTGCATTTTTACCCTTGGATAAAGTTATTGAAAGTTAACCCTGGGTCAATAGGTAGAGGTCATATTTCTGACTCTCTTCGATATGACCTTTGATCCAGTGCCCTGGTGGCCTGTAAGCGTTCAAACTCATGTCGACTGTTCCGGTCTGGACTGAGGTTCGCCAGTGCCCTGCTCCCACCACCTACATCTTCCTCCTCATCATCACGGCTTAGGAAGGCCAGCTCATTTTCATAGCAGAAGGAGTTAGAGCTGGGGACTAGGAACTTGTTCTCCACCATGTCCTTGGCACTGCAGCGGGGGGTGGACGGCACCTCGTAGGTTTTGTGAAAGTGAGAATAATCCACCTTGTACAGGTTCTTCTCCTCAAACAAGACTGGCTCGAAACGGTGACCCCAAAGAATCTCAGAGGCCAAGTACGAGCTGCGAGCCTGTGTGGTCATGGCGGTTGCTTCGACCATCCCCTCCAAGATAACGACAATCTCAAAGTCCGCTGTCTCCAAGTCCTGTTTGCTGATCCCAAAAAGGGGGCTCTCCTCATCTATCTCATGAAGAATAGTGATGGGTGAAACCAAGAAAATCCTGTCCAGACCTTTATCAAAGCCCACATTAATGTCTATCTGGTCTAGAGGAATATATTCCCCCTCATCAGTGATCCGAGGTTTGATGAGCTGTGCTCTGACATGGGCCTCTACAATGTGACTCTTACGAAGGTTCCCTACTCTCCACATGAGGCATAGCTTTCCATCCCGCATGGCAATAACAGCATTGTGGCTAAACAACAATGTTTGTGCTCGCTTCTTAGGCCTTGCCATTTTGGCCATGATGGCGCCTATCATGAAGCAGTCAATGATGCAGCCCACTATGGACTGGAAGACCACCATGAAGACAGCCACCGGGCACTCCTCAGTCACACAGCGGTAGCCATAACCTATAGTAGACTGTGTTTCAATGGAGAATAGGAAGGCAGCCACAAATCCATTGACCTGAAGGACACATGGAGTAAAGTTGTCATCTCCGGCTGGGTTATCCAGATCTCCATGCAGCAAAGCAATCACCCAAAAGGCTAAGCCAAAGGCCAGCCAGGAGACAACAAACACAAGAGTGAAGACTACCAGCATCCATCTCCAACGAATATCAACACATGTGGTGAAGATGTCTGCCATGTAACGCTGTGACTTCTCGTCCATATTGGCAAACTGCACATTGCACTGGCCATTCTTTTTGACGAAGCGGTTGCGACACTTGCGGCGTGTGTGGATCTTGCCATTGCCAAAGCCGTTCATGCCATGCATGGTAGTTAGGCGGAGCCCCTCCTCTTCAGATGACACAATGCTGTAGCGGTTGATCCTTCCCACACTCATGCTCCCGGCAGCACCTCCAGCTGCAGGCTCAGAGCAGAAGGGCAGGCCTGGAGTCCCAGTGTGTGATCGAGGCCCCTCACAGCTTGATCACTGGCCAAGCTGCATTTTAGTGAGTCATAGACAGGGAGCGGGGTGGGAGCCTTGTGCTTTAATCCAATCCCTGTAGAGAGTGTCAAGAGAGGAGAACAGTTGAACATTTTTCTGTGACATATTGGTCAAATCACACCATACCTGTGAATGAAGTATGATCAAAGAACCAACCATGTAAGCTTTAAGTAACTAAACTGCGAAACATCATTACATAAGTAACACAAATAATTTTGTTACTGGCCCAAAAAAAGGCCACTGATATTAACAATAATCACTCACAGTTTTGTACATGCTCTTACTTGAATTCAAATAAACTTGTTTGGTTGGATATATTAGTTAAACCTTCGTCGGATGATCTTTATTTTTATTTTTTATTCTAAATCTGACATCATAAGTAACATTTTCAGAGGTCTCTCTCAATACCTTTTAAAGATTGGAAAATGACACACAAATAAAATTTTACCACACAGAGCTCACGTATTCCTCTGTTACTGTGACATTTGTTTGTTTATTATAAGTTTTCCCATGATCTGATGCAGTAAAACTGGAGACTTACATGAGTCTTTCTGTTAAGTTTGTCAATTCCATAATCTTTGATAATAAATATGATAGGAAACTAGAGATTATCATAACTGTGTTAACAGTAAAGTTTTACAGTATGTCCAACATTGTTATAGTTTATAGGAACACTTTTTTTCCTGTTCCACTTCACATTACAAGATTTATAGTGTTAATATGTATAATACCGGTTACTTCAAGCTCCCTCCCCTTGCCATCTTGGTCTCTTTAAATATCACGACTCAAAATCCAATTGGCCCTCACTGAAGAGTCCTCATGTCTTTTGATGTAGGCTGTGTAAATGAAGAGCTGGCCTCATAGCAGATCCACTTCTGTCACATCCTGTGCTTTTCTCTTTCAAATTATAAAGAAGGTTGGCAGTGAAGACAAACTAAGTCATCACCTACCAGATGTTTATTATTATATAATGTAAAAATCAATGTTCATGTAAGTTGTTGCTCGCCTTGTAGGAAAGACTATTACGTTAGTTTTCAGCATGCTTTAGTTGTATTTATAGCTTATCAGCAGCATGACAGACAAGCTGTGCTCCTCTAACTGTTCTTCTCTAGTCCAAGTTTGTCATTGTCCTTTCAGCACAATACTTTTGTTAGGGGAGTAGAGGGGGTATGTGTGTGCATATTTAAACATACTCCTAGGGGACATGTATGTGTGCCACTGACTCCGTGGTCATGCAATTCCAGATGCCGCATGGAGAGAGAAGACTTTATTTGTTTGACCCCATTCTGTACTATTTGCAGCATTATTAATCATGTTGTGAAGATGCGGTAAATTTATAGCACCTTCCCATGGTGCTCCACACAGTAGGTAGTAGATTTCTCCCCTGTGCAATGCCCTGTATTACATATTTATTGTAATTACATACTGGAACTTTAGCTTACAAGATTATTAGAAGATTATACATATAGCATGATGATGACACGTGTCAAAATGGTAGTTTGGTATGAAATCAATATGCTAAATGTTATTACAGCTGTCAAATTATTTCTCAGTCTGGCAGCAGATAACCTGGCCACTGCTCTGAATGTTGAGCCTTGGGGTCAAGGAGTTTTACCCATGGGAGCTGGACCGAGGCCCCTCTGGGTGCAGACAGCTTTTATCGCCTGACCACATCCGTTATGTGTCTGCCTGCCTGATTTGGGCCCTGAAGACTTGACAGTTCACTCATGTGCGTTCCTAAATCCCGGGTGTGCTGCCGTCTGCCACACACTCCCACTAATCTGATCCCCACTCACAGTCTTTCAGGTGGAAGTTCTCCTGATCTGTGGCCAAATTACCCCATGCACAATCTTAAAATTGTCCCGTAGGGTTCAAACACATACCTCTATCAGCAGAAGATACAGTAGCTTAATGTAATGTCCTATTTTTATATTTCCAAAGGCTTTTTTTGCATTTTGACAATATCACACTTCATTCCCAGAGGAGAACAGCTGTTAATGCTAAAAATAGTAACCCTTCAACAAATATGCAAATTTGTAAATATGTCAAACAAAGTGGATTGTCTCATCATTTCTAATTATGCTAGCACTTAATTTTTACACAGACAGTTTAATTAAGCATGTTTGTGCTCCTTGTCTCCCCCATGTAGTGGCAGGTGGGCTTGGCTGCGTGGCAGAGTAACAACGCTGACTGTGTTATGTAATTGAGATGAATCCTGAGCCTGGATTTCATCTCAGCAGTTCACATTATACATCTTGGTCTCTACATTACACAGATGACCTGAGCAGCCCTATGCACTGCACAGTCTCCATATCATACTGTAGTTGTAGAGTGTCAGGTGTCCATTGAATCGAATGAAAGTAAAAACCCTCCCTGCGTCCTCGGAGTCATTAGATAAGTGCCCCAGAGTCTAAACCCATGCAGAAAGCCTTCGCTGTAGCTACATGGGAAGCTTTTTAAATCAGATCCTGCTGAGAGGTTGCATGTGTAAGGTTTGAGTGTACATGGTGCTTAAAGATTAATCTTTGTCAGCTCTCTGGCTTGAATTTGACAGTAGTTTTTACAGTGGCATGATGAGTGACAGCTGGATAGCTATAAATCTTAATTGCCTTAATTCAAATAAATGAAAAGTTAAAGGGGCAATTGGTAGTTCTTTGGTCTTGATAATCACATGTATATTCACATGTAATTTAACATCTGATTGTATGGATGAAAAATAAGTATTTAGGGTTAAATATCCACCTTTTTTGGTGCAGTGTTTACCAACGTAAATGAACCTGTAATGACTGTTTTATTTTAAATTTAAATTTAAAACACAACAACCAAACCTGCTATTACCCACAACTTAATCTTTTCTAAGCACAAGAACAAACAAAAGACAAGACCTAATTATAAGCTCACTGCTGCTGTTTAAGGTGTGTGGATATAGTTGTTGTTGTCTTGTATTAGTCCTTGCACTCAGAGATGTGTCACTCAACACGGCAGTGATAACTGTCATGTGTTTTGATTTTGTTCATGGGTCGACCATTTTGTTTGTGGTGGGATCACAGATTGTGCCTTTATTACCAGTCATTAATTACCAGAACACTACCACTCTATCACACTACCACGCAAGAATTGGACTACAAGTAGTGTGAAATGACAGCACAGAGGGAGGCCACTAGTAGTTTATGGTTGTATTTCTATTGTTATCTTTGTCTTGCAGTTAGAACACTGAGCAAATCCATAACCAAAGAACATGCATCTTTGATTCATAAGGCAGGACACGGAAAGTGATTTGCACTACAACTAATAATTTTATGAATAACCTTTTGTGACCCAGTCTGCAGTGTGTGTTCTTGGGGAGTTGAGAGGAGCGACTAGGGCAGATGATAAGCTTGCAGCTGATTAAGATGAATAGAATGAATAATTGGATGTGCAAAATAATGGAAGGATTGGGAGGAACAATGGGGTGGAGTGGGAGAGGGCACTTCATCTCAAGACAAGCATGCAGGAAACTGAGCTCAACCACTCCGATCCAGGCCCACCTCCCAAGGCCATTGTGAAGGAAGAGCTGAGGCTCAGGTGTCATTGTATTTTCCTATAGCTCACCACGCGGAACTCATCTCATCTCAAGTGACCTACAGGTATTTTCCTATAGAAAGAAACACCACTTCACCTTGCAGAGATGTTGTCTTACTGACAGTATGATATAGCAAGCAGTTCACAGCTTTTTTTTTGTTGTTATTTTTTCAAATGTAATGGAATAATTGATGATACTTTTAAATTCAACGGCTGTAACTAGACAAAGACATAGACATTATAAGTTAGAACCAGACAGTATCCAACCCTGAAGGCCCAGGCTGTTGTTGAGAGAAGTAGCAGAGACAGATATGTTCATAAAGAACTGAGTCATCTTCTCACATTGTTATAACAGCTGTTATATTCTATGCAAATAGGACAAAATGTGTAGTTTTTTGCTAGCTGCACCTGTAGCTATTCCACCGTTCAAACACCTGGTTCCCATTGATTGATCATTCCCACATGTGAGCTTCTCCCTGGGCTTTTTTGATCTTTATTTGTGCAGTTTTTTAATTACTTGTGCCCATTCACAAAGGCTGAATCACCCATATTAAACCTGAACTCTGTAATTTCCAATTTTAAGTGACACCTGTTGGTTAGAGCACACTAGCTTAGATATATTACTTTTAATACAGTACTGCAAGACATTAAACATACGGTCATACACGAAGATATATACAGTATAAGCTAAAGTAAATTTATTTATATGTATGTATGTATTGTATTGTACCTTTTTGTGGAGGTGATTTATTTTATATTTTATTGTGCCCTACAGTAAGCCCAATATCCCTTTTGAATAATAAAAGTGAATCAAACTATACTAAGCTGCGATGAAAAGCAGGATGAGGTCAGGCAGTGCTGCATAATCTTCGTTCTCTTTATCCTCTTTTGTACCCTCGCATCAGTGATTTCTTTATACACTGATAGAGAAGTGCAGTACCTGAAGCAACACATTTAACCATTAATACCTGCTCGTGTCTGGCCTCTGGTATTATTGTGCTAAATTAGATGCTGCATTTAGTCATCTGACATTACACTCTGAGGAAATTATGTGCGTAAAAACTGCTAAAGTGGTAACCAGTGGATTTATTCTAAAGATATTTGTTAAACTAGGAAAATGTAATGCAGAAATGATTGTTTAAATTGACTGAATTTGTAATTGAACAAATGCTAATTATAGTCTATTGTTTTCAAATCAATTCAATTTCTTTCATAATTACTCTAAGAAAATTGTAAATATACCAATCCCATTGATTTGGAAGTGGTATTAGAAGATTTCTTATTTGGTCTTACCCACAGAAATGCAGCTTACAATGCTGAAAATGCAGAAAAGAAGCAACTCTCCAAAATTAATTTTGGCATTTTAACTTAATTGATTACTTGTGACTTAAATGACTATTATGAATTTATCATTAATTGTTGGTTCATTTTCACCAATTCTGTTAATTGAAAAATTGCTTATTTGGTCATTTCAGCAGTGCTGTTGTCACATAATATAATGCATTTATATCCTCTCCTGTTTTAGTGAATAATCTGTGATATGGGTCAGGACAATGTAGAGATAAATTCTACCTTATTGTAGATTGTAGAACTTGGATGTTAACTTTAAGATTTCATTTTAACTGATTACTTTTAGGCCTTTTTTGTTTGCCTTTAGGCTGCATTTGTTTGTTTATTTTTGTTTTAACCCTCCGGGAGCTGGGAGGCTGTCAATATCAGACTGTGATATTGATAGGCTTGACAAAATCTAAGCTGAAGGCTAAAGGTGATCACCCCAGCATTAACACCAGAGGGAGGAAAAATCAACGTCATTTAAAGCAGGAAAGCTTTTGTTCTGTTGTGAAGCAATATACTGTGCACTTGTAAGTATGTGATCAGTAACTCATTAATTGGTGTTTTGGTTCAGTATTACAGCGCAGTGGATTTGAAATGAAACTGTGAGATAACAGCATTGACTTTCAGCTTTAATGTGTGGTGTTTACATTTACATCAGATGAATAGTCAAGGAACCATTGCAATTTGTATACATTTTCTCTCTCTAACCCAACAACATGTGATTGGACAAAAAGATAAACTTAATTAAAGTCATATTTAATTTAGTTTGGAAATCAATAATTGACTAGTTTAGTTTAATTAAAAATTATTTATTTTAAAAAAATGTATGACTTGATAGTATCAGATCTATCTGGTGCTCCATAAGGAATGCATTAGAGTACATATTGCCATCCAGTGTAACTTTTCTAACACTACAGGCCAGTGACATCTGACAAACAGTCTACAAGTTTGAGCTGAAGTTCTGTCCTTCTCTTACCTTTATTTCTACCTGTCCTCCCCAGGCTGCAGAAGTAAAAGGTGGTATCTTCTCTCCCAGTGTCCCTGTTAACCAAACTGAGGCATTCTCTGCATCTGCCACTGCAGCTGCTCCTTCTCTGTGTGTGATACTCTCATACTGGAGAAAACCACTCCATCATCTTCAGCACAAGGCACGGACCCCCTTTGAATTTCTTCATCCTTGCTTGATCTCTTGTCTCTCTCTTTTTCAGGTGCTGTCGTGAGCACAGATGAAACGCGGCTCCGACCAGGCTTGAATCACACCAGAACCTCGGGCCAGGTCAGTCAGTCAGTGCTGGACATGCAAAACAGGTACTAAAATGTTCAACAAGGATTATCCCAATGAAAATTCTGGTTTTTGTATCTCCATCTTCTGAGGCAATTTCTTCAGCTGGTCTTCTTCTCATCCTTCATCTTCACTAACATGAACTCCATCTATCACATTTCCCATAAAACTGCACAATACTCCTTTGCTGCTTATTAACTGAACAGCTCTCTCTATCAATCTTTTGCAATCTGATCTAGTTGGACTGCTGTTCTCTCTCTCTCTCTCTCTCTCTCTCTCTCTCTCTCTCTCTCACTCTCTCTCTCTCTCCTCTGACTATTTCTTCTGCTCTCTCCCTCCCTCCTCCCTCTCTCCTCTCTCCCCCACCACCACCCTCCCTCCCTCCCTCCCATGGTGTCACAGAAGCTGCCATTTGCAGCCTCCCTCCCTCCCTCTTTCTCTCTTCTCTCCTCCCCTCCTCTCTTTCTCTCTCTCTTGTTGTCTCTCTCCCTCCCTCCCACATCATGGCACTACCAGTTGACAGCAACTTGATGCACAGACGTATCATTCAGAAAACTCCAGCAGACAATCCGCCATTGTATTTGATCAGATGTTAATCAAAAGTAAATGGAAGCAGCATTATGAAGATAAAAAGGCTTTCACAATGACTTCCCACATGAAATTAACAGCCCAGAGTTTGCTGCCTTTTTGAGCCCATCTGCTCTACTTTCACTTTAAGATAAGTCCTCTTATCATAGCATTTACTTTCATAGAAAAGAGCTGATTAATGTGAGGGTATTCATTGAGACTTAAGCAAATTCACCTTTGGCCTTTGCAACATCAGGTGAGAAAATTAACTGTTGCACAGCCAACATGACCAGGGCAAATCCTCATGTATCTTTTTGCCCTGCAGTAGTCCTTTGCTGTAATGAAAGATCCTATGTGCACTGTGCAGTGCAGTGTGATTACTGACATATCATGCTGCTGGGTGCTGTGTCTCATTGTAGAGTGATGCCTTTCACACTTGTCACCAACAACTAATCAACAACATTTGACCTGAGGGTGTATGTGTGTGTGTGTGTGTGTGTGTGTGTGTGTGTGCACTTGTGTTCATGTCTGTATGACAATATGGCAGTCTCGCCACACCAGGGCTCCCTTGTCAGAGGAACTGAAATTGAAGTATGCCAATCACTTTATTAGTCAGCTCTCTGAAACACTGCTCTACGTGTGAAGTCTTTTAGGAAAACGTTGTTAACTCCCAGGAAGTGCTATTTTCATTGTTTACACAGGATTATTGTTTGGAGGTGTCACTATGCCTGTATCTCTGACAAATTCTTCAGTGTCCCCGGTTTTTGCCTTCAGTTGTTTTTGAGAGCGAGCCGTAGCATTTTCTCTGTCGCCACCACTGTTGAGTATGTTACTGTCACCCTTGTCAGCTTCAAAGTGTGACATTATCCTCAGAGCTGAGTGCCTGCTCCCCTTTTCTCACGTCTTTTCAGAGAGCCAGTCATCAGTCAAACGCTAAAAGAGATGACAATTAGTAAGGGAGGGGGTTGAAAGAGTGAGAAGTTTCTAAATACAGCCGTACTGGCTCAGCCCCAGCTTTATCTCTAATGATTCATCAGCACAGGAACCCTCTCTCCCTTTTTTTTCTCTTTCTCTCTCTGTGCTCCTATTCGCTCTCCCTCACTGCCTCTGATTTCAGACTTCTGAGGGTGATTTACAAGAGCCTGTGTGTGATCATCACCAGGCTATTGTGTTTGGCCGAGGACGTCAACTAATGGAGCTCAAAGCGTCCTTTTAAAGCGCCTCTCGGTCTGTGTCGGCAACAGGTACTGTACTGGTTCCTGCATAATGTAAGGCTCTGACGCCGCAAGCCTAGGAGAACAGTAGATCACAAGGTTCACACATCCAGACTGTAAACCTCGTTATGTAACTGCACCATAATCACAGGTGGCAGCTCACATATCCTTTGCATGTGTGTGTCTAAATGAGAGGGTTTTGCCTCCCAGGGAGATGGCTAAGTGGGACTCACTGCCGCTTCCATGACTACAGGTATAACACATTTTCACTATTTTCAGACCAGTAAAAATCAGTAGAGATGAAGCAAAAAACAAGACAGGCAGACAAAGAGGAGGAAGAGCGGCTGCTGGTTAACTAAAGGCTTTGGCAATACTACGGCCATTGTAAACATGACTCATGAGAGTGTGTTGGAAAAATTTGAAATTGAGATTATAAGCAATAATATAGGAATTCAATTATTAATCCTGAAATCCCAGTTTTATCTTGCTTGGAAGGGTAAATTTACAATTATCTTATGTTCATAAATTATGTTTTAAAATCACTACTCCATACACCAAAAATGGAGCTGGGCTTGATTGGCTTGACTTACTAAACATTTAAGAAAATTTAACAGCATTTCCATGTAATGCAGTATGCAGGAGGAAAAATAATTCAAATTCCTTACTTAAAAAAACTCAAAAAGAAAAAATGTTTGATTTATTTGCAGAATCATAACATGGGAAATCGTGCAAACCCTTAGTTACACCTTCAGTAGAACTGAAAGAAAATCATAGACTTACGGGACAGGCTTAATGTAAAAATTGAGGAAAGAAGTGGCACACTGGGGTATTAAAACAGCAGCTGAGCAGAGAAAGTGAAGAAAAAGAGAGAGTTGGAGATAGTGAGATATCTCCACTTCTGCCAGTTGTATGCGGCAAAGGTGTAATTTGCATTAATCAGAACGGCCCTAAGAATAAACTTTTCACAATCTTTCTGGTGATAGTGATTGTGGCATTTCATCTTTTACAATGACGCTCACCTAAGGCAGACACTGCACAGGAGCTCTGTTGACTTATTGCTGCTGACAGCTCAATCTCTCTCCATCATAATCAAGAAATATCGTCTAAAGGATTTTGACACACAAAGGGAAATACTTATGAAATGCCTTCTGTGTTAGTGAGGAGAGGCACTTGATGTTATTGAAATCATCATGTGTATTTTCCTGATTTTGGTAAAGATGAATTTAGGGGGCTCTTGAAAGTGACAGATTAGCCTAATACATTGGCTTTTACATTATACTCTTACTTTATGTCATACCCATTTATCACACCTTATTAAAGACTGTTAAATTAATTCATATTGATGTATGTAATAAATCAAAACTACCCTCTGCTATTTTGACACTTCGAAACTACAGCAACATATTGTCACTGATCCTTCATCTGCCTCTTTATTTCTCATTTAACAAATCTTTTTGTCCCACACTAATGTGTCTTTTTATTGTGTGGAAGCCGGAAGAGCTCTGAACTTTCCCCCTCCCTCCTTCCCCGCTCGGCTTGTCACTAAGCACCCCAATTACATTATTCTCCGAGACTCCTGTCTGATGCAGCTATTTCAGGCTTTGGAACCATTCCTGTTCATTTCATTTTTGCAACTTCATTTCTTGTCAGCAGGGATTAGGAATGTGATATTACTGTACTCACACTGGCTAAAATAGTTGCGAAAAGGCCTTCTTGTTCTTGTGCCCAGCTGGTTGTTGTTTAGCATGGTGATGGCAGAGTGTGCATGTGTGTTGGGGGGTTTATTAACTGTTAGACAGTGTGGAAATAACATCTTACATGAAAAAAAATGCTCAGGGTATAAACATAAAGCCTGAATTTGCTTTTGTCATTCCTGCACTTTGAGCTGTTTTCATATCAGTGCTGCAGTGCCACATTAAATGTTTTTTACATAGACCATGAAGTCCGTAGCAGATTACAGTTTTGCTTTGTTAAGAGATTTAACAAAAGGAAATTGTATGTTTATCAGAACGAATTTGAGAACATTTTTGAAAGGTAATCATGGTCACTGTCAGTCTGTAAATCTCTCAGTCTATTGTTTGATGATCACATAGTTTTGTCTGTGGTTCACACACCATCTTCATTTGACCTACACATTAAGGTCAAACCCACTAAATGTTGTGCTCACTGTCTTGCCTGTCGTACCTGACACTCACAAAAAAACAATAAACAAATAATCCCTGGTCATGTTTGACGATCAGATCATACCCACAGTTGATTTCCAGCCAGGTTTAATAATAGAGCTTGAAAAACACTATGAGGGATTTGCTTAAGAAAACAACACCATAGCAGGACATTCCACAACACCTACTACACCATCACAGTCACAGGAGCCGTGACTGCATGTGAGGACGGAGACCGTTAAGGCTTTTACATAACGACTCCTACAGCTGCACTTAACGTCCCTCTTTCTGTCCGCCTCACTCTGGGTACCTGCTGCTGCGCAGAGTCCAGGAAATGGACAGTGATGGAGGTTTGATCTGATGGCCATTCTTACAACCCTTAATAACATCACTCTTATCTCACACTTGCATTCACCATCTACTGCCAAGGAATAATAGACAATGTTTCTGATTGGCTGGCAAGTGTTTATTATAATTGTTTATCAGGAAAAAAAAAAAGCTATTTAATAAAAGCTGCCAATGGCATTTATTTAGATTTTTATTTGTGTATGTTTAGAAATGATTATCAGTCACAGTCACATTGACAGTTGTTTTTTTTTCTTAGTAGAATTAATACTCAGTGCACTTAATATCTACTTAATCGTTTCTTGGTGTTGATTCTAATCTGAGGGGTCTTTGAGCCACCAGGTAACAGTTGGTCATTTATAGAAAACTGCAACATGGTTATGTTTTGAGCACTATCACGCACTGTCTTTTATTGTGGCTGTCAGATAAGAGTTGACATGCGGATTGTAAGAATTTATCTTTCAATGAGGCATGAATACAACCTATTGTTAGCCACGATTATAAAAGCTTTTAAAGCCTCATTATACAGTAACTAGCTGTTTAGATCAATACAATTTTTACTGTCAGACAGCATAAGCACCCACAAACTTTTGTCTGAGTGTATAATCTGACATTGTACATTTTGGACCCACTAATAACTGAACAAATGCAATTTTCCACTTAAGTTGCCACTCTGTTATCTTATTATGTTGTTAAAGAGAGATGCATATTGAATAGTTTTGCTCTTCAGTGAGACATCTTCCATATTAAAACGAACGGCACCCTGCCTCTCATTTTGACTGCTGCCTGTTAGCACTGAGTCAGTGAAAGACATTATCATCCTTTTCTGACAGAAGAATCATTCAAATCTTTTATTCACCTGCTGAGCGTCAGGTTGAGAAGTTTTTCCACACAGACTAAATCCCTTTATATACATTTTACCTCTGCCCAACACTTGTATAGTAGCTTTTTGCAAGAGTTTCATTACCTAATGCGCTGTGCTGCGATGCTGGGGGTGGCAGTCGGGCGTCTATGGTTCACCATGTCCTCACCTTGACAGCACACTGAGAAAAGCTCCTGTCTGCCTTTCCACCAATACCCAGGGGGTGAGAAAATTAATCGGCTCGGGATCCTGTGTCCTCATAGCCACCTCTCCTGCTGCTGACCCTGACCTCTGCCTCTGCCCAAACGACAGACCGTCCCTGTGGTGATCAAACGATCTCGCCCCCCTTCTTCATTTGTGGAAGAACATTTACTCAAGCACTGTACTGTTTTTAGGCACTAGTACTATAATGGAGAACTTCATTTTTAGGAAACTTTCTACTTTACTGCCTCAACATGTATCTTTCAGCCATACGTAGCTAAAAGACTGTAATGCTGCTTAAATAATGATTCATCAGTGGCGATAATCCTAATTGTGATGTGTATAATAATATAATACTTGATAAGGGGCCATTCTGAAAGGAGTCCTTTGTTCATGTGTAAAATAAACTACTGCTCATGTGTTGTTTCAATAAGGTTTTGAAATATTTGCTGTAGTGCAAACAAATGTGACAACACATGATGCTGAGCACTGAAATCATCTCCTCGTGGTTTTTAAGCCAATTAAGAGGAGAAGTTTTTTTTGTTTTTTGTTTTTAAGAAACAAAGATTTTTCCTCATGAGTTCATTTTAGGATTTGGACCATTCAGGTCATTTTAATTTAGCCACATAAAACACTTATAGTCCATGGGGGAGAATTAGGTTGAATGTTTTTTATGTAAGTCACAGTGTTACTCCTAAATGAGGTAATGTTTGGGCGGGGAGATGGCCGCTCACCTGATGTTCCAGTTGTGAGTACTCTCTCCCTTGTGACACTGTGTGTGTGTCTTGGCAAGTTCATCATGGCAGATGTTGACACTCATGACATAAATTAATCCTCTCTGCTGAACAGATTATGTCTTCAGGCACTCGCGGACTCCTTCTCTGTTTCTATAGCCAATATTTTTAGAATGGGTTTCACACAGCAAAAAAAAAAAGCTCATTTATTTTCTGCGGGCACAACCACCTGTATGGAGGACTGCTTGTCACTCTTCCACTAAAAGACTAATGGAGGGTGTTATTATTATCTCTAAAGCCTTGTCCATCTTTGGAACAAAGAAAATGGGTGAATGGACATAAACAGGACATGCCGTCCTCATTAAACTGTTTTATATTCTTCAAAGGTATAAAATGCCCTGCAATACTTGCAAATTAGCTCATGTTAAGTGGCAGAACGAGGACAGGGAGAGCAGTTAAGAGTCAGCAGGCACATCGTGACTTCATCAGAGCAACTGTATATGTTCCCTCGTTCCACTGTTCCTCTAACCTTGATGGCTGAACTAAAGCGTGATTGGACAGTTCCTGTGGATCGAGTTATTCCCAAGAAGGGGACTGGTCACAGCGTTGTGCTCAGGACGTCAGACAAAACCCAGTGAAACCAGGCCAAGAACCAGATCACATCCTGTCAGTACAGAGAGGAGAGGACGATGTTTCTACTTCCTTTGTTAAGATGTGTCTGTGTAGGTGTGTATTCGTCTGTGTTCGAACTTATCTTCTTGTTCTGAGCTTTTTTCATGTTTGCATGTGTGTGTGCACAGGAGAGAGTGTGCACGGAGCTATTTGCAGCAGGTCTAGCTCCCTGGGAACCCATCCTCCATCTGTCGATTCCACACAGCCGAGTCCAGCAAAGCCCTGATTTTGCCCAAAATTTACCAGCAGCTGACCCTTTTTCTCAGTGGCATCTTAGACCCCATTCTTTTCAAAGAGTGGCTTCGTACTTTCTCTTTGCTTTCTCACTCACACTGTCTGCTTTATTCTCTCTCTCTTTCTTTTTCTCACCGAATCTCATAAAGACCTATCTTTACTCTCCGTATGCTCTTTCACACTCAGACACAGTCACTGTCACACCTACACATACTCGTCTGTGATGTCACCAGAATAGACACAAGACAGAAACAGCAGATTTATACTAAGAAATTTTAGAAGTGAGAGGTGCCATCGCATGATTTAAAAAGCCATGTAGTACTTGAGGTTGAAAAAAGGTTCAAACGTGTGTTGTGGTATCACTGGTATGTCAAGACGCTGAAAAATAGGCCTCTGGCCTTGGAAAAATTAATTAACTAGTGGGGCATATGGTGGTTTTGTGCAGGCATATGGTGGGATGCCACTTGCCCCTTTATCTTGGGGCCTTTCTGGAGAGAGCTACAAGATGCCATTCATAAGACGATGAGAAGCTTTCCTTTACACATGAGAGCTGGAGTAAAGAGGACATACCATGCACAGTATTTGTTTAAGACCATGATAGTGGCTTTGAATCTTTCAAACCATTTGTTGGAAATGGCATACCTTAGTGCAGATGGTTTCTTTTCAGTGGGCCACTGGTTTCCATCCATTGACAGTATAAATTATATGAAAATCTAACTTGGAATCCTCCTTTAGATCAATAATCTATCAGTAAAGTCAGTAATTTTATTGTTAAAGTTACTTTTTGTGTAGTTGCAAGCTCCTTTTGAAAACTGTTGCTGTTGGTGTGTTCAAGGGCACTCAGACATTAACAGTTTCAGACTTAAGGGTCTTTGATATTGGAGCTTCTTTGAATGCACCAACCAGAGGCATTTACAAAAACAGCACATCTGATTTGTACTTAATGGACTAAAAAATACCACATATATAATATGTGTTTTGCAAATAAATGGCAGTTTGGCATGTATTTGGTGTTCTTGGTTATCAGTTATCAGTTCTAGATCTAGACTGACTTTGCAGCTCAACCTTTACATGCACATCTATATCTGCCTCTATCTATATCAAAATAGCGTGGGCATGGTAGTGTCAGTTGTTCCCAACACTGGAGTTTTTCAGGTTGAGCCCAGTGTTGCGTGGCAGGAGCTGATAGCAAGGCCATAGCAGTGCCGTTGCGTCAGCTTTATTCTCCGCTGAGGCTTTACACTAATTCACTGCATCCGATCCCGCAGCAAGGCGCTCAATGGCCCCGCTCACCAGCTCCAAAGGCCAAACATTTCTCCCATTGTTCCCTTGAGAGAGGCCGGATTTAAAGGGATGGCAGGGGAAGGGGATGATGCTCAGCAATTTTTTTTTTTTTGAACCGTTTCTGTTTACAAGAGTGACCAGAACTTTTTGTCAATTGTCAGTGAAATTGTGAAATATGCATGTACCTGAGTATGTGTGTGTGTTTGGGTGTCACTGACCCAAGGTAACCCAGTGGGATTTACTTTGGCTCTGTGTGAGATTAAGCTTTCTGAGTTGCTGTCCCTCTTTAACAGCTCTCACTGTGGGCGTGTGGATGAAAAGTGAGAAATAGACTGAGGCTGTGTGAAAGTATTAAAAGTCAGCCTTCATTTCAGTTGTGGGAATCACACAGCGTTGGGAGAGAGAATACACACTCAGTAAATACATGGATTCATATCAATCAATCATCTTGAATTACTCTATCCAAGAATCTTTATAATCATTATATCATTATATTTTCCAATCTAATTATCATATTGGACAAATCTGAATAGCACCTGTTAATTACAATCTTTTGTCCAGTGGTTTATGGTGATGAAGTATATACAATAGCATCAACAACAATTCACCATGCGTTTGTGATCTTGTAAAGATCAAACATTTGTATTATTTGTTGAATTCATGGTTTTGTGACCTTTGACAATTAGTGAGTGACTTTTGCTCTTTTGAAAAAAGCCTGCAAATAGGCACTTTAAAGACGCCGCTAATCATAATGTGGTATGAAAAAAAAAAACAGATCCATGGCCTCACATCAATTTAAAAATTAGTACATTGAGTACAGGTGACTTCTATAACTTTAGCTCACTCATAGATTTTGACCATTTATAATGTGGTTTTAGACCAAACAGCAATTTTTCCATATTACTACAATGAAAGTAAATCCACAACAATAATACAAAGTACTTTAAAGCAATCAAAGTAAATAATATCAAATGTAAGAAGGTATAACCAAAGACAGATAAACACAGCTGTAAACCATTTACATCTTTCTATTCAAATGGTAAATCCTTCTTTAATGAATATCATTTTAGAAAATGATATGAATTCAATCTGGACCTTTTAAAACTTTGCTGGGTGGTGGACTTGTTCTTGTGCTCCACAGATGATAGTTTCATCACAAGGGAGACTTCAGAGACGGAGGACCCAAACTTATGTAACATTTAGCTTTGGTGCATCTAATCCTCTGGCATTAAAACCTAAAGCTGTGCACTCATAACATTATCCAACTCAGGAGATACTGGGATGGGGTGCTCTCATTACAGCAATGAGCCTCCTGAGTGAGCCCTCATGTCACCATTAGTTTCAGACCCGCAGTACCATGAAAGAAGAGGTGCAAACTGACAGTCACCACTCTTCTCTATTACACTGATGGGGAGATTATTAACCTGACAATATATGTGTCAGTAAGACTAGGAACAGAGAACACCCTCTGAGGTTTTGTCTCACCTGTAACTCCATCTCACCCGCTCTCATCGTATTGCATATCTGACAAATTGATTTTTTTTCCCAAGTGAACACTTTACCAACATTTTGATATAAATCTCTACATTTATTTTATTAAAACAATGTCAATTATGCATCTTTTAATAAATTATTATCCTTATGTTACATGTTGCAACAATGGTATGACATCTTTCTGTACAACTGTTTCATTAACAGTGCAGTTGACTGCAATCTCTCACTGGGTATTAAATATATGACTCAGTCAAAAAAAAGTCAGGTAAGTCCAAATTTTATTTTGCAAATCTCAGTCATGTCCACCGTGTTTCATGGTCACCATAATATTACAAACCACATAAAATCATAATGAAGTATCTTATTAACCTAGAAGTGGCTATTGTCTGCTAATTATACATTATTAACACTCACATAAGTCAAACCTTTGCCAAAGTTAGATCTTTTATTGTGTCTGTTAAACCCTACAGTGTAGACTTCAGTTATGTTAATACGCCCCCTGACCCTGCCCAGGATAAGTGGATGTATGAAATGACTGAATGGAGTTATTGCAATGAGCTTGATGTGACATTCAGAATGATTATAGGTCTATCTCAGCTCATGTAAGTCTTTAGTCCTGCTCATCAAGCAGATTTTTTTTTTTTTTTTACCAAACATCAGCTTATGCAAATTCTCGTTCATTTTGTGAATTTCATTTTTGTGGTGGACCATGGCACAAGTGTTATAATGCTGCAGGATTATTCATTGTGTTGCATCAGAGCTTCACAAGGCAAAAACAGTAGAGGACAGGAAGATGCCATGTAGTGATGCTTCATGCTCTCATTTTGGACACTTATTTTATTTTTGGCTCATTCGCCACACACAAGAGCTCAAGTGGCTGTGCCAATAGCACTGTAAAGTAACCTCAGTGGCCTGGCCATTAATGCATGACAAACACAGTTTGCTCCGTAGCAAATGTGTGTCACAGAATAGATTACGATCAAATACATGTAAGGAAAAAGACCTTAAACTAATGATCCTGAACATATTTCAAAAATTTTCTATTCTGTTAACACAATCGTGATTCCGCCTCTTGCTGGTTCATTAAAGCATCTGCTTAGCTACACAGGAACTGATGCAATTTGCCTTTCGAGCAGTAATACCACATGAAAAACTAGCTAATTAACATAAGCAGTGATAGTTAGTATGACAAGATGGGCAATTAAAAAAGAACAAGAAATAAAAAAACAAAATTTCATTTGCACAGTGTTTGTCAAATGATCTCAGGGAATTGTACCACAAAAACACAACAGCAAAACTGAAATAAAAAAAATAAAAAAATTCTCATGAATTAAGTTTAAATAATATACAGACACACAGTCTGTGTTACTGGATGTTTTATGATTCTCATAGCTTTTGCAGACTGTTTCATAACAATTTCCCTCTCCATGCTGATACTGAAACATGTCCAGCAAGAGCTATCTGAGCAGCCAGGAAATTGAGCGTTTAATCTTTCAGCAACTGGAAATGATCCTCTAATTACTGTAATTGGCTGGTGAGGAAGCGGGTGTGGTGGCATGGAGAAGCCCCAGTGGCACCCTGATCACCGGCCTCTGACTGTCCTCCGAGCATCATCGTCTCAGCTGCTTTATCACCTCGGACCACTCTATCCTCCAGGATTGTGTTTCACAAGTTTGCTCTACACCTCAACCCCCCATGAAGACCCCACAGGGAGGAGTTTCTGCATGAAGACCTGCAGTTTTCATTAAAAGGGTTGGTATAATATTCATGTTGAACATCTAGCTTAAACTTCATTCACTCCATTCAAGAATGACTAAACCTTTAGCATGAGCTCTGTCATTATTTTAAAGGGAGATCAAAGAGAAGCCTCTCATTGATCACTGATTTTGTCCATGCAGAGTGGGATTTGGAGGAGAGGCACACCAACATCCAACCCATTAATCAATCATTAAATCAGTGTCACAGCTGTACACAGATCAATGCAGGAAGTGGCTTAACAGAGGAGTTTAAATAGTCTAAACAGTCGTGAGATAAAAGGAAAACACTTGTTTCTATCAGGTCTGTTTCTCCATTATTAACTCTAATAGTTTAGTAAATGAAAGTGAAATGAAGCTTTTGATTTTGATATTTTCCTGTGTACCAACTCTTTCAAACTGCCTCAAGCAAACAGAGTAAGAAGTGAACAAATTGAAGTAATAAGGTGAAACTTCAAGCTAAAACTGTCTTTAAACCAGACATAGCTTCACTAAAACTTCCTTTGAACCAAAGAGATTTTTTTTTTATCCAAGACATAACAGCGTGGAAGTAACTGAGGTAGGAGGAGTGTGAAGGAGAGCCGACAGTGTATGGTGCTGTCATCCCGGCTTAGTGTCAGGCCCTGTACCGGCCGTGCTGAGCTGGTGTCACAGTGAGTCTCCAAGGCAGGGCACCAGCAGAGCGGTGACACTCCCAGGACATGCGACCTTTTCCCAACAGCCACCCTGGACTGCTCTCTCCACTGGATGTCTCAGGAGTAGTCATTTACATCTTTTTGAATTTCATTTTCATATGTCAGCTTCAAACTGCATGCAAGGCAGTCAAGAACAGTGTCATTCAGACGTTTGTTTCAAAATTAGCAAGGCCTTTGTGGTATTTGGCCAGGATTTATTCTTACGATCTTTGCCTTGTAACTCATATCATTAATGTACCCACCTTTTCTCAACCTTGTCTACTTCATCTTCAATGACTGTTTCTTACGTTTCCCAGAGTGTCTTTCCAGTCACTGGGTGTGAACCTTGCTTATAGTACATGTGTACAGCAGGCCGAGAGAGCAATTAAATGTACTATCAGCTTTATTAGCTGAGAAAAGCTGAGAATAGCACCCCTTGCTGAACACAAAATGCCTTTTGGTTGCATTGCATCATGGTCCCTTGAGACCTCTGACTGTAGATAGTCTTAACACTTCTATGATGGGTTTCCCTCTGCATGGGTGTTAAATTTGGCAAAATGCTCCAGACAGCCGCTCTTGCTTATTTATTGTGAGGGACTAACCTTTATGGTCGATGTTCATATGGATGATGTCATGATGTCATGTTATTTTTCTTTGGCTGGTAAAACAATATGAATGATCCACAGCTATTTTTATAAGCCACCCTTCTGCAAGGCTCTAGGGATGTCAATGCTGTGTTCGGTCCACCACTTTGGTCCAGACTAAAATATCTCAACAACTATAGGATAGATTATCATAAAAATGGGTACAGATGCTCACGATCCCCGAAGGATGAAACCCACCAACAAGCGGTTTTGTCGTTTAATGTAGTCATTTAATAAAATGTCTTGACAGCTACTACATGGATTGCCAAAAAATTGCGTACAAATATTCCATAGTGCCCAGAGGATGAATCCTAATGACTCTGGTTATTCCAAAACCTTTCTTTAAAAGCAAAAGTTTTCACTTTGTAGTGAAATTACAGTATCTACTACGTGGATTAGCACAAACAATCTTTGGTCATATTTGAAATGTGTCAACAACTATTATATAGTTACAATAGAAATATAGTGCAAGTTTGTATGTCCCCATCAGGAGGGATTGTAAAAAGGTTGGGGATCCCTTCACTTTTCCAACACCAAGTCAAAATTTTAATTGGTCTAATATCCAGGTTTATGGCAAAATACCTGAAGAACTAATGACAGCCTCATCAGCATTACATTTTTTGTGTCTAATTAGCCAATTTTAGCACACCAACATAATAAACCAAGATAGTGAACAGTGTAGCCATTATGCCTGGTAAACAACACCATGTTAGCATTTTTGTTGTGAGCATGTTAGCACACTAATTTTTGGCATTTGTTGTTAGCATTTAGCTAACAGCTAAAATTCAGATTCACAGAGCCTGGCTGTAGTCTCAGTATGTGCTCAAACATTATTTTCATTTGTATTATCATATTTACTGGATTTATTTATTGAGTTATTTTTACTTGAGATTTCTTCAGAAAGAAAGTTAATAGTGGTTTTATCAGTTTGATAACACTAAAATAACATTAATACTGATCATTTCTTAATTTATCATAGACAGTGTGTTTTGGCTGGCACCTGTATATCTGAGGATTCAAAAAAAGACCTTTAACTCACTAACGTTCTCATTATTATCAGAGGCCAATTTTTGTGGTTCATTTGTCTGTCTGGGTCCTCTGTATTCCTCCCGGCCTTTTCTACAGGGAACATCTAATCAACTCCTGTGTAATTGGAGCTGTGTTAAGATGATCTGCAGGAGTGGGATGTGGGCCCTAATCACACACACACAATGTGAACTGTAGTGCTCTGGCAAGAGCAATTATTACTTCAACATTGGTACCTTTGGTTACAATGGAAAACAGCATGTCCACAGGGAGTTGGGAGCTCTAATAAGATGCTGTATATTTTCTCACTTTTTCACTTTATAACCTTTAAGAGAATGCAATAATTATCCAGACTTTGTGGTCTTTTCATCTGTCCGATGTGAAAGGTTTATCAGTGCCCACAGTAGTGGTTTGTATTCTGTCCTGTCAGACTTGGCTCTGCATAAGAACACTGAAGTTTTTTAATGTCTAGATTGATTTGAGAATTTAAGAAATGTTATGATGTACTTTATCTTGACAATATTTTGTTTACAGTGTTCCATATATTCCATCTTATAGCATGAATAGAATTGAATTATATATAAAACAAACTGTGTCTGTGAAGTGAATTCATGAAGCTTATTTCTAAAGAAAACATATTATCTTTCTTATTACCTGGTTTATTTCTTTTTCTTGGTGGTAAACAGGTTGAACATCTTGTCACAGTTATCTGCCACTGGTTGAACAAAGACTTTGTGAAGCTTTTGGATTCATTTAGCACCCAGCTGTGTGTCTGTTGGTCAATCGACCCATTTCACTTTACTTTACACTTTACAGATGTCGTTTCCTCCCAGTTTCCCTCCTTTTTTTTTAAACTCTAACATGCGTCAATTTGTGTTTGTTCTAGTATTCTCCCTGAGGAATGATGAAGTGCTCTGTGCTTTTATAGACCTCAGCACTGCTGATCGTGCGGCTGTCTAGTAAATTAACTACTGCACTGTCAAAGACGTGAGAGTCCCAAAGTACAACGGGACTTTTAGTATTTTGACAGGTCAGTGTGGAGTGCCCTCTTTTCTAGGCACCCTGGCATTAAATCAGAGCTGGGTCAAATGCTATCAGGCTACAACTTTGAATCACATGGTCTCAATTTTAGTGTCAACAGGTTTGACTCAACCAGGAAGGATTTATCTGAGCCTTAAGTGTCTTGATAGATTAAAAGATGTTGCTAAAACAGGGAATCATAGCTACAAAAACAGTGAGCAAGACTAGAAACAAGAACTAAGCACGAAAGACCTGTTCAAAAGCACAGGTAAACATTCCCAGTTCATTCTTGTTCTGTTTTTGATTGCAGATTGCCCACATTTGCCATCTGCTTCCTTGACGCCTGTTGTCTTTTTATGGATCCTGGTTACCTCAGCCAATGGCTAAATGCTTTTTCAAGCAGACATCTCATGAAAATGCATGTAAAGCTGGATACTGTCGCTATAACGCTGATGATGTGTTTCTGTCTGCCAGTTCTAAAAAGGGCACTTCAGTTTAATTTCAGACAAAAATCTCAAATCTGATCTAGTAGATCTCTACAGAGTGGAGGAAAAAGAGAAATTTTTTCTGCTGTGCAGAATGCTGTGTATGGATCTGTGATTAGGCTCACAGCTGCTGAACAGGATTAGTCCTCTTCTACTCCAGCTCTTGTCCATTTCTTTCCAGTCAAGCTATCTAATCTTATTACTTCTCTAATTAACTGCAGCCGGTGGTATTTTTAGTATCTAGGTCAGCCTGGCATCCCCATGACCTGTGTGGACCGGCTGGATTTGTGTGGCTAGACACTAACTTGAATCAGTGATATTTTGATATAAAGAACTTTGTTCCTGTGTGTTGATGATTGACACATATCATTAGTGATTTGACCTGTTATCAGTTCAGTAAGGCATGTTAAAAAAAAAACCTTCTGGTAAACAGGAAGTGATGCGTTTGGCCTCACAGAGATCTTTGGGGGATGCTTTGAAAAAACACTGCAAATAAAAAAAACTGTTAATAACTACATATGAAAAGATTTTTGAAGAACTTGCATCATTTATTTGTTATAAGCAATGTTTTACTTCCATTTAAACAAGCGGTGACCTTCAAGAGGACATGTCTTTTCAGACAGCTAAAAGGCAGTCTTAAGAGTGATGTGAAGCGACAGGAAGGATCACCACTGACCTGCCCACACAGGCAAACATCCAGTCCAAAAACTTCCACTCTGACAAATTGTACCAGTCTATTGAAAGTCACAAAAAATGAAAAATCTATTTATTTTTATATATCTATATTTATCTATGAAACTACAATCTATTCAGCAATAAGCATTTCATAATGTGGTTCAGGGTCTACTACACAATTTTACAGAATCATGACACCAAGGATTTAATCGACTTCACTACCTTTATTTGTTGACATCTTGTTTCAAATATGTTATCTTCTGTTTCTTCTCTGCTGCAAGCAAGTGATTTCCATGCGCTTTAATTTTTTATGTGCCTTTTTATATTAAGCATAACCCATTACATTAGTGGTCATTCACTTGTCTCTCCTCTACAGCTGAAACTCCACTTAATGACACGTAGCTTGAATACATAGTGCTTTTTAACACTTAATATGAATGAATCTATGTTGAGTGCTATATTTATTTTCCTGTCTATAATAAGTCCTAAACTGCCCTCTGCACTGTGTGGGAGGTCCTATTTGTTATGTTTTACCTGTATGTAAGTACTACAGTCACTGTGAAACCGTAACCTTGCTTTCACGCTGTAAGCAACTTGATCAACAAGTCAGTGGGATTTTCTTCCTGCGTTTTGTAGATGTATTATTTCATCTTTTAAACTACATAACCTCAACAATATGTAATAATATTAGAAAATTTAAGAACATTATAAATATATTATTTGGCTGTTTAGAACATGAACCTACACAATACAACATAGGTAAAATGAAAATGAATCTAGTTTAAATGCCGAGCTGTGAATTGTTAGTCTTCCTACTCATGGTGAGTGTTTTCTCAACCACGCTCTCTTTGTCTGCTCTCGCAGCGCTGTGCAATCACACTCCAAATGAATCATCTGCCACTCTGAGTGCGTTGTTTCTGACCAGGTCACCTGCTGCACCGGCACTGGTTCTGTACCAACCTAAACCCCCGACTGACCCTCATTTCTGCCGCTGTCATTCTCTGAGTTTGCACCCGTTGCCCCTCTCTGTTTAAAATGGATTGCCCCACAGGTGGAGAACAACAAATGAGACTCCTGTTTCTTTCTGAACAGATGCAAAAACACATCAGTGACAGAGTGAAAGGCATTTGTAAAACCCAACAAGACAAAGATGACAAGACAATCAATGGGAGTAAGCGTGCTTCTGTTGAGGAGAATGACTAATGCGTCCTCCACACTTAGAGCCAGTTCAAAGTGTTGTTGATGAGGTAATGAAAAGTCTTTTAAGGACGTATTGTAAATGGTGTCAACACTGATACTCCAAATATCCCTACATTTCTCTCTCATTTCCCAAGAATGATTTTATATTTTTTGCCACAAATTAGTTATCATTTACATTTCTCATACATTTCCCCGACCCACTAAAATGTTCACTCTGATTTTAGTGTTTAGAAATGCTAATGTGCACAAATGATTTACCAACAGCTGTTACTTTCTAAAATTAGAAGAGCACATCATTGCCTTGTCCCTCGTAACAAGGCCTATGTAAAGGATGTGCAAAAGATCACACTTTGAGACCTGTGATTATTAATTTTCACTTCCAGATGCTCTCTGACACCCTGGAGGGTGAAGTATGACTGGTTAGGAGGAACCGTAGCATTGCACATGGCTGACATTATTATGGTGTTTGTGTATATGTAGGAATGCATGCATGCATCTGTCCTGAATGTTCTCGTTTTTATGCCTGAACATGTAACAGGCTTTGCATTTTCCCATTCTGGATGCAGAATATGCAGATACATATCAGACTGATTATGATGGAGCCCGGACTCTTTATTCCCTTAAGGAGATCCCAGCTCTGGTTACCACACTGACCATGCAACACTGGAACTGAAACCCAGCACCTACAGCCACCTACAACCAGTCCAGCCTCATTTGTCACTTTCACCACTCGGCCGTGCACGTCAGTTTACAGTACACTCTACTATACATCTTCTGCCTGAAGATATGAAGCACAGTTTGCTTTCCTGAGCCACATGATGACTTATCAATAATTATTTCACAGTGGGACCACAAGCAAATACTTTTAGAATCTTTTAGAGTAAAAATCACAAAAGACACTTTCCTTTGTACAATTAGAAAGTGCAAAGGGAAAAGTATACATAACATAGCATGTAACATTCAGAAATCAAATTGAACTTGCAGGCAGCCTATCGTGTTGCATGAAGCAATTCCCACCCACAGTTTTTTTTCCACCAACAACAATGAAGAAGGTTGTGTTTCCTGTCATGGCTGCCACTGGCTAACCTTTTTCCATTTTTGCCTGATGAGGCTGCTGCTGGCCGAGCCTTTCAGTGAAGTTGTCTCCTCACTTTCACTGCGCGGTGCTGAGACGCTCTGGCTCTCTGCCCTGCTCCTCCTCCTCCTCGTCCTCCTCCTCCTGCCGCCTTGCTTTGTGCTTTGTCTGCCCCACCTGCCCCGAAACCCACAACGCTCCCCCCGAGGAGCCAAAACAACGCTCCATCCAGCAAAGATGTAAACTAAGCTAGCACAACACCAACACACCCTCCTCCATTATTCATCTGCCCCCTTTAATGAGTTTTCCATTCACCTTCATGCATCTACCACAATTAAAAGAAACAGTTATTGTGTTTGATCACCTTAATTTCATATCATCAAAGTATTACATTGAACAAATGCATGTATCCTGCATTAAGTGCTTCCCAACACGAGTGAGGAGGAGCTAAATAATGGACTAGAAAATGGAACATGAGGGTACATTTTTCAGCAGATAGGGTGCCCTAAAAACAACACAGCAACATGCAGAACACAAGGTGCTGCATTGAAACTGATTCATCTTGCACATTCGTAATTATCACAAAACAAACTAAATATAGTCCACCAATAGTTTTATTACTTTTCAAAATAACAAACTGTGCTCCTAAAAGTGTGCCTGCTGAAGTGCAACATTCCCAGTGGTCTGATCGAATCTTGCGGAAATTAATTTGATAATTAATTCTCCTCTGTGTCCCTCTTTTCCTTTTACACTAAAGAGCTGTCTAGGCTTTCACTGTCGTGCCAGGCCAAGAGATCGCATGTCAATCTTACAGATAATATGTTTGTTTACATACCATGATCATGAAAAGGAGGCCAGCTAAATATTTGAATGGCTTCTTCGAGTTACCCAGGAACAGTCACCCTGTGACCCAACACTGGAGTTGGACCTCGGCACATCCAGTCATTGTTAAACACCTCTGCAGAGCACTGGCTCACATTTGTGGGCACATGACTCTGGTTGGGAAATAATATAAAGCACTCTCAGGCTTTGTGCTCTCTTTCTGCTCTCTGCATTGGACACAATAATGACTCTCAGCAACCAGTGGTCCTCAATGTGCTGTATCAACTCATTCAGTTATAGATGTTCTGCTACAATGAGTTGATTACAAAAAAACATTTAAAACACAAAGGTGTGACTGTTTTTCACAAAAGTGTCTTTAAAATGTAGAATAAGTTAGATGTCTTGTCCATCATATAAGGTAATTGTCAGCCCGTCGCCCCTGACCTCACTTTGGCTCTATGACACACTAGCATACACTTCACACACTTTCCGTGTAGTGTCCCAGTGGACAGAGCTTAACCAAGCATGCCTCAGCACTTGTCTGTGCTCTCCATACTGCAGGCATTCAGCAATACACACTACACTACCCGAGTCAACCCACACTCACACATCAGTCCTCCTCCTCCAATCTCAGAGTAGCTACTCTGTGCGCTGAGACAATGTGAAACGTATAGTCCAAACAAAAGCCAAGAGAAATACAAAGAGTGAGTGGGTCGGGAATGAGCAAGAGAGTTGGAGATGAGACAAATGTCTGCAGCAACACGAAAGGGCAATCAAGCGCTTAGTCATGAAAGAACATCTCATCCTTTTATTGTCTATATGGTGTCACTCCAAATATAACACTTAAAAAAAAACTAAATATCTAATCACTGTCTGACATGTTTTGTTGTTTTGTCATTTCTCATTGATTATTGTCCTTCACAGATGAAAACAAAACTTTGAAATAATGTACTTCAAGCTGAGCTGTGGAAAACACTTTCTAAGTTACTTCTTACTTCCAAGGACACTCAACAACAAATTATGCACATGCTGAAGACAATTTGATGTGCTATTATTTTAATACGCTCTGATAAATTAAAGTTGTTGCCTGTTGAACCAGAGATGGACACAAACCGTAGCTTGTATGTGTCCTCATGCCCTCTCTTTTGAATGAGGGCTACTGGAAACTACATGCTTAGCTCAAGTATGAAGAAATGCTGCACTACATCATCGATAAGTATGGTGTAGTTAAGATGAGTTTTTCATCTGTGCAGAGTTTGAGACACGAAAAGCTTTAATAGAAATGATTCAATCACAGAAAACCCCCACAAGCTCACTGAGATATATTCCAATCTTGGAGGCTTCAGAAAATGCTTGATTGCCTTTGAAATTAATATATACCATGACTCTGATGAGGATGATTGCTCATAATTGAATCACTGGAGCACCAATCTAATCAAGAAGTAACAATTATTTAAATCAAATGTGCAACAAAGAGCTGCAATTGTGTTTTTTACATTAGAAAGTGTGAAATGCCGTAAAGGTAGTAGCTGCAGTACCACGGCAACTGATGAAACATTATGGCTTTTGCTAAAAGTCATCTACTGAATAAGATAGAGTAGCTTTTAGTATTATAGTTTGTTAATTTCATATAGTTTTTTTTAATGCTCATTAGAAGATGACATGCTATCAAAGTAGTGGCCATTTGCCTTATCTTGTGTGTTTTGACTGCATTGTAAAGTTAAAACAAGCTTGATATTTATTTAATGTTGGTTGAGCTCTGGTTGGGACAGACAACAATGTGATCCACATCAAAGCATTAAGGCCAGTTGACCAGGTAAGATGAGGAGATGGATTTCCCAATTTACAAGCATCTAATTACCTTATCGTAGCTCCGTAAGTACAACATTAGATGTCCAACTTGTGCATTATTCTGTACCCTATCCTTTTTCCTTTTTTCCTGCTTCCACTGTTTCTTCCACCATATTTCCCCCAGGGTCTCTCTGAAGCCCCTAAATAATGCACACGGAGTGAAGGGCTTAAAGGGGCTGTATGATGGATCACTCTCCTCATTCTGGAGCTGTTGTATTCCTTTTCCACTGAAGCTTATTTATCATTTCCATAATGACACTGCTCTCAGGTGGACCTCTAAATATCTATATTTACACCAGACAATCCTTAAAAAGGAGCACGTTTTTTTCATGATCCAGTTTTTAGTATGTGACATCACAGCAAAAATGGGTCACACGCCTGCTGTGAGACTTTTAATTTGAAAGTTTGTTTACTGACAGAGAAATCAACAAATTGCCAGTTATTGTGTTTGTCCAAAATGGTATAAAGTCTTACTTTGAATTCACATTTTTACTGAAATTAATTCTGTAATTGGCTATAGTGCAAATGTGGAAATGCTTACAGCATCTAGGGAGAATATATTTAAAGGAGTCTGAGTGTTCTGTTTTACATAAAAAAACAACAACAACAAAAAAGCCACATTAACATCTTTAAATTGCACTTAAAGCTGCTTTTTTAAATATTACTTGATAAAATTAAAATATGGCATCACATTCATTAATTTGCTTTATTGTTCTTTTTGAAAACAACTCTTCCTGTAAATAAACGTTGCTCCAATGATTAAAAAAAGATATAGATAAGATATAAAGTTATAAAGATATAAATACAGCCAACTTTAAAGATGTATTTTTCAACCTTTGAGAGAGAGATTTTTTATTGATTGTTTTAAATTGTTTTTGGCCTGGGAAAGGACAGAAAATGCCCCCGAGAAGAAAAATTGCTGAAATGAATAATGCCTGAAACGAACTGTATGCCTACATAAAGTCTACTTGTAAGATAAAATGAAACTTTAATTACCCCCATGAGGAAATGAGCTCATCGCAGCAGTAAGGAACAAAATACATAAGACCACAACAAACACCGAGGATTAAACACACAGCAAAGGAAGTGAAATAACTTTTGCCAACCTGTTCTAAATTCCATCTGAAGGTATTTGAACAACACATAATGTGACCATTAGTTATGCATTGCACATTTTTACATTTTTTATTAAAATGTGTATCCTATCCAAGAGTGTCTCCAGATAAAGATGGGCAGATCTTTAGGAGGTTAGCTAGAGCTTGTTGCAGCATCTGTATAATTTGTGTATTTTAACTTTATATTTGCTTCATTAACACTGCAAATCTTTATTATACATGGATTTATCCACCTGTAAACTGTAGTATTATAAAATCACTAACATTTACCACAGTTGGTGACTCCACCAGCGCACTGGTTTCCTATTTTCATGTATCAAGTAGTAGGATCACAGTTCACAATCTGACACATTTCACAGTCCAACAAACAGCAGGCTTCCAGAGCCATTTTTAACAACAGATCCACCATCTTTGCTTGGAATTAAATCATCCTTTCACTTCCTGCCACAGATGTGAGTGACAGTGTGTTGAAAGTAACAGTTCTCTTCTCATAGCTGTGACTACAGCACCCTTTGTTTCATGGAGTGAGACACTGGGAAATGAGGGAGTAGTAAGAAAAATGTATTAAATACTGTATGTTAAAAGGGCTAAAAGAGTCTACAACAACACTATTGGCTCTGTGTGGCTGCAGCAGTGCTTTGAGCTCAGTGCTAACACGCTCACAAGGACAACATTGCACCATATTCGTCTCCAACACACCAAACTGGAGCTCAGGTTTTCTGTGTTTGCTACATCAGCTTTCGATTAGTAAATACAGTACATAGTATTTAATACATGGGCTTCTCAAATGAGAACTTTTGGTTGTCTAGATAAGAGGAGATGAGTAAAACATGCACTGTAATCTGCTCGGCACTGAGTTGTTTAAATGAATGAAATATCATCGCAGCAAGAATGAGTCTGGGGAAAAAAGAACAGCCATTGTTAAACAGGAATGCTATATATGAATGCATAGAATGAGTCACTACTCAGCATTAAGGTTAAAACAGCCTGCCGCCGCTGCTGCTGCTCTCCCATCAGTGGTCAATTATGGTGAGGACAGCCGTTTATCACTGAGGTAATGTGGCCTCCAGAAAGAGAACAGAGAGAGCAGCAACAACCCCGTCACTTTAACCGAGTGCATTTCCTGTGCATCAGGCAATTATTTAAGTCTGAGGTGGTGATGGATGTGAAGCAGTCCTCAGATGACTCTCTGTGTTAGAGGTGGAAACAAATAATACTTGTAGCTCAGTTTATGTTAAAAGTTGCACAAGTGATTCTGCCTGTCTCCCGATCAAGAGGCAGCATCAGGTTTGCATCATCTTTAATGTCATCTGAATGTTTTTGTCACTGGTGTGTCAAATGCACAGAAAAGCCTGTGGTCCACTCGCACAGGTAAAGTTTGGCTTTGAGGAGTGAACTCACTGGACTGCATCAGGCTTCAGTACTTAGTAGGGTGTGACCCCTGGTGGCTAAAAAATGTATGGATCGGTTTCAACATTTTCTTAAATCTTGGTTTGCCCACTCTTCCCTCATATTACACTCCGTTCTTAGTTTTCTAATATTGGTTTCTCTTTTTAGGTTTTCCTTTTTTTCTGAAGCTCATGTCTATATTTAATCTTTTATGTTTTGTCCAATACAACTTTTAAAAAAAAGTATATATATATATATACATACATCACATATCTATCAGATACCCAGGAAATATTGAGTTTATTTAGACAGCTATGCAATCAGCCATCAGCCATTCAGGCAGTTAGTCAGAGATGATGTCCAACATTACTCATGACAGTCTGTCGTCATACTGGGTAAAAGGTCTACTTTTCGTGGACAACCCAGTTTAGCTCATTCTGATGTTGCTGCAGGCTCGTCGTCCCCCTGTGTCTCCTCATCCGACCTCTTGTCATTCAGCAGATTACTTTACAGACAGTCTCCCTCGAGTGTTCCTTTACAAACCTCATTTCTTGCGTGCGTCACTCATTAGGTCCTGTAGCACTGTGTAGATTATGTGTCTGAAATGTATATCCACTCTTTCTCCCTGTCCCCCGGCAGCGCGAGGACATACTATCGTCTACATAGGAAATGTTGTACCATGTTTAAACTGGGACCGTTTAGTTCCACACTTTAAGCCTCTGAAGACACTGTAGCCCTGTGCTCCTGAGGCTAGTGTGTGGTGTGTCAGCCGCTGGACTGACGTCACCCGAGAAAACATGCAGACTTTCCTTCACTCTGTCCGCTGGGCTCCATCATGTGTCCGCATGGAGGCCAACATGGAGCTGGAGGACAAAGAAAATGACCTCAAAAGTCCTATAAGAGGAGAATGTGCTTGTCAAGGTGACTTAGTCCTGAGTGTGGCGTTAAAAGGATCTGTAAAGTCAACCATGAGCTCTGAGGTCAGTGATATACAGCTCTGTATCACCAGAGAACAATAGTGAACAGTACGCACCCCTCTGAGATTATCTGAGAAGTCTTGTTTGCTGATCCACGTTTTTGATTTTCCACTCTCTGCTGGAAAGTAGAGCAGAACATAAAATATACTTTGGTCCCCACTGAATACATCAGCTACAGAGGGCTTTTCAAGTACACTTGGACTGTAGCCAACTCAGGGAAATGAACCACATTACTAAAGTGGAGGCCTATTATTCACACAGACTGGTTTAACCTACTAATCAAGCTCCTGTGCTGCATAAAAGACAAGTTTTAATTATTTGCACTCTTTTATTGATTCAAATGACTAATTTAGGAAACAAATTAAATTTAAGAACATGTGTACTTTTCACCCTTGTAAATAAAATGTAATAATTATTCATTTTTTACTGACCTTTCAGCAAAACACAATGTAATTTTCATTAACATCAGCAGAAGCAGGAAGGAACATTTTCATCAGCATCTGTTATATATACAGAGCACATATATACTGTACATGTGGGTGAGTAAGTCCTTGTTTATAACACACAAAAGTACACAAAAAATGCAACTTAGTGTTTAAAATGAGATGAGACAGCGGTTTGTGATGAAAGGGACATATTCGAAAATAGAACATAACATTTTATTATTTTATATTGTAGTTGTATGATTAAGTGGTCATTACTCTGCACTGGCAAACACTGAGCTCAGTATTCAGCACAGTCTAACACAAGTTGGACTGAAAGTGAGTCTCTGACCCCATCTGCAGGTCACTGCCACTTTTATCAATACCTGCATGATTCAACATGAACATGAGAGAAAAGCTTCTTCCTGCTCTGATTTCTAAATAGAACTGAAATAAATGTTCAAACCAAACTGTTCTTCCACCACACGGGTGTCATTATTTTGGAGAAACAGGGAAAGACAAAAGTAATATCACAGCAATACAGATTTCCCATTATCTTTTAGTAATAACATAAAATATAGTTACATAAAATGTTGGTATAGTACATTAGCATGCTGAGTCTGTTCATTTAAATAAAAAATATTAAATAATGAATTTGGAACAAATAACAATGTATTTATTTGAGATTTAATGCACAAAGACTACTACACTTTTTAAAAATAACCATCCAAACATCCAAAATAACTGAAAACACATTCAAATACCAGAACCATTTTCGAGACAATTGTGGAAAAACACCTTGAGGTCATTGAGTGTCATTTTATGTTCCTAAATAGAGATTTGCAGAATAAAGTGATATTTCATGTGTGTTTTTTGAAGGTTCTGCAGTTTTTTTAAAAACCTAAAGATGGAAAATGTAACATGCCACATTGATATAAAAATACGCTCAACTGATTGAAAAAATAAAGGTGTTTAAATTCAGTTCAAAGCTTTTTTCCACTTTCAAACAACTGAATAAATGGAATAATAAAGTTCACAGACTGTCATCTTCACTTCCTCATGTCATTGTCCTCATTGCATGTGCTTGGATGTCTGTTATGACATCGTGTCTCTTCCAGCTCCCTGATGTTACTCTTTAGTTTTTCAAAAGCATCAGCACACAATGCAATGGCTCACGATTTTAGGTAAATCAAATATAAATTGCTTCCCAGCTTCCTCTCTGCTGTCGCCAACATTTCTGGAGTTTATTTGACATTTTCTGTGTGAATAACCAGGCTATGAGGAAACTTAAAAATGTAACCATTATTAGGGGTGCTTCGTAAAAGGGTGAGTACTGGGAAGGAGAGAAAATGGTCATTGGTCTCAAAGATATTAGTTAGATAATACATGAATTTTCTATGTCAATTCACAAAAGACTTTACTCTAAAACAACTTTGTTTCTCAGCAGTTTAATTACTTGCTACAAACATATTGTTGAAATAAATGTATTTGTATTTTAACACAATTAAATACACCAACCTTTATTTCCATTTGATGTAGAAAGAATGTGAAGTGTTCATTACAACATTTTTTACACAGAAAAATAAATAAAATATACAAATTGATCTCATAATACAAGTCGCTCCATACTGACAGACTTCCTGAGGTGAACACAAGCTGACATCCTTCAACTAAAGGTGGAACTTTCACAAGTAAAAACACAATGAGGATGAAAAAATGGCTTTTTCCTGAACGACATTAAAGTGCTCAGCCCATGAGATCAGCTTGTGACTGCACTCTAGTTTCCTGTCCTTGGTAACTTGAACTCTTTGATATCGAGCATCAGGTCTCGTCATGTGACTGTAAGTAAATTGGCTTGGCCTGCTTCCTCAGGCGCTGCTGGGCTCGCAGCTTCCTGCCTTTCTGAGTTGCCAGTCCGAGTGGTGGTAGGTATGACTATGGGAATATACAGAGAACAAAATAACTGAATAAAATCTCCCAACAACACAACATCCCACACAAACAGGAATAAAACAGGAATATCTAATGTGTCCAATGTATGGTTATTACTTACAGCCCTTGGATATGGGTTCCTGTAATGTAGACCTATGACAACCAAATGACAATGTTAAAAAAATAAAACAGCTACAAAATCAGTGGCTACAAAATTCACTCTTCTAAAGCCAGAAAGCTTTTTATTCTGCATAGTCCCGCATGATGTATGTGATTCGGTCAATACATTGATGCATTACTCCTTTCAAAAGGCAGGATGTAAACGTTTGTGAAAGCATCCCTGTGGTAAACTTCCAGCACCTGTAATAAAAAGAGCTCACCATGGGTGTAGAATGTAGAGTGTACTACGGAAATTACTCATACTATAAAACACAACAAATCACTAAGCATAATATTTTTGTGATCTTTTGATCTCATCTTTTCTGATCTGTGTCATTCATTTCAGCTGGTTTCTATTTTATTTAACTGATAATGTAAATCTTGCTCATGCTGATGGTTCTGCTTTTTACTGCTGAAAACAATTAGCACCCTTTGTCAAAACCATTCAGACCATTAGGTCAGTCTTAACTCAGCTTACTCATGCTGAAACACTGAAGGCCTTCAGCAGGACTCTCTCTGTCGCTTAGGGACAAGAAAAGACTGTCTGCCATTGTGCTAAATATTACAACTGTTATCAATGGCGACAAATTTGCGCATTTGCACAAGCGTCAGACAGCAGCATTGTTCACCTTATCAAATTATTACAGCTTGAGTGTTAAATGGAAGTCTGTTGCGAGGTTTATATAGTTAGCACTCAACAGATGGTCCACTGAATTTAAAACCACCAGACAAGTGAAATTCTCATTTGATGATTAGAAAACATGGAAATACTAATATTACACAATACTGTTGCTGTGGTGCTCACCTGAGTAGAATAAAGCTTAGTCAAGACTTATGTAAGGAAACATTTGGCATCTCTCCTCTCTTACCTATTTCTATCCGCGCTTCACATTCTTCTATACACTTCTTTATTGATTCTTGATCTGTGAGCTGTGAAGAGGCATGCAGAAGAAAAGATCAGTCATACAAACTGCTGCAAAACTACACCTCTTTTTTCTTTTTGTAGGCAGTGTATTGTTGTTCACACCTGCTGGTTCTGTCTGAACAGAGTGCGGGCCTCTTGAAGTATGTATTTTCTCTCAGCCTCTGCGTCACTTGGAACTACACTCTGCCAGGTTCGGGCGATGCGAAACACCCGCATGTACAGTGATAACACCGTCCTGCGAGTGGAGGCCGTCATCGGGGCTCAAAAACAGCAGTTACCTTCATAATAAAAGAAATAGAATGATGGCATTACAAACCCTGTTAATACTGTTTTATCTGTGTATAATGCTCTATTCTTGCCTTTCTTGTATTTCTTGTTACTTACTTGTTCACTTATTTATCTGTGTGTAAAGACACAATAGTTTGATACCAATTTGCCAGACTTCATTTAGTTATAATTTACAGAGAATAGGAAAAAAAGGTTTCCAGTCTTCCCAGCTTTGAAATAATCTGTTAGTCCCCCTCAATCCCTGACTTCTGCCTTCTGTGCGAAATGTCCTGTCGCCTCCAAGATTCCAATCCCATCCCAAGTATTGAACACACAGCACAGTTAATGTGGCACTGTCATTATTTGCTCAGAGACCGAGAAACCAACCAGTACTTTGCTGGAGTAATACCAAAAGTGCCCCAGTTTTCAGTGTATCTGTGTTGGGGCACCACGTGTTGCCAGATCAGCTTCAGTGCTCTTTGGCATTGATTCTCCAAGTGTCTGAACACCGTTCTTCCAAAACATATTCCCTCATTTGCCATTTTGATGATGATGTTGGAGAGTGCTGTCTGATGCGTCAACTCAGAATCTCCCACACGTTTTCAATTGGGTTGAGATCTGGTAACTGTGAAGGCCATAGCATGTGAGTCACATCATTTTCATACTCATCAAAACATTCAGTGACCCCTTGTGCCCCGTGGCTGGAGGCATTGTCATTCTAGAGGAGACCTTTCCTATCAGGATTGAAATGTTTCATTTAGTTGTCTTTTGCAGTACCAGTGGTGATACGTGGTAACTGCAGGAGTGTATTTGGGCCTCACTTCCCAAATTTCATTGTCTGTGGTCATTAACCTTATATTTGCTTGTTCATGTGGCCACAGTAACAGTTTACTCACAATGCTAGTAGAGACCGTAAAACTGTACGCTGCTTCACACAGCATAGGTTGAAGAGCTAGTCTATTGCATTAGAGGCCTTGTTAAAAGACTAACTGTGCATCACTTGTGATTTTTCTGGGAAAGACGCCACCGAAACTCAGGTCATAATACTGCAAATCCTGCAGGCTTTAATCAGTGGACCTCAGACTTAATCATCATTGTGTTGTATCATTCAGTGATTAACGGTGACTAAACAGACATTAGGTGGATAACACCCTTCAAGATCACATCTTTTGAGCCAAATGGACCCAGACAATGCTAGGAAAATGCTTCTCACCAACATGGAAGCATCAGCATATATTCAGGTTTTCCTTTTAATAAGTTGCCCATCTTTGGGTGCATCATGTGAGCTACACAAACTAAATAACAAACGTGCTAAAAGAAAGTCCCATAAGGATAGTTAATAATGCAATAACTACTTTAGCTGAAGTTGTGTTTTAGAGGTGCAAATACTGTCTAAGAAATACAACAAAATGCAACTAATCATGTCAGCATTTCCACCAATCAACACTAGATGCCACTAAAACCAGCACAGCCGCACTCTCCAAGCACAGCTTTTAGTAAACTGTTACACGACTGAGGTATTAATCGTCTAATCACCTGATGTGTGTGCTGAGGGTAAAGGAAGTCTTAATAATAAAGCTAGCAGCCCACTTGTAGTAATAAAGCAGAAAACACGAGGCGACACTTTCAGCATGTCAACATGAAGCTAACTAGCTCTCCTCCAGTGTCAGCCCCTCATAAGTTCTGCTGTTAGAGAGCAAATGAAGAAATAAACAGCGAAAGAGCGTTTTATATGAACGACTTACATTGATGTTACACCTCATTGTGTGTGTGTACAAGTTTAGTTTTAACATTACAAACGTTGACCTACCGACTGTGTGCGAGGCGCAGCAGCTGAAACACATCTGTCGCGCAAAACTGACGTCAGCATGGAGGTTGCGAAGAAGAAAAAAAAACATTAATATATATTTTTTAAATCGTAATAAAGTTTGATATATTTTACCTGTTTAAATCAGCAGTAATATCCACAAAAGTCCGTATTTACACGAGCATCTTAAGCCATCCCAGATGTGTAATAAACGAGCTTTGACACAATTGATATCGTTTAATATTTCTCAGAAGATGTAAAAAAACACAGTTTGTTTAGCAGCAGCTCGGCGTATTTCGGTGTTTTAACAGCACATTAGGTCATCGCAGTGAGTAATAATTGTGTATTTGTGAGATGAGGATCAGCTGTTGTGTGTGCAGGAGGGAGGAAGTGATGCAGGAGCTCCACTTCAATGACTAAAAGGGGGAAGCACAAAGAAACTGGCTGCTGTGTAGTCCGACCTGCTCTTTTTAATCAACTCCGAGGACACAACACAACCAGGACTAGCCACAGAAAACCACACTGTGTCTGCTCTGTTTTTATTCAAATTTTATTTAAAATAGTACAATCCGACATTGAAGTTTGTTTGTGTGTTGTTTTTTTGTGTCAGCTGCCGGCTAACTAGTTAGCTCGGTGAGTTTAACGCGACGAGTTTCCAGCTTCCCTTTTTTTTGGTCAACTTACTTCATTTGGTGCTGGCATCCCTGAAGTGATGTACGTCCAGTCCCACAAACGGGAACCCGCTAAAAAGGTAAGTATTTTCAGGGTAAATGACTGAGTTTTTTGTCGGTGTCTCAGTCGAAACACCTAGCCTAGCCGAGAGCTAAGTTTTAGTAAACCGAGCTGATGCTAGCTAGCTATGGCGACGTCGTCAGGGCCAGACAGTTTTTGGTGTAAAATGTCCTGATGTCTGCTGGTGTCTGCTCAATCAATAACACCCCCACAAGAGCAACCATCTATGTGAGTCACTGGGTAAAATATCCAGCTGGGAAAGCTCACCAAAACAGCTTGACAGATTTTATTGTGCTGTGGAGCTCTCTTGATCCTCTGCCCAGAGACCAAAACTTGGTATAAATTACATTAATGTTGATAATGTCAGCTGTCTAACTTCACTTGGTTTGACAACAGTGGTGCAACTAGCTCAACTTTGACATCTGAGACAGTTTTAGGAGTGTCTTTAGTGAAAGCCATGACTGCAAGTGTTAAAATAGCTTCTTGAGGATGGTAATTTAAAAGTCTAATTGTTAAGAAGTCCTCCAGACGTCCATCACATGTTAGTTTGGGCCCAGTGGGATATTTGCCCCAACATGCCCCAGTATCGTCATCAAGACAGTCACACACCCAGGGGTCACATCATGAGGTTCACCTCTCAGTCCACGAACTATACAAAGATAATGATGTCCACTTTTTGATTGTACGTGTCAGAGAAGCAGTGATTTAATTATGTGTTTATTAGGGAGGCTGTACTCTCAGTTGTCAGTTTACTGATTACAAAAAGCAGAACACACCAATCCTGCAATAAGTCCCACCTTTTTAGTTGTAACATAACATTTTATGTTGAATCTGCTTTAGAGAGGTGTTAATTGAACTGTATGATCACAGAGGCAGCAGTTTGTGGTAAGCAGCATACATTTTCAACAAAAACAGAATAATACAACCTCCATGAAGACAGGATTCAACGCAGGACTGGTCTATCTAGGTGCACCTAATAAACTGGTGACTGAGTATTTATTTTTCTTTATTAATATTTGACGCAAAAATCATGACAGAGTAAATTAGTAAGTTAGTTTTAGAAGCAGCACAAAGTTCTTGATACAGGACAAAGCTGTGCCTTGCTACCAGACACGTGAAAGCCCAAATTCCACACTGTGCAATTTATCTTCACTGAAAATGCTTTCAAATGGTCTTCTTTGTGGTTATAAATCAGTTATTTGACAATCCAGCAAACAGGCCAACTGCTTTATTGTGCTCAAATTACATATTCATAGCATCTTGGCAAAAATAGTCCTGCAGGTTTGGGACTGTCGAGCTATCATTTTCTGCTTATGATGACAAGATAATGTGTCTTTTCAGCATTGCGGATGTCAAGGTCACAATGATGGGGCAGAGTAGAAAGACACTTTCATCTGTGGCCAATGCCATCTGACGGACTGACTGTAAGTAATGTCCTGAACAGCAGCTTTATTAGTCATCACACACTCGATCAACTTGTACGTTTGTTTGTTTTTTTTAGTGTAGATGTAACAGCAGAATAATTAATTGAAAAAAAAAAAACAGACAAGTGACGCATATGAGGTAATCATGTTTTTCTTAACCACAGAGAAGAAACCCTTTCACGTTGAATTTTTGCTGCCCAAAAGGTTGGAGTGAACACATTAATGTTCATGTAAATGCAGTAATTGTTATCATAAAAGTAAGTAATTGTTAAACTGCATTACACTGGCAAACACAGTGGCTCAACCGCCTTTGTCCATGGTTGCTATTTCAGAAGGGTCATAATTTCTGTGATTGTATTTTTGTTCATCTGCTGCCATTACTGCTGGGATGTTGTAAGGCCGCAACACTGTATGTGCTGCGTATTGTAGGACCTGGTTTAAAAAAAAAATGATACTATATTTTCACTCCTGATACCAAGCTAAGGTAAACACACCACTGTGCACAAGAAGTTTATGTGGCTACAGTACATAACGTCATCATGAAATAAGATGTAACACAATAAAGCAAATAAGTTAAATAATGAGAGAGTTATTTTCTAACAGGCTGTAAATGGCTCAGTCTTTGGTGATGCAAAGGAAAACCTAAGAGAGCATGTTAAAGTTATGTAGTGGATCTGAGTAACAGTAAACCATGTCTACATCAGTAGGTTTCTGTGGTTACCAGTGATGTTTCCTTAAATTTCATTTGTTGTTTCTATGGTGATCTGCATTACATGTTATTAGACTGTTGTTTTCTCTGGTGTTCACTTGTTAGGGTTTTTAAGTCTGGCAGTGCAAGACCTGGATCGTGGCAGAATTTGGCACAGGTAGCTTAACTTCTTGACCTTCAGTGTTCAAAAATCCCTCTCATTTGATTTCCTTTTACTAACAGCCACACAAATGTGGATGTTGACCTTTTGATTGTGAGAAAGGCTGACTCAGTTTAGATCCGCACTCTGACACATTTTCCAATTGTTCTTCGCCTCAGGCCTGAGGGTATGTTGAGACGTCTCGCCAAGCCAGAGCAGAGGCGTCTAGGGGGTTCGGACGGGGACTGAAGGTGAGGAGGGGAAAGACAGACAAGGGACCAGGGAGGAAGACATGGGCCAGTGTGTCACCAAGTGTAAGAATCCGACATCCTCGCTCGGCAGCAAGAGTGGAGACAAGGAGAGCGGCTCCAAGTCCCACCACAAGAAAGGAGGCGGTGGTGGTGGGGGCCACAAAGAGGAGCCCAGCGCCCCATGTAGCAAAGCCACCAGCGAGCTGTCGAATGGCACCAAGGCCTTGGAGGTTACAGTGGAGACTCCCGTCATCCCCGCAGTGACGGGGGAACCGCGCAAGGACGAGAGTGTGGATGGAGACGGGCTGTCGTTAATGCGCATCGAGGAGCTGTTCAGCTGCTACAAGGATGAACAGGAGGACGCCATCTTGGAGGAAGGCATGGAGAGGTTTTGTAATGATCTCTGTGTGGACCCAGCAGAGTTTCGTGTGCTTGTCCTCGCCTGGAAGTTTCAAGCAGCCACCATGTGCAAGTTTACAAGGTAAGGTGGAGTTTTGGGGAATGGGGCGTGTTGCTGAATTTGCTTATCAGGATTAACTGGTACAACTACTGCACAGTGATTGGCTATTGATGAGGACAATTTCATACAAATAATTCTTTAGTTTTTACAGTAATTAGTTTCACAAGTGCCTTCCATGATTTAATTACGAAACAAGATGGTGTTTTCAAGTATCTGCAAACACTCATGGAGACCAGTTCACTCAGACTTTAACTCACGTCTAAAGCATTTATTTTGATTTTATATTTGCCATTTCTCACTGTGTCCTGGTGGACTAGTGGTTGAGATTTCTTTATGTCTCGTGTCTCATGCCTCTTCCCATGTTTTTCTGTTTTTGATCTTTACTTGTTGTCTATCAAATAGAGATAAAAAGGCCAACATTCAAAGCCATATCCCCCTTCAAATCTTTGCCTCTGGTTTTAAATAACAAAGATCTCCTTAGACATCCTGGAAACCTGCATCGTGAAAGTGGTCCTTCTGTTCCCTGTAACATGCAGCTCAATAACCTTTACTGAAAACATTATGGGGATTCCCCAAGCAAATCTGCAGGATTTGGGCCAGTCGAGACATTTTTCATGTCAAGAGTCTTTTGTTTACTGTAACCCACTCACTTTGTGCACACCGCCTACAAAAACTCTCATAAGTCACTTTGTTTCTCATTTCAGTGACATTTTTCAGGTGCCCCACACCCCTTATGTTGGTGTTGTCTTTGGCTAAAAACTGCAATTGAACTTGATTGTTTTGCTCATGCAGCAGACTGAGGCAGTCTAAACCTTCCTCCCATGGAGTTCCACACTGACACTATAACAGCATGTACTAATGTGATATTAGCTGTTAAATATGTTTCTGCAGTTGATGGACTTACATTGCTCACATTAAAACAAGTTAAGAGCAACTCCCTGCATGCTATAAGGAGAGACTCTTGGCTCATCTCCACGTGACCGGGGCTATGTCCAGTTGCAAGTCAGTGAGAACGTCATTCCCTTTCCTGACCAGGCAATTTACCCCAGGCTACTGCTGTCAGTGACAATGAGCAGTGAAAAAATCAGGACATTAGGGGGGCATCCCTTTAAAATTTTAGAAACGGCAATGAAACGTACATGCCAGTAATTCTTTTATTGAAGAAGTAAGTATATTGTATCTATAACGAAAGCTGCACACTCAGGCACATTTTATTAATGGACAAATCATCCATGATGTGACTTTTGATTTGAAGGGTTTAATATGCTGAATATGGACTGTGGTGTCTCTGGTTTTAGTTTGGTGAAATAAAATGTCCAAAATATTATGAAATATTTCAAAAATCACTCAAATTAGGAGTTCTTTTAATTTAGCATTATTTTAGTATGGTTTCTGATATTGCTAACATGTTTTAAAGTGAGAAGAAGCGCAAGATTATTGTCTGATAGTGCTCACTGAAATATTGTGCACTGCTCATAACTAGCTTGATGTTTAATAAATAGAGGCAGAGGCAGCTTCCCCTCCCTGCACTGACCCTCTAGTCTTCACTCTTTCACTGTGCAGTGGCCCCATCCATCCCACTGCAAACACTCAGTTTTCAGCAGCTCAACTCAACACACGCAAACACACACACACACACACAGTTTCCCACTGTCAGGTAGGTGGCACACAGGAAATGGATCCTGCTGTGCACTCCCACTCTGCTGTTAGTGTACGAGATGAATAGGGCTGCCTGCTGGCTGGGTCACTTGCCACTGCAGCCCCCTCTGATTCTTAACTCAGCACTTTTCTGTCCAGAGGCTTTGGACAACACCACACTCTGGTTACCAACATGTTTCATTGTCAACTGATGCTTACTGAAGCTGTTTATATTACATTTGACTTTGAAAGCCCATATTGTTGCCGTGGTCAAATAACAAAAGTACATCTGCCTGGGCTGAGGCCCACTTGACACTGAAGTGAAATAATGTTTGTCAGTTTTCAGTGCGGTTTAAAATGTGTCCTTTAAACGTCTGTGTCCTTCTTTGTTAGTGATTTTTGTGATGTTAAATACTTACTAAATTTAGCTATTAGTTAGCTGTGGTAATGTTCATTGAGCTGAGTTGAAAAAGTATGCTCTCTGCTTCTGGGCCTCATCATCCTCAGTGAAATGGTTCAGTATCATTCTGATGTCCGGTTCTGTTTATTTTGTCTCTCCAGGAAGGAGTTTGTGGAGGGCTGCAAGGCCATCCAGGCGGACAGCCTCGAGGGTATCTGCTCGCGCTTCCCCTGCATGCTGCTGGACGCCCAGGGCGAGGAGAACTTCAAGGACCTGTACCGCTTCACCTTCCAGTTTGGCCTGGACGCTGAGGAGGGCCAGCGCTCCCTGCAGCGTGAAATCGCCATCGCCCTGTGGCGCCTGGTTTTCACCCAGGACATGCCTGCGATCCTGGAGCGCTGGCTGGACTTCCTGGCGGAGAACCCCTCAAGTATTCGGGGCATCTCAAGGGACACGTGGAACATGTTCCTCAACTTCACCCAGGCTATCGGGTCTGACCTGAGCAACTACAGTGAAGACGAGGCCTGGCCCAGCCTCTTCGACACTTTTGTGGAGTGGGAGTTGGAGCGCAGGAAAAAAGAGGAGGAACAGGCACTGAAGGCGAAGGAGGAAGAGGGGAGGTGTACTGACACAGAGTGTTCTCCCACAACAGACAGACTTGAAACAGAAGGAAGCCGCGGCTCACAGACGTGGGGGGGCCACTGACCAGGAAACAAGAACTATTTGTAAGGGAGAGAAGGATGTGACCTACACATGAACTGTACATCTGTGAATCATTGGATGAATATTAGTATTACCATTACAGCTGTTCATTTCGCACTCCTTTTCTGTTGGGGTGGAATTCCTGCTTTGCGACCTTTATTTTTATTATTTTTTTTTGTTTGTTTTTGAAAGGGCTCTAAGAACTGTTATGTTTTAAGCACTTCTATTTAAGTTATTGTTTTACTTTTTTTCTCCTCTCCATGAGTGTTTTTAGTAGTTGGACATGTGGTCCATTTTAACCTATGCCTACCTACCATAACCCAGCAGTTAGCTCAGTAAGATGTCTTGGTTTTAAAAATGGCGACAGAAAGAAAGAGAAAGAAAGTTGGGCAAGCTGTCTACAAATAATTTCTTACTACAGAAACATGAGATTTACAGCAAGGGTCAGAGAAATCGTCTTGATTGGACTAATCTTGTTTATATTGAATGCTTTTATCTTGCAGTGCTGTGAGGATGAGTTGGTTGCACTTGTATTGCCTTCACAACTGTTGGCCTGCAATTACACGGCAAACGGTAATGGATTACAATGTCTGTCACAAGTGCATTTTACTTTTAAAAATAATACAAAGTTGTGATATCCATTTAAAAAAAAAAAATCAGAATTGGTTTCCACAGTAACAGACTTGCCCCTCTCCTCTGTGTTGAGTGTTTTTTGAGTGCTACCGGTGCAGGGAGCGGCTTAGCTTGTTTAAGCAGCTGCCTGCGCTCCCTTTTGACCTCTAGCATGTGTCATTTTTGATGTCCACCTACTTTCAAGAAGCAGTTAAGTGTGTACAACACAATGATGCTGGCTTTTCTCCTTCTGGGAAGTCTGTAACACAACAAATCGGCTAAAGCGCGGTCTCTGTCGTTTCTCGACAGAAGCCCAAACCTGCATTGCATTCAGGACCATTATCCTGGACGCCACATGAAGCTTATATCATTTACTTGCAGGCGATTAAGAGTCTTCACCTCCTTGAACTGCTAAAAAAAAAAAAAAGAATAAAAAATTGTGTGCACTTCACAAATAATGTCGACTGCTGCTGCTGATGGTGATGGTTGTATTGGATTGCACAAAAACCAATGGCATGCTTATAGTTGCTGTACTTGCAACGCTTTTGCAGAGAGATTGATGTCAACCACATGATTTCCATTCTGAATCTTTTCCAAACTGTAGATCGATCTTAAACTAAAGCCTCGGGTGCGTTTTTTTTTTTTTTTTTTTTGTTTTATTTTTTTGTTTGGTTTTTATTTGGGAGGAGTGTTAACAGGAAGGACATGCTGGCTAAACAAAGAGTCTGATATGGGATATATGGGTCCAGTGTGGGAAGAGGGTGGCCATAATAACCTGCTCTGTTTGGTTTACATCTACAGTGGTTTTATTTCAGACCCCCTTTTGTCCTTTTTATATAAAATGTATTGATTTATAATAAATAAAAAACAGTGTTGAACTTTTGACTGCGTAAATCTGTGTGATATCACTTCAGAGACCTCCTATTTCTTGATAAAAAGCTGAGTGACCCCCTCCTGGGTGCTCCAGCCGTCCAGCTCTCCGGAGGCCGCTCTGGCTGTGAGCGCGGCCGGGCAGAGAGACTCACAGGCCGGGGGCGTGTCCGACACTGAGGCGGCTCTCCCCATTGGTAGGCGGCTCTCCTGGTTACCAACCAACACTAAACACTAGCCACATGAGGAAAACACAGAAAAACGCTTAAATGTCAGAACTAATGGCTAACAAAGCGCAGTTTAACGGTGGCAGTGAGTATTTTTGTGATATTCCTGTAAGCTAAGTAAACGGCAAACACGAATATGAGGAATAAAGACAGTTTTAGTGCCATTTAAGGTGAGCTACATGCATGCTAACGCTAACTCGGTAGCTTTTTGGTTTGTTGTTAGCGTCGATGCTAAATGAGCAGTTAGCCTCGCTTAGCTGGCGACGTGAGGAGTAAATAATCTGGGACAAATAGTCATTTTACTGGTGTTACTGGGGGGTGACAGAAAGGCGTGCAACCTTTACACAGTCGGGAAAAGCTATCGTGTTAGCCCCTAAACCAATATGGCAAACACATCTGCACGAACAGGCAGGCTCATGAAGCTGGTTTAAATGAGTTTAGATGAAAATCTGGTTAAATTAAGATGGATGGGCGGCATTTTAAACCAAAGTGCATTTCAGATAATAATGTAGATTTAATGCCACAGGTAACCTTGAGGCTTTCATCCATGTGCTCCTCTGCTGCAACACAGATCTCAATGACATGTTTTTTCTGAGGGATCATCGCCCCCCCTCCTAAATCAGCATCATCTGCAGCCACACGATGGACAACGAGGTGAGCAAATGTCTTTTTTTTCTCCTTTCATTTAACGACTCAAATTCGCATAATCTGTCATTTTACTTGCTCTCTTCTCTATTTTCCAGGGCTTTCAGTCGCATCAGTGCATGTCATGCTGTGCAGCAGTGCCTCTCTGTTTCTCTGTACTCTTGCCACTAACAAGTACTCTCTTCTTCCTTTAAATTTCTTTGCCTCCCCTCTCCTGACACTGGCAGACGCTGTAGCCTAGTTGACTTGTAGGAACTGAGTAAGGGCTTTGCGATTTCTTTGCTCGTCCTGCATGTTGTTTTGTACAGGTTGAATGGCATGAAGCTGTAGGTGGCTGTGTAATTATGTGGACAACCGGTACTCCCTCCCAAGACACACTTTGAGAGTCGAGGCCAATGTTTTTAAGACTGATGCAGGCGGACATCTCATGTTCATGAGGATGATCTGATTTTAATTGAGTGCAGCAGTGTCTGAACAAAGCAACCCCTCAGATGCATCCTCACGTTTGGATTTTGGCTGATGTGACAAGTGTATTTTTAAAATAAAAACTGTGTCAAACATGGCTTTTAAATACTCTCTAGTTAAATGACATTTTAAGTGGTGGTTCACGTCATAGATTTGTAGCATGTATTGTCAGCACTGGCTTCGCTTTAAGGCTACGCTTTATGTATTATGCAAGAACATACTATTGCAGGGTTGTTTCAACCAGTCTGTAACTACTGTTGTGTTCACACCTAATAGTTACAAGGTGGAACAAGCCTGAATTTGACAGTGCATGGGTTTCTAAAAATGTTGGATTTATTCCACTGAGATCTTAGCCCCACTGAGTCAGAAGTTTTCCTTCAGTTACTGCATATCTTTCAGCAGGGCCTTTTGCTGTGAGTACAATTCAAATGTGAAAGTATGCAGGCCTTTTGTGTTATCTAAGTTTTGTCATGATCCCAAAATAATCATGAGACAAATCGTGTGTTATTCTGTGGAATTAATTTGATGGATGCTCCTGGATTGCAAAAATGTATGTAACAATGTTGATCTGTTCTCGTTAAGGGCCTGAATGTGATCGCAAGAATTTTTACGTCACATTTTTAACTGACTGAATGCTTTTGATCTTTGCACCATGTGGTCATTGAACAGGCATATTTGGCATTTGGCTACCACATTGCAAGTTGCACATACGTGTTTTGTCCACCATGTACTGTAATCATAACGTCTTGACTCATTGCATGTGCTGCACTGATGCTCTATTTACTTCAGACAGGAGGAGCAAGTTGTTTGCCTACATTTTGTGATGCAGAGAATGAAATGGACATTGATTGTAGTTTGTGAATGTGAATACCTGTCCAACAATGAGGTGTATCATATCGTGAAGTCTTTTTTTTTTTTTTACCTCAAACAGCTGATGTAGGCTTTTCTGACCCTGCATTGTGTAAAAGTGCGTGTGTGTGTGTGTATGTGTGTGCAAGTGTGTGTGTACTCGTGTTGCTCACGTTCTTGAAGGAGAGCAAGACCTGCCAAGAAGAGAAGCTTGCCTCTGCTGTGGACGACACTCTGGATGAATATTTAATCGCCCTCCAGCACAAAAACAGGTGAAGTGTGAGCACAGGCTGCTGGAAAGAGATTGGATTTCAGAGAGGAGGCACACCACTCCTCCGTGACTTTCGGTGTCTCCTAATGGGAGCACTGATTGGGTCCTTGCTTCCTCGAATAAAGTGTGTGAAATGTGCAGTGTTCTCCTGCAAATCCTCAATCCTGATCTGAGCCATTTTAAACCTGCGATGCACTGTTTGCCAGGTATTAAAATTCAAAATTGCAGGGGTAGTCACCAGTTTTCTTTTCTCCTCAGGATCCTAAAGCGCCTTAAAGTCAAAGACCCCAGGGAGATTGAGTTGGAAAAGCTTGAGCAAGGCTTTTCTATTTATCTTAACGGAGCAAATGCTGAAGCCAGTAGGAAGCAGCCCAAGACCTCAAAACACAAGTCTGTCACCTCTGCACCTGCATGGAGGCCTGCACATACAGCAGGTATGCTGCTGCTCAACCAAAATAAACAGACACTCAAAAGTACTGTTATATAAGACCTCATCATTATTTTATGTCTCCACTGTGCAGAGGGGGAATATTGTTCTTGAATATTTAGTCATTTTTACACTGAAATTGTATCATATTCTGTTATTGTTGCTTCTGTCAAGCCCAGACCATATGGAGCACCAGCTAATAGCCACCACTCCTCAGCTTGTCATTTGCATGATGCCATGCCCAGTCCCAGTGAATAAATGATAGTGACAGTTGTAGCTGGCAGCGAGTTTTACAGTCCTTCCTCTATGCGCTGTGGACCATCTGCGTATGCGTGGCTGTCTGTTCCTTCTCCTCCGAGGCAATAGTCTGCTGCTAGCTGCTCATGTTCCTTTTCTGTGCTCTTACTCATCGGCAGATGTCTGTAGAAGTGCTCACCAGCTAACTGAAGATTGCCATAGTCTGGACCAGAGTCATAGGAAGAGGAACCACACCGCCCCAGGAAAGGTCCAGAGGAAAGAATGGGTGCAGGTAGAGGCTTCTTATTACTTAGTATTGCAATCATTGATTGTGGTGCATTAAAAATAAATAGTTTCCTATGAGGTCACACATTAATGTTTTTCCTATTTTGTCTTGTGTGCAGGATTCTGTCAGAATTCGAACAGAGGAAGGACAAACTTTGCAGATCTCCCCAGAAAAGCAGTACTCTGAGGATTTTGAGCTCTATGAAAGCATAGACATGGAGGTAGAGAGAAGACATAACAATGCCTACAAAGCCTGTGTGTGTGTGGGTGTTTTTTCTAGGGGAGGGGCTATGTGTCAGATGCAGCTGTCTGTACTACTTAGCATCTCTCCATCTCTGCCATTTCCCCTTTTATCCAATCACCTTGTTTCATACAGAGCTCCAGTCCACGCTCGCCTCGTAGTCCCTGCTCGCCGAGAGACACCTGCAAGGTGTTGCGCTCCTTCAGCTCCAGGCCCGACAGCCAAGGGGGCCAAGTGAATCAGGAGCACAGTGAGAAAGTACTTCTAAACCTTGAGGAGGTGAAGGTGAGCAGAAGAAGCAATATATACACCATTTTATTGCATCTTGTCAAAGGTGACATTAGGTTATTCATTGACAGTCACACATATCAAGGGGGTGCTTAAACTGTCAGCATGCATGTGTGTATGTTTGCACTTGTGAGTGCTAGCACTGATGACTGTGCAAGGATGCATTATGTAAAAGCTGACCTTTTGTTATCTAGGTTCTGCGTCGGAGCCTGGAGGTTAGTATGCGGCGGAGCAACCGCGGCTCAGCGGGGGAGGAGTCAGAGGAAGAGTGGGTGGAGGAGCAGATTGAGAGGGAGGAGAGCACAGAGAGTTTGGACGAACTGGGGCTGCCTCTCTCCTCCTCCAAATCCTCCTCCTCCAACCCTCGGCCCAGCAGCTCACACACCCATCTCGACTCAGCAAACCTCATTGTCCTGGACTTCGGGCCCTCACCTAAAGGTAGGCTTCAGCATCCACTATCATATGCAAATGTGTTATTGATTTTTAGGGTGAGTGTTAATCCAGAGTGGCTCTGTCTCCTCCTTATCTGCACCATCAGCAGTATTCACATGGCAAGTATATATGCTCTCTGTGCACAGCTTAAGTGTTGTGTTAGCGACCCGATGGGATGCAGAAGGACTTTGACCTATGCATGTCTTCAAACTCACAATATCATAATGTATTCCTGATCTAATTTTCTGTTATTCCAGGTCGTAAGATTGAACGCTCTCTGTCTGCAAAAAGGAAAGAAAACATTGACAGCTTTATACCCACCAAGCCTGTGTTGGTGAAGAGCAAAACATTAGATAGGCCACCCTCTCTGGACAGCTGGGATTGTCAGAGTAAGTATTTTAATTCCCATTTCGAAATAAAACTTCTTTAAAAATGTTTCTGGAGATGGATATTTTACAAGATAGCATTGCACATGATTGCCTCTGAAAAGACACATGCTCCTTGATTTAGGGCCAAAGAGTCGGGTGGAGAGGCCGCTGTCGGCAGCCAGAAAGGCTTCTGTCGAGGAGCGAGACCCGGAGGAGGCAGCAACCAGGGTGCGCCAGGCCATCCAGAGAGAAAACGACCCCTTGCTGAGTCCTGAGCTCTTCAGCCGCAACACCGTACATAACCCACCTCTACTCAATTTAGGCCACTACTTATTAAAAAACATTTTCTTATACCTTTAACAGCTGTTTTTAAGCTGATCCAGAGTACCTAAACTATCACACCCCGGGTTAGCTACACATGTACTGTACTGTATGTCCTCTTGATTTTAATATTGTGATTATGGATTTGGCTTACGTGATAACTGTGCTCCCAAAGCCTAAAGCATCTCTGACTCTTCTGTTTTGCTTCCTTTTTATCCAGGGCAGGGCACACCAGATGATGAATGGCTTAGTGCACCACAACAGCCACAGCAAAGATGAGAACAGTGTTACTATGGCCATGCAGAGAATCACACTTATGGTCCCCAGGTATGCTGGCAGAATATAACACTTAAACACATAGGTACCTGGTGGTCGTAGTCCTGTACATCCTACAGTGTGAGAATAAACATAAGATTGTTTTATAGACACTAATACGAACAGGAACTTATGGTGTGTACACCTTCTGACCTTGAAGAATTATTTATTGGAGTAGCTGTGCTCAGCCATCCCCCACCACTAGCATGAAGGTCAGGGACAATAGACAAATCAGCAGTGCTGAGAGTGTCATCCTTCTGTTCAGGCAACAACAGAAACTGCTGAAAGCCTTGGAGAAGCTTGAAGCAGGACCCAGCAACATTGCTCAGAGTGTCAAAACAGACCATAGCAAGCAGCCGGTGAGTCAGTAACGCCGTCTCACAGCTCAGAATGAATAATCCGAATGCTGCTGGGTGTGACAGAGATACAAGAGTGCAGTTGTGAAATGTTTTGGGTTGTCATTGCAGAGAAGGACTTCCTCAGTAGAGATCACCACTCCACTGTACGTCACCATGGAGATCCTGTCAAACTGGGGCAACGCTTTGCAGGTCGGGCTGACTGAGTTGCAGTTCTTCTGCCTCAGAGGCAAGAAGCTGTACGTGTCCCCTCATGACCTGGACATCAGGAACGCTGACTACCCCGGGAATCTGGGGGCACTTGTCAGTGGAAAGGTGAAGGTGAGTCTCTGATGCCTCAGCATCCTGTTTGAATGATTTCTGTTGCAGCGAAAGTGAAATTATGTATAGAACAACATTTTTTCCTCTTTCATCATATTTCATAGCAGCCATTTCAACTTTACTTAGCAGGGAAAGCATAGGTGTAAGTAATAACATTAATTATGGCACCATTATTTTGTCCCAGCAGGCATAGTAAACAGGCATGCACAATAACAGGAACCTAAAGCTTCAATACATAAATGGGAAGCAGCCATCATTAATGTCATTAATTTCACGTGCAGGTAAAAGGCCTGTTGGATAAATGTAAGGTATGCTTTGACATGTGTGAGCAACTCTCACTATAATGAACAAAGTATTTAAAGATTTTGTCTTTTTGTTGGGTTGACAGACTACCAAAGAGCGTCACATGTGGACGTGTCCGTTCCATCCTCCCATCCAGTTGTACTTCATCATCAGAAACCAAGATCACTCCCCAGACTTTGGAATATCTCGCATCAAAATCTGGAACTACAACAGAAGCCTCAATGTATGTGCTTTTTACTTCTGTTTATGTGTCATTACATTTTAAGAAGCTGACTTGTTGCACAGCATTTGTTTAACATATGTGCAATCTGTTCCACACATGTTTTGATTTATCACAGTTTCCAGTTCAGAGATTATTCACTTCGCTGTCTGAGCTCATAAATCTAACATGCTTGTGTGCGGTCACTATAATACGGTTGACTGAGTTGGCGTGGTTACGTCAGGGGTGTGGTTCTCTTTTAGCAGTGGCTGCCTAAGCTGCCAGTCAGACTGTCCAAATGTGGAACAGAGAGAGATTAGCCCCAGAGGATTAGTGTTAGGGAAACGTGGGCTTCTGCCTCTCAACCTCACTGCTGTTCATAGAGGGGTACCCCATCGTATCTTTTTATGATGATTACCACAGGATATCGTGTATTACTTGACTTCTTGAACTTGGCAGGTAAGGAGCTGTTGTTAGGGAAATAGACTCCAGGGTAACGTGGGTTTGTAGTGGTTTACTGCCTAGAGGATTGAGCAGATTTAAATTGGGCTTCAGCCATGTCTTCATGGCAGCCACGACTTGGTGTCTGTGAGAGTGCTAATTACTGCTAGCTTAGAGAGTGCTGCATGTAAGAAATAGGTTAATAAATCAGTACATTTTGGACTTAATGCTTTTGGGTTTGCTGTGAATGTTGCTTTGCTTGAATTAGAATAATTTTGTACTTAACATATGGTTTCATATACAAAGACATAATTTGAAATGCTAAATATTTTTCTGGAATACCATTTTATCTTTTTATCATTTACTTTTGATTATTGTCCATCTTGTGTCTTAACTTAAATGTGTAGAAATAATTTGGTTTAGGGTAAAATGTTAGTGAAAAAATGGTGTGCACTCTGTTGGACATGACTAAATAAATAAATTGAGGCTCTGTGTCTTTCTTAGGACCTCGACATTGGTGCACGCCATATAAAGCTATACCTTAACAGCACATTGGTGTTTGAAGGTGAGCTGGAGAAGGGCTGCGGCAACCAGGTCTTTGACTACAGCACCACAATTGACCTCCAGGATTTCCAGGTCTCAGATTCCTTGTTTTCGAGCCCAGTGTCTTCAGGATACAATCTTCGGGGTGTCAGCCCCCAGCGCCATGAGGACAGGAAGGGCGGGGAGGGCAGCAGCACCCAGCAACACCACAGTTCGAATTTGCACCAACCAGATGCAGCAGGCCAGGCAATGATGGACATGCAGGATAAATCTCACACACTGCTGCCACCCATCAGTCCTTCGGTGGGGGTGTCAACCTCCACTCGTCGCTCCTCCACACAAAGAAACTCCTTTGACCTGTCTGCCTCAGAGGAGCCCCTTTCTCTTAGGCACCAAGTGGAGCAGCCTGCACCCATTGAGCAGACGGTCACCACGCAGCCGTCCTCCTCTCGGGTGGCCCCCCAGTGGCTGCAGCCTACGAACAGGGGTGCTCCAGAGGGCTGCGAGGCCAACAGGGAGAGGCCCCGGTGGCTGGTGCCTCAGCACTCTGCAGAGCCCAAATCTCCATCAGCCTCATCCTCTTCAATGCTCCCGGAGTTGCCATGTAACCCAGGCCGAGTGTGTAGGGGCATGGAGAGGACTGTGAACGGGGGTCAGTGGAAGGCTAACTCTCTGGACCTGAGCTGCGACCTGCTGGAAGAACTTGGGGAGCAAAAGCCAGAAAGGCCCATCAGCGGCCGCAGGAGCTCATTCAGAAACTCTGCAGTCACTGGCAGGCAGACTGAGGAGCAGCACCTCAGAACTACTGCACTTTCAAACACAGGTAGGAGAGGCTACTACACCCCTGATTAAAGTTACTATACTTATACACAGAGGAGGAAAACCTTAGTTTTGTTCTGTATTTCACTTATCACCAGTCAGGCTTACAGGCTATCACACTTCTGCATTGAGTATAAAATATACACACACATACATATGTGTGTGTGTGTGTGTGTGTGTTACATTTTTTATCCACTATTTATTTTACTTCCGCAGTTGCTATCTGTGTCATGTGGTTTTATACACCACATCGCTGGTTTAATGTATGAAATGCTGCTCCCTTAGTGATTTTTTTTTATTAATTTGTCTGTTTTGAGACTGTCATCACATAGAGTATGCCTTCATGGGGTGAGAGTTCAGTATTATATGATCATTAGATTTGGGAAATTGAAAGGGCAGCTACTCATATAGTTTAGTTTACTGGAGTCCTTACTCTACACCTTACTGAGCACCCATGCTCTTTGTTCTGGCCTTCGTGCCGTATAAAGTCTCTCTGCTTGATGATTAACTTCTGATTAAACTCTGTCATTTTGTAGTATTTTAACTTTTCAAAAATGTGCTCATTGAATTTTGAAGCAAATTTTGATTGTGGAAAGGTGTAAATTGTTGTGTTGCAAAGCTGACTGCCTCCTTCATTATAATCAATTTACCAGAATACAAATAAATAAAGTACTTAATTTAAGGGGTTGTACTTCCCAATATACATACCAGACTTAGACTTAGACTTAGACTTAGACTAGACTTTATTGATCCCTTTGGGATGACTCCCTCAGGGAAATTTAAGTTTCCAGCAGCACACAGATAGAAGAAGCACACAGATGAAAAATAAACAGTAAACACTTAAAATACAAAATATAAAAGAATGAGAATAAAATAATATAAGTAAATATAAAGAGCTGAATATGGCTTTGTATGGAATAAGTTAAAATTATAAGTTAAAATTATTGCACTATGGATGAGAATGAGGTTATTACACCATATGATGAGGTTATTGCACCCAGAGGAAAAGTGTCAATTTCTGTGTATGCATGTGTTGCACAAGTAAATGTACAATGGCTACCACCCCTACTCTATGTCCTCCTCCCCCCATTGTGAGGAGTTGTAGAGTGTGATGGCATGATGGACAAAGGAATTCTTAAGCCTGTTACCAGGGATATTGTGTATGTTTTATATTTTCCACGTCTGTGAACGCTTTTTAAAACAAGGGAACTGGTAAATATACAGTTTTATTTGAAATGGATTCATTTATAGAGTTAACAGCTAGAGAGATGAGACATTGAGTGTGTGGCTGCATATGTAAGTTTATTGTCATAAAGTATGATCTTATTTTCTGTACCTCGTTAATAAGCTAACCTTTAACGTGTATACTCCAGATGAGCCGATTTCACTGGTGAGCAGCAGCAGGAGGCAGTGCAGCTCTCAGGCCCAGTTGCACAGCCAGCAGGACGACAGCCTCATGGAGTCCTGGGACTCTCTCACCAAGTTCAACCAGTGCCAGCGTGGACGCATCTCCAACATGGGCTTTGAAGGTGACATCTTTGACGAGTTCCTCCAGCGCCAGGGCCGTGGTCCACCCACCGTCCCAGTCAACCCCTCCACAACACCCAGGAGCCCACTTTCTTCTTTGACAACTCAGGGGGCACTGTGTGAAGGCCCCGATGATGACCCATCCGCAGACCGGGAGGATGAGTTTGAGATCCCGGTGCTGCCCCAGGGACAGAGGCTGGTCATCAACATCCTGTCCACCTGGGGCGATCGCCACTATGTGGGCCTCAATGGCCTTGAGGTCTTCAGCTCGAGTGGGGAGCCCTTACAACCTGCTCACATCCGCGCTGACCCTCCGGACATCAACATTCTTCCGGCATATGGCAAGGATCCACGGGTGGTCACCAACTTGATTGATGGCGTTAATCGTACCCAGGACGACATGCATCTTTGGCTAGCACCCTTCACCCACGGTCGTAACCACACCATTTTCCTGGACTTTGGAGGTCCCTGCCAGATCGCCATGATTCGAGTGTGGAACTACAACAAGTCACGAATCCACTCCTTCCGAGGGGTGAAGGAGGTGGAAATGCTGCTGGATGGAAGGTGCATCTTCAGGGGCGAGATTGCCAAGGCCTCTGGGACCCTGTCTGGAGGTAGCTGAAGAGAACCTTTTTGAAATGCTCCTTTTGTCTGTTACTATTGATCAGCTTTTCCTTTTTCCTCACTTTGCTGTCACTTCAGATCTGGACCAGTTTGGTGATACAATCTTGTTCACCACTGATGATGAGATCCTGGAGGCTATGTCTCGTTACGATGAAACCTTCCTTAGCGAGAGTGAGGGTCCCGAGGGCCTGGTGTCTGAGGAGGAGCTGCACAGACCACGCACCGCTGATGGAGAGGGAGAGGAAAGACCCTTCACACAGGCTGGTTTCCGAGAGGAAGATCTCAAAGTAAATACAGACCTTATCAGCAGTGGGGGACAGGCCTTTGTGCAAGTTTAGTGTTTTTATCAACTTCCCACAGTGTTAAATGTCAAAGTCAAATGCTTGTATATTTAGGCGCCTTATTCCCAACTGGGATGGAGATACAGTGTAAAATAATTATGTTTTGTTTAATTATGTTTTATGTGTTCACTCTTAGTTGAAACTCCACCTCAACCCCTCTGTGAGCCAGTCTGAGGAGAGCATGGAGCATAATCCTGGGATGTACACTGGAAAGTGTGAGTAATCAGCATCCATTCAGCATCCATTCATCACACATTCAGCTATCTTCTTTTTTTTTTTTTTGTTTGGATACTTACAATAATGGTCTTCATCTCCACCATAGGCCTTAGACTAGAGCTGGTGATGACTTGGGGTGACTCTCACTACATGGGCCTGACAGGACTGGAGGTGGTCGGGAAGGACGGAGAGAGTTTACCTATAGAACTCAGTATGATGGCTGCCTCACCCAGGGACCTCAACGACCTGCCTGAGTACGGACACGACTTGCGCACGCTTGATAAGTACGTCTGCCAGGATATGCTCTGTGAGAATGTTGAAAATGTTGAAGCTCTTTTATTCATGTTTATTTTATATATAAATAACTTTCATTTCTGAGAACAACTTTATTCTCCTCATATAAATTTCAATAGTTAAACATAATATTTCCCTTAGTTCAGATCATAATTGTGTTTGGTGCAGTCTTTCATGTGTGTTTCCATTTCCCAGACTTATCGATGGCCACAACATCACCACTGATGACCAGCACATGTGGCTGATCCCCTTCTCCTATGGAGATCCCCACACCTTGAACGTGACATTCAACAAGGCACAGACCATCGCTGGACTCCGCATCTGGAACTACAACAAGTCACCTGAGGACTCCTACAGAGGGGTGAGACACTTTTCTGTCATGCTTAAACAGTATTTGCTAAAAAGAATAGTGAAAGGAAAGTTCTCCTAATTTCTATATGGTATGTATATAGGTGAAGGTGATTCATGTGTTCATGGATGATGTTGCCATCTCCCCAACGGAGGGATTCCTGATCAGGAAAGGACCAGGCAACTGTCACTTTGACTTTGCCCAGGAGATCCTCTTCATAGACTTCCTCCAGACGCCTACCGACAGCAAGAGCACAGATGACTACTACAAGTAGGAGCCAAAAATGATATTTACATGAACTTATATTTATTATGAGAATGTTTGAAAACTGTATTTTCTAATTAATAATGTTGTTGTGTCTAATTCAGAGGAAGCTCTAAGAAACAGGAACAGGCCAGCATGGACTATGAAGCTCCCATCATGCCTTGTGGATGTATCCTTCTCACATGTTGTCATTTATTGCCGCTGTCTCCCAGTTGAATCTTTGGATTTGTTCACACTGCTGGCAGATCTGACTGACAGTTGGTCTGCTTAATGTTTGCAACAACTATTTAATTATTACTTAATCTGCTAATTACTATTTTTAAATTTTCAGTTTATTGTTTGTAAAATGTGAGAAAATGTTGAAAAGGGCTCATTGCAATTTCCCAGAGCTAAATATTACATCCTCAAAGTTTGTCCGACCAGCTATAGCAACACATGTGATTCATTCTGTGGTACTGTGTTCATGCAGCCATGTTTCCTGTAACGGTCACAGCTGGCTAACAGCCCAGAGGTATAATACTGTTTTGTGGTGTGTTGGGAGTGACTGAAAGTGCAGTAAACATCTACAGATCTGCTTTTAGTTTCTTTTTGTTATTTTATTATTATTTTTTATTATATCAAATTTGGATTTGGGTAGCCAGTCTGAACATATGTGCTGTTGTGAATTAATGTGCAAATAGAGAATCTGTTCTAATGTTTTTTAAAAACAAAGGGCACCATATAGAGGCAAAAGTTCAAACTCAGAATTAGCACAAAGTGGTGAGGGGTTGCTGTGGTGCACTGTAAAGTGAATAGGGAGTGGCTTCAGACACAGCCCAGGCCTGATGAGTGCTGTACATGCTGTATATTCCTTGACCTTCACCTGTCAGTCATCTTTCAGCTGCAGCTGTTAACAACCTGGGGAGACCCGTACTACACTGGCCTCAACGGCCTCGAATTTTATGACCAGAACCACGAGAAGATCAGTCTCAGTGACAACAGTATCCTTTCTCACAAGTTTACATCAATATTCATACATATTTTTCACAAACATCCTTCTAAACTTTCACTTTTGCACATTAAGAATTTTTCAGTGTTTTATAATTATATTTTATAATTATGAATTTTAAAACCTACCCTGACAACATGAGGGTCTATTAATCATTTTGTAGAAATTCAGACATTGGCCAATTCATCCAACATTCCTTTTTGTGTCAATGTCTCAGTAAAATTATATTTTCAGTGTACCTATGCCAGAAACTTACATTTAATTTCCCAAATGAAGGAGACACATTAAAGCTTAAGCAGCTTTAAAATGTCAAAACCAGTACTCTATTTTGATTAAATTTAAAGAGACGGTGCATACAGGCAGTAAATAGCTGTTAAAGAAGTATTAATGGGTGTGAATATGTGTCTGTTCCTCAACATTATGTCCACCAGACATCGCTGCTTTTCCAGACAGTGTGAACATACTGGACAACGTGAGCGGTGATGTGAGGACTCCGGACAAATTAATAGACGGAGTCAACAGCACCCATGATGGAAGACATATGTGGTTAGCCCCAGTGCTCCCTGGACTGGTGAGAGGGAGAGAGAGAGAGGATAAGCGGCCGTTCAGTTAAGACACTCAGAAGAGAACTGTCCTGTACATTTGCCTAATGATTGTTTCTACATAGGTTAACCGCGTGTACATCATCTTCGATCAGCCAGTGACAGTGTCCATGATCAAACTGTGGAATTACTCGAAGACACCGCAACGGGGAGTAAAGGAGTTTGGGGTGAGCCTTTCGGCCTGCTGCGAGCTGGGCAGTCACTTTTTGTTTTTTTGCATTTACATCTCAAGTGGCAATCTGCATGCGTCTTGTGTGTGTGTGCAGCTGCTGGTGGACGACCTCCTGGTGTATAACGGCATCTTGGACAGCGTCAGCCACATGGCACGAGGGATTCTGCCCACCTGTGATCCAGTGGTGCCTTACCACACCATCCTGTTCACAGACAATGCCTACATTGCACACCGTGAGAGGAACACAGTCATCAGGTACCCTGGATTTTTAGGCTGTAGATGTTTTTTACCGCTTGGTTTTATGGTTTACTGGCTGTTTGCAAATTGTATGTTAAGTTCAGTGGTTGATAAAGAGGGTTGGATATAACCCCACTGTCCCAAATTGGAGAATTGTGTCCAACAGAGATGTGCTCTTCTCCACTTCAGCCCCCGAGGCAGCAGACACCACCAACAGTGAGTAACAGAGCCCCTGAAAGCCTCGTGTTAGCACCTCCTTGTGGTCAATCCCTGTATTGAAGATTCCTCCGGTGCCCTCAAATGTCCCCCAGCCATCCCACACCCTCCTTACCACACTTGCGATGCCTCCGATCCCTTCCTCGCTCCTCCCTCTCTCTCTCTCTCCTCCGTTATCTCTCCAGCTCCATCTTTGGTCTCAAGGCCTGGACCAGCTGGCTTCAAGCTTTGATATCAGTCAGCCCTCCCATTTTGTGTCGTCCCTTGTTCCAGTTTTCTCAACACATTTACTGAAATGCGTCTGCTGTGTCTTTATTTTTCTTGCTGTGCTGCAGTAATTACGTGGAGGATCAGGATGTGAAGATGACCAATGAGAATCAGATAGTCCATCACAACAAGAAAAAGCAGACTGCAGATCCAGGTGAGCCAGGAGAAACAGTTAGACTTGGAAGTGTGCTTAAGAGTGTTTGTTTGTTTGTTTATGTATTTATTCATTTATTTAAATTCATTCTTAACTAAAAGCTTATTCGCTCTGCTTCAACGCAGCTCTGCGTCCTAAAACCTGCATGACTGACGGCGGGAAACAAGGAAAGAGAAGGTACTGATAGATGGACGCAGATTCAGTGCCCATACGAAGGGAGTGGAACCGGAAGGGAGGAACTGTGGCCGACTTTTTAAAGCCCACTTTCTGGTGGGCGACTTTAAATAAACCTCCCTTACGTTAAGACCCAAAGCAGCTGCCCAGCTACGGCTTGTAATGGTGGCTTTACAGTAGCTCACATGGTCCAAACTTAAAGAGAACACAGCTTGCACGGATAACATTGGGTACCTACACACACACACACAAAACCACATACACTCACACACTGGATTCCACTTTATGGTTGGATTGATCCCGTTTCCCGTTCTGTGAAAACACACACACACCCAGACGCACGTTATCCTGAACACGTACTGTACGGTTTCCCCGGTTGTCCCTCCCACAGTGCCAGGGTGAAACCTGTGAGGCTGCATTTTTACCAGCCCCTATTATTGTGCCTAGTACTACACACTATATCTGTGGCTGCTACTTGTGTCTTTTGTGCTGCATATTTAAATGCTGCTTGTGGCGTGTAAATATTAAGAAAGGAAAAAAAAAAAAAAAAAACGCTCCAAGGCCACATACATGAATACACTCCACGATGTGGCAAACGCTGCATTTATTACTGAATTTTATCCACTGATGAGCCTAGATGATCAGCTCTTTGCCTAATGGGGACAAGAACTGACAAAACACTCCCGCCAGTGCACCAACCAATTGTAACGCTATGCAGACACTAATTTATATCTATTAATAATTTATACCTGTTGGCTAATATATTTCAAAGCCTGATGGTTTTACTTGGGGATATTCTTCCAGAGAGGTTTTCACCTTTTTGGAAGATTTATATCGACAATGAGTAAAACTGAAACTGAAGCGGCGCAAAGCTTCAGACTCCACACTTGAATCTTCAACTTGTATTTGGCTTCACAAAATTAGGTCATTTTTTTTCTGCTTAGCATCAGGTAGGAAAAAAAACTTTGTTTCCAATCCAAGTGTCCTTTTATTGAAGTTGCCATCTAAGATAGACTGTTTTGGAGGCAAACACTTCTTGAGCCAGTGAAGTTAGTAATTTGGTTGGAAATAGATAAAAATTTGCCAGTTTAGATTCGGAGTAGATTCAGTAATGGGCAACTTCTAATATGCAAATACTATATAACCTTACCTCAAATTGAGAAGAATGACGTTAAAAAGGGATTTATCTGATTCTACCTTCACTATAATACTTGGTAGTTGGTGTAGTATTCATTCATTCAATATTTACTGTACTAACTTGTTGCATGAGAAAGTCTCTTCAGCATTAGCTGTCATCAAACTTAAATGTTAGATACTTTTGTTTGGAGTTTTTACTGCTTCATTGAGCCCCAATATATAAACTATTTCATACTCCTCACTTACGCTGGGAGTAATTGTATATGAAATGCAGTTTTATGTATTTAATTTCAGTGTGTCCAACAGCAACAATAGTCATTACTCCACATCTGCAGGGTGCTGGCTATTATTGTATGTGTGACATTTAGTGCTTTGGAATATTTAATTATTTTTCTAATCTTGATTAAATATGTATATTTGATGTAGGTTTATTTGAATGAATAAAAATTCAAAAGTATGCACGTGTTTACATTTGTAGTTCTTTCTTCTTCTCGACAGAAGAAGTTGCCATGTTTCATGTCCTCACTCGACCCCATGCTGTTCTGAATTAACACAACCTAGCTGTTGGGATGAACAGCGCGCCACAGAAGGAAGAAACAGAGGGGACAACAGAGCTACTTAAATATATCCTGAGTCACTTTAATGCAGAATCTGCTATACATTTCATGATCACTTTTAAGGAATGACGGTTCAGTTACAGCGTCCTCCTCGGACAGAGCATCAGTAATGGAAAGGTGGTGACGGGGCACCACTTAAACAAACGTTTAGCTGAAAAGTTTACATCTGTGCAGACTAACTGCTTTGGAGATGGCAGAGTTAGATTTTTCCAGGAAAGGTCCCCTCTTCTCTCTGGTCATCCCATTTCTGGATCTGCAGGGGACAAAATTTGAGAGGGAAAACTTTTACTTTTCAGAAAAATGACAGACCTAAAGAAATGACACATTCAGTATAAGATAACTTTGTCAACGTGGGGAAAAGTGTTTATATCTGACATTCAGACATCAATATTTCAAAATATTTCAGAAGACCTCATTCCTAGAATTCGTCTTTAAAAGGACCTCAAAATAGGCTGGACCCTCCTGCATTTTTTTCACTGGGCTGTGAATGATTTAAAATGGGAATGTCCAGTCTCTAATTTGGGCCTGAAACTCTTCATGTTGTTTTGGTTCTCAGGACGGAGCAGGAACGCAGGGAATGATAAAGTTGTTTGACCCCTGCTAAACAAACTTGGGGAGCACCATGCGTATTCTGCCGTTACCAGTCGGCTCGCCTCGGACTCCTCTAGGACTGGTTTTCTCATAAACAAAAAAAGTTGAGATTTGAACAAGCTGTTTACCCAGGATATGGGACAGAGTGATTTGTAGACCCTCTTGTACCATTCACAGGGGGCGGTGTCCACTCCTTTAGCGTCCAGAGCTTTCTGGCAGCGGTGATAGTCTATTAATAGATAAACAATAACAACAATGAATATGTAAAAAAATGTGGCCTTTATCCAGGATTCAAGAGGAAGGCTCATGTTAGTGGCCCTAAAGAAACCTCAGATGACCTCCAGCTCAGAGGTCATCAATCAGAACATGTTATTCTAATTGAATATTTACATTTTGTTGATGATATGTACATTTTATTGCTGTATTTGGTACTTTATCTTCGTTTAGAAATGTGAGAACTGTCTGGGGGCACAGCTGACTGCTCTGACATTGAGTCTTACCCAGATAGTTGGACCAGCAGTTCCTGGTCTGGTTCTGGTTGGGAAATCGGGCGTCAAAGGGAGCAGTGCGATATTTCTCAAGTTTTGCCTGAATGTCGTCAGCCATCTTCACCTCTGCGAAGAGAATATCATCAATAGAGGACAGAATAGAGGCTCGTCTTCGACACTGACCCGTTTGGCAGACAGACAGACAGACAGAGGGACCTGAAGGCACCTCCAGCTGCTGCCCAGGTGTGCAGATAGTCTGTGTCGGCTCTGCAGCTGCAGCTCGGAGCAGGACTGTTTTTGGGGAGATTGTGGGGGTGCTGCATGCGGCACTCGCAGGAGGTTTCTAGAAACGCGCCGCAGTCAGAGCTGCAGCTCGGATCAGCATTAAATCCACCGCCCGCCGCCAAAACAGGCGCATAATCATCGGAATCTTTCCCAGAAAATAAGAAAATAATACGTGCAATCGATTATCACGTTAATTATTAGCTGATCCATAGGCTCGCTCACCGGGCCTTTAAGGGCATTTCCTCCTCACCCAAGCCAGTTTCTGTTTCTTTTTCATACAAAACACACCTTTAATCCGTCTCACCGAGGTCAGTAATTACTATTAATGCTCAAATAAAACTTGTTATAATGGATTTTTTAAAAGTCAACACAAGGGCAACTGAAATGATCATTTTCAGACGCGCAGCTGAGCCTCTTTCTCCGCATCTGATCTGTCTAATGTACATAAACACATTTCCGTTAAAGCACATGCGGCGCGCGTCAGCGGAGGAGAAAGAAACATGAAAAACATGCAGGTGGTCGTTACCTTTGTGTCAGCTGCTGGCTCGAGCGCAAAGTCACTTTTATTCCGCGCGGAGAAAAGTGGCTGCTTCCTCTGATAAAGCCGCGCGCACCCCCCCCCACACGCGCGCTCGCTCCGATCTCGCGGCCGTGCAGTCGGATCGTATCGGTATGGCGGACTCAGGTCACATTGAACTGACAGGCACCCCGACACAGATCCACCTCAAGTGATGTGATGCGGCCGTGACACCCCCGCAGATATAGATATAGATATAGATATATATAGATATATATAGATATGTGTATTTATCAGTTTTACGCACAGATGTGAACTTTCCCTCTCAAAGGCGGAAGTTTTGCGCCACACAGTGTTTTTGTTAATCATTAATAGATGAGGGCGCAGCGGTTCAAGGTATGTCAGGTGGTTTTGCAGGAGGTGGAGCAGGGAAAGGCTCGTTTCTTTGTGTGTGTGTGTGTGTGTGTCAGACTGATGGAGAAACATGTGAGCGGCTGGCAAATGCGCAGTTTTTCCAAAGTGTCCAGGAGCTGTGGGGTCATGCGGGGGCGCAGCAGCTGTTTGAGTCTTATCACTTGTGTTATAGAGGAACAGCAGAAGAGCGCAGTGGGGTTTGTGTGTGTGTGTGTGTGTGTGTGTGTGTGTTGGGGGGGCTGACAGGTGTTTTAGTGTCTGTGCGTAATTTCTTCCATCTTCATGCGCACTGAGTCTGAAGTTGTGCCTTTAAATGAATGGATGAATGGATGAATGGATGGAGAGTACGTCCCGTCCTGTGCGCACTCTCCCGCTGCGTCTTTGCGCTCCTTTTTCCAAAAACGACGTCAGGTGCGGTGTCGCTGATCCGGTTATTTCCTTACAAGGAGCGGCCCCCCGTTCCCCGCAGCGCTTCAGGAGGGCAGGAGTCCGTCAGCCGTCGTGCGTCATGGTCAATAAACGACGTGCGGCAATTATTTATGGAGTAAACTGCGCGGCGCGGCCCCCCTGAGATACGTGACTGACTCCACTGCATCCATGGACAGACGACGTGCCGGACGGGCGGCCTCACTGCGCATGCCCGCTGGTGGCTGTGAATGTCTGCGGCACACCACAAGAGGGCAGCAATGTCTGTAACGGCACACCACAAGAGGGCAGCAAAACTCTGCTTTCATAAGGCTGATTTAGACATGAGCTGCTTTGTCTTGGGACTGTAGGAGGAAACTAGGCGATATTTTATTGTTTCATAGAAATATATATAACACAAAATGTTTGTTTCCTTTTCTTTTAATACAGTTAACACTTGATGATCATGAATGGCCGTGGTGAAAGATGAAAGTGCCAGCAAAAGACAAGGTAGTAGACAATGTAAAGTATACTTTGGTGTGTCCTTTTCATGTTTACTTAATATTTCAATACACACTTCAACAAAAGCCACATCCTGATGGGGTTTAAATATTATATATAAGTACAGTAAAAACAATGCTAAAATGTGAAAATATAGATTACATTACCAACTGTTTTTGATGAGGTTACTGTATATTGTAAAATAATTTGTTTAATTGTAAAAATGATTAAAGTTGTCCATAATATGTAACTTTGTTGCATTTATTAAACTATTATTTATTGAAGAAGCAAACCTATGATCTGTATTGCCTTCGAAGAATATACAAGATTATTGCTCCTTTCCACTGATGGTTAATACAGGCAAAAAGAAATGATCCTGAGTTGATGTTGCTCATTAAATCAGCAGCATACTCATCATTTATCATATATACATAAAAGGAGCAGATTAAATGGATTTCAGTGTTTTCAGGTAACAAAGTTTGTTCTGTTTTTCAGAAAGGGCTGCAATGAGAAAGCTGCCTGAGGGATTCTCTACTTTGTATGTCCTCCTATAATGACACATTTGTAATGAAACAAAAGCAGGTATTTTAAAACTGTTTATTATTGCTTAAATATCAAGTCAGAAATAAAAGGTAGCTCCAACAAAGGCACATCCCACAGGTTCAATATATTAGTATACAGCAAAGTACCTCATTTTCATTTATTTTACCAATATACATTTATGGATAAAAGAAAAATCATAACAGCCTTCTAAGGGGCTGTAAAAACAACCAAGCAATAAATCAATACTTGTCTCGATTGTTTAGTCACTGCGCATTAAAGAGCATCACTAGTTACAGCATCTTGGATTGAGTAAGTACGGGACATACATGTCTTGATTATCAGCACCACTAACTAAAAGACTGCCTAATTTATAATATCACAAAAAGGAAGAAAGTGTAACGACGCAGTGTATATCTTAAGGTTGGTGGGGTTTCTGTAGTATTTCTACTTTCAGCGTACATCTATCTGTTCTGCTTGAGGAAATTAAGCCACCTCATCCTTTAATGCTACTGTAATGTGAAATACACAGGAACTACCACCTACAGTGGCATGCTTCTGCTACCTTTAAAACCAAGTGTGGCGCAAAGTTGCATAGATCCAAATAATAATCCAGCCTCTGCAAGTAATAAAAAAAGAGCACTGCATTGATGCATGAAAGTGCCAGAAACAACACAGCAAGAGACGTCCTCTCTATGGATTTATCAGCAGGAGAATAAGAGACTCTGTGTTGTGTGATTGTCAGGGAACAGCAGCCCTTTGGACACCAGATGGGATCAAACCATGGTCGTATGTATGCAATCATGTCTGAAAACATAATGCCCAGTTTGTCCAATGGAGAATGATGGAAGAACCCAGTCAAATAAAGTCAACCGAAGTCTCTAAACACAGGATTTTTTTTTTGGTTGTCAGCAGTTGGAAAGTCATAGCTAGTGTACATACTTTGGTTTTAAGAGTCAGTTCAAGCCCCTGAACACTCAGCTGTGCCAAAAACACTGAGGATGTACTGTCCATGTAACAGTTGGTCCTCTTCACTAATCGCTGAAGCGGAGACGGTTGAAGGCCTCTTTGATGTCCTTGTTGGTCTCTGAACTTCCGCCGGTGCCAATGCGGAGTACGTTGCTGTCTGGGACGTCCTGCTTCAGCTTTCGCTTGCTGAGGACAACGGTGCCTTCAGCTCCCTCCGTCCCCGGACCGGTCAGTGTGATAAAGGCAGCATGGCGGCCACCCTCCAATAGTGTGGCTAAGATAAAAAAAAAAAAAAAAAATGCAGTCAGTCAAACAAAGGCAACCCCTTGTGTTTCCCGATCCTTCCAACTACAGATTTACATTTTGTAATTTAGTCACCTTCAAATGTTACGATGTGTTCCATTGAACTGGTGGACTCGAGGAGAACTTTGGAATAGAGAGGATGGAGCATGTAAGAACGTCTGTCTGTCACCGGCTAATGGTACCTGAAAGGCAACATGAGTCCGATTAACATTTCGGGAGAGATCAGTAACCATGCAAGTTGTCATAAAGGCAGTGCACTTACAGAAGAGTTGGTCTGTGAAGGCACCATGCCCCAAAACACAAAGATGGAGTAGGAGTTGGTGGTGTGTACTGATGCAGGTCTTGGTGAGTTAGGACTGGCCAGAAGGTGGACCTCCCAGAGCAGACCACCGGATAGCCCATCAAGAATTATTATCTACATACAAGACAGACAGTGGTGCAGTTAATGTATGACTCAGACTACAGTATGACAGCAGTGTTTGTATGTTATTTACCCTCTTTGTGTTGTTGCCAACATCCTCCTCAATCACAATGTCCAGTATGCCATCTTTGTTAAAGTGGCCGAAGGAGGGCTCGCTGAATGAAGGAGAACAAATTAATTGATAGCCAATTACATATTAATATGCAATATTGATTTCAATGCTGCTACTATTGAGGTCATAATCGATTCATCTCCCTATTATTTTCTCCATTACTCAATTAAACATTCTGACTGTGTAGTAGTGGGAAAAGGCCATTAAAAAATCCAAGTTGACATATTCAAATAGCTTATTCTGTCCAACAAACGGCAGCAATATTCAGATTACTAGCAAATATTTTGAGATGCCAGGACTAATATATTTCTCTTTAAAAAAAAAAACATCTTGATCAATCAACCACTTACTAAAATGTGTTGATCGATTAATCAGTTAACTGTGCCAGTTCTAATTAATTTGTAAGTGTAATATAAAAGAAACAAACCTGAGGACTGAGCTGATATTGAATCTCCACAGCAGCTGCAGCGACTTTCCATTGACTAATGCCACCTCCTTCCCAGTCACAATCAACAGGTTGGGTGGGTCATTTGTCTCTCCTGTTCTCAGCACTTGTCTCATCGAGTCCGACCTGTAGAATAGGAAAAATTATAAACAAACAGCCCAAAGGCACGATGATGACAACAAGCAGTTTAGTGAAATCTGTTTAGCTGAAGTGATACTCAGCGGGTTAATGTCTTACTCGTAGACGGGTACGAGGCCAGTTGTTGCACTGGCGTTCTTCTCCCAGTGTTTATCCCTCTTGAGGCCCGCCTCCATCCCTGCTTTAGCCATGGCAGCAATCCTCCATAGAGCCAGTCCATACAAGCCAGTGTCTGGGAATGAGCACAACATTACCCACTACTGCCGCCAAGTGTATACACATGTGTATAACAGTTGTATTGGGACTTTTATTTCTATACTGGGACTTTATGAACTATGAATGTATCACATAAATACTAAATACTAAGATACACCAAAAAACTGATCTAGCTACTTTTAGGCCCAATGACCACCTCTCCACCCTCTGATCAAGTGCCACTGTTTTCTACTAATTCCTGACAGAAACAGCACACACCCTGGGGACAGGTTTCTCGATATCTAATGACAGGTCTTTAACTTCTTTATAACTTTAGCTCTTTTAGTTTGACTGATTCTTGACACTTCTTCCTGACCTACTTTGATACAGCGCAGCACTTCTCCGTTAGGGCTGTTTCAGGTACAAACCTTTTTGCAGTAGTACGTAGTGAGAACCTTCTGTAGTGCGATGGAGAAGGTGATTTGCTGTCTCTGAGGAGTCAACAACCACCGTAGAACCAATCTGGACACCTGTCTTCCCTGAGAGGAACACCAGCTGAGTCTGCACACATGACAAGATATGATGAATACAGTTTTACTGCGTTACACAATTATTCGCATATTTGAGTCCAGTTACAGGAGGTGATTATTGATGACAATCCAAAAATACAATATAACTCAATCCTTAAACCAATCAAGGAAATAAATGTATTAATAATAAATAAAATCACTAATGTTTACCTGTGTTTTGTCAGATGCCACCAGAGCCACATCGTTGACCTTGTCCCCGTCCAGATCTGGAACACTAAGAACAGGCACAGTGCTGTGCAGACCAGGAAGCTGAGGCTGCTGCCACCTGATATCACCTGTACACACACACACACACAAAGAAGAATGCGCGTGCACGCAAACACACACACGTTAATTCAAATGCAAATATTGTTAAGGTTTTGTTAATACTGTTTTAAAGAGGTGTTAATTCAACCGTGTGATCAATGATTAAAGGCTGCAGTTTGGGGTGCAAGTGTTTCTAATATTTCCAGAACTCTATCCTCATTGTTATAAATGGATTGGACATAATATTAGTGTTATGACCTGTCATAGGTTGTGTTTCTGTGTGTCTGTATCTTCCTCAATATGTGTTGTCTCTCCCTGCCTGAGGTGCTGTTTCTTTGTCCTTCCCCTCCTTCCCTCTTGTGTTTGTCTAGGTGGTGGCCAGTGATTGGACAAACACACACAAACACACCTCACTTGTGATGCAACGTAATTTAACACCACAAACTGCAGCAAAATAGTAAAAAAAAAAAAACTTGAATCAACATCTCTTCATACATGAAGATAAAGATAAAGATCCCATGTGTCTGGTCGCACTCTGAAATTGTGTGCAGACCAACTGGCAGGAGTTTTTCTGGACATTTTCAACCTGTCCCTGCAGTATCAGTTCGCATACAGGGAGAACAGATCGACAGAGGATGCAGTCTCCATTGCACTTCACACTCGAGGATGCTATTTACTATATTAACCCTTCAACACAGTGATCCCAGACAAGCTGATACTGAAGCTCCACAACCTGGGACTGCCCTCATTGCTGTGCCATTGGATCAGGGACTTCCTCACCAACAGGCCTCAGGTGGTGAGAATCGGGGACAACACATCCTCTACACTGATCCTGAGCACAGGCACACCACAGGGCTGCGTGCTCAGCCCAGCCCTCTTCACTCTCTTCACCAGTGACTGTGCTGCCATCCACTCCAAACACCATTGTAAAGTTTGCAGACGACACCACCGTAGTGGGTCTTAGGGGTGTGCATTGCCTAGTATCTGGCGATTCGATTTGTATCACGATTCACAGGTCACAATTTGATTCGATATATCCCGATTCTAAACTAGACAATTATTGCAATTGACTTCGTTGTGGCAACATGTGCACGAAGGTTTGTGGTGTTTCCGCAGTATTTGATTTTCATATGACAAACTTTGCATATGGCGTGCCTCTTGTCATAATCTAGGCCTCCGTCTTTGCTGTAAAAGCCGAAGTGAGTCCAAATTTCAGATTTATAAATGTGCCTTGGAGCATCTCATAATTCCTTCTCCACCATGTTGAGACTTTTTCTGTGTGCTCTAAACTCCGCGAGACTATAGTGTAAAGAAGCCAACCCGGGATATCTCTCTCTCTGGCAGGCTGGGGTGATTTGCAAGGCTCTGGTGTGGTGCGCTGCCAACTAGTGAGCGGGAGTTTGAGTGCAGCACAAAAGTAAGATGCGCCGCAATGAATATTTCCACAAAAAATATATATATAAAAATCGATTCAGATGCATTTTGAATCGATACGAGAATCGCGTGATGTAATATCACGATATATCACCGAATTGATTTTTTTTAACACCCCTAGTGGGCCTCATATCAGACAATGATGAGACCCACTACAGAGAGGAGATCCAGCACCTTACTCAGTGGTGCTCAAACAACAACCTTGTTCTGAACACCAGCAAGACCAAGGAGGTCATAGTGGACTACAGGAGGTCCAGGAGGACAGAGCACGCTCCTCTCCTCATCCACGGGGAAGCAGTTGAGCGTGTCAACAACATCAAGTTCCTGGGCATCCACATCACATCACTGACCTGACCTGGTCCATGAACACAGCTCACCTTGGTAAAGAAAGGCTCAACAAAGACTCTTCTTCCTCAGGAAGCTGAAATGTGCTGGACTCTCCCCTCAGCTCCTGACAAACTTCTACAGGGCCACAATAGAGAGCATCCTCTGCCTCAGTGCAGCAGTGTGTGTATGGCAGCTGCACTGCACAAGACCGAAAAGACTTAGCCCAGGTGGTGAAAACAGCACAGGGGATTGTGGGAAGTCCTCTTCCAGACCTGGACTCAATATACGCTGGCCAGATGCAGAAGAAGGCCCGACATATTGCCGCCGACCCTACCCACCTGGGCAAATGGACTGTTTGTACCACTTCCCTCTGGAAAACGGTACAGTAAACATAAAGACCAAAACTACCAGACTGAAAAACAGCTTTTTTCCCCAGAGCTGTACAATCCATTTCCCCTCGCACACACACACACACACACACACACACATAATGAACAATTGAGAACTTGAGCCATGCACTGACTACACTTAAACAACCTGAACCCACCCCCCTACTGTACATTGCTGCTACAACTCTAAATCTTTAGATATTTATGACTTTTTTAAATTTATGACTATGTACATACTACATATATTCAATATACTTATATTTACAGCTGGGAGTCACCTATCTTATGCCAAAACATAATGACAAATAAAGATTCTTGATAAAACAGGTAAAACTAAACATTATAAACCCCATGAAAGTTGGATTTATGGCAGTATTATTGTATAAGACTTTGATGGCTTTAACAAGGTGTGCCTAATAAACTGGCAACCAAGGCAACGAAATATGTCTAGTAACTTTTATAGTATACATAAAACAGAGACCTAGCCATGAGTCACTAACCAGTGTGTTTGTCAATGGCTGTGAGTTGGTCAGAATGGGACAGCAGACAGTCCCAGGTTCTGCTTGTTTCTTTGTCCAGACCACACTGGGCCCAGTGGAACTCAGGATTCAGTGGACGCTCCCACAGGGTCTCACCATCTGTCCCGTCCACTGCTACCACAAACAGACATGGTGTGGGCAGACCTGAAAAAAAACACACGGGGGGAGGTTCTGAATGACACGAAACAAACACAATACAGAGCTGCCACGTAGACAGCAATCCAAGTCTTGTTTCCCTGATTAATTAATAAATTATATTACAAAACTGAAGAACACTTTATACCTGCATCAGCACATGTAGTGTTCTTGCTGCCCTCTGTGTTTTTGAGGACAAACAGGACATCCATAACTTTGTCCTTGCTTGCATCTTCAATGGCTAAGAAGTCATAGGTTGCTGTGGCAGAGAAGGAGAGAAATATACCGGTTAGTGTCACATTCAAAACAACACCCGGCAGTGAAAAGCAAACAACTCTACACACCTGCTTCGGAGAATGTCCTGTTCCACATTATCAGGTACTGTGGTCTGACAGGACAAGGGATGATGAAGGAGAAGGCGAACACTATGGTGAGGCAGAAGGAACAAGGAGAGGAAGAAGACTGCGGTGCGCCAGTGGGTAAGCTTGGAAAAACCCAAGACCTCCTTGCAGCTCTTCTTCTTCAGCTCTGTTGCCGACGGCGCTCTTCCTGTCTCTGCCCCGTCCTCCCCCCTCTTCAGCGGGTCGCCCTCACTGGCACTGCCTGTGGTCTCCATCGTCGCCTCAGCACATTACCGGCACACGGACCTAACAGAGAGAGAAAAAGAAATCAGCAAGAAGCTGGTTTTAAATACAGGCCTGTTTATTCCCATCATGACACACAAACCTGCATGTGCCAAAGCAACTAGCAATAAAAACAATACTGGCTGGCAGTCACAGATGTAGTATATGGAAAACTACTGAAGGCAGCAGTGTCTGTCAGTCCAGCTATTTCTGCTGCATCAACCTTTGTGGATCTGAGTCTATTCAGACGTGCCAACACTGACTCCAGAGATTTCTGAACAACAAAAACAACAATGCTTCTCATTTGTCCCCTAGCCAAAAGCTAATCGTCTTAAAAAGTGTTACTCAGCCAGCACATTGAGATTATTTTACATTTTAAAAGAGTAAAACTATTAAGTATGTTCAGCTGTGTAGCCCAGGAAGGACGCTTTCTGTGGGACATTGCGAGCTGTTGGTTTGTAAAGTTTAAAGGTGTGTTTGCTGAGGTTGGAGCAAAGATGCGAGCGAGAAGCGACGTTACTATAGCAGTCCTTTTTTAAACTTCAAATGACAGTTTAAAAGGAGCAGAAAGAAGTTGATTTGTCTTACTTTGCTGTCACAGGTGTGACTGACAAACAGGTAACAGTTGGGCCCGACAACAACGCGCAGCCTCAGCCCCGGAAACAAATCACAGCACTTACGTTTGGTTGTTCTCCCCCTTTTCTCTCCCGAAGTTGTAGATTTATAGACCCAAACGATGTCAGACCGCCACCTATGACACCATTTTTCACAATAATCTCCTCTAAGCTGAATATATCTGATAGTTTGACAGAGAGCAGACTGTCTAATGTTATGTCTGTAGGCTTAAGCTGCTCTGATTGGTTCATTCTCTTGTCCTTGGGAGCTCTGATTGGTTGACTTGCTCGTGCTCGAACAGTCTGATTGGTTGACCTACTTGTTCTTAAACGTTCTGCCTGGTTGACGTGTTCGTTCTGAGCCTTCTGATTGGTTGATTTCTCCTCATCGTCCCGCCCATTAGCGGTCTGTTTCAAACAACGGGCTCTGACGTCACTTCCCTGATGCGAAACGGAAGCTGGAAACAGAGAAAAGCTCGAGCGGTGATGCTTGGACGAATAAACAATCAAAGATCCTCTCAGAAATACTAAGGCACTGGTTTCAGTTGCTTAATTTTTTACATAGCGTTAGATATCGACGGAAGAGCCGGCACAATGTCCGCCCAAGCTCAAATGAGAGCTTTGCTTGACCAGCTGATGGGAACAGCGAGGGACGGTGAGTCTCCGGAGCTAACTGAGCGAGCTAGCTAGCCAAGATGGAGCCGCCGCTGAGGCTGGCCAGAGTGAGATGGACAAACCTGCATGAGTGGATGAGCTGCAGAGGGCTAACTTAGAGTCCAGCTGCCTTCACACTTTAGGTTTAATGTTTGTATCCATTTGCGGCTCATTTAAATTTTACCCCGATACTGTCAAGTAGAAGCTAAATGAGCTAATGTTTCTGTTTGAGGCGAAGTTACAGACCCGTCAGGCGCCATGCTGCCTCACACTGAGCAGGACACAGCACTTTATCAGTGTAGTTACAACGACTTCAATTGAAGATGTTAACTCTATTACATTAATAGTTCATGATGTTTTAAATAGCATGCTCAGGCCTGTCAGCTGCTGCAGTATTTACATAATCATTAATGGACCTGATTATTTAATTGGTCAGTTACCCAATTATATCACACTTAATGGTGCAGCATTGTTATTAGTGAGGATCATTATTAATAAATAATCTGTTTTATGATGTCACTCCACATGTATGACAAGCAAAATATATTTAAAGTATGTAAAGTTTTAACGTTTAAATACTTGGATTATTATGTATTATCAGCGTACTAATGGTGAGTGGTGTTTTAATGTTGAAGCTGGTTTAAAGTGGAGATTGTCGGAACTACTTTCTGCACTGTTGGATAGTTTATTTAATGTTTTATATCTAATATTTATGTTGACTGTAAGTGTTAAACTGTAACAGCAGCTGTCAGATAAATAAAGGGAGTAAGAAGTTAACGTTAACTTAGCATAAAATGTAAATATACAAATTGGATAAAATTACATTAAAATTATGCTTGATTTCCAGATCATCATTTTCTCTGAATTAGTTGTTCCTCAGTCTTGAGAACAAACTATTGCTGCAATTAGCAATTCTTCATAGTAATTATCTGTCAGTCATTTTCTCAATCAGTCGATCATTTGTTGGTCTATGTAATGATGAAAAATGTTGATCGCTGTTTTCCAAAGCCAAAGGTGACAAATATTCAGTTTAATGTCAAGGAGGACTAAAAAAACCAGAAAATATTCACATTTGAGAAACTGAAATCAGAGAATTTTAACACTTTTTCTTGAAGCACAATTCAGAATGATTAGTGGATTATCAAAAGTTGGCAATTCATTTAATAATATTGCAACTCTAATAACAATATAATTCAAAAGTGATGTCAAAGTGACCTAGCCTGTTTAGCTAAACTGATGAATGTGAGTATTTTTAAGAATAAATGAATACTGTTCTCTTGACAATATAACTCCTGTTGTCTTTACGGAAGCTTTGCCACACTTGCATGTAGTTTTAGTGATTGCTTCCAGCCATTTGGATACAGACATTAAAAGGTAAACCAGCTGTCAAGTCTGACTGTCATGGGCAGAAAGTGACAGCTCAGTGATTCTCTGCCATTTTCTAAATCTGGGATTCACCCTGGCAGTTGATTGAATAAAAGTACAACCCTGTGGATTATCTTTTAACAAGATGATAATTCAAGTTGATTCAGCTGGAGTGAATTTGTGTTGTGAGTCTGTGGGTGTATGTGTGATGAGATTGATATCAAATTCTTCCCATACATTTGTTGCATACAAACTGAACAATTGTGGCCCCTTTATTTTATTCATTAAGGTTCAGTGTATCTTTGCCAGCCTACATCAATCTGCAAAGGAGTTGCAGAAAAGCCTCATGTTCATCGAGCCGTGAGTCACACATAATTTTTAAAGCTGTTATGATGAATATCCAAACAATCTGTTTGCCTTCCGGAAGTTATTGTAGCCATTTTTTAATCACTCAAATGGGTATTTCTTCAGTGGCACTAGAATTACAATTTGGAGTAATATAATGCAGCTTCAGCTAAGACGTCTGGTCGCGCTGAGTCCAAACGAGCACTTGTCCATTAGACGTCTGTTTTCAGAAGGCAATTGTAGCAGTCATCAAAACAAAAACTTTGCACACATCATTTACAATCTGACTTGTGTATGACTCCCAACTTCTTACTACAGGTATGGGCAAGAAAACTGTTCCCATTTATACTTTTCTACAGCGGGTTTAAAATTCTGCAGCTGAGGTCTTGAAGATGCAGAAGGGTACAGTATGTGGTGCAGATCGCAGTGTGTATAAACAAAATTTTTTTCCTTGGATATCTTTGTATTTTTGTTTTGAATTTCTTTTTCAATGTTTCATATTTGTAAAAGGTTTGGCTGGAACATTTGTCTGAAATGTTTACATTTCTTATCACAGTCGTAGTAGCATTTCCTGCATAGCCAAATTTATTGAAAGGTAATGGAAACATGACAACATAGCTCTGTTCACAATAGTTAATTGTAACAAGTTTATAGTTATTTACCAGTATGTGCCCCTATTAGCCTAATCTCATAATTCTCCACATGTACAGAGTGAACATTGAGCTTTATCACAAGTTAAACTGAGCTCTAAAATTGCCACATTTCTTGTTGAGGCTGATGAGGTAAGCACCAGGAATAAAAGGAAGTACCATATATATGCACACACATCTACTTTCTTCAATCGGGACACATAAATAGATAACAAATGTAATCCAGAAGAGGCACCATTACTGGTAAATGTAATGTTACACTAGTTAAGTATGTCATATGTAATAAAAGAATTGGTTTTCACTCACTTAGGTGGGCACAAAATCCTTGAAAGCAGTTTTAGTGACACATATCTGCTCAGTTAATGTAGCGACATTACAGCAGTAATGTATGTTTAAAGCACTGGATGCCTCGCCCCTGCTAACAAATATGTGAGGTCTATCTCACTGGTTGTTTTTTGGACTGTTTCAGGTGATGAGACGCGACAGAGGGTCAAGTTCACGGATGAGCGAGTCTGCAAAAGTCATCTTCTAAACTGCTGTCCGCATGACATCCTGTCTGGAACTGTAAGTTGTCGACAATTTAAGTCTGATTCACAAGATATCAATAAAGTGCAGAATAGAAGGCGAAAAAACTAAATCATTTACTAGAAGTCATCTTAAACCATTTGACATGATTAATTCATATAGGAAGTTTTGTGCAGTTTGAGTCATGTCTACTTGTGTTTCTATGATAGCGTATGGACCTGGGAGAGTGCACGAAGATCCACGACCTGGCACTTCGGGCAGATTATGAAATTGCCTCCAAGGAGAGAGATCTGTTCTTCGAGCTTGACGTAAGTGATGTCCTTCTATGAATAATGTAGAAATGGCAGTCACCATAATGAAATACAGATGAACTCTTAATTTTGGGGCGAGAGGAGAGGAGGATGCTGACTTTAGAAGACACGTCTGTATGCACCTTACAGTTTCCAATTCTTATAGCGGCTAATTGTTTTTTGTTTTTTTTAACCATTCACCTTAATGTCTTAATTCGGTCTTACATTTGTGCTTTTCACCAAAACCACAGAGTTGCAGCCATGAAACTACCCTGGTATTAGATTAAATGTTTTTGATACCATGTTTATCATGTTTGCTGTTTTTTAGCAGACATAGACGGGGCTGGGCTGACTGTGAAGTACAGCGCATTAAGGACCCCTTTCGTTTTTTGGAAGCTGTTTATATCTATCACTCTGTCAGTTTATTTATTGAAAAAATCAGAACAACCCTGTGTGTCTGTGTGTGCGCAAATCTGCCATATTCAAGTCTGCATTTGTTTGTAAGGCGGTAGATCACCTGGAGTCGTTCATTGCTGACTGTGACCGGAGAACAGAACTTGCCAAGAAGCGTCTGGCTGAGACCCAAGAAGAGATCAGTGCTGAGGTGGCAGCAAAGGTGAGACAGAGCTTGGGATACTTGTTTATTTCCTTCACACTTTCAGCCTATGTGAACTGAACCTTTTAATGCAGCATCTAGTTTCCTGTGTATATCAGATTTAAGTTGGGTTGTTGGGTGCATGTTGCAGGCGGAGAAGGTTCACGAGCTGAATGAGGAAATAGGGAAGCTCCTGGCTAAGGCTGAGCAGCTCGGAGCCGAGGGCAATGTTGATGAGGCTCAGAAGGTCCTGCAGGAAGTGGAGAAGGTCCGCACTCGGAAGAAGGATGCAGAGGTGAGGAAATCATGTTTGGCAGGTATTGCCATGGGGGTGTGGTGCTTTTGCTTTCATTAATAATTACATTGTCTGATCCTTTAATGTTTTATGTCCCTCATCAGGAAGAGTATAGAAACTCCATGCCCGCCTCCAGCTTCCAGCAGCAGAAGCTTCGGGTGTGTGAGGTGTGCTCTGCCTACCTGGGTCTCCATGACAATGACCGTCGTTTGGCCGACCACTTTGGTGGGAAGCTTCACCTTGGCTTCATCCAGATCAGAGAGAAACTGGACCAACTAAAAGTCTGTGTTACTGTGAAGGCTATAAATCTATCACTGTAAAAATCCTAATAGAATCACAAGTGCATAAACTGTCTTGAAGTTGAGTTAAAAATGGTTTCACCTCTAATCAGTCACTCCATTTTTATTTATCAGAAAACTGTGGTCGACAAGCAGGAGAAAAGGAACCAGGAACGCCTGAAGAGGCGAGAAGAGAGGGAGAAAGAGGAAAGGATGAAGAAGAGGTGAGTGCAGACAGTTAAAATCATGGCGGCATTTGTGGAAATTAATTTGTGTGTTTTACTGTTCAAACTAAGATTGTCTTCCACTTATTTCATAGGACCAGATCACGGAGCAGAGAGCATAGAAGGTAAGAAAGCTGTGCCATTTGTCTATACTTGAATTCAATCATTTGTTCAGATTAAAGGAACTTCTGAGGTCAATTTGAACTTTGTCTGTCATTTTTAACAGGTCCCGCTCTCGTGACCGCAGAAGGAGGCGTTCACGCTCCTCATCACGAGACAGGCGCCGTTCACGCTCGCGCTCCAGGGAGAGGAGGAGGAGGCACCGCAGCAGATCCCGCTCTCGCAGCCGTGGACACCGTCACAGCCACGAGCAAAGCTCTAAACACAAGTAAATGCACGAAAGAGCAAACTGATTTTACTCCGAGCCCCCACAGAACGCAGTGTCCAAGGAACGGCTCCAGCACTTTCATCACACAATGTTTTTTCTTTTTCATGATTGCAGCTTTTTTCTGACAGTTGGTTGTGCGTCTCTGCAGACAGTTGACTAGTGACAGGCAGGTTGTGACAAGATGTGATTACAGGCTAAACGTGTATGGGGAGCTAGGTGTGGGAAGTAAACAAACCATCGCCTCAGCTAAAAAGCTGCCGCACATTTACAACTTCATATTTAATGGTGACACACCTCCTTAACTATTTATATTTTGGCAGAAGCTTGGAAGTTATTTGCAATTGTGTAATCTCTTAATAAGCAGGATATTGCACACTCATGTGGTCCTAAATTTTAAATAACTGTTTCCAGATTGATTAAGCCTTTAAGCCTTAATTTGACTCTTTACAAGTACATTTTCTCCTTCTACTGTACACTTTGTGCCTGAATGTCTCGTCACTCTTGTCATGCAGGTCGTCCAGGGACCGAGAGCGCTCGTCCAGAGACAGGTCACGGGAGCGAGACAGGAGGGACGGTATGAACGGCAGGTCGGACTCCCGCCGAGCAGACGACAGGGACATGGGTGATCTCTGAAGACCAAACTCCATCAATCATGACACACAACCTCCTCCTGTCTCTCTCTCTCTCTCACCTGTTTGTCCATTTATAATAACCTAATGTTACACACAGTTCCTGCCTTGACCCCCTTTGTTCTCCCGCCTGCCTCCTTTCTTTGCTTTAACAGTTAATGCAGCCAACCCAGAGTGTACACACATACCTGAAATATTCTATGGATTCAATTTGCTATCATCCGGTTATATCAGCAGATTGCATTGAATGGGGGAGGGGGTAGTTATTGATCAGTAGTGGAGTGTATTGTAATACCCACTTGTGTATTTGGTTGCTGTCTGTATCCAATACATCTCATGTCTTGTTATAAACTACCCTACAACAGATAAAGCAAACATAAACTGATGGTCTGCTGGACTGAAGCATAAATGTAACAGATCCATATTATTTTATTATTAATTGATGTTTTTTTATACAGAATCTCTCTGTAAATATGTTTTGGGCCTACTGATTGTCATGGTCTTCGTTTTTTCTTTTTTCTTTTTTTTTTTTCATTTCTTCCTGGTAAACGCGACAGTCATTGCCTATCTTGAGTGCAGTTTTTGAATGTCTATCAACATATACTTTAGTTCGCCAAAAGTCCAGTTAAAGTTTTAGGAACCCAATTCAAAACCAGAAGGTTTTAAAGTTGCGAGTATTAGTATCAACCATATTTCTCCCATTGTCTACTTTTGTTTTGTTTTGAATTAATCAAGTTTTATTTTCTGCTGTCAGTAGTGAAAGGAATCTATTTGATTGAGATTTTGGCCAGTATGAGTAAATGTTTGTTTTGAAATCTCTTGTTTCATCATTTGTTTCTATCTTGATTTCTTTTATTTAAAATAATAAAAATTAACGGTAACTTCAAAGTGTGTGTCGGCATGTGAAGCAGTAGGTGCAGAAATAATACTTTGGACATTCAATGCTATACATACCTTTTTATTAGTGGAGTCATGAATTGAAAGTTTTGGCCCAATTTGGACAAATTCCTTTGTCAATAGATTTATAAATGCAAACAGAGTTTAATGGATGCATTGTTTTACCTAATGTGTGAAGTCATATCTGTTTATGTTCTGCTGGAAATCTTTCTTTAAAATCTCAATAAAAAAAAATCCCACCATTTTAAATTTCATTGTCTGCTGGCTTTTCTTAATCTTGGTTGAATATTTAGCACAAGTATTCTACAAACAAAGATAAATACATTTCATTTAAATTAGTTCTTACCTACTAGGCAGAGACGAGACAGACGAAAATTTCTATTCACATTAAAATCAACAACATACATTACAAATTGTGAACTTTAATCCCAAAATATTTCAGTTGAACAGCACCTGCTTGACTTTCTGATTTGCTGCCAAATACTTTGGTTTTAATTACGTCAGTGACTACAGCATGTGGTCACAAGGCAGTTTTAGATTTTTAGTTGTCACATGTTCAGGAGTTCAGTATTTCAGGAGTTCACCCTTAAGTGACAGCACAATACATCTGAAGCTCCTCATGATGCAGACACCTGCTGCTCACAATGTGCTGCTCTCCAGTTTCAGATCGACCTTCATTTTCTGTTTCTCCATGACTGCCTCCAGCTCTGTGGCTCTGTGGGCGTCCTGGAGGAAGCAGATGCATGTTAGGACATGAAGATAAAAGGCTCTGTATCTGCATCAACACAAATGCTGTGTGGTAATATGAAGAGGCTTGTAGTTTAGCATCTGATTGCATAGCTTTAAATTGCTCTCAGCAGCAGAGTTCAAACGGTGTTAATGTGGCCTACAAGGCTGACTAGAGAGACTTATTCCTTTGTGACACAGCCACTTAGTAAAAGCATCATTTAACATGCAGGTTCAAAAAAAAAAAAAAATCAGAAAGTTACAGCCATGACAGAATAAACTGAGCCACGGTAATGTCTGTAAGGTGGCACAACAACCAAAAAATAACTTTCAGTCCTTGCAGAATAAATTAATATTGGACAATTATTCCATGTTTCTGACACCATGTAAATGATGTCTTTAGGGACCAATAAATGATGACATGGATTGTCTTCCCAGTAGGTTGCATTTTTGTCATTTATATAAAAAACAGTCTATCAACCATTAAGTTTGCAAACTTAAAACATCAATTACACTCTTTGTTTTACACTTTACATCTCTCTCAACACTTAAATATTTATTACTCTTCAGATTTATTTATGCTTCCTCTATAGTTTTGTCATCAATAAGCTTTGATAAAATCGGAAAGTAGCCACAGTTTTGCTTTCATTTACCTCCAGCAGTGATTTCTGCACAGCGAGCTGGCTGTACACTCTGGCACCCTCATCTGGAATCACAGCTCGTAGCTCCTCCTTGTTGAGGGAGAAGAGCTGGGCGCCTGTCAGCACTCCCAAACATGAGACCGTCCTGAGGGACAAAAAAAAAAAAGTCAGAATCAAAACAAAGAAAACTCTCCTGGAGCTGCTGTACTGAATAATTCTCCATCCCTTATCTCCTTTAGGTTTTTAAATCAGTGTAAAAGGAAGACAAAGGAAAGAAAGGTCCCCTATGTTGACCTTTTAAATGAATAAATGACATTGTACTGGCAGCACTCCCAGTGTGTAAACAGCATGTGGTGAGTCTGGTCAGCAGTTGTGACGTCACTCACGGTTCACTGAAGCCCTTCCCCCGGAGCCACTCAGCCACCTCGTCTGGAGGAGAGTGGTAGTCCAGAGGAACGGAGGTCTCTGAAGAGCGAGGGATGACCAGAGGTTTGTTCAGATTGGTCTTTCCATTGGTCAGCCTCTGGAGCAGCTCGTCATTCATCAGCATGACTGAAAAGAGTCAAAGATGATAGAAATAATGATGTGGGAATGTAATATTGTGTTCCAGCCTTTCATGCCCAAAAGAGAATGTAAAAAAAAATTCACAAGAGTTGGACATGAGGTCAATTGTTTGATTCCCAAACTTGATGTAACTATTACATAAATTATGTACTATAGTTTGGTTTATGGTTTGGTTTATATCAGAAGCGTCCTGAATAGGCAGGGTGCAGTCAGTGAACATGAGTTTATTTACTTTGGTCCTCATAGTCATAATCAAATCAATGACAATAGGCAAACTCCATCTGCTGAAAAAGTTTATATGATATATTCAAAAGATTCAGAACCATTTCTAAATGAGATGGTTTTGCCAACTCTTTTTATTCCTTTGTTTTTGGCTATCTTAAAATCTCAGTGTTGAAAGAATGAGAAGACTGATCTTTGATTAGATTCTAGCACATTTTTAAAAATGCAGTAACACTAGTAAGCTTCTTTTTTTTTTTAACTCTTTGAGAAAATACCAGTTAAGTAACAGTATTTACTCAAATACAACACTCCAGCCCATCAATTCTTTGTCTGTCTGACGGTGACAGGGGCAATATAAGAAGTCAGAACTCCTACACGAGCTCATGCAGTTTGGTACCTTTATTATCTGTGTCCTCTGCGGCTGGAATATGTTGGCTGTATGCTGGAAAGCTGTGGGGGCGCTGGGGGGAGTGAGTGGGTGCCTGGGGTGGAGCGGGAGGGCTTGGTGGGACTGCGGAGAAAGTCTTGGCAAGGGGAGGAGGAGCCGGAGTCTGCAGGTACATGGAGCAGAGAGAACTTAAGACTGGAATTCACTCAGGTATGTACAGGTGAAAGTGCGCCTTGTGTGATTCATGTGTGTATGCACGTATCTTGTTTTTTGTGTGAGTGTGTGTGTGTGTGTTTTTGCGTCTTACACTGGGGGGTTTACTGCTGACAGGGCTGTCTATGTGAGCCGCTGGTTCCAGGATGTTGAAGGGAACAAATCCGATCTCGTTGTAGCGATTGCGACACTTCCACCAGCGCTTGGACGATTCGATCACCTGTCAGACAGAGGAGCTGCTGTCAGCGAGCGACTGTTGCGTTTGCTTGTTTTTCTACAGAATTCAATCCAATAAAAATATTTCTACAAGCTTCTTGAGTTCCAAAATGTATCACAAACCTATCTTACATTGTGATTTTTACATGGATCACTTGACTTCATTACCTCGAGCATCTCTCCCTGCTGTACTGACAGCTCACTGTTATTTCTGGCTATGAAGTCGTAGGTGCAGCTGTAGAGTCTCTCAGGCTCTGGTGGGAGCGTGCTGCCATCCCTGAGACGAAACAGGACTGTTATTATGCAGTCTGGGGTTACCTGTGGTCATAAAGGTCATTGATTTGCCTGAGAGAAGAAACCTACGTTTCATCACCGACGGGGGCATCTGGAGGACTAACCGGCTTAGGTGGATGTTGCTGATAACAAGATGGACATTCATGAATTTGCAGCACACAGAGAAACAGGCATAAATAGTCAGAGAGAAACAAGTAAGGGGAGCACCGTACAGAGGGAATGGGGGTGGTTGGCCAAATAAAAGACAGGTTTTATGGTTTTAGGTTTTATGCATATTTTGCACAGAAAGAGCTTTGACAGTTTCCTCTCTTATGAGCAAGCTTTTAGAGAAATTAGGACGAGTCAAAATTTTCTCTTCATCTCGTGCTTTCATCAGCACGACACTCACATATGATCAAAACATGTGCTGAGCATAAGCTTGGAGGCAGCCCAGATTCAACAGCAGGACAACACGAAACCACAACCATTCATATTTAATTGGAAATTCATATAATAGTTTATAGAGGTCAACAAAAAAATATGTATTACTTGATAAAAAAAAAGCACACAACCTGGTGCAGCTCTAGTGTTTATTGATCTTGGTATTTTAATGTTTCTGTGCTTCTGTTATTATGGTCAGCCCATGTGTTGTGCACACTTTCTGAGAGCTTCTCTCCTCTGACACATAATGGAGTGTCAAACCCATATCACGCGCAGGTATTCCATACCTCTTGCTGTACACGGAGGTCTTCATGTTTATGCTGTGACTCAACTGGATCCTCCCAAACCTGCCCGTCCGCCCTCAAGGCTTCCGGCTTCCAGCCGTCCAAGAACACAGGGGTGTACGGAGCGATGGGCCCTCTGAGCTGAGAACTGAGAGAACAGAGAGAGTCATTCCTCTGGTCCTTGTTGTGATTGTTTTTTACTTTCCAGTGTGACCAAGCCTGTGATTACTGTACAAAGTGCATCCATTTTTTGGAGGTTATTACCAAAGCTTACATTCAGGTTTTAAAGCCTCTAGTAGCCACTGTTTTGAGCCAAAACTATCTTCACACTGGAACCGTTTTCATGTCCTCTAACATGAGTTCAGTCTGGCCTCAATAATTATACTTTTGGCTGAGTGAAAGATGTTGCATTTAATCTTTAAAAAATAATTAATCAAATAGAACCTCACAGGTGGGTTTTATGGTTTCATCCAGCTGTGGTCAGTTAAGCATCTCCATCATATGAGAGGTGAATGAGCAGCCAATATTTGATACTTATAACGTTTGATAATATACATCTAACATCTCTTAACTGTGACTTCAATAAATACAATCAGCCAAAAGCACCTTAATTACACCTGGCTGATGGAGTTATTGTTGGCACTGACCGTGGGAGTGTCCAGTTGGGACCCAGAGACGTCCACAGCTGCCTCTCCTCCTCACTCAGGTTCTCTTGTAGCAGGGAAACAGCAGAGTTGGTCAAAGCGGGGCTTGACACTGACGCTCCTAGAGCTGATCCTCCTGTTGTTTTCACCATCTGCACTCACCCAGACAAGACAAAACCAATGTCATGCTCAAGTCAGTCCCTGGTGTTGACAATATTACTCCAGATTGCAAGTTTATACACTGATATCTGGTATTATTTGATTATGTGCACATGAAAGTTATCAATCAGGCTAAAAACTCTCCTGTTTACAGCACAGACAAGCAAAGCACAGACACACACACAAAAAACCAAATGGATGAATTCATACGCATGATGAAGTGACATGCACAGTCCCAAAGATAGAAGGCTGCGTGTTTCCACTGAGGTGTGCCAGAATACACAAATCAAACACACCCATTGCAGCCTTTGCCTCTCTTGTTGAGGAGTGATTCATACCTGAATAGAGAAATTCAGGCCTTTAATGTCATTTCAAACATCAGTCGAGACACACCTGGAATTCCACGACTGACGCTTCATGTCGTATTTGAAATTGGTTAAATATTACTGATTTTTCAGTTTCTGTAGTACTTCAGAGTGCAATATCACAAAGTTACAGTTGCATATAAATTTGTAAGTTCCTTGAACTGTGAAATTATGTATGTAAATGTTAACAAAACTAATATTTTGCCATGTTTGAATGTCTGAATCCAAAAATATTAATCTAAAAAGAGAGTCATAAAAGGAAACATTTTTGACAGATGAAATATGCCAATGCTGTAATTCAAAGCAGCAGTGGGGAAAAGAGCAACATGGCTTCAATCAAAAGTCCAAATTTAAAACAAATGTCTGCATACAAGGTGTGCATACAAATACTGTCATGTAAACCAGAACAAACAAATGCTGCATTTATCAAGTGTTTACATTTCAGTTAAGCTAACAGAGGCTCACCCTGAGCAAATACTGAATCAAAGCGGTTTCTGGCAACATCCCTCAGCTACACTGATGAATTTCCATTACTTTGACGCGATGTGCTTGTGACCATTAGCCTTTAGGTAAATAATCACAATAACATCTATCGTATACCTTCAGTCTCCAAATGTTATCCACATCTTTAACCTCCATTCACCTGCCCCAATATGGTAAATGATAAGATGTCATCATTTATTTTAAGATGTTGTCATAGATATGTTCTATCTGTGCTGCTATAAAAGGCCTTCTGTTTACAGCATTAGCAGTGACAACAGATGTTGCCTCCACAACTATGGCTGGTGGAGAGGTAGAGGTCCGGTGAAAGGCTCACTCACCATATTCAGAGGTTTGAATACATAGTGAACGAGCTCCTCTGATGAGGGATTGGAGATGGTTGATTTCAGATGGGCCTATCAAGAAATAAGTGGAGGAATTTATTATTTAGCACAGTAAGATAGATAAAAACAAAATAAAGGTGACCTGAGTGAATACATACTAGCAGGCTGAAGCAATATTTGAATTTCTGGAAGATATCAACAAACTCCTCCTCTGGTGGAGGGCGGGCCTTTGCAGTGAGCAAATCTTCTGTTGTTCAGAAACAAGAACACATAAAATTTGAGGAATGTCACCGACAGTATTTTGAGGAGACATAATGGTGTTATTTCAAGTTGAAGAGGTATTCTTGTAAATAAAAAACTCTTTACCCTCAGCACTTTGCTTTTTACTTTTCTTCTTTTTCTTCTTCCTCTGTTCCAGCACCGTTGCAGCCTCGGCAGTCTGCTGCAGCTTGGACATGAAGCTCTCAATGTCGTCAAAACAGTGATTGAGGATCCCCTGACAAAGAAAAACCAGTTTGTTTTAGCAGACATGTATTACTTGACTTGACTACTTACGTCAAACAGACAAAAATAAAAAGTGTTAAAGAAGGCATACCACTTCTCTCTCTGCTCGCAGGAAAGAGATGTCGGGCCCACCGTTTGCTGTAGCAGAACAGAGGAGAGGATTCAGTTCATCCATTTTCATTCATGGACCTGGTCTTTGCTGCATTTAGGAATTCCTGCCCCCTTTACCCTTGAAACCCACCCCCTTACACACACAAACACAAAGCAATCTCTGTGCTCTTGAATACCTCTCGTTTCTCCTTCCTCTTTCTCGTTTCAAAAAGTACTTTTACTCATTTCTGTATCATTTCACTGTTATTCACAAAGGTTCACATTAAAAATTTTTTTTCTTACCTCTGAGTCCGGGGTAAGGTGGAGGGTTAGCTGCTGGGGGGTTTGGAGCATGTGCGGTGGGGGGGCTCGGGATTTCATAGGGGTCGATCATCTCCCCCCCACTCTGAGGAAGCCTAAAGGGCGAGAGGAGAGTTATAACCCTGCCCCGCTCTCACAACATTGTATGACAGGTCCCGTTAACAGCCTCCCTGTTGGTGATGGCAGCCATCATCACAGGAAAACACCCCTCAGCGGCTTAAAGAAGCGAAGCACACATTTGACTGTCAGGCTTTGGATGTGGCCTTGGAGACTTGTTGCAACACGAGGACATCTTTGATCAGCAGACAATGCCGTTTTCCATTAATAGACAGATTGTGATGCCTCTGAAATTCAACCCCGCAGCCCTTATTGCACTATGAAAGAACAGTAAACAGTCTGACTCTGCTGTCTCACGCTGTGTGCAACACACTGCTTCAGTCTGAATCCGCTTTTTAAACAAATCCACAAGTGACAGGCCAGTTTGAAATGGAAGATCGCTGCAGATCAAAACCTTTGTGCATTTGCCTACTCTGGCACATGTATGACTAATATGCAAATACTAAAGGTAAATTTAACCCACATTGTATTGAATCTGAAAACCAGGTCTGTCTTACCACATCTGTCTGTTTTCACGTCCTTTAAAGAGAAGAAACTGATCAAAAACAGGTAATCTGTTCAGGTCCCCCCAAACCTGCAAACCACCTCCGCTGTCCCTCCTCTGCTCGCTCTGCTTTCGGTCACAATGGCCTTGTTATCTCTGTCACACCTTCTTAAGTTATGTAGGAACCGGTAAAACGAGTAAACAGTTTTCCTCCCTCTCAGCTGTTTACACTGTCCTCTCTCTCTCTCTCTCTCTCTCTCTCTCAGACAGGTGGATGGTGCTTTGATTCAGTGGAAAATAAGACATAATGGCAATAAAAGAGGAGAAAAGCAAACAGTTTAATGGGTTTCTGTTGTTGTGTATTATCTGTGCCCATCTTTTGTTTGGCTGCGTGTCCATCAATCCTCCTCCCATGCAACGTAGATGTAAACACACACTGCTTTAGATTGGGCACTTAAAAGCTTAAATTTCCTATGAGATTAATATCAAATGAATGATTGAAGTCTTCATGAGAGCCTTTCTGATTTTTTCTCACACATGATTTAGGGGGGCTTATGACCATGACATTCAGCATACCTGAGGGCATCAGGGAGCTTCTTATTCCTGCTGCGGGTGGAACCTGAAACTGCGCGTGCAATGTCGTCACAGATTTGCTCTGCCTGCAGCGGAAAAAGAAGGCAGGAAGCAACATCACTCGTAAAGCATCACTCGTAAAACCTGAACCAGGATGAAGATTCAAACCGACGCTCCGAGTCAGGCAGGACAACTTCATGACTCACCCTCACGATCTCACAGTTAAAGAAGTGAATGTCCGGCTTCTTCTGACTTGTGCTTTGGCAGACCAGCAGGAGGAGGGACTGGAAGTGTTTCTCTGTGTTGATGGCTTCACAGCGGAAGATGGATTTGAAAGAGTAGTTCTCCAGCTCGTCCTGCATCAGTGGACGAAACATGCACATGTATCATGTATGCGTGCAGATATGAATGTGTACTTGCAAATCTGACCCCCATCCATTTAATCGCTCACAACCTCTAGGCCTGTTGACCACCATGCATCTGTTTCTTACCTGGCTCTGTGTGTCTCGGAGGTGAATGCTGTGCGCTCCGACATCCAGGTACATCTGTTGACTCCACAGCTTCTTGTTCTCGGCCAGGAGGGAGAGGCGCGCCTGGGCCTCCTCCACGCCCTGCACATCCCCATCCTGGAGCGAGCATGTGAGCAGGTGCTGCAAGCAAAAGAAGTGGAATATATGTGAAGTTAACAAGGAAGAAAAATGCATCTTGAAATATCACTGAGGTGTGACGTGCAGCAGGCGAGACTTACGTTAACAAGATATCGTGAGATGTTTGTCATCTTTTGTCCAAAATTATAAGAGCTTTCTGTGAATGTCAAGGTGGAGAGACAGGATCAGAAAACATTTTAGGTGGAGTTACAAAGGGTGCTGTCAGTGGACTTCCACTCACAGATGGAGACAGTACATGTGAAACTCTTGGGGTTGCTTTAAGGCAGGCAGCAGCTCATTCTTAGACAGTCTTTCTCTAAACTAACAAGTCTTAGCCAGCTAGCAACAAAAGCAACAGTCTCATCTGAATTTTCCCTTCCCCTGTTTGAGTTTATGTCAGTCTCTCTCTGCTTCAGAAGCCTGGGATTACGTCGTCTGTATGAGCAAGCCCGCCCAACCAGTCTGACAACAGTTTGGAGTATCTCACCATTCAGTGTCCATGGTTCTCAGTGACCAACAATACTGGGATCACTACTACCAAGAGAGCAAACGTCCAGTATCAGTTACACTTTCTTAAGACTGGTTTCATCTAATATACTAGTTTCCATCTCATTTGCCCAAACAGTCAGTGCCAACCTACTGTAGCTGGTGTCACACTCATACAGCATGTAGTATTTCAAAATAAAAGTCTCAGACAAAAAAAAAAAACTTATATCTTAACCTTAATAACTATTATTATAACAGACATAAGCAGTCCAGAGTATTTTAAACACACAATGTGTCATATCTATATATTACAACACAGTCTGGAGGAAAAAGAAGGTCATGTTTTGGTCATAATTTTGCAAAATCCTAAAAAGGCTAGCAACAGAGACATGATCCTTGATGTAGTTTAGTGTTTTAAATTTCAGTGAATCCAAGTGAGAAGTTTAAATTTTACAAACTGTCTTTGAGTTCAGTCTCATGGTGACTCATGGTGACTGTACAAGTCAGAATTAAAGTAATCAGTCAAGAAATGTTACAAGCTCTGACGACTACAGAGACAGATGACAGTTAATTGAAATTTGATGAACTTACCGAGGCAGATAGGCTTCCAATACTTTATTCCTGATGTTAACGGCTGTGTGTGTGTATGTGTGTGTTCACAGACAGTAAAACCTGTCCTGTGCCTCAGTGTACCTGCACATATCTTACTCCTCACTCTCCTCTCTTTGGTATCGATAGCTTTCAGAGAGCAGAGGTGTGTCGCTTCAGTTAGTCCCGCCCAGTCTGCCACCCCACCTTAGTGATAAAAATATTTACTCATTTTCTCACCTGTACACATGTAAGTGCATGTACTTCACATTGGGACACATTTTGGAAAAAGAAACTGTGCAGAGTCGTACCTAAAATAAAACTGAGGTCATGCCTTCTGTATTTTCTCTTAGGATGAATTTACCCACCACATTGTTATTCTAGTGGTGCTGAGAAGGGCTTTCTCAACTTCAATTTCAGGAAATAAAACTCACAGGTCATCTCAGCTCATCTCATGTGCACAACAGCTGCAGTGAAGCAGATGTTGGTAATGAAAATGTCAGCAATAAAAATGTATATGTAATGTGTAAAGGTAAAAATGAGAATCTAAATTTTTTTCCCCTGGGGATAAATAAAGTATTCTGATTCAGATTATGAATATAGTAAAATATATATAATAAAACATAAAATACTGTAGTAGGCAGTTTTACTACGAATGTAATGATAAAATTAATGGGCTGGTTTTGCAGTAATGTAGTAAATGTATATGAATAATGAGGATCTGTGAGGACAGGTAAGAACAGTATGTGATGGATTAACAGCATGTAAAAAGGCAGTAAGATAAATACATACTGCCATTTGTGCAGCTATAAACAGGTAGATTATATACTATATACACACATACACACACATACACACATTCACACACACAAGTTGGAAAAAAATGGGAAAGTGTGGTGTCACATTTCATAACAGACCTCAGCTGGAGGCTCCATTTTATCGACCAATAGAGGAGATAGGCGGGGTCCCGTGAAGTGGCAGCAACGCAGAGAAACAGCTTGACTTTGGCTTGAGGACATCTGGATATTTATTTTTTTCAAGGATCTCTGCCATTTGATAGCAGAAGGTAAATCTCAGTTATTAATGAACACGTTGTTTCCAAGCGCACAGCCTATTCTGGTGGTGTGTGAGTTAGTCGTGGCAGTAGACTTTATTTACTTTCACAAACAGCATACGTGGCATACAACGTGTGTGTGTGTGTGTGAGTGTGTGTGAACTTGTAGTCCGGAGAAATGTCACTGTGTCAGGTCAGTGGATCCTGTGGACTGATAACTAATGAGGAGTTGAACATTTTGCTGAATTTGATCATAAATGTTGTTGAGATAACATTACATAGAAAAACACACAAGACTGTTTTGTCAGCTGTAAAGACTTTCTTTACTTTAACATTAACATGAGCCATACATGGGGATATCTGATAATAATTCATAAAAACCAAACTCTCTCAGGTGAGGAGGAGAAGGTGAATATTTGCTGAAAGTCCAAATGATTAAACTTTATTCAATCAACCATTTAGTCATCGGATCGATACTGTGCTGCGTTCAGGGCCGGTATGGATTCGAGAGTCATGAGGGCCATTTAAATGTGTCAGCTGCAAACCTTTTATTACAGTGGGGCAAAAAAGTATTTAGTCAGCCACAAATTGTGCAAGTTGTCCCGCTTAAAAAGATGAGATTTTCATCATATGTACACTTCAACTATAAGAGACAGAATGGGGGGAAAGAATCCAGGAAATCACATTGTAGGATTTTTAATGAATTAATTGGTAAATTCCTCAGTAAAATAAGTATTTGGTCACCTACAAACAAGCAAGATTTCTGGCTCTCACAGACCTGTAACTTCTTCTTTAAGAGGCTCCTCTGTCCTCCACTTGTTACCTGTATTAATGGCACCTGTTTGAACTCGTTATCAGTATAAAAGACACCTGTCCACAACCTCAAACAGTCAGACTCCAAACTCCACTATGGCCAAGACCAAAGAGCTGTCAAAGGACACCAGAAACAAAATTGTAGACCTGCACCAGGCTGGGAAGACTGAATCTGCAATAGGTAAGCAGCTTGGTGTGAAGAAATCAACTGTGGGAGCAATTATTAGAAAATGGAAGACATACAAGACCACTGATAATCTCCCTCGATCTGGGGCTCCACGCAAGATCTCACCCCGTGGGGTCAAAATGATCACGAGAACGGTGAGCAAAAATCCCAGAACCACACGGGGGGACCTAGTGAATGACCTGCAGAGAGCTGGGACCAAAGTAACAAAGGCTACCATCAGTAACACACTACGCCGCCAGGGACTCAAATCCTGCAGTGCCAGACGTGTCCCCCTGCTTAAGCCAGTACATGTCCAGGCCCGTCTGAAGTTTGCTAGAGAGCATTTGGATGATCCAGAAGAGGATTGGGAGAATGTCATATGGTCAGATGAAACCAAAATAGAACTTTTTGGTAAAAACTCAACTTGTCGTGTTTGGAGGAGAAAGAATGCTGAGTTGCATCCAAAGAACACCATACCTACTGTGAAGCATGGGGGTGGAAACATCATGCTTTGGGGCTGTTTTTCTGCAAAGGGACCAGGACGACTGATCCGTGTAAAGGAAAGAATGAATGGGGCCATGTATCGTGAGATTTTGAGTGAAAACCTCCTTCCATCAGCAAGGGCATTGAAGATGAAACGTGGCTGGGTCTTTCAGCATGACAATGATCCCAAACACACCGCCCGAGCAACAAAGGAGTGTGAAAACTTACAGAAAACGTTTGACCTCTGCCATTGCCAACAAAGGGTATATAACAAAGTATTTGGAAACTTTTGTTGACCAAATACTTATTTTCCACCATAATTTGCAAATAAATTCTTTAAATAATCAGAAATGTGATTTTCTGGATTTTTTTTTTCTCATTTTGTCTCATAGTTGAAGTGTACCTATGATGAAAATTTGAGACCTCTCTCATCTTTTAAGTGGGAGAACTTGCACAATTGGTGGCTGACTAAATACTTTTTTGCCCCACTGTACACAATTACAATGAGCAGTACTAACGTAAGAACAAGTTTCTATTTTCTATATTTATTTGACACCTATTACTAGTAGGTAGATTTTTATACAAAAAGATGAGCGTATTCAACTGGACCATTAAACACTATCAGGCTGACATGATTAGTCGATTAAGTCATTTTGATAATGTAACTTAAGTTCCAGCTTTTCAAATGTGATTATTTACTGATTTTCTGTTTCCCATTATTGTAAATGTAATGTTTTGTTGGGTTTATGGATACACGCAATCAGTACATCCCCTCGTCAGTACTTTAATTTTAGAAATAATGTTGTTTGTTTTCAGATATTTTCCCCCATTGTTTCCCTTGTTATGCATGTTTTGTATTTTGTTCTTACGTGTCTCCTGTTGCACAAACAGTCAGATTCCTTGCATGCATGCGAGGTGCGGCAGGGTGCGTCTGTCTCTTTAAATGGTGACGACAGCAGCAGCAGGAGGCGGGGCGTTCATTGTGTTGCATCACGCGGAAGAAAGGCGACATAAACTACGAGAAGGCGCGAAATGACGCACGTGTTTTAGTCTTTTTGGGGTTAAAACATCGGCACCAAAATATCTGATATGATATATTTAATTTAAATCAACAGGAGCGGAGGGGTAGTGAGAAAACTAAACGTTCAAGCCGCCACACGTGCTCGTCTTCCGCTTTCACCTGAACGAAGATTATCAACATTTATTTACGTTTTTCTCCGTTTTCTGCTGTTTATTCATCTGCACGACGTCGGAAAGTTTGCAGGTAGTCCCAACAAAGACAAGCGGTGTGTTTGAGGTCACAGCTGACGTTTTATTTATGAGTGGATATTTGTTGTGTGTGTGTGTGAGAGAGGACAGGTGTGTGTGCAGGCGCCATGTGGCCTAATCTGGGATTATTTCAACCTGCGAAGACAATTAGTGTAACTAATCACTTGAGGGGCAGGTAGCTGGCTGCGCTCATACAGACACCAATTTATGAGTCACCTGAAGTCAAAGTTGTAGTGCCACAGTGTAGAAATACTTAGAGTAAAAGGCATGCACGAAATCAGATTAATATTATGTTATATTGATTTGTAATTATTGGTGCATTCGTCAATTTAATGCTGACGTTGGTAAAAGTTTAATTTTAATTACTTTATGATGGGTAGCTTGCCAAATTATTTGTATTAGTATTATTATCATTATATAAGTTGGTGTTAGTTATTAGAATCCATAAAGTAACTGAAGCTGTCAGATAAATGTAGTGAAAGTAAAATTTTTCCTGCCGAAAGTGCATCTTAAAGGGAAGAACCAAAATGTGCAATAAGTCCAACACAAGTTATGAGTGCTGCATGTGTACTGCTGTTGCTTGTGATTTTAATTAAATTGCTCTTGAATATGTTCTATTTTATCCTGTTTTGATTTGATGTAATTTTAATATTTCTCTTGATTCTGGTCTTAATTTATTGGTGAAAAGCAATATAACACTCAAGCAAAGGACAAATACCCTAAATGTTGCAGCACTGTACTGAAGTGTATCTACTATCTACTGAAGTGTTTATGCACTGCGTCACATTTTAACCGCCTTCTGTCTTGTACTTTCATTTTGCCTCCTTCTATCCCAGATGGAGAAGCAGCCTTTGCCAACTGATAGTGAGAAAGCTGCAGGCACTGAGTCAGAGACGGGCGATTATGCTGGTGAAGAGAGCCAACAGGGCTCGTCTGAGCCTGCTGCTCGCGCTGGGTGGAACAGTAAACTAGAGTACTTCTTGGCACAGGTGGGATTCAGCGTCGGGCTCGGCAACGTCTGGAGGTTTCCATATTTGTGCCATCAAAATGGAGGAGGTGAGTACCTGTTGTGGTGGTGGTGGTGGTTGTTGTTATTGCTGCCAAATGAGCGGGTTCTGTAGGTCCCACGGGATCAAATGCAAATATTGTAAATGCATTGTTCATAGTATCTGAGCATTACATCGTTCAACATTTTTTCATCTGTAAAGAAAGTAAACCAAAGTGAACACAGATGCTGAGGTTCCAACATCTGGTTACTATCTGTTGCTGAACTCTACGGAAAATACAAACACAGAACATAAATATTAAATCAGTTTTTGATTATGATTGCCTCAAGCCGAAGCTGTCTTTAACTTTTGGTTTCCTATTTTTTATTGTTTCCGTCAGTTTATCTCGTAATGGTAAAACAGGAAACAGTTGAGCTACTGTTTCATTGCTGTTGATTTTTAAAAAAAAAACAAAAAACAAACAAACATATTTTCAAGAACATTGTATACATCACTGTTTTTATGAATGATAAGTAATAATGCAATGTTCAGCCCATGATGCCAAAATGTTGTAGCTGTGGTAGTAGTAGTTGTGTTTAAAGTTTTTTTTTTTTAATTATATCCAGATATCCAAATTCAGGTATTAGAATCTGATCAGAAATGATGAAAAGTGGATCGATGTATCTCTTCTCTTTTTCTAACCGAATGCTGTTACCTCTTCCCCTAAGGAGCTTTTCTCTTCCTGTATGTGCTGCTGATGTTGGTTGTGGGTATTCCCCTGTTCTTCCTGGAGCTGGCAGCCGGTCAGGCCATCCGGCAGGGCAGCATCGGAGTGTGGAAGTACATCTCCCCCAGGCTCGCAGGGATCGGCTACTCCAGCTGCGTGGTGAGAAACCGGTGTAACTAATCACCTTCTGATTATATTAAATGATCATTATGTGATTATGTGATGCTGCATGCAGATGTCATTTTGTGCTATGCATTTCTGCTTCAGTCTTTTTAATTTATGAACCTGCCAATCATTCTCAAATGTCCTCAGGTGTGTTTCTTTGTGGCTCTGTACTACAATGTGATCCTCGCATGGAGTCTTTTCTATCTCGGGAACTCGTTCCAGTACCCTTTACCTTGGGAACAATGTCCAAAAGTGGAAAATGTAACAGGTAAAGCACGCAGCATGAAGGTTCAAAAGCAGACATCAGACATGAACAGTCAACTTAAAAAGGCATTAGCAGTGTGTCACATATAAGACTATTCTTTTTTTTCCCTCTTTACACCAGTAAAAGAGTGTGAAATGAGCTCGCCCACATCGTATTTCTGGTACCGCAAAGCTTTGGATATCACAGACTCCATCGACGATATGGGCTCCTTCAACCCTTACATCGTCTGCTGTCTGCTGGCGGCCTGGACCATTGTGTGCCTGGGAATGTTCAAGGGTATCAAGACCTCTGTCAAGGTAAATGTGTGATCTGTTGTGGCTCCTGGTTCTCATTGTTCGTTGTTACTATGAAGGAACCTATTTTTTTGCTTACATTTAACAGCTCTCAGATGTTTCAGCTGCTGGACTGAAATTATTTTCCAGTCAATTACTAGGTGAATTAGAACTTCAAACATCATGGTTTAAAATGCCCGATTGGAATAAGTCTGTTTATCTGCATGTTGGAGTCGAGTGATTCTTATTTCTAGGACAAACTTGTATATGTGTTGGAAATGGTGCTGAGAGAGGCTGAAGCTATATCTCTAAGAAAAATGTTAAAATTTTTTGTTTACCAAAAACAATATTCAATAATTTACATTACGATAGTATTACTAGAAACTAACAGGATCAACAACTCAATTAAAACAAAATATAAATAAGAATAATTTGGAAAAAGTGGGGGAAAGACAGAGGAAAAACTCTTGCTGATGCTTTAGCACTAGTTAGTTTTGATTTCCAGTACATTGTTTACTTTAGGAGCAAGCTCAGCATTACATGTCACAATTGTTCCACATTGTCTGAGCAACCTCAGTTGGTCAAATCTCAGTCATGTGTTGGGTTTAGGTGTCTTTGGGGGATGGAATTTCAGGAATGTCTGGCTCAGGGGTCAACCTACTTGAAAAGGCAAAGTCTACATTATGCCTTTTTGGGGGAAAGTTTAGTAAATTTGCAGTTTTTAAATACTGAGTTTGTTGTCTTTACATACATCAGCCAATTCAGTCTCAGTGGATATTATAATGAACAGCAAAGCTTTTCAGATAAACCTTTTTTCTTACGATCTCTTGGGGTGGCCTGATCAGTATTAGCATCCCTCCCTGCTGATGGTTCATGTGAACTTAACAAACACATCTGAGAGGAAGTTTTATCCTGCTCAGACTGACATCAGGTGTTTCACGCAATTACTGACTTAAGCAGCAAAATTGAAGGGATTCAGCAGGGAGCTAACTAAAAAACAGTTTACATAATCATATAGAATGTAACTAAGATACTGGAGAAAGCTTACCAAAAATTAAAATATTCCCTTGGGGAGAGGCAAAACCAAATAACTGACTTTCACTGGTAGCTGACTGACCTGTTAATGTAATCGTTCTTTTTCTCAGGTGATGTATTTCTCCTCCATCTTCCCCTACGTGGTGCTTTTCTGCTTCCTTGTCCGAGGACTTATGTTGGATGGGGCCTTAGAGGGAATTAGCCACATGTTCTACCCCAAGGTACTGCACATGAACTGTCTGGTTGAGTGTAGAGAAGGAAGATATGAACATTTCCCTGATGAACCTGTTGCTTCATCATATTTATATTTATATATTTTTTTTTTTTTAGCCGGAAATTTGGGCAGATTTGCAGGTGTGGCGGCAGGCAGCCACTCAGGTCTTCTTTGCCTTAGGTCTTGGCTTCGGCTCCATCATCGCCTACTCCTCCTACAATCCCAAAAATAACAACTGCCACCGCGACGCCTTCACTGTCTCCGCTATAAACTTCGGCACATCTCTGCTAGCCACTCTGGTGGTGTTTGCTGTGCTCGGTTTCCGCGCCAAAAACAAGGTCATGGAATGTGTAACCAGGTATGAGTAATCAGAGGATTAACGTCGAGTTATGCAGATACTACAGTACATTGTGACTCAAAATATTTTGTATGTGTCTGAGGATTTTACAGGACTGTTCACAACCACATGTTCTTTTGTCTCCTCTTAGTAATCTGAAGGAATTATTGGAGCAGTTTCGCAGCGGCCATGTGCACAAAAACCTGATGCCACTCTTCAACTATTCTAACCCCAGTTCTGTGGCTCTAGAGGACTACAGCAACTGGTTCAAAACATATGGAAATCAGGTCGCTGGCAATTTGACACAGTGTGACCTGGAAAGAGAGATGCAGAAGGTAAAGACTGTCAGTTTGCCTCTGTATTTTTGTGTGTGATAAAAATGGAAACTGAAGCTGGCACTCGTGTTTGTTTTTCAGGGTGTGGAGGGCACAGGCCTCGCTTTTATTGCCTTCACAGAGGCCATGTCGCTCCTGCCTGGCAGCCCCTTCTGGTCGGCACTCTTCTTCCTCATGTTGCTCAACTTAGGACTCAGCACCATGTTTGGCACGATGGAGGGCATCCTCGCCCCACTCACAGACCGCTTCAAAATTCTGGCAAAAAATAAGACCAAACTCACAAGTAAACAGCTGTTCCGCCTCTTTTACCTCCATTCAAACTTCAACGTTACTGACATGACATAGTTTGCTAGGTTTGTGACAGGAAAATACTAAATCTTGACTCTGCAATTTGTTTATTACGCACACCCAACAAAAAGAAATACTAACGAATTGAAAAACTTTTATAGCTCAGCATTGAATACAAGTGATATTTTAACAACTAAGATTTAAATCCAAGGGAAATGGCTTGCACAACATTTTGCACAATGCTCCAAACATCACTGTCCTTGATATCTTGATATATGTTGCCCGTTGAGTACTGTTGGACAGTAACGTCTTGCCTCACTCCCCTTTCTCTTTTGTTCAGAAAGTTATAGCCAGTCAGGGATTTCTGACTTGTCATGAAGTCTAAACAGGACTAAAATAAAATAGCAAAATAAGTAAATTTCTCCTCTGCAGGAAGAACTACAAATGGTTCTCAAAACAAAAAGTTGTTTTATCCTGACGCGCCCGTTCTGTCTTCATGTTGTTGTAGTTTTCAGCTGCTTCGTTGGCTTTCTAATCGGCCTGCTCTTCACCCAGCGCTGTGGGAACTACTTTGTGACGATGTTTGACGATTACTCTGCCACTCTGCCCCTCATCATCGTGGTGGTTTTTGAGACCTTCAGTGTGTCTTGGCTATATGGAGCTGATAGGTGAGGCCTATTTTCAGAGTTAAAATCCTAAATTGCCTAAATGTCAACCATCTTATCAGGGTTTTGTTCAAAAAGATATGTCATTTCTGAGAGTGTTTCTGTTTTCTGTTTCTCAAGGTTTCTGGACGACATTGAGGCGATGCTGGGCTGGCGTCCCAGTGTGATTTACAAATACCTGTGGAAATACATCTGCCTGCTCGCTATGCTCGGGCTGCTGGGAGCCACCGGCGTGCGCATGTTCATCACACGCCCCACTTACATGGCATGGAACAAAGAGAAAGTAAGAGGGGAAAAAATTTGCACCAACTTTATTCATAGTGGAGTTTTTTCAGTGCCGTGGAATCTCCAAACATATTTCCTCAATCAAAAGACATGTTGCATTTTGAATAAGCAAAACAAACAGCTCTCGTTTTTGTCAGAACCTAAAAAGGAGGAATAGGAAGGAAATAACTTGAATCATATGAAATAATGTGAATTTCTCTCCGTACACTACTCTGCATTACATATTGTATGTAATGCAGTATATGCAATATGTAATGCAGAGTAGTTACGATGTCTTGTTTTTTGTTTGTTTGTTTTAAAGCTCCTGAGTGATTTTTAATTTGATTCCTTTGTTTTCAGGCTTCTGAGGAGCACCTGGGTTACCCTGGCTGGGCTCTGGCAGTTCTGGCCATCCTGATCATATTCGCCATGCTTCCCGTCCCAGTGGCTTTGATTCACGCTCTTCTGCGGGACAGAAACAAACAAGCATCCAAAGATACAGAATTTGGTCAGTACAGTGCCGTTAACGGAGATGAAAACTGTGAAACCCCTATGACCGACATGTCCGAGCTGGACCAAAGGAGTGGGACCGCTGCTTCCTTTACTTGAATATTGGATGCTGTGTTACACAGTGGCAAATGACTGTGGCCTTTTAAGGCACAATTCAGTTATGGCACAGCTTTTAGTACAGCTGTGTGACAAAAGATTCCTTATTTTAATATATACAGACCTTTTCCACTTTTTGTATACTAAAGTCCAAGCATATCCAGAGGATAATACCTTTTTTTAAAAAATACTGCTGTTGCAACAAAAACTTAATTTTTAAAATATGTTATGTGGAAATTATAAAAAGGTGAAACAAATCACCTACTGCTGTGAGTTAACTTTTTTTCAGATGAGCAAAAACAACGTTTCTTGGTTGTCAGTAAAAGCCATACACATCACATCATTTTTTGTGTATAAATAATTCTTTGGTCGGTAATTTTTTGATAAAATATCCTCTTTTTATTTGTCTTATTTTCACTTTTTATAAAAACACATCTTATCCTCTCAAAAAAGCAACCTTTCACTCTTTTTCTCAGAATGACAGCTCATCACTGTTCAGTCAAATTTCTATGCAGTTTTCGTACTTTGATAATTAACACTTAAATTTATAGTACTGTACATCAGATCATGGTCATGAAAATTGTTTTAGGTTGGGCTTGTGATTGTGAGTTACAACAAAAAGCTGAATATGGTATGTGAGACTGTTACATCAATGGTTACAGTATTAATGTTACACACTACACAGAGGCCATCTACTCATGTTTACAGGTCAAACAGCTCCTGAGCTATAAGTGGCTGTTCTGGTTCTCCAGTTTGATATCATACTGGACGTGTAGTTTATGTTTAAAGGTGTATTTGCTAGCCACACAATTCATACATATCTGTGTGGACATTGTGATCAAACCAACTTGAAATCTAACAGCTGATATACGGTATCTATCTGTGTCTGGCTGTTTTTTGTTGGGGTTTTTTTATAGTTAGTTTTATTTTTACATTTCTTGGTAAAAAAAAAAAAATACAGTCAGACTCTGAATGTGTAATTTTCCATTATCCTGTCATGATTTCTATGATATCAACAAAGCCATTGTATTGGGGGAGCAAGTCATCAATCCTGCAGTGTTGTGGCAGGCAATTTTTTGCTGAACAAGTCGGTAAAGTAACAGCACGATACAAAAACTTTTTTTTAATGTAAATATGTATACAATCCAAGCAAAAAATGAAATTTTGAGAAATTTCCAATACTTATTTTTATTATTATTATTATTATTATTGGAAATGTTTTTTTTTTTTTTTAAACGATTTTTTATTTCATTTTATTTAAGTTTAGGAGTCACAAATACTCCTCTACTTTGGATTTATGTGATTTATGTGATGTAATTAAGGTGTTTATTTTGTAAAAAAATATTTTTAAGTCTTCAATGTTTTTAACAGCCATGGTGTTTTGTAAATTTTCAGTGGGTCACTATCAGAATGAATGGACCTTAAAATGCTGTTAAATGTATGTATTTATGTACCAAAATTAAGCGCCTTCAGATTTATTGAAGTTGGAAAAAATGAGAAAGTGATTTCGTTATGTATATTGTTATAAAAAGACTTCCTTTGACAGTCACTTTTTTAGAGTTTGCAGTCTGTAAGTGTGTACGCAATGATGTTTAAATTGTAGTTTAAGCTTGCTGTTTAAAGACATTTTATGTATATTTAAAGAGATTTTGAGGATCTTTGTTTCTCTTCTTTGGGGCAGTAAATGCACATTGAGTACAAATTTTTGTTTGTACTCAATGTGTGAATTAGAGTTGTACAAACGAAATACTTCATTAAAACAAGAAAATCCTTTCCTTCATGTATGTTTTGTTGTATCCTGCCACCCATTACATCTGACACATAACATTTATTGGTATGGCTGGCTACTTATTATAGTTTCAGTTCAGTGTCTTAAGTGCATGAAAGTTACAGAGGGTCGCTATTTACCTGCTGAGGCCAGCTTTAAAACAGAAATTAAAGTATTTCCATTATTTAAAAAATCATTCAGTTTAAGATATAAGTGGCAATTATCACCAATCAGGTATTGATTGAATGTCATTATTCTGGGAAGCACAATACACACAGTATCTCCACTGAGGCGTTTCCTGGTTACATAATTTACTTAGAAGCCCAGATATGGCAGCAGTAATAGGAGTCAAATTCTCCCCCAAAATGTCCTTCAACCGCTTGCTTTATGCCACCACCCATCAGCACCATTATCTGCCTGGGAATGCAACATGTAGAGGCATGAACTATAAATATTTACCTCTCCTACTGACTTGTCGTTTCACAAGTTAGAACTGTGAATTAAATGTTTACCTGCGTTGACTGACTGTGGTTAGATTTCAGTTTTCAGTTTTTCAGTTGTGTGTGAAATCTGGCAGCTCATATTTACAGGACAGTGCGGGTGTGAAACATGATGTTCAAGGCTGTCGGGACCTGTGACCCGACCACTTTTAGCTTTAAAAACACTGATTTGACTGTTGGACACTGAAGGGTTAGCACACTTCTTTGTTTTTCTTTCATATCAGTCCTTGAGCAGTTTGAGTGTCCTTGTGAGGCTGTGCAGACCATGCAACATACCACCCTTTAACCGAAAAGTGTCTCGAGTGTCTGCCGGCACAGAGGATCAAATATCAGACTGTGAAAGAGACTTAGTAATTTATATATCTATCTCCAGATTGTTCATCAACACTAAAAAATAAAGTAGAGTGAATATAATTAATTATCATGCTGCCAGTATCCTCTGGTTATATTACACTGAAATACTATCTACTATATATTATATCTAACATAAAAAGCTTCCTTGGTTACTATTTTCTGTTAATAAAATGTTTGTAGTTCTAGCTTGTTTTTTTTGTTTTATTGCTTAATAGTGGCATGAACTTAAATGCTCCTGCACTTTGCAAGAAATTTAAGCAGTACATTTATGTGTCAGCAGGGAGCTCTGTTGCATTCATTTCAGAGCATTTCTCTGGCAAACACCATCATGTTACAGTAGTTCCATGGTTCTCAATTATTATTTCACACCCTCCCCTGAATTGAAATACTATTGAGAACCTGATAATATTTATTTATTTGTCTGTACAAACCACTGTATGAGTTGCTGCACCAGCATTCTGCATACAATCACCTGATTATCAAAATCGATCGATAGATTGTTTTTTTTTTTTTGTGCAAAATGTGCAACAATATAGCTTATATTTTAGATTATCAGAAGAGATGAAAAGTGCATAACATTTGCATTTACTTTGTACTTCTGTACTTCCTACTGTGTACTTCTTCTACTGGGCTGAGTGGGCGGCCCCACCTCTCGACCCCCCACCGGCCTTGCCACGCCTGCCCACTATTTACAAACACTGCAGTAGTTTGTGTGACCTCTGAAAACCTCTTAGCTCCTATTTGTTTTTTTCTTTTTTATATATACATCATATGGCTCTTTTTCCTCATATCACAATTTTAATCGTTTTGTAAACGATAAAAACATGGCTACAAGCAGACAACCACTGTCCTCTCTCCAGTTTTTTTTTTTCAATTTCTGTTCAAACTACAAATTCAAGGTCAAAATCTTCACAGCTTACAAATCATTGTGCCAGAGCAGAATTAAAGGAGAGCCTCTTGCACCCAAGAATTATTGTGTCACATCAATTTAATTTCTCTCTTTGTAAGACTCACTCAGCACTTGTGTAAGCCATCTTCTGAATGTGTATGCTTGTGTGGAGGAGTACCCACAGGTGTCCCCTTGGAAATATTAGGTGTCTGGGGAGTCCAGTTGTCTTGGATGCAGTCTCACTTCAGTCAGCCAAAGAGGCAGAGAGGACAGGACCAACACCCGGCAGAGAGAAATACCACATCCTCACTTCGACCTCAGGTAAACACAAATTGACAAGATCGATATAAAGTGTTGCCTTTCTATAACTGTGTGTGTGTGTGTGTGTGTGTAGGAGAGGCTTTTCTTTAGGGCAGGACCAAGTTAGGTTGGATACGTTACAAGTGGTAAACTACGAACAACAAGCCGTAGAGGATGAAAAACAAGTGCAATATTGATTTGACTATTATTGAGTTACATAGCTGCTTATGGTGAGCGTTGAACCTCCGTAACCGCCTTGTTAGCAACCAGGAGAAGGCATAATATATCAAACGTTCAAAATAAGCAAACCTAGTAGAAAACCTTCACATGAAATGAGTGTTTTCACTGATTGTATTTTTGCAAGTGTCTTAATTTTCATTTGCAGGTGTACCAGTGTGGCGATCCACATGGCGGGCATGGCTGCCCTCTGCCTGCTGCTGGTGTTTCCACTGAGCAGCTCCCAGAGCACCCTGCAGTCTGAGCAGGAGATCCACGCCCATCAGGCCCCGGTGGAGCCTCCTCCACCGCACATACGGGACCTACTCAGAAAAGAGGAAACCACTCATTTAAACACAAAGCGAACGTGTAAGTCTAGTTCAAAGGACATTCATATTCAGCCTGCATGTTGTTAATGTAGGAGGGAGCTTAGCTCTGCTTCATTCTGAGCAGGATTTTTGTGCAAAAACCCTTGACTCCGATAGTTTTGTGTCTCCACAGATGCACATGTAGACAAAGACAATGCCAAAGTGGGTCTGTTCATGGCTGCAGCCATGGGAACCTTTGCTCTGATGGCTGCAGTGTACTGTATCTACAACAAGTTCTACACCAAACAGCAGTACCTGCACACCCAGCTTCATGACGACTCAGGTAGATTTATTGATTTTTATTAGACTTGTCACTGAGTTGGACCCTCGTTCAGACTTAAGGCCATATGGCAATGAACTACACTGCCTGCAGGGACTGACAGAGACCTGTATGGGTACGACTTTTGTTTGCCCATATATTTCTTTTTGTACATTTAAAAATACACATTTCTTATCCACATACACTACAAAGTGGCACTACAAGAGAGTAAACTGTCAACTCTAAGCAGGAAACGTCTCTCACAGAGTGACAAAATTAGGCTAAAGATTGAAATAGAAACTGTCTCCTCATCAGCAGACACAGAGAGAAAACTGCACTCGTTGACATCTGATGTTTTTCCTCTTTCATCTCTTGGGTGCCATTTGTTGTACAGCATCGCAGGCCGGCTAGGTTATTAAACATGAGCGTGCCATGTTGTGTTTACTGACGTCATGCAACATGACTTCTTAGAAGTACTTCCTCTTCCCTGCCCTACAGGGGCACAAATAAATAATGTTACAACGTGCAGCTTTGACTGTACAAATAAAACAGAAAATATTAAATATAGATCCAGAAACAGAATGATTCATGTTTTTCCTGCCATTAAGAGCAACTTAATGGTGTCTAACACTGTCAGCTATTATCTGGTTTTACAGGAAATATCTATAAATTTCAAGCTTCTTATATCTCTGTTGGCAGATTTAACCACAGACCCCATGGACCCTTCCCCCGTGTTTTTCCACGCCGCTGTCAGCTCCAGTGCAGTAGACGTGCGCAGAGCTGGTTATGGCTCACTCTCGGACACTCCATCCATCATCTCTGTGCCTCCCAGCCTGTCCCCTCCTCCCTCTGCCATGCCTTTCCCTCCCCTCTTCCTCTCCTCTCACTCTCTGAGAACCATCTCAGCTAAGGACCTGGAGAAGAGCTGTATCTAATACTGAACGCTCAGGTTAGCAATGTGAGACTTTTGAATGACAGTAAATAAGTGATAGTTGTTATGTGAATGTCATAATCTATACATGTCAGCCAAAGTTTTAATTTTTGCTGGCAAATTTAGTTGAAAATGTTCCACATAAAAACAGTCTGTCAATTTCAAATGTGAAGACTGGGTTTGCAAGTGAGGTGTGTTATCAATATTGCTGGCCTGTTGCCCTTTCACTTCCCTAGCCACCACTAAATTAGCTCTAAACGCTGGCCTGTATGTATGAACTGTAGCATGTTTGCACAGCTACAATAAACTAGATCTTTCCTGCACTTTATCTAATACCATTCGTCCTTTCAGTAGTCTTCCTGTATGATACCAGAAAAAAAAATTAAAAATAAACTGTGCCGAGACTAAAGAAATATTGTGAGAGTGTGTCTGTCTTTAATCTGTGTTTGTGCCTCTTTAAATAGAATCTCATGTTTGCAAAAAGGCTTTCATGCACCCAGCCTCTGAAAAAGTGCATCCACTGATTTATTTTATTTAACAAAATGAATTAACATAGAGTGTGTCCAAAACATTATTCCATATTTCTGGCTCGGGTTTGGATTTGACCAACAGTCACTGTGAGGAAGAAATATCATCAGATCAAAAGTTCAGTGACTACAGGCCCTTTCTCATGTCAGATGTTTAGTAGATATTAAGCTGAAACAACATTAAACATCGCTCTGTACAATTTAAATGTTCCAGTAAGTCATATCAGAGTGACAGTGAACCAGCATGCACAGTACCAGGACTCTGAAATTGAAGCAGCTAAATGGAACACAGCCATATTTATATATGGCTTATATTTTATTAGTTACTGCTTTTCCTACTGTCACCTGTCAAGATTTCTTATTGGCCTTTATCTAGACTCAGCTACACCATGAGACCTGGGCTATCAGAATAAAACCACTTTCCACTGGAGGATTTCATAAAAAAAGTAAATTAAAGTTCTCAGTCCTCATATTGTTGGAAGAGGAGGAGAGCCACGCTGACTGATGTCACATCACTATTATAGAATCAGTATTAGTTATTTATCATTTACCTCTAAATTTAGCAGGTTACATGAATTTAGCACGTGAAACGAGATGCGGTATTGATGCGTTATGGCAGCGCAGGACGCACAGTGCGCAAAGCTGAGACGACCTGTCTGTTCTTTTTATAAATCAGATTGTTCTCTTATGTCTTTACTGTGGACCTATAGTCTTTTTTTTTGACAAATGATCTCTTGTCTTAAAAGCGCAAATACTCTGGCAGCCCAACCCAGAATCGCTGCAGCGTCCTGGGAGCAGCCTGCCCCTCCCGCGTCTCAAATACCTGAGAACTCAGTTAATATGCTTCGATCGGACAGTGTTTACTCCAACTCTCACCATTCAAGGCTTGTGTGCTCCAAGAATAGCCTCTGCATGGATAGTCAGTGCTTAAAACGCCGGGCTGCGGGGAAGGAAGTGACATGCTACCTTCCACTCACTACACACACTTGGAGAGATTAGCACGCAGGGAGCAGTAATCTGGTTTCAGGACCACGGCCAGAGACACCGCTTGGCCACGAACCCTTTCCAAAGTTGCCTCCAGCGCGCTGGGAAACCTTTACGGACACCAGGGAGGGTGAAGAAGTTCATCTGGGCGTTGAGGACTCCGGCAAAGTAGGGGTGACCATGTTTGATCGTCTGATTTTACATAAAGGCAGTTGAAGCTGGTTAAATCTCTGAACAATAAAGAGTGGCCGACTACAGATTCCGCCGCAGAACAAACCTTTGAAGGGTTGAAGGGTTTGGCTGTTCAAGTAAAATCAAGTTCTTTGTTTTATGTGTGAGTGAGAATCACGGGCGGAGGGAGTAGAGGGAGAAGGCTGTGCGCTCACTCGGGAGCGCGCAAAGACTGCACATTGGTCGGATCCTGGAGTCGTGAGGATGGAGATCCGGCCGGACAGGTTTAATGCCGTGGCAGCCAAGGCTCTGGGGAAATTATACGGGTATGTAAAACCTCTCCAAATTACAATCAGAAAGTGTCGAGCAGCAAAAGCTGCTCTGTGCGTAAAAGAAAAAAAAAAGTTCATCCTTTGCAAATCAGGCGACTGGAGGGCGGGCTGAGGTCGCTGAAACTTGATTTTAATGAGTCTTTGTCTTGAAAAGAGAAGCAAAGTGCTCATTTGAAGATCAAGATGTTCAGAGGCCTGGATTAGTGTGGGGCTGGGTGACCTGGCACAACATCTGTCCTTCTATAGGTTACAGAAAGTGTCCCATAAGGAGAATCTGGCATATTTAATTTATGTCACTGCAGATATGTAAGACCTGATTTAATTTAAATGAGCACACAAATGCTCTAAAATGATTCCACCAAAGTGTCTTTCAAGTGCAACAATGATGAGTGAATATCCTCTCTTTGCTTCTGGGCATAATGAACAGAATTAGGTTTCATTGAGGGCCCAAACTGTTCCATCAGTGTAAGATGAAGCGCCGGATCGATGCATGGATTCATTTCTGCAGGCTTTTCCGCCGTGCTGTCACATTGTCGCATCGCAGAGGGCCTTGTCCCAGCTTGATTACCTGGAGTTTTGTGACCGAGGGGATGTGTGTCGGCCTGTCCCACAAAGTCAGTCAGATTTCAGATTTTCTATTTACAGAGAGCCACTGTGCGTTTGACGACAGGCAGGCCTCTCAGGTCGCTCTCTGCGGCCTGTTACTGTGCTGTCAGGGGACAGCGAGCTTAGGAAGACTCTCATTAACACTCCTTCTAGTAAAGGCTATGACATTTCTTTTAGAGATATGGATACTAAGAGAGCAGCAAAACTTGTAGTGTCATGCTGGGGGACGTGGACTCTGGGGAATCTGTTATTTTTTGACATCATGTGACATTTTAAAAGCAGGTAAAGAATTCAAGTGTGAGGATTTGGGAGCTTCCACAGCTCTGACACCTGTTCTACTGCCAATAAGTTGCAAAAAGCACAGGGGACACACCTCCTCTGCTGAGAAAAGGTGCGTGAGGTGGTTGGGCGTCTGGCCAGCGATGGATATCTGAGCGCAAAAAAGTGTTGATGGACTCCCCTTTCTTTCTCTCGGGATTTGATGTAGCGTCTAAACACTTAAATCCTCTCCAGAAATAGCCTCTCCTCGTCCAAGCTGTCGGCCCGCGTAAATCCCAGGCCATACACCTTGGCCACCTCTCTCTCTCTCTCCCCCCCTTAAGTAGCCCGATAGCTCGTCATCGCGTCCCTCCCCCTCACCCACAAGGCATCTCACAGCCAGGATTAGGCCACTCGCCCCACGGCAGATCTCGCAGCGGCCTGTAAGCTTTCATTTCCGTGGAAGGCACGTGCTCTCAGGTGCTCCCTCGGTGCCTTACGCGCGCGCCGGCCTCTGCACGCACAGGCAGGTAGACCTGCTGACAGCTGTGTGCTTTTATTTGATTTTTTTTTTATTTTATTTCAGCTACGGAGCTTTTAAACTGTCAAGAAAAAATCTATCTTTCATATTCAACTCTGCTCTGCAACATCTGTTCATTTTTATATGAATAATCTGTTCTTTTCTGTTAAGATACAGAGAATTTTTACTTGATTCACCAGAAGTGATGTTTAAAGATAAGTGTAAGGAAACACTGAGGTAGAACCCACTCAGTCTTTCATTTATCTATATAAGGCCTGCAACTACCAGTTATTTTTCCTAATTGATGAATCAATCAAACTTTAGTGTATATAACATCAGACATCCATTAATCATTTCTGTAAATCCAAAGGGGTTTGTCATGAAATGTTTGTCAGACCTGCAGACCTAAAAATACTGGATTTACGCTAATGTTAACACAAGGAAAAGGAGGTGACTTAATATTTGATAACCTTAAACTTCAGAATGATTCATCTTTTACTTAAAGTTACCTGGGAAAGTAATTCATTCTCAAAATAACAAGAAAGATAACTTTCTGTCTAATGACTAAATGATTAATCATCTAATCTTGGCAGGTGTATACATATATATAATATTCATAAATAAATACAGTGCTTTGGGCAGCTCATTTGTCAATCCTTTACCTGAATGAGCTGCCGTCAGTACAACTGTTTGGAAATGAAATACATACATGTTACGAATACTTTTGAACAAAATATGAGAGGAGAGAACAAATGTGATTGATAGGTATTTGGTGCATGCTTCCTTTACTCAGAGCCAATGGTTCTGCAGATTAGTAGTATTTCACTGCAGTGTATTTAACCAATACAAATTATTGCTAAGATGTAATTCTTCTGTGTGACTCGAGACAAGCTCAATGGGCCCTTCATAGTGGTTTCACAAACAACTTTTCAGTCTTTCACACAATCTTCACCAGTTATTTGACTGTCTTATCCAATCAATGATTCCAAGCCGGTGACTCAACTCTGAACCAAGCTGCTGAACCGCCCTGACATTTGTCCTTGACGTATGAATTAAGAGATTAACTTGGAGAGAGAACCAGGAATACTCAGTTAGCAGAATAGGTTGTGTGTAATTCAGCTTCCTTACACATCATAAGAGATTAAAAAGTGAGCGCTTTTCCTATTCAGTTAAAATGGTTCACAGACACACCCAGACATTTCCTCATGGAGAGACGAGAGTGACATAGAGAAGGTCAGGTATCTTGTAGGGATTACAACGGATTTTCTTTAACTCAGGGTCAGTCATGAAAAGTCACTGCAGCAGATACAATGCAAAATGTGTTGACAGAAGTGTAGTTGTATTTTGTTCACCATACTGCAGAGAAATAAAACTCCGTGTGGACATCCTCTGGACACTGAGAAAGAAATTGGTATTGCAGAGAAAGGAAATGCTGCGAATTGTGTGTGAGACTATGCGTGAGGCAGGGGAGTTGACGGTAAGAGGCAGTGTTAAAGATGAAGGGGAGACAGAAAGAAATGAAGAGAGAGGCTCGCTCAGACAAAAATAGTCCAAGAGAGCCAGAGATATTAATAATTCAAGAGTGAGAATCATTAATACTTGATCAGTGTTGGAGACTGTTAGAGCCCCTGCTTACAGTAACTAATAGAGCTTGTATGTTTCATAATTATGATGCCGTTATTTCCAGGTCTACTTACTGTTGTGGGTTTTAGCTGACTGTTTTGAAAAGGTTTGTTGGCAGGAACACAGAGTCCAGTTTTTTTGTTACAGGATGTGTTAATATCTGTGTCATTTTTAAGTCTCCACAGGAAGTCTCACAAAGCTGAATTAATTGTTGTACAGAGATCTTTAGTGATCAGCTGGTGCCTTTCCTTCCCTGGTATTTTAGAATCTAAATTGTTCTAATCCCCAGTGGTATGATTGATAACGTTTTGGTTTCAGACAGGGTTCGTAAAGAACACACAGAGGAACAAAGTCTCACAAAACTAAAAGAATAAACCACAATTAGTTGGTGGGGGTTGCCCTCAATGTAACTAGGATGCACAAGATGAGTAAGCCTTATGTCTTTGGTCTTGACACTGAGGACCATCTAGGGAGGACATCAGGTTTTTGTGCAAACAGAACTTGGGGTATTGATCGACACTCTCTCTGCACCTCCAACCATCTAATGAGGGCAAAATAAGATATAAAATCTTGAAAATAACTAAAAAAAAAAAAGTTAAATTAACACTAAGAGAAATGAGGCATTATTGCTCTGATGTGTCTAGAAATCTTAAAGGTTGCTCCTGAGTTTTTTCATTTGCTGCAGCAGTTAAGCTACGCTCAGTGCATGGTGTTAGTTCATGATGCAAAAGAGATTCAGTGCGACCACAACCACATTTACACACTGATGTATAAAAAATGGATGAGGTAGTAAAACATGGTCTCATCTCATCTCATCTCATCTCATTTCATCTCATCTCATCTCATCTCATCTTCCTCCGCTTATCCGGGACCGGGCTGCAGAGACAGCAGTCTAAGCAGAGATGCCCAGACTTCCCTCACCCCAGACACTTCCTCCAGCTCTTCCGGGAGGATTCTGAGGCGTTCCCAGGCCAGCCGAGAGACATAGTCTCTCCAGCTCCTGGGTCTTCCCCGGGGCCTCCTCCCGGTGGGACATGCCTGGAACACCTCCCTAGGGAGGCGTCCAAGGGGCATCCGAATCATATGCCTGAACCACCTCAGCTGACTCCTCTCAATGTGAAGGAGCAGCTGCTCTACCCCGAGCTCCTCCTGAGTGACTGAGCTTCTCACCCTATCTCTAAGGGTGCGCCCAGCCACCCTGCGGAGGAAACCCTACCATGAGGATACCATGATGGACACGGTCGAATGCCTTCTCCACATCCACAAAGGACATGTTGACTGGTTGGGCAAATTCCCATGAAACCTCAAGCACCCTGTGGAGGGTATAGAGCTGGTCCAGTGCTCCATGACCGGGATGAAAACCGCATTGTTCCTCCTGAATCCGAGGTTCGATTATTGGCCGAATTCTCCTCTCCAGTACCCTGGCTTAGACCTTCCCGGGGAGGCTGAGAAGTGTGATCCCCTGTAGTTGGAACACACTCTCTGGTCCCCCTTTTTAAAAAGAGGGACCACCACCCCAGGTTTGCCACTCCAGAGGTACTGTCCTCAACCTCCATGCAATGTTGCAGAGGTGTGTCAGCCAAGACAGCCCCACAACATCCAGAGACTTGAGGTACTCAGGGCGGATCTCATTCCAGCCCCGGCACCTTGCCACTAGAGGAGCCTTGCGAACTACCTCAGTGACTTTGGCTTGGGTGATGGACGAGTCCACCTCAGAGTCCTCAGCCTCTGCTTCCTCAGTGGAAGGTGTGTCAGTGGGATTGAGGAGCTCCTCGAAGTATTCCTTCCACAGTCCGACAATGTCCCCAGTTGAGGTCAACAGCTCCCCACCCGCACTGTAAACAGTGTTGGCAGAGCACTGCTTCCCCCTTCTGAGGTGCCGGACGGTTTGCCAGAATTTCTTCAAGGCCGACTGATAATCCTCCTCCATGGCCTCACTGAACTCCTCCCAGACCCGAGTTTTTGCCTCCAGGACCGTCCGGGCTGCGGCTTGCTTGCTTGGCCTGCCGGTACCCGTCAACTGCACAGGGAGTCTCATAGGCCCTCATGGCCCGATAGGCCTGACAGCATCCCTTACTTCCGGTGTCCACCACCGGGTTCGGGGGTTTGCCGCCACGACAGGCACCAGAGACCTTGCATCCACAGGCTTCGAAATGCCACGTCCGACAATGGAGGCAGAGAACAGGGTCCACTCTGTCTCAATGTCCCCAGCCTCCCTCGGAATCTGGGAGAAGCTTCTCCCAGGAGGTGGGAGTTGAAGACCCCCTGACAGAGGGCTCGGCCAGACGTTCCCAACAGACGCCTCACAATACGTTTGGGTCTGCCAGGTCTGTCCAACTTCCTCCTCTGCCAGCGGATCCAACTCACCACCAGGTGGTGATCAGTTGACAGCTCTTTACCCGAGTGTCTAAGACATACGGCCGGAGATCAGATGAAACGACAACAAAGTTGATCATCAACCTCCGGCCTAGGGTGTCCTGGTGCCACGTGCACTGGTGGACACCCTTATGCTCAAACATGGTGTTCGTTATGGACAAGCTGTGAGTAGCACAGAAGTCCAATAACAGAACACCGCTTCGGGTTCAGATCGGAGAGGCCGTTCCTCCCAGTCATGCCCCTGTCATGTCACTGTCGCTGCCCACATTGAGCATTGAAGTCCCCCAGTAGAACAATGGAGTCCCCAGTTGGAGCACTATCAAGTACCTCTCCCAGGGACTCCAAGAAGGCCAGGTACTCTGTACTGCTGTTCGGCCCATAGACACAAACGACATCAAGAGACATATCCCAGGTGGTGAGCCTACTGGAAGGCGGGCCCACGTCCACCATTTTGGGCTGAGCCGGGCAAAAAGCCCCAACCCCCTGGCTCCAGGGTGGGGTCCCGGTAACGGCAATCCTGGCGATGTAATGGTCCTTGTTGGTCTGCAATCCATGATGAGCTTGTGAACCGCTCTTAGTCTGGCCCATCACCTAGGACCTGTTTGCCATGGGAGACCCTACCAGGGGCATTATGGCCCCGACAACATAGCTCCTAGGATCATTCAGGCACACAAACCCCTCCACCACGGTAAGGTGGCGGTTCAAGAAGGGGTAAAACATGGTTCCTATGGCTTTTTGCAGGTGTGTTTTCACAATATATAGAAATGGCTCCTGTGTCAAGGTTTCGGTGCAGTAGGACCCAGGATGCAGACGAGGCAGGTGGCAAAGTAGATGTAAATGACTCTTTATTTGGCTTATCACGGGAACACGGGCAAACAGGAGGAACACGGCAAGCAGGACCAAGGCGGGCAGGAACAGACGGGTAGAAACAAACAGGCAGGAACGTAGGAGAGCAGGAGCACACTAGGGGTGGTGACATTGACGACGCAACAAGGAACAAAGGAAAGGGACTGGTATATATACATGTATTGGCCTTCATGGTTTAAATTATCCAATCTGTGTCCGACACCACAAGTACATTTTCATCAGTTCATTTACTCATTTATTAATCTTTCTAGGGTGTCAGGTGGCATGTGGTTTAGACTTTGGATTTCACATCACCTACTGCACAGAAAACAATGTTTAATTTCAGTGCTTTAGTCATTGGGGAACAGGTACATATTTGTTGTATCACATGTATTCATATCGAGTCTGCGCTTCATCCCAACCATGATGAATGTCCACAATAGCCACTCAGTAAAGAATCATAATACATTTCATTGTGTTTCATTTCTAGCACAGGATCATCTCCTGTGCATGCAGCAGTCAAACAAAGTTCTCTATAAAAAATTAAAAATATTCACTTTAAAATATTACATGCAGGTATGAAAACGTACCTATGTATAACAAATAAATCTGTAAATCTGCTCTGTGCTCAGTCTTCTGGACCTGCAGTGCTCAAATCTGATCTGAGAACTCAGCACTGTACACTTTATGTTTAATAGATGATCCACTGCGTTTAGATACATATTTGATGCCTGTTAGACTGGAGGCTGGCAGAGGTCATGGGTTCTCAGGGTTCTTTCATCAAGTCACACAGTACAAACACAGGTTATGGACAGGAGTGAGAAAAAAAATGTAATATTGCTTGGAAGGAGAAGAATTTTCTTTAAATGATGATGTCTTTTACTCACGCTGTATTCTTCACTGCTGGTTGGTTTTTGTCTAGAGAAGACAGGACAGGCTGGTGGTAGGCTGACAGACAACTGCGCTGACTTCCTCTTGTTAAGATGCTGGAGTCAAACTGACAGCAAGAAAGACTGTCTGAACATGCAGAGCCGTGCACTCTTATCATACCAAGTTGTCAGTCTACAAGCCCTTCAGAACAGCATCTGCTTTCTCTGTGGCAAAGGGAGTTTGGAAAATCCTGGGTGGCTGACTTGTTGGCTGAGTGCTCTGAAAAAAATCCTGGTAAACTAAACACAATGTCTTTTTTTTTGGACAGTAACTATTAGAGTTGATGAGCTATTTACTGTCATTTGAAACATTTTTTAATAGCTGTTGAGTTGAAATTAATTAACTGGTGTGTATAGTCTAGGTTTATACAAACGATATTGCAAAGGAATGCTTTAACTCATAGGTGTCTCAGACAATCAGGTCAAAACATCACACGTTTACGAAAGAGAAATTTAAACATTTGGCAAAAATATAGTTTAACTGATTAAATCAGCCTTTAGAGAAAACTTTCTCTACTTACTCCTGTTTTTCCTTTTCCAATTCCTTCTTCACAGAGTTCTTGAGAAGAAGCAGGAAAATGGCGAGACCATCGAGCTGTCGGCGGAGGGCCGGCCAGAACTGGTGGAGGAGAAGGAGTTGCCCGTGGTGGACTGCACATGCTTCGGCCTGCCCAGGCGCTACATCATCGCCATCCTCTCCGGCATTGGCTTCTGCATCTCCTTTGGTATCCGATGTAACTTGGGTGTGGCCATCGTCAGCATGGTCAACAGCCACACCGTCTTCAGAGATAACAAGGAAGTTGTAGTGGTGAGTGGATGTGGAAACAGTGGTCTCACTTTCTGGTACTCTAACCCTTTACTGAAGTGAAATGGTCATGGACAGCAAGGCAAGACTATATTTTATTGTGTCCCTGTGTTATTTATGTATGAAATAAGTAGTGAGTGTTCTTTGAAATGTTTTTCCTTCAGCTTAGTGGCTTGTTATCCCTCTTAAACTGATGACCAGTATTAGACTCTGTCTGTTCTGATGGATAAAATATCACCTCTGTGATATTTGTCTCCCTGTGTGTCCCAACAGAAAGCTCAGTTTGATTGGGATCCAGAAACAGTGGGAATGATTCACGGGTCCTTCTTCTGGGGATACATAGTAACTCAAATCCCAGGAGGGTTCATCTGTCAAAAGTTTGCTGCAAACAGGTCTCTGGTCTACTATTTATTTCATGCAAAGAATAATTGCATATTGCCTTATAAATATTGAATGTCTCCTCCTTTCTCTGTTTTTTCTTCTTCCAGAGTGTTTGGTTTTGCCATAGTGGCCACGTCTTGCCTGAATATGCTCATTCCTACAGCAGCACGGATGCATTTTGGCTGTGTAATTATTGTCAGGGTGTTTCAAGGACTTGTTGAGGTGCTTGACTCTTTTGTATAGACTTATCTTAAACACAAGTATTGGGGAATGACAAAAATTTCTATTTAGATTATATTTTGAACATTTATCAATGTGTAATTTCTTTCCCATCCTTTAGGGGGTTTCCTATCCAGCCTGTCATGGCATTTGGGCAAAATGGGCACCACCCCTTGAAAGAAGTCGCCTGGCCACGACAGCCTTTTGTGGTCAGTATCTCTCTGTCAAGAATTTTAGTTTCACTTTTCTTGTTATGGGCTGAACACAAAAAACCTATTGGAATTGTAAAAAAAATTGTTAGTTGCGTCCCTAAACACAATGTTTCTCCTCTCTCTAGGTTCTTATGCGGGTGCTGTGATCGCCATGCCATTAGCTGGAATCCTAGTCCAGTACTCGGGATGGTCATCAGTCTTCTACGTCTATGGTAACGGACCCTTGACCTTTAGGCTGGAGGTTAACTAAATCAAATGTAGAGACTTAACACTGGGCCTAAACTAAAATATGGACTAAGTGTTTATTTTTCATTTGTTTTAAACATTATCTCTGTAGTGTAATACAATGCAGTGTGATTGTTGTATTAATCAAGAGTCCTACAGAGATGAGATGGTTTGTGACAGGCTCCTGTAGATGTATATACATCTAAATATAGATTACAATAGTAATAGTAATAGTAGCGATGCCGACACATACTGAAACTGAAAATACAAGAAGGGAGCAAAACCAGCACCATAAATATGAGGGGAAAAACATCACCTGCTCTCTACTAATTCAAAATTTAATTCCAGTCTGTATGAAGGCAGCAGTTTTTAGTCAAGTGCAGCTTGTTCTTATTACTTGTCTTTTCAGTTTTGATACTTATATTACTACTTCTCTTGCTTACTTCTACTTGCCTACGTGCCTTCTCTCCCCTCCTCAGGAAGTTTTGGGGTCATGTGGTATTGCTTCTGGTTCCTGGTGTCGTATGAAAGTCCAGCAGCCCATCCCACCATCACTGAAGAGGAGAAAAAGTACATTGAGGAAAGCATCGGCGAGTCGGCCCAACAATCAATAACGGTCAGTATGTACAGTAGATTTCTCAAGTGTGATTTAAACACCATACCGCATCACATTGGCTGATGTAAACAGCAATAATGTGGCCTGCCATGCTATTTACATTTCATATAAGTGAATGCAAGAAGTGTGTAACATCACAATATCTGTTTTTTTAATGTAATATATTAACTTAAGGACAAGATCACCAGTAGATTTGAACAATGTGAGAGTAAGGAGGAAGTTAGCCTGGGTGGAGCTTAGGGTGGTGTCCAAAACACCAATAATAACTAAATGAACACAGATAAACTCCATATCAGTGGGTCATTCATGCAAGCAAGCAAAACCATTGATAAGAATGTTTTGGTTCCTGATGTTTTTTTTTGTGATTACAGAAAATTAGTCAACAGTTCAAGTAAACAACTGTGCATCTGTGTTTGTGAAACAACTCAGAGACTTCATTACAATATGAGCTAAATAAGTAATGCATTGCAATGCATCTGTTACAGAAATTCAACACACCGTGGAGGGCCTTCTTTACATCCATGCCGGTGTACGCCATCATCGTGGCTAATTTCTGCAGAAGCTGGACCTTCTACTTGCTTCTTATCAGCCAGCCTGCATACTTTGAGGAAGTGTTTGGTTTTGAGATTAGCAAGGTAACAGAAACCAGATGTGGGAAAAGCTTTATAAAGTTGCTTTTTTAGGTTTTTTTGAAACATAAAATATATATATATTCTCTCTCATCTAGGTGGGAATAGTTTCTGCACTTCCCCATCTTGTCATGACCATTATCGTGCCCATTGGAGGCCAGATTGCTGACTATCTGCGCTCCAACCAAATCATGACCACCACCAACGTCAGGAAACTTATGAACTGTGGAGGTAACATAAGGACAGCAAAATTAAAATGGCAGAAAGGGGAAGATAGGGGAAGATAGATGATGTATACAGGAAATGTAGCTGACTTTCTGTGTGTGTGTGGTAGGTCTTTTTTTTTCCAAGAAGTCAAAACTGCAGTCATATTAGTATCTACTTAAAACGTGATATGAAAGGACTGTTTTACAGCCTGTTCAGGATTATAAGGTTTTCTAAGCATCCTGTTTTTAGTCAGATGGCTTGTTCAGTCACACGAACATGAAACACTAACTACAGTATTTAGTAAGGTGAGGTGAGCAAACATTGGCTGCATAAGGGAAATGATGAGTCACTGTAAAGCAGAAGGTCTGCCGCTGTCAGGCTATTTCTGAAGCACAGAGAGAAACCAATAGCGAAGTGAAATGAAGAAGTGTACAATGTACACAACACTTTGTGGAAGGCTGCTAGCACTGTGGCAACTTTAAGCTACCGCTCAGTCAATTGCATTTCAGGAAGAGGAAGAAGAGGCATGACAAAATAAATATCCATTCAGACTCAGTGTTTTCCATGAACACATCTCATCTTCTCATTCTTTGCTTCTGTGCTTTTTCACTCGCTTGCATTAGGGTTTGGGATGGAGGCAACCCTGCTGCTGGTGGTGGGCTTCTCTCATACAAAAGGTGTTGCTATTACATTCTTGGTCCTGGCTGTGGGTTTCTCTGGCTTTGCTATTTCAGGTGAAAGCATCTTTTTTTTTTTTTTCAAAAAAATAATGCATTTTGCTCCACACAACATAGTCCCCATCAATAACCACAATGCCCTTAAATATAACATACAAAATATCAAAACATGAATCTCAAATACTTTAGATGCGTGTTAAGTCTCTATCGCTGACTGAGGTAAAACATTGGTGACTGAACCTGTGGTCCTCTGATGAAAGCCTTGACATTTGATTTTTGTACTGATTCAGTTTGTGTTACTAAGGCAGAACAAAGACAATGAAACCTCTAAAAACTACTGCAAATCCAGAGAAAAAAGAAGCAAATTCAACATTTAGATGAAGGCAAACAGCCAAAACAGTTAAAGCAGAGTGGCATCAGCGTTGTAAGGTGGAAAGAAAGGGATCGAGGGGAGATGCAGATTCTCTTAGACTAATACCACTAAGGTTTAATGGAAGTTAACAAGGGCAGTTTCTGAAAGCCAAACAGTACTATAGTCGGAGTCCAGAATCCAATAGCTGCCATGAATCTCAGCTGACAGCAGGGACAACAGGCAGAGTGTGGCATGAAGCCGGCGTGGTGTGAGCGAAGCAGAGAGCAGACGCAGCTGGAGTTTAGTTGATAGAACTGCAGAGGTGGAGACGAAAGGTTGACGTGGCAAACAGGGCAGGCAAGATCGGCATCACCAGGAGTCTAAGCACAAAAAACAGGTCTTGTTAGCAACAGGCAAAATCTCAAGAGAGAAGTCAAAACAGGCCACTAAGTACCAGGCTAAGTAACTGGACGATCTGACAGAGAATGGTAGAATGATCCGGTGGTTAAATAGTCTGCTGGAAGTGAGGGTGGCTTGATTGCAGGATGAGACTCTCAGGTGTAGTGATCAGTCCAGGTGTAGTAATGGCTGCCCTGGAGTAACCTTGTAGACCTCCTGGCAAGAGACAGGCACGACACACAAAAACAGATAGAGGGAGACAAACGCACACACTAGGGGTAACAGGGAACAAACACACAGGGGAGACAGACAGGGACCCTAACACATTCAGTCTGAAAACAACTGGACCATTTCGTCCAAAAACACACGTGCAATTATCACTTATTATATTAAGTGCTGTCAGAGGGAACAAAATGGAACAAAATCTTGTAATTGATTAATATTTTAAAGTAAAAATTTATTTGTGAATATATAACTATTTTATATACTTTGGTTGCTAATATTGTATATCTTTCCTCATCAGGTTTCAATGTAAACCACCTGGATATTGCACCACGCTATGCTAGTATCCTCATGGGTATTTCCAATGGTGTAGGCACTTTGTCTGGTATGGTTTGCCCACTTATTGTTGGTGCCATGACAAAGCACAAGGTGAGGACTTACTATGTTGTATTTTTATAGATTATTGACACATGCTGCATGACTCATCATGAACAGTGCACAACCAACTGGGTTTGTTTCAGCTATCTAAAACAACACCAGAGGTGTTACTTCCTCTTAGGGACTTGTTTTCAAGTTTACTATTTTGCACATCCAATAGTCACACTGGGAGGAATTTCTCACTTAAGCTGGTAACAATGTTTATTTAATGTTGCACTCATCACACACAAAGTCACAAGAGTGAGTCAGATGTTTGAGAGTTTAAGCAAATTTATATACTGCACGTGGAGGCCTAGCTTTGACTGTGAATATCCTGTGTGAATATCTTTTGAATAACTTGATTTCAAAGTTGTCATAGAAAATAAAAGAAACATTTGTTTTCATACTTATAACTTAATTTTTCTTGTCTCATTCTTCTTCAACAGACGCGAGAGGAGTGGCAGGGTGTGTTTCTTATCGCCTCGCTTGTTCATTATGGAGGTGTGATATTCTATGGTGTGTATTCACTACCCTCTTAACTTCTGTTTTCATTCAAGTCACAGTAATTTTATTTAAACAGCCCAATATCAGAAATTTGCCTCAGGGGGCTTTATAATCTGTACAGCATACAACACCCTCAGTAAGGAAAAACTCCCCCAAGAGGGACATGAAATGAGTGTTCCACAAAATGAACTAAATTCAAATTACAGCTTCATGCTGTCTCCTGTAGATTGGGTAAGTAATGTGTAATGCAAAGAAATTTAAATAGAAAGTATCTTACAGATTGATCTGTCTGTCTATGTGCTGCAGGAATCTTTGCATCTGGAGAGAAGCAAGCTTGGGCGGAACCAGAGCAGCTGAGCGATGAGAAGTGTGGCATCCTGGATGAGGATGAGCTCGCAAACGAGACAGAGGAGCTGTATCGCACAAGTGGCGGAGGAGGCTACGGAGCCATGAACCAGGGAGCAGATCCCAATGGAGGCGGAGGCATGGGAGGTGGAGGCTGGGTCTCAGACTGGGACAAAACTGAGGAGTATGTCCAGCCAGCCGGAACCAACAGTTACCTTTATGGAGGAGAGGGGGACAGAGAGTTAACATAAAACAAGAAGATCCTCTGCACATAGCCTTTAGTGAACAGAACAACAACAGTGTGGAGTTTCACCAGATGGCGTGGTGAAACCAAGTGCAAGAAAAGTGCGAATTTAAAGTGAAATGCAGGAGGGGACAATTTTCAGCAAGTCTGACTGTATTATCACAACTGAACTGAATTAAAAGAGACTCTACAATGATGGCGAAGACATTAGTAAATGTGAAATGTGTGTTTGTGTGTGATTGCAATTGTGTACCTTGTGTGACAGACAGTCTAAATAAGGGTGTTTTAGGACTCATCAACAATCTCTTTTGGAGGAAGGCTGTGGTTTAGGCCTGGTGTGTTTTTCTTTGATGTTTAATCTTTGTAATAATTGTAGAAGTTTCTATGTTATCTGGCAGGATTTGGATTTCAATTGTTTGCCTCTAATTTATATTCAAGTAATTTAAGATTAGACATAAACATTTTATTTAATTGGTTTTAAAAAAGTTTATTGGCGTATACACCTCTGCTGATGTTAAAATGGGAAATCACCAAAACACACAATGTTATGAAAGCTTTTTCCCTAAAAACAACGTTAAGTTTTGTCCTTAATGTGCACAGATTTAAGAAAAAGCATGTTACTTGTGCCAATACAACAAAATATCTTGCTCTGTAGTATTGGTTTACTCACCTATTGAGAGTAATTGAACACCGGCAAATATTACTGTACAAAGCTTTCTGTGAAGTTTAAATAGCCCATACATTTTTAGATGCAGCATGCAATAATGCAATAATGCAATAATGTTTTATGTACTAGGCCTCGAACCTGTCTGCCTGCTGACAAACTGGGGAATAAAAATGTCTTGAATAGCACCAGAGGGAATGTCATTATCCAGGGTAATAATCCCATATCAAATTAGAGCCATTTTTATTTCAGAATTTCATCAAACATCTGAATTTTGTTCAGTATGCTTACATGTAATATATGCTTCATTAATGTTATTATGCTACTGTTGTGTTCAGGCAGTTCATGCTCTAAGTGTAAACATCAGGAAAGAAAAAAAACTTTGCCGTCATCATATAATCTAAGAAACCCGAAACATGCCGCCAGTCTCTGCTCTTTGACACAGTGGAAAAAACACAGAGTTGAGGCTGTTGTGTGGTGCTAGTTATGCAGCATATGTCAAAATAAAAGGCAGTGCAAATAAAAGGTAATGTTGAGCCATGTAGGTCTCAGCCAATCTCTTTAAAAGATGAACATTTATAAGCTGAAGATAAGTAAAATTATCAGTAATTGAAAGACCGATTGAAAATAATGGCTGAAAGGACAACAAAACAATGACATTTCACTGTACATGAGCGATTTGTTTTATTTTTGTTAGTAGATGTAATGTATCGAGCTAGCCCCAAAATGAAGGTTCAACATTAAGGTAATCATCCGTGTTAGATCATTGAATGGTATCACTTTGGCTGATACTATTTTATTGAGTGAAATTCACTGGTAGATTTAAATGTTTGGGTTTTTACTGTTTTTGTCATTTTTCATTTATTTCTTGTTTTGTTCTGGATTGTAAACTAAAACTGTATATGTAAAAATCATGTACATGTGGAAAATATTGTATAATAAAACCTAGAGGTGATCATTCCTGAATAATGATTACAGATATCCTTTGCAGTTACTGCCATGTATGTATGCCATATTGTTTAGTATTAGGTGGTGCATTAACTTGCTAAAAAAACAGACTGACCACAGGTTAGCTTTACATTTTAAATCAGAGGATTTCTCTGCTCTGTGTGACTCAGGCACTTATAATATGGGCCTTCAAGCATTTGGATGCAGTTGTTTCATGTTACCCATAATGCTGTACTCCTCTCCAGAAAGCGTATTGATCACTGGGCTAAAGTATTACAGCGTGGAAATGAAGAAGAAAAATAGATTTTGATGGCACAAGAGAAAGGGACTTGCCAGCTTTCCTCAGCCAGTGAAGAGCAGTGAGGGATTCTCTGATCTTTGATCAATGGGATTATCCTGCATCCATCTGTCAGTGAGAGAAATAGTGGTTACCTGGATGTGACTCCAGTTCTAAGACTACGTGTGCAGCCGTTAGCTTTTAACGCTTTTAGTTTACCCCAATGAAGCTCCGATGGTTCAGATCTTTGCACTCGTTGATCAGAAGGTAGAGACCATACACTGTAAAGCAGAGCCAGCTCTCGTCATTTTGGTGCCCTAGGCGAGATTATAGTTTGGCGCCCCCTGTCCCCACCCCTCCCTGCGCACACACCCAGCAGCGTCCCTTCCAACAGGTGACAACTGCCTATATGGCCTATGCTAAGAGTCGGCTCTGCTGTAAAGCACTAGGTCAACAACAGTTCATCTTTTGTACTCAGAAGTGGAAAAAAAAAACACAGGTCAGCAACAATTGTTGTTCGTGTTCATGCTACTTCCTCAATCAGGATCCAGAAACTGGTAACCAACAGGGGGAAACGAGGGGAAGGCTGGGTCAAGAAATAGATCGAGTAGCCAGGACATTAAGCAACAATTGCCCATGGGGCTCCACTATCTAACTGCACTCTCCAGGCTAGGAGCTGAAAATGACCAAAAGTCATGATGTATATCATATTGCATGGGATACAACATGCTACACCCTCTAAGCCCTTTAAATGTGCTGACAATATATTTTCTCGACATTTTAATGTGTTATAGTTATTGGATAATTTAGTATTGTTTATGCACATATTCCCACTATACAGCCTAACATAAAGTATTTATAAAAGCTTTAACATCCCATGATGGTTTACATTACATTATTGGTGTTTCAGCTGTGTTGTGTCTCTACTGAAAATACTAAAATAAGCTTTTTAACTCAAATAGAGTATTGATGCCGAATATCCCCATTAATTATATGCTATTAGCAAGTTGAGTCTCTTAACATTGTTATACTGTACTGGCCTTTAAAAATACTGCAGAACATGCTGTCACTATCAAAAAACAATGCTACCAATCAGCTAGGCTTGCATACCAATATGATAACAGCAAATTGGTTAAAATATTAGACAAGCTTAATTGTCTACTTTTTAGCAGTTAAAACAATAACTTGAAAATTAAATAACCAGTCAACTCAGTAAATTATTAAAGTTATAAAGAAAAACAAACATGGCCAGACATAAGAAAAGGACATTCAGCATCTGAGACAAATACAGAAATCACCAAATACATTTGAAGATTCAAGTTTATATGATATCATTTTCAATGTCAGGCACGTTGGTCCAAAATCTTCCCTCTGTGTGAAACCACTGACTTTGTGTGTGTTATGTTTTAGGTCTAAAAGGTCTTCATATTCATATGTTGTCAATTTTATCTATGTAGTTGTTATGCATTCTAACTTTAAAAGTCAATTAAAAGAAAATTACAACAAAAAGAAAAAGAAAAAGGCCATCTCCTAAAATGTATGTATAAAGCTTGCTTTAGTTGTTGTCTTGACTCAATGCTACCTTTCCAAAGATTGCCAGAAGATCAATTTTGTTGATTTGCATTACCTTTGTTTTTCTTCTCTGCTCTATAGACATTTAGAGAGATTACACCTATATGAGTAATGAATCTGAACCTTCATGGGTATTAACTGTTTGAAGAGAGAAAGGCATAGAGAGGTTCGACACATCTAAACATACTTTTTATGATTAACTGATTGTGCTAATAAAAAAAACAACTACACATTTTTATCAAAATACATTTAGTTTTTATTATATTTTAGCACATACATACAGTACATACAGCACTCTTAAGGTGCTACAGATGAACTTCAAATTAAGCAAAATGTTTATAAGTTGATATGTGATCCATAGCATTTAGACTGGAATTTAAAATGGCTTTGAATGCAAAAGTACAATTTACACTTCACAATATTACATCATTTCTTATGTGAACAATGACAGAACCTTACAAAAAGTGTTGTTAAGGCAAATACAGTACAAGGCACAAAAATGCAAACCATGAACCCGTTCTTAATCTCAAAAACTACTTTACTTTACAGCGAAACATAAACAATAAGTAAAGTTGCTCAGCCTTTTGACATAAAGTTTTATCAAGCACAGTCTATTTTACACATTAACAACAGTCGAGTTATAGTCATGAAAAAGCATAATCTGTTTAGCTTGAGTGAGTTGAATGAATAAATGTATAATGCTCTTATTGAGAGTATATGCATGTATGATGAGTATGAGAGTCGTAAATGTTAGCTGACAGAGCTGAAGAATTGCTCAAATGACTAATGATAAGCTAAAATATAGAACTATTTATTCTGTTAACATGTGATGGCAATTTACAATGTACAGAATAACCCATATGATGAACATGATAAATGGAAACATTTGTTGGTTATTGTGTTGTCTGGCAGTCATGTTTTTTGTTTTTTTTTTTAACTTTACTGTTGTTAGGTGAAAATATATCTCTTTCCCAATCCCATAATTAATATTATAACCTTAATTTGGGTTTTCATCTGTCTTTATCAACTTAAATATTTTACATAAATATTCATCTTCTAAATCTGCTACACATATTCACCTTTAGATTTGACATTTCCCATCCGCCACTAACAACTTTTGTCTAATCATAAGATTTGAACTGAGGGATTCTGACCAAGATATCCCGCGACTTTGCTGGTTTGCAGGATTTCTTATTTTCAGTGTAAAAGCTACTGAGACTTATCTTACCTTTTACGGTTCAGTCTTTTACTACTCTAGCCTTTGCCTACTTCTTTTCTTCCACTTCCTCATATTCTTTGTCCTTCTTCACTACTGCTTCCCCACTCTTCTCACCTGCCCCCTCAAATCCTAGGGTGTGGTAAACCCCCTCTTTCATTCCCTCTTTCTTCAGTGCTTCATATCCTCCCCCTCCTCCAACTGCCCCCTCCGCTCCTAGGGTGTGGTATTCCCCCTCTTTCATTCCCTCTTTCTTCAGTGCTTCATATCCTCCCCCCCCCAACTCCTCCAACTGCCCCCTCCGCTCCTAGGGTGTGGTATTCCCCCTCTTTCATTCCCTCTTTCTTCAGTGCTTCATATCCTCCCCCTCCTCCAACTGCCCCCTCCATCCCCAAAGTGTGGTACACCCCTTCTTTCACTTCGGTTTTGTTCAGTGGTTCGTATTCACCCCCTTTCTTCTGTCCACCTGTTGCTTCTGGGTTAAGGGTGTCGTACTCGCCATCCTTTTGGGCGCCATGTGGCTTCTGCAGTGTCTCATATTTGTCATCACCTCTGTCTCGTGACCGCAGTGCCACATCCTCATAAATTGGTCCTTAAAAAAACAAAGAAAAGAAATTGGTATGTTATGCCTTCAATGTAATTGCAAGAAGAGAAAAACAATTAGTAGTTCCTCACCTGTGGTATTCCTCTTCTTATACCGTGTATAAATAACTAAAGCTGCTGCAACTATGAAAACCACAATCACCAACACGATGAGAACGTTTGTCAGGATGGATGTGATCGGACGTTGATCTATAACAGAAAGAGAACATATATGAATTTTCAAAGCAACACATGACAACTAAAAGCAGGCCAACTAAGCTGTGGCCAAACTGAAGTGGCATTGTTTTAAAAAGTTACTTATAGGGCCCACAGATTTAGGAAGTTAGGAACGTTAGAAGTAGCAAGAGTGGCTTTCAAAAAGAATGGTTGATGTCAAGGCGGAGATCCAAAAACACATTATCCTCGAATTCTCATAATAACTCTAAAGTGTCATTTGTGAGACGCTCCCAGTAAATACTTAGGCCTTTTAAAAGCCACCCCTTAGCCACATCCTCAATGTAACTTTGAAAGTTTCCTCCAGAGTCGCCTCACAGGCTCAATGATTGATCTTATCTTAACTGTGAATGCATGGATATGTTAACAGAAGCAATGTCGAAAATTTAGTAAGAACAAAAGCAAGAACTCACAAACATAACTTTGGCTGAGTAAAGTTTTCTTCGTAGGCCACACAGCTCTACACGCGTAAGTACCACTCTCTGTTGGCATCATTTTGGAGTCTTGGCCGTACCGCATAAGTTCCCATGACTGCCTATCATCAGTCTTGTACCAGTGATAGGAGACACCATCGTGACACTTTTTGCAAGAACATGACAAGGCCACGTTGTAAGAGAGCTCTGCCTTCATAGGAGGTTCTGAAAAAGGACAAGTGTGAAGCATACAATATCACACAAAAGGGATACTGCACTCAGGACACCAGCAGTCACAGACAGTCAAAGAGTGTCGGTTGGGTTTGCATACCTTGGACAAACACATCTTGAGCTTCAGAGGTCACTTGGTAAGGGGGTCCATTAGTGCGGCTAGTGTATGTGAAGGTGGCGTCACATTTATAGCTCCCCTTTGTAGATTTGTCCACCGTTTTGATTTCGTGCGATGGATTGTTACCATTACTAATGATCACATTGTCTTTGTAGAAAACAGCCTTGCTGATTTTATTTGTTCCCCAGGCAAGGCACCTCAGAGTCAGAGCCTCCCCATCTACAGCAGGCAGAGGATACATTTCCAGCGATACTTTCTTCGCTGATAGCAAAAGAAGAAGAGGAAGGTTGGATTAGTGATTTATTCAGTTTATACTAAAACAGTCTAATGACAATAAGAAAACAATGTTCAGCTTTAGAATATGGTGTATGTGTTGAGCCACAGAAATGTTACAGGATAACAGAGAATTAAAGGACAGTAGACCTACTTGAGGTCCTGACTACGATTTGGTTACTTCTGAGAGTTTCAGCAGTATCAGTACACCAGAAAATGACCTCGGGGTCATTCAGACGATAGGGTTGGAAGCTCAGACTCCTTGTATCGTTCTTCAACCTCAGTTTAATCTTTCTCGTCCTTCCTCCCCTATAGTCCCAGCAGTTCCATCCCAGCAGTACATCTTCCAGCTCAATCTTCAGCACGACTGAGGTTCCAGTCTGCATCACTGGCTGGCCCGTCCAAATGGAGAGTGAGGCAATGGGGGTGTATTCTGAATGGTAAATACAGAAATTAGACCATCAATTGCATGGATAGCGCTTCTCCCTTCACATGTTTGTCAATTTGAACTCTGAATTTGTGTTCATGAAGTACATTTACCCTGGACATTGATGGTGACATTATCACTCTTTTGCCCATTGATCTCACACTCATAAGAGCCTGAGTGGTGCGGGGAGGTAGCTGCTACCTTCCAGATATTGTCCTGCAGGTCTTGTTTCTCGTTGTTGTAGTACCAGATCACACTGCCACTTGAGCTGCTGTTACAGGTCAAACTAAATACATCCCCGGTGAAGTACTGTTTAAGTGAGGGTGAAATAGAAACTAAGGAGGCAGGAGACAAAAAAAAGAAAATATACAGATATAAAATATTTGTGACACTTTGTGGCACAGTTTATATTATTACAAGAGAAGGCTTTAGTACAGAAGTATTGCTTTCCCCTATTGATATTTCACACCTCTGAGAAGTAACAGATGGGAGATGGAGGACTGACACCTTTAGTACATGTCTTGCTCTATTTACCTTTTGGCTTTTGCTGACATCTTGCCAGGAGCATGAACCCTGTAACAAAATTCAAAACTGTTACATCTGTTCTATTCTGTGTATGTTGTAAAACTGTTGAAAAAGTGCAAACTAGCAGATAAAATCCAATACATGATGAGCTAAATTCACTACACTTCTTATCTGATTATACTGTAAGAAACACTGGCTGTCATTTGTTTGGCAGCTTAATTTTGTAATCTGCAATGACAGGACAGGCTCTGAATATCTACACTGTTGATTGTAGACATTGTCCTGTATAAACTGTGTGTACATATTACCTTATGTAGTTTTACTCAAACCATTGTTCTGCTGATATAATGTCTCACATGCAGTTGCCCTAATCACGTAATGTAATTTTTGGATTAATTATAGGAATTAATCCAAATATTTGCACAGGTTTTTGGCCCATCTGAGGTTTTTATTCCATCAACCCAAGGTTTTCTAATATCACAAAATATTCAATATGTTTTACCTCATCAATTGAAAATTATTTCAGTTATACTGTGTACTATACAGAATTTTTTATGTGTGCAGCTGCTCTATTCCTGCTTGGTGCGTGTGCAAATCTGCGCGCTGAATCTGCTTCCAAAATATAACTCTATTTAATTGTAAATTTTATTTCACAATTCACATTATTATATATATAATGCAGGATATTATATATTATAATGCAGGATATCCTAATCAATACAGGGACACAAATGATGACAAATGATTATGAAACAGGAGTAAATTTTTTTTTTTTTAAATATTATATATAAATATTAAAAAATAAAAAATAATTCTTCAGCTTCTAGAAAATATTTGGCTCATATAGTGATTTATACAGTTTATCTCCTTATAAAATGATGTAACAAAATTGATTGATAAAATATTGATTGAAAATAAATAATTAACTAGATGGTACGTACACAATTTAATGCTTTATTTTGTTATTTGTTTTTCTGTTTGTTTTTAAATATCACTGTTAAATATAATTTATATCATAATAAATTCAAATCTTGTGGAACTTTTACACATTTACATACGTAGGACAAAATATGGAAAATAAACATTTTGTACTGAATGTCTATAATTTCAGCTCAGCTTGTTTGCTTGCATGCCTGTGTGCAAGTGTTATGCACACATTTAAAGAAAAGACTCATTCAACATTATTAAATGTACTTTAAACATGCGACTGAGAAGCAAACATGAGAAAATATTTCTTAAGATGCTGATTTCCATTATGTAAGATAAATATTTTAATTATAGATTTAAATTAAAATGTATTAATTATTTGATGTTGTTTTAATGTTTTGTATGTTCTGTGTAGAGTTGATGAAAAATTGTTTTTTTAAAAAACGCCTTGCTGCTGGCCACTGGCACTATGTATCAGCATTAGAGTGATTGTCACTCAGGGTAAAGTGCCTTGGTAAAGTTCAATAATTTCTAACCAGATTAAACCTTAACACTTGCATTGCATTTAACATGTTTTACATGTTTAATGTAATTAATTACAGAAAAGTCAGCTAAATGCAAGAAAGTGTTACTATAGTTTACTGCTGTTGGAAACGCCACTTAATTGTATATTTGAATAAATGCTTTTGTCATCAACATTAGCAGCTGAGGTGACTCACCATGATCTCATCCAGCTCCTTTGTTGTGTAAATACACAATGTTATGCAAAAGCATTGTCAAATCTCTGTCAAATCTAACACTAAGAAAAACCAAAACTTTACAATTCTAAAACCATCTTTAAATTGCTTTGAACTGCTTCTTACCTGCCAGGAGCAACAGATGTTTTCCTCGCATCATTGCACTGCCAGCAAAACAACACTACAACTGAGATGCTGAGAAGTGACCAGTTACTAAGTGGCTGTTTCGAATATTCATCTAAGTTGAGGAAGTTGCTGTTGGGGAGGAAACCAAGATCAGAAGTGTTGAAAGAGGAAAACAGTAAAATAGATTTTCTGAAGTTTACTTCTCAATTATTTCTCCCACCCCTCTGAGAAAGTTTGACATACTGCAGTAAAAAGTTAACAGGAAAGCAGCAAAAAGGGGATTTTCTTAATAGAGATCCTTTTCTTTTAAAGACTAACAAATGGCTAGATCAAAGGTCTATAAGAAGAGAACCCAAGCTAAACAAAGATGGCAATACAGGAGGTTAAAATGAGACAAAAAGCAAACGTGAAAGGAACAACAGCTCAACTCTCTAGAATAATGCTAGAAGAGAGGCTTGAGAGTGTACCCAAAACCATTTTTGTTAACTGTGCTTAAAATAAATTAAATATGACATATGGCTGTATGACTCAGTATGACAACAGTCCTACTGTTATGTTATAATAAGTAGGTCCTGTAATAATGACTATTTAAGAAGTGCAACCAGCCTTTCAAACCAATCGGCCTAAGTAATAGATTAAATAAATTAAATGATAATTAAACAAAATAAAATTCTGAATTCAAGTAGGATATTGCTCTTAATAATGTATGTCCTACAGAAACATTTGTTCGTAGTTAGGGCTGTATGACATAATAAGAACTTCAGTTAAGACAGAAACCCCATTGGGATACTTCTGTGTTTACTGGGTTAGATGTAATGGCATGACCTTATTGTTAAGTGATGGTTTTCCTTTTGTTGTTTGTATGGTTTGATGTGTCCTCATCTACTCTCCCACCAATAAATGAAACCAATAAACCTGGCTTTAATAATTCACATCTTATGGTTTGAGTGTTTAGAGATGTTTCTAGTACCCTTGTTAACTCATTTAGATGTACAGTACCCTACTTATTATTTCTTTGTCTATTAGAATCATTATGTGCAATAAACCATATTTTTCAATTTCTGAAAAAAATTGCAGTTATTGAAGTTGTTATTCTCAAAATCAACCCGTACTGTGGAAAGAGTTTCTGTGAAATAAAGGAGAAACTGCCGCTTCTGTTTCGCTGATAATATGGTTAAATTCAGAGAAAGAACGAAAGCTGAAACCAAATGAGCTGTGCTGTTCTTGACCACTGAGACCACAGAACAAAAGAAGCTGGGGTGTGAAGCAAAGAGACAAAAAGCTAGGCTAAAAGAAAAAAACTAAATGTAATTTAGTTTTAAAATGATCATGTGATGTTTTAAATCCATCCACTGCACAACTTCCAAGATCAGGTTTGAGATAATGATGTAAAACTCAGTGGCTTAATAAAACATGGTTACATAGCACTTTGTTATCAGTTGTTTATGTGCAGGTCATTTCAGGCAAATGTGGCTTTGAGGTGTCAAATAAGATACTGCTGACTTCTTAAAATAAAGAAACAAAAAAAAAGCACTGACAGCGAGCAAACTGAAGTCTGATCAGCAACTTCTGCTTTTCTGCAATGTTGTGTGAATTATAACTCCTCTCCTGCACCTAAAAACTGGAAGTTAAGTGACTTACTGTTCCAAAAGCATCTCAAAGATGGTGCAGTGAAAATATCTTGTGTAACCTTAGGGTGACACATACAGTAAACTGTAGTGCATCTGTTTCTGTGTCATGTTTCTCAGAATCTAAACAAGGAACGTGTTTCATTTTGTGGTGTGGGGAAATTTTTACACTTACTGTTGCTGCTAACGACATTATAAATGAAAGACATGAAAGATGACCTTGATACTTTTTATAGAGTAAAAACTTCTCATCCTTTTTTCTTTAGTTTTTTTATACTCTTTTTTATATTTCCATGATTTTCAGCCTTTATATAAGAGGAAGCGAAAACAAGATCAATTCCTAGTATGAATGTTGAAACACATGTTAAGCAACTACTTGCAAAAAGTGGAAATGCCTTAAGCAGTGATCACAGTTACAGTGATCAATGCAATTATAAGTGGATCAACAAAGCTCAGACCAGAAGCATTGCTGTACAAGTGCTGTTTAAACAATTCAGCTGACAATACTCATGTGATCAGGGCCCTGTTATATGGATCAACAAAGCTTTTCTCCCTTTGACCAGAAGCATTTTCCCCTGTACTGTTGCTGGAAGTGCTTTTAAACAATTCTGACAATACTCATGTCAGGGCCCTTTGTTTTTCTCCCTTTGTTTTCCCCTTGTTGCTTTTCCCTGTGTGATTGTGACTGTTTACCCCTGTCTGTGCTTGTGTCTGGAGCTGGGCCGAGTCGAGGAGGTCTCCCCTCACCCATCAGCCTCCGCGCCTACTTTCATCACACACCTGTTCCTGATCCTGCAATAAAGTCACCTACACTGCTGAGGCATAAAAGATCACCTCAGTCATCCACTTTTTGCCAGCTTGTCCACTCTCCCTCTGTGTCCAGTACCCTTCTATATATATGTATATATATATATATATATATATATATATAAATATATATATATACATTTTTTTATAACATGTCGCCTAACTCTCAGAATGTTAAATAAAGAGTTATTAAAGCAACTTCATGAGAACTATCTCTTATGGCTCACATTTAAAAAAATGTTTGAGGTCTCTGTTTCAGTAGCTTGAAATGGCCACCAGAGTCCAGCACTGCATCGTTTTTTTTTCCTTGAGGACACAATGCATGAATAAGGCCCTGCAGATGGTGTGAGTCCATATTTCACTGAAATGCAATATTGAAATAAATTTGGTTCAAGTTTTTTAAAGCACTCAAACTGTAATATTTTGCAATATTGCATATGCAATATTTTCTCTGTGCTTCTCAGCTTTTATTTCATAAGTCAATGACTTCTCTCTTCTCTCTCTAACCCTAACCTTCTACGCATGTCTCTTCTGCTTTTGTTTTCCTTTTCATTCTGGCTCTCCTCCACCCAAAGCAAAGAAACTGCACTCGTTAAAACAAACAGGAAAAAAAAACAAAAAATAAAATCCTAGCCAGCACATTCTTACTACTATATGCTCCATCTGCCCGTGACCCACTTTTCTCTCCTTGCCTTTGGCATGAGAGGCGTTAACACAAAGCAGAGGAAAAGCTAGTATCTCAGAATAAGGACGTTGGGCAGCAAAGGCAGCAGAAGCACTGAGGTAGGATGAAAGTGTGATGTGTATACACCATGGAGTGGCGCACCATTAAAGGAGAGCACCCACTAGAGCACTTATCAAGGGTTAGTGCAGGTGTCATGCATCTTTAAGAGGCTGGATTTGGCAGGCTTCATATACATCTCTTAACAGAGTGCACTATTGTGTGCATTAATGTATTTCAATTAATGTATTTCAGTTCGCTTCCCCTTTCCTCCACCCTTCTCATTGATAGGCTCTGAAAGCAACCATAAAGCGAACACAAGGAGAGTTTTTCACTCAAACACTCCAACTGCATAAATGCAGTGCACTGAAAAAGAATTATCATATAAACTGTCACGCATATCTAACATTACATTACATTAGTATGCTGTTGGTTATGTCTGTTGGTTTTGCAACTTTTATTTCTGAATTTTTAAGGTGTCAACATTAACAGGAATACAGCATACTAATGTAATACAGCTCCAAAGGGACGTCCAGACAGCTGGATGGTTAAGGCACAAAACTGTAATCTCCCCACCTCAATTCCAACAGGTGACCTTTGTTAGGTGTCACACCCTCTCTCTCTCTCTCTCTCTCTCCCTTACCCCCTTTTCTGTCATGTTCACTGTAATAAGGAAGAAATATCTTAAACAGTCATCATCAGTTCAGTCAGTGTATTTAAATTATTTGGTATTTAACATTGCCACAAAACATCATCACTCCAATATTTAGTCCGCATTTGATTTGTGGGTCAGCATGCTTCAGCTGTGACCATCGAAACCGACAATCCGACATTTACAGGAGGTGTAAAACATCTATCTCTATCAAGCTTTCTGTTTTCATTTTTTTATACATTTTCTTCTATCATTTTTTAGCCTACATCTGAGTGCACCAGTGGCGTCATTATCCCCATCAGCTCGTCTTGGTCCTGTCCACAACAGCAGTGACTGCCTACACATATTTTTACTTTTTTTTATATTTTTTTATTTTTACCTTCAGATGTTGTTGGACAACATGTCATAAGAACTTGTAGATCACACATTGAGGTTAAGGTCATTGGTCTTTAGATAGTACAACAAGAAAGTAACGGAAGGCCTGAGCAGGTGAAGACATTTTTCATTCATTATTCACTAGATGACCCTCAAGATCACAGATAGATCTGACCCTGTGATCCTAGGTGAGGTATAGAAAGTGAATATGATTAAAAACATACGTATTTTGCTACAGTAGTTAATATGTTTATGCTATATATGTTTAATAGTTTGCCTTACTGGTATTAAATGTATTTGCATCAATTCTGTCAGTGTATTTTCTTTAGACTTGGGTTTACAAGATATGATTTTAAACAAACAGCATTTATTTTGTGTGTGATTTAGGTGAATATTCTTCGAGTTTGTTCAAAGTCACTTTCTTGACAGATTCATGAATATTACACCAACTACTCGACGGCATGTAGCTGCAATATCTGTCATCATCTTTCTCTTCACCTGCGTAGGTAATAAAGCCACATTTTATGAATGGAAGTCCAAACAGTCTTTATTTATTTTTATGATGACTTTCCAGCATCAAAGACCCAAGGGGGGGGGTGTGAGGTGGCCTGAATCCATCCAACTGTACATGTGAAACTGGGAAAGATGAAGAGGAGGGGATCATATCATGGACGAGGGTGAGTGCGCTTGATTGATAGAGTGACTAAAATAATGATAGAGCGAGAGAGAGAGTGAGGGAGGAGAGGCTGGAATGCGGTGGAACAGTGAGAGGCAAAAAGACAGAGTGAGAGGGAGTAATGAAGAAAATTGGAGATAATTGAATAGAAGAGCACTTGGGTGCGGAAAAAACAAGCAAGGGGAGCGACTGGCAGATAAAGGGTGAAGAGTCAGTACACTGTGGAAGTACAAAAAGAGGAAGGAGGACGAAGGAGAGAGATCAATCTAACAGCTGAAGTAAGACAGAGAGAGAGCATGAATGTGTGTGTAATAGAGAGAGAGAGAGAGAGAGGAGAGGAGGGAGGAGAGGAGAGAGGAGAGGGAGACGGCTATACCAGGGGCATAGAGTAGGTGAAAGTGTGTGTGTGTGTGTGTGTGTGTGTGTGTGTGTGTGTGTGTGTGAATGAAAAGAGAAAGAGAGGCTGCACAATACAGTGGCTCGGGCTGGCTCACACCCGATGCACATTTAAAAGCTAGAAGGCAGGAAAATGTGATTTTGAAAGAGAAAAAGCAAATCACTTTTTCTTCTTTCATCTATATTTTATCAACTGGATCTTTCCCACATTTTCTAATCCCGGTCCCTTTTTTTTTTTTTTTAACTCTCTTTGTGGTTTATCAAGGAGGTCACTGCGGATAAAATGAGGAGCAACACAGCTTGAACTGCAGACTAAAAGGTATTTACTTTTTTATGTATTTTATGTTTATTCTCTGATTTTTAGGTGGAATTGACCTGAATGAGGACAATTGTTGCGTGTGTCTCACAATCAAGGTATTGTAAAGTGTTCATAATACAAAAAAAGCAAAAAAGCAATTACATGAAAGTGAGGATAGAAACCTTGCATCTGTGAACTATGAACTGAATATAAAATACATGCAATATGAAGTACTATGAACACAAAGAAAGAAGAAATTATCAGTAGTGAAGTGTGTAAGGGTGAAAGTCACAGCGCTTTTACAAAAAGAAGTGGGTGTTGCTGAAAATATGGCACTAAAGGAAGGGGGTACACATCCTCTGAGGGTCTGATTCCCACGTTTTCTGTAGGTGGGGAGGAAGAGCAAATTGGGATAGAGAAATAATTACAAATATCACAGAGCCTTCAAAGACAACTATTATAGCACTTGCACATATCACTCCAGAGCAGCTTTAAGACTAATTAGTGAGAGCAGACTGCGCCACTGTAGTGCATATAGCTTTATTAGCTATAGTAGTGCAGCATAAGGCAGCTGTAAGTTAGTTAGTGTTAGTGTGAATTATGGAAGTTAAATTACAAAACAAGGACTGGAGGACTGCTGTCTAATATTTTGGACATCGTGGGCAGTGATGGTGGAAAAGTTCATTTCTCTAAATGAGGCTTTTATGCTGAATCCAACATTATGGCAATAATTGAATCCCCTCTGACTTGTTAAGACTCTGTTTCATGTAGATTACACCAAGTTCATTATGAATCATAATTGTAAATTGCAGTATTTTACAACTGCTAACCCGTAATTAGAAAGTAGGTTATGACCTGTTGTATTTCAGTTATACATGCACAAATGAAATGTGGAAATTACTGATGGAGATAAGTTAAGCTAGAAGTCAGTCTGGGAGTTTGGAGGAAAGAAATGTTAATATTTGTGCTTATGCAAAATCTACATTTATGTAATGCCTATATTAATACCATCCAGACACTCACAGCTTTGTATTACATTTTACAGAGTCAAACGAGAGCTTATCAACACCCACATTTCGCACACTTCTTCAGCTGCGACTTGTCAAAATTGTTACCTGCTCACAGCATTTATGGTGTCAGCTGGTGGAAAGGTGTAAATCCTCCAAGGACCCCAGAGGACAGGCTCACACACATGTGCATACACACACCCAAACAGTGTGTTGCGTCCCAGCTCTGTACTCTCTCATTCTGTAGATACAACATAATTGACAGCCTCACACGGCGTAATGCACAACAAGCGATGCTGGCTTTAAAAGCATATTTTTCTCTTGGAGAAGTGGACCAAGGGGAATTCATTTGGAAAAGAAAGAAAGTAAACTAGGCAATTTAGAGCAGTGTGGGCACACTAAGATTAATGGCTTCTTACAAACACAGAACAATTGATCATAATGGAACAAAGAAAGCTGGGTGACTTTATCAATCGAGAGGGACTGTGTGATTGCACATAATGTGTGAGTAATGCCATAAGAATATGTGATTATGAAACAATTGAGTGGAAGATGAAAGACATGAAATTGGCCAGAAACGCTTGGTGTATCAGTGGAGATGTGAGTCTCTCTGATTCAGGAAATTTCCACCACCACTGCCTACTTGTTTCCACTCCATCCTCTCCTGTCTTGTGCTGCTCTTTCCTGCCCGGTCCCGTTGTGTCCTCTCACCTCTCTCCAAGAAGAGCAGGAGTCGATAAACAGACCAGTCAGTGTGTAACAGATTGGCAATGCTATATGGTCCAGTAATTCTCCAGGGTTTAGTATGGAGGGAGTGTAGGACAAAAGACAGACATGCTGAGAGAATATTTCCAGTGGCAGCTCACTGCTATGAAGGAATACAGCTAAACTCTATCAGCTGGGAGCTACTGCTGTATCAATGAAGCAGAAATGCAAAACCCACAACAAAATGTTCCTTAAATCGGCCCCATGGGAGTATTAAATTGGGCTACGGCTATAAGGAGCTTTTAAAAACAACATATAAGCAAAATACACACAAACTTAATCACAAGCTTGTAATTCAAGGGCAGACACTGCTAAATCTGTGCAAAGAAATGCCACAGACCACCTTCTGTCTGACATTTATTATGACCTAATCAAATAACAATGAGAAGTAGTTTCATGTTTCATCTGATATGATTTTTACTGAACTTCTAATTGTTATTTGTGGAACTGACAGAGACTCAGTGTTGTGCTCATTAAGATGGAACGCAAGAAAGGAGCTGTTTCCTCTGACTTTGCAGGCTTTTTATTATTACATACAGGGAGATTTCCCCCAGGGGAAAGATCTGGAGAATTGCCCTAAGCCATGAAAACAGAAGCCAGCAAACTGCAACACATCCACCATTATGAAGAACTCAAATAGCTCCAGCTTTACAATTTCTGAGCACAAATTCAAATTAATGACTGACAAATACAGTCACACTAACCCTAACCCTCACACAGATAGATCAGGTAGTAACAACTGGTTAAAAGGACTTTATAATACAAAGATGTTTGTTAATCAGCCTTATGACATGACAGTAGGTTTAATGTATCATATGATGACAGAACAACAACACAAGTGGTCATACACCTTTAGGTATGGTATAATGGTCACACCTCATTAACCTAACTGTTTTCTGAAGCAAACCAGCTTCTGGGCTGCTGAGCAGCCTGTTTCAAACCAGCAGGGTCAGATGGCCCTGTGATAGAAAAACACTTTTAATGCCATTATTGCTTTTTCTGTTTAACATCCAACATTGGTGCTCTGCCAAAACAAGTGATGATCCCATTTAACACCATATGTAAACACACGTGTATTTTAAGGTTTGCTCACACTTAACTTGCCCTCCTGTTTCAAGGTTATACATGTTACTGGTTTAGGATAAAGTTTTATTAGACAATCCTTCATTTGGAGTATACAGTTATAATAGCAGTGTATTAGTCATAAGAATAAAGCAGAAAGTTAAGAACAAAGGGTCTTCCTGTCTGTAAAACCGATCACAGACCATTACATGGTAGGTGGACAATCTGTAATTGGGCCTGACAGGCACAGACATGGTCCTCTCTTTGTCAGCCATGTCTAACAGCATTTATTAGTATCTTGTTGACTTTTGTCTCTCAGTGTTACCTTTATGTCAATGGACGTGCAAGGTAAGTGAAACTGTCACCAGTGGACGGTCTATCTGTGGCTCTTTATCTGCCATGAAATCCACCCTATAGCCTCAAACCTGCTCTCATCTCTGTGTGTCTGACAAGTTTGTCTGTGGTCTGCTTTCAGTGTATTTGAGACCTGAGGTCTTAAGTTGGGAACTATAAGAATAAGCTATTAGTATAAAAAGTGAAAGATGAATCTGAGAGAGTTACATGACACCAGGAACTCTATAGATGTTTTTTTAGAAATGTTTTGACCATGCCTCTGCGCTTCCTCTCCTCTTTTGTTGTTTTGAAATACAAGGCAACCTGCTGCACAGTTGCCTTTGAAAACTCTGTTGTTTTTAATGCACTTCCTGTCATTTCATGTGTAGTGAGTGAAAGGATAGTTTGTGTTATATGACATGAATTAGAAACCAAATATTAGGTACTGAGTGTTGGGCAACCATGCAAACTCTGGTTTTATACTTAAGTTTGGATTCAGTGCTGTTATAAATGTGCATGGACCTGGGATCTGGTGTCATTTAATTGATTGCTAATGGCAACACATTATCACAAAGCAAACAATAACACAAACATTGTGTCTCAAATATTGGCCCACATGGATTAGCTCATTAACCTGCAACGATGGCCTTCAATAACACATGAAATATTAAGTTGTTCCACACGTGCTTCAGTAAAATTATATTCAGACTAAAGGCACAGATTAAACCATGTTTGCAAGTTTTGAAACGTTTTGTGCAAAGGAGTTGTATCCCACATGGGGGTTACTTGATTTGTGGATGGGGTCACAGGACATTTGTTTAACTTAAACATTTGATTAATATATATTAATATAAGACTTATTTTCTGTATCATCCATGTAGAGCTTGGAGATATCATACAAATTTACACACAAATTCGCATCACTTTGGGTCGCAGAATTCTGGGGATCCAAAAATGGGGTCAGGTAAAAGTTGAGAAACCCTGATTTGGGGATTTCTGTCCTACAGTTGGACAAAGAAGCTTTAGCTACTGTATCAAACAATGTTTACGGGAAGGGGGAAGTCTCAAAAATAGCGCGGGGGATGTTCACTCCTAAAACTGTGCTGCATTGAGGTCTCCCAGCCCATCCAGCCAAGTTTAGCCCTAGCAAGGCCCTCAGCGCATGCTCCACCTGACCCAATTATATCCAGTCTGAGGGGAAAGATAGCCCACTTTGATCTACACGATACCGCTAGCCAAGCTCGGGCTGACTGGTCTGCCACTTAATGCAGCTTTCTACTTGACATTTTTTTCCAGGACAGATGTGTTTGAGGGCTGTTTAAAGAGTCAAACTGTGGACTGTGTGTGCGATCATGTCTGAATGCGCATGCACACGTGCTAGGAACATCAGGCGAGCAGCGTGTAACCTGTGAAGTAAGCTGTGGCCCCTTTTTCCTAAAAAAGATCGTCCTTGGTAAGGTGGCGATGGGGAAGCTCAGGCTGGAACGCAGATCAGAGGAGCAGCGTGTTTATTGTGAAATGGAGAGCTGGGAGTATTTATTTTAATCATCCACTTAATTACTGATTGGCAGGGTTATCGTTTTTTGTTTGATTAGCATCAGATATGCAGTCGACTAAAAGGCGTCTGTTTATGCTGGATAGGAGAATTTTCTCCCCCCTGCTGAGGGAAAAGCCAGAATCTTTGGGTGCAGAGGGGATGAATATGTTGCTGGTGTTGTTATCCGCCTGTAAAATTAATCAAGGTTGACATGATTGTCAATTTAGCACTTGCATTTCATCTGATTTTATCAGGTGCAGATTTAAGTACTGTACCTCTTGAAAATCCAAAGCCTTGTAATGGCAACAAGAAAGCAAATCAATAAAATTCCTCATTACATTTTTTATGCTTGCTTTTTATGCTTTTGTTTTAGAGAACATAGATAATGGGACCTGAAGAATTAATCTGTGTATTGCTCTTTGAAGTTAACTTAAATGAGTGCTGATGTTATATAGTGTAGAGTACCCACTTATTATACCCCAGCTAAGCACTTCCCCCTTAAATGCCTACGTCAGAGCACCACCCCCAGATCTGATGGCTAGAGATGCACCATTCATATAAAAACTAAGTGCCCTCTCCCCCCCATTTTAGTGACTCATCCCATCCATCCTGTGTTGGAGCAGGCTTAGAGTGTTCTTGATGGTTCCTCATCACTGGCAGCGTGAAAGAGGCTGAAGGGTGGAGACCCAGTGAAAGAGAGGGATATAGAGGACAGAACTTGGCCGCTCCACTTTTGCAGGACGTAAAACTGGGACAATCTGTTCCTTGGATGATCTCCAATTCTACTTTCTGGGGACCGATACACTGAAAATATATCTATACACATGCTCTGTCCTAGATAGGGAGAGAGTGAGTGAGTAAGAGAAAGAGGAGGAGATTGACAAAAAGAAGAAATCAAACTGACTGTCCATCAGTGTCTTTATACCACATTTTGCCGTGACTGTGCTTATGAATATGCATTTGAGACTGGCCAAACGAAGAGGAGAAATCCCCACAGCACCCAGGCGACACTCTACAGAGTATACATAAATAATGTATGAAATGGCAGTAAGATATTATAATAGAAAATAATTTATCATTGAAAATACAGTGAAATAGAGATGACAACATTATACTGCATTGTGCATTACAGTTTGACTTATTGGCCGAAACATTCACAATGTTTTGTTTATAAGGAACTCCAAGGACTAAAGAAACCAAATGAACCCAAAAGCCATGATTGCAACTTTACTGCAATGCACAGAAAAGATCTCAGAAAAGGCAAAGACAAATAGAGACGAGATATAAGTGACCTCTCTCTGCACATCTCTCCATCCATCCATCTTTGCTTTCCAGGCGCTCAAGGAGGTTATCCATCTCTGTCCTCGTTATCATGATTAATCATACCCTGATTCTTCATCTTACTTTCCCTCCATTTCCTTACTGTCTGTGAGCCAGATCTATTGAAATCCTCTTATTTGAGTCTCCACATGGCTTCTAATCATCAGAAGTCAAGTTGCTGGACTGGCTTCCCATGGGCAGACTGACTCGCCAACTTATGAAATCTTCAGATGTCCCTCTTTTCTGCTCTAACGTTGCATGACTGTTGAAATTTTTATTCAATATTTGAGTTAGGAGCTCATAAGTTCAAGAAAAAAACATTATCCTACATCACTAAATTGAAATACTGACAAAATATTTTTTAAGGCAGTCAGCTTTTGTACTAAAATAAACATATAACAGTATACAGTAAGCTGTTAAGAGATTCCTTCCTAATGTGCTTCCAGTATAAGTGATAAAGACAAAATCCACAGTCAGTCTGTTTAAAAATTATATTACAAGGTTTATCTGAAGCTAAAACGAGACCAATGAGACCAAATCAAGTGAGTATCTTCCAATGCAAGCCTTTTTAGTGTGTAATTCCCCCTTTGTGTGACAAGAGAACACTGTCCGTTTAAAGACGTTTAAAGATGATTCTTTCATCATCTGAGAATAAATTAAGAGGACATTAGAAAGTTGTCTTTTAAAATCCTTAAACTGCAGTAAAATCCTCACATTTACAAACAGACTTTAACAGATTGCAGTCCTAGACAAGCGCACTGTATTCAGATCTTTAGCTTAGACTGCAGGACTCTGAGATCAGTGTCAGTGTCACACCACGAGACCACAAGATAGTGGTTGCTTTCTCTTATCTGTATGGTGGCCTTCATTTCACACAGACTGCGGTTGCTTTGCCACAACCAGCCATCAAAGCAAAGAAAGGAATCTAATCTGTTTTTAAATCATGTTGTGTGTTTCTAAACTAAGTAAAACAGTAAAAGAAACCTAAATACCTTGTTGATGTTATAAGCAACCCATACTTATGAGGTACAGGGTGTCCTGATCTCAGAATATAAGACAATAATCAACTAGGCCAATAAATCATATTGAAGAACAGTGCATGCAAATGGCTGAAAAAACAAGAGATTCAGTGTAAGACAGTGAAAAATGAGTTTTCTGCCTCTGACAGAAGATGTAGAAAGACTGTTCTGTCAGGAGAGAGAAAATTCATTCCTCTTTTCCACCACTGTTTTCCCAAGAGAGAGAAAAGTCAAGACTAGTTGGAGAGATGATGGCCGGCACAGGGACAGAAGAGCCAAACAGCTGGCAAAAATGACTCTGACTAAGTCTGAGCCATTGTTATGGCAGAGCGTAGGAGTGACATGATGGGGAAGGCAAAGACGAAACAACTTGAGACATCCATGATGGTGGAGGAGAGCGTTTCAGGAGGCGTGACTGGAGTTGCCATGGTTAGAATATAAAATCAAATGGCATTTTCTCTCACTCAAAACTCTACATCTCTTGTCATGCTGTTTTCATCCTTATGTTACTGTTGATTTTAGCACTCTGCTCGCTCTCATCCTTCTTCCAGCTACGGGTGTCACCCCCCCCCCTTCTTCTCTCAATCTGATTACTCTGCTTTATGCAAACTACAATTGTCTTTCCTTTCTCTCTTGTGTATTCCCCTTTCACTTTTACATCTCAATTATTAGGCTCCTTTCTACTCTCAGCCTGTCCTTCTAGTTTCTTATCTTGCCCAGTAAAGACTCAGTGTTGTTCAATATTTGATGAGACTTTGTTCATGAATCGACCTCTGTTCCCTCATGGTGTACTTGATAATACTTGATAATCTCCCAAATATGCAGCTAACATGCTGCTAATACGCCGCTAACATGTGGCTCTTTGTCAGTTTTTAATTGGACAGATTTTCAGCCTAAATGAGTGATACATACATTTTGAACATGTAAATCATACATACAGTAATGGCCAGTGGTGTGTCCTTTAGCGTACTATTCCCTTCAAATACTGGTTAATTATATGGTGTATATAGATTTAAGGCCATTGATGAACAGCTGAGCTTGCTTATGGCTATTGAAAGGCACCAAGGCCCTTAGATGTACTGCCAGTAATAGAAAACCTTATAAAAATGTTTTACATATGTTGGCTAGTCACAAACTTTGACCAAAATACTTGTTGATTCAATGATTCATTGATCGGATCACTTACCTGTAATGCATCCAAAGTGTTTAGATCCCACCGCAAACCAGCCCCAGATAAACAGCAGAAAATGGATGGATAGATGGATGGATGGATGGTTAGATACTTTTTTCTCAAGTGGTTAAAAACCCTTCAGTTTTCTCCTCTTTCTGTCTTGCCTGGTTCACTTGCTCTGACAGGCATGTGTTTGCGTTGAAGTGGCCCACCCTGTCACTCTGAGAGCATCTTGGGGAATCACATTCAGTCCTCTTTCCTCTGTGGCATCCCTCTTTCACCCAGAAATGCTCAACTAGCAGACTTGCTTTTGGCCAGTGAGATATAAACAGGACTTAGATTGTGTTAGCATACATCCAGTCAATCATTCAAATACTGCTGACTTTATAATTATGGAATTTAAAATATGGTTGTCTTGAAGGTTGCATTACCTCCCAGTTATATTTTTACTTTGCACAATAGTGTAGTTTCTAAGATCGCAGTTCTATGTCAGTCTATCTTTACCTCTTTTTAATTTTACAGGGTCTAAAAATGGATTAATCCCATTTCTCAAATTCAGACCCTAATCTCAACCGTGTGGTTTTCTGACCCCCCACAAGGGGTCACAAGATAAATCAGAGTGGTTGATACATGAAACAGTAGAGAAAGCTTATTTTTCTAGACTTTTATATTTGCCTTTTTGTCAACTGTGAACAGACTGCAACCTGCAGACATATACAACATTAGGTTGAAACCAAAATCCTGAACCTAATTCTGATTTCTAACAACCTCCAACACTTTTAGGGTTTCTTTATCTTCCTGTTTCTGCAAGGGTCCTCACAAAGAAGTATAAAGGCATGCAGACATACACCCAAATACATTAACTATTAAACTGTGCAACAATCAGAGGTGGAGCCAACGTTGGCAAACAAGCAAGGACCTTTTTTTTCCAAGTGAATAAAAACAAAGGAAAAAGCCATCCTCTTTGTAGACTCTTTTGAAGATGGATATACACTATGACCTCTTCATCAAATGTTTCTGTTGGATCGCTGGCTCTGGCTGGCTTCTTCATGTCTACATTATTATTTATGTCAATTACAGGCCACTGTAAGCTGTCCCAGACACCTGTCGATGTCCTTGGTCACCGATAGAGGTTGATAAGTCAAAAGTCATAGATCACTTAAAACCCCTTTAACCTCCATCAACACCATGTTTTCTACATACTTTATTAATAACCGACTGACTCTTTAAGTATCTGCATGTTGGTAATTTGTGACTGAATGAGTTTAGATCTGTGTCCTAATTTGAGTTGTGTCTCCATCGTCTCATGTGATATTTTATTGAGTTCCATCTGTCCATCTGAGCGTTCTGACACCCATCTATTTCAGACTCCCAACTCATATGATATTCAGAGCACCAAACTGCCAATGAGAGTGGGAGATCCCCTGCGTCATTCACCATCATTAAGGCGGCTGTTGGCAATGGTCCAGATCTGCATGATGGCAAAGCCCCTGTAGCCAGACTTCACCACAGAAAAACCAGGACAGAACATATGGAGGCGCCAGTATGCCAAATCTGAAACACAGTGAAGCAATGAAACAATCTTAAAGCAAAAATCCACCCTAAAACCCTTTTTGAGACTGTTTTAAAATAGCTGCTGTATTTGTTGGTCCTTCTTATTGTTTGATAGTACTTTCTTCTCCCTGCAGATAAGAAGACATGATATTTTGTCACTCAAGATGTTTTTCATGTAACATCAGTTGAGTTTTGTCGCAGCAAATCAGTGATCTAAATCATCAACAGTAGCAATCATGTTTTGATGTCAAGTCCCTCAAGATCAAAGAGCAAGGTGCTCTTTGTAGACTTTCTGCAGAATTTCATGAAGGAAGAAATCAGTTGCATGTAAAGCTATTTTTTCCACTCAAAGAGCCCCGACTGTTGCTTTTCTCTGCTTAAATCTGGTGGTTAACTTCTCCAGGTAACCTACCTCTTAGAACAAGCAACATTTAATGTGTCCACACAGGTTAGACACATCTACAAACCAAGGAACAAACAGACCATGGATGATGTTGCAGACAGGAGACAGCCATAACTGTGTGTTAGAGGGTACAAAAATCATTGTAGTGTTTTTTGAAATACTGACAAGTTCAGCTGTCAGTAGGTTTTCTACACAGCAACAATCAAAGCACAAGCCCCATGTCCTGTTGCCAATCCACCACCTTACTTGTGCAAACAAACCAAATAATATTTGATTACATACTATCTGCCATATTGTTCTAATAATGGCTGTTTTCTCAGTGCTGAACTTTTTGCAACAAGATCCAGCACATTTCTGAAGTATGTTACAAGGTATTATAGGATAAATGATCAGATCACTGAACCCAATTTTTACATTATAAATTACACCTGCATCACATTGAACGTGACTGATGATGTATGCATGTATAACAATGTACAGGTATCTGAGGGTGGAATTTTCCTTTAAGGAGCTCACATTTAGCTGTTAGCCCTGGGTTGCATCTCAGACATAGGTCTGCTCTGTCACCACGAAGTAGCAATGATCTTGACCTTGTGTGAAACTAAATTGCATTTCTAACTCACTTTCTTCTGCAAAGAACCTGTGATGCAAATTCACAGAGTGTATATATAGCCTGTCTTTCATCAGCCTGCTATTCCCCGATGCATTCCCAGTGGCTAAATGGAAAATGTGGACCAGCTCTGTGCTCATTCACACATGTGGACTTATTAGCATTGCCGGTGGCAAGTTTTTATTAAATTAATTTTTTATTATTGCACGTCTTTTTACATATTTGAATTACACACATTCTAACTGAACTAATTTAATCAATGAAATATAAGATAAGAGTTAAATGACCAATGTTTACTCCCTTCTCTGCCTGTTTCCCACAGCATGTTTCTAAGGATGAAGCCAGTCTCATGGGATAGCCATGTTTTGTCTCCATGACAGCTATGTCACTCAGCCCTCTCTGCAGTGACCCCTGCACAGCAAAGGATGCTGGGAAATAATGAGCACTTTTATCCCGGTCAGGATGACAAAGATGGGGAGGATGAGGAGGAGGAAGAGGAGCAGGGAAGAGAAAACAGAAAAGAGGAAGGTGGACGTGACACTGAGAATGGAGGGTTAGAGGCTCTGGAGGAGAAGGACATGACGGGAGGACGACAATCCTGGGAAGGGAAAGGTGGTGAGGTGGTGAAACCAGCAGCCATTGTGGTTGGGAGACAGAGAGCAGACCGACCGCTGAGGCCGGTCAACCTGGGCAACCGGGGCATCACATACATGTCCAATCAAGCCCTGCTACATCATCAGCCAGCCAATAAGCAACAGCATCATCTCATAGCAGCCAATCAGCAGCCTCATCACCCAGGCCTGAATGCGCTGCAGAAGAGACGAGCTCTCATGGAGCGCAGTATGACCACAGTGGCTCCGCTGGAGGACACTTTCCTCACCATGATGGTTTTCCGCATTGGAATTCCCGATATCAAACAGACAGTAGGTGCATGTTCTCATCAAATGCACTAAAAATCAAGAAATAAAAGGCACATGCACACAAAACAATCACAGGTTTAACCTGACCCTTAATTTTAAAGTGATTCACAAAAAAATCCAATGACTCAGAAAAGTCGAGGCAAATTATGTAGCACACAGGTCAGACATTTCTAAAAATTTATGGGAAAAATAAACATTTTAAAGTCTAGTTATCTCTGTAAAAAAGTCTCCCTTTCAAACAGGGCACTGACTGGAGGTCTTTCCAAATGAGGAAGTAGTTCAAGCCAAGTCTCTCTGGTATTACTGCCTCAGAGAGAGATAGCTTTAATCCGAAAAACAGAGTTTAAAAAAAATAATAGCTAATAATAATAAAGGCTCAGGCTACTTTGCAGTGTTAAGGCAGTAATACATTTGACTTGTGTAAACTTTACTCAGGGGTCAGGGTTTGGAGTTTGCATGTTCTCCCTGTTCTTTTGTGGGATACCTCTAAATTGCCTGTAGGAGTGAATGTGAGCATGAGTGTTTTTATTTAAAATAAAAAATATCCAAACAATATAATAGTTTTACTCTAATCAGTTAAAATGTACAATAATTTATTCTAGATATAGTATACTAAAAACAACACATTCCAGAATCAAAATAATTATACGAACACAAGCAAGAATGGAGAATCAATATTATGGTGAACGCTGAAAATTAATAGTGAGTGTTAGTCAGTCAGGCCCTACACACACACACACCTCTTGAGCCACCGTGGCTCAGAGGGACAAACTCCACTACCAGCTATACATGCATTTTTTACATTACCCAAATAGTGTGCACAACTGTACAAGCGTTTCTCTTATTTCAAAGCATTTTCATTCCAGTCATCCCACAAGCCCAGGGATGAGTCCCAAAAGGAAGTAGGAAAGAAAATACAGCGCTTGACTTGTGTTGAGCAACTTGCAAGGGCAGATATATTCAGTCAACAACACCATGTAAACATCTGCTTTGGGTCAGGTATGGTCATAATTAGTTTTCAAAATGAAGTTAGTATCAATTCACACCTGCAGCAGCTCTCAGCTGTATGGTGGTGACAGGCGAGAATTGGCCAGCCCACACTCGCCATATCCAGGTGAGAATGGGTGCCCCACTGTAACCCCTCTCCCATCTTCCTCTCTCCATTTTCAACTCCCTCAACATGCCGATTGTTCTACATGTCAGCTAATCTGCCCTCAATATAACAGTAATTGCTAATTATCTAATAGGTTTTTAATGAGTTTGGGGAGAACTTGGGAAGTGAATGACGCTGGAAAGTAACAATTCATTGAAGGCTTTTGTCTTAGGTCTCAGCCACGGGCATCCTGCTCAGCTCAGCACACTGCTGACAAACACCCCACACCCCAAAACCTCGCAGCTGAAATGTTACTGAGCTGAATTAAAAAGAGATGAAGAACAGGATTGCATATTAGGAGCTGGTTAAAGAGAGTCAGGGAGGACATGAACACTCTGAAGAGAGAAGTTGGGGAATGAATAAGCACAGAAGATGATGTATGCATTACCATAAACCATAATACTGCACAGTGAAGGTCTAAAGAGCTCGTCAGTGGGGACAAGTACCGGCAAATTGTATAAAACAGAACGATGGGGAGAGAAGTGTCACTGTAATGTACAGTATATATTACATTAGACCTCTCTCCCAGGGATTAGCCACTGGATCTCTCTCTTTCACACACACACACACACACAGGCTGTAGAGATATATACACTGCAGAATTATACTCCCAGAAGAATTCACATCCTCACACATACACACACTTTACAACTCACTTATGTACGCATATACACTACACACACACATCCCTATCATGTGGTTTACCTCCCAGGGACCACCAAGACATTGCTACGGCAACGGGTGCCTGCCTCTACTAATGAACTGGTTGCCATGCCAATAGAGTTGGCTACACTATGAAAGGGGGGCTGGGAGGGGCTGTAGATGGTGGGGGTTCGGAGAGGGGCAGAGGGGACATGGAAGTGTGCTGAGCTGTGCAGTTTTACTTACAGTACTCTGAAATGGAACAATAGCATGGATGCATCTCATTCAGACCTCTCAGCCCTGTTGTTAAAGCCCTACTCCCGGACAGCCCTGTCCTCTGGCTCCAGACTTTAATAAGAAAAGGACGAAAAAGATGGCTTTCCTGTGGAGATGCAAGAAAATGGAATAATATGAGGAAATGGGCAGTGCACAAATCACCGTGAAATCTAGTTAGGCATACCACATAACCATAATACATCCGAGGTATTTTTTCATTGAGGCCTGTGAGCATCTGGTGTATCACACACAGCCATACAGTAAGAGGCGAAGGAGCTTTTCTCTCCCCACTAGCTTGTTCTTTCTCTTCTGGACTGTGCAGCAAATCTAACATTATGCGTGCAGAGATCAAACAAGAAAATAAAGAGAAATATTTATCCCAGTATAGCATCTATACTTTTTCAGTAGGGGTAAAGAGAAAATAAATGCAAGCTCGGCCTGAATATTTTGATAGCACACACTATAAGGGCAGCACAAGATATCTTATTTCCATGAAAGTGTCAGGTGATTTATTATTATTAAGTTATGCATTCATATTCTGAACACACCCCATTCTCATGCATTCATCATTCACCAATTGATGTTAAAACCGTCATGCTACATCATTAATCTCTAATGATGAAAAGCCATTGGCCAGATTTTTAACCAAACTGTGTAAATGTAGCTGAACTTTGGTGTATTAATGTAGATGTAGCCATTTAAGAAGTATTATTAAGAGAAATATTAGCTAAATGTACCTAGGTATCAAAAGTAAGTCATCCAACATTATTTATTCTCTACTAATATATTATATAGATTCTTTGTTAAAATCTAAAAGTAACTAGCATCTGTACAAGCTCACTCCTATGTCCCCTCGGTCTTGATACAACCTAATGATATAAAAGATTTGTAAGAAGCATCTTTATTGTTGAAATAGCACATTTCTGACGATAACTTTGTCTAAAGTCAAGAAAATTGTCTTGCTTATAAATATGAGGTTTCAAGGAGTATAACATCAAGAGGATATTAGCTGTAGGTGGGTGATTTCAGTGACCCACGGAATATTTGGGTCTGACATGTAGCAGAAGCATGAAGTATCATAAAATGGAAACACTCAAGTACAATCTCAAAATTTAACTCAGGTACAGAACTCAAATTAATGCACTTAGTTCTACATCTGAGACTAAAATGCTATATAGAATATACAGTAGGTTAACTTTTTAGATTGTCAGTAAGCTCAGATAGCTACTTGACAAGTTTATGTGGCCTGCTGCACCTCTTGATCCAGCTTAACTGTTAGCACGGTTAGAAAAAAAAGCATTGTTTTTGTGTATTTTGACTTATATTTAGACTAAAAGTACTCACTGAGAGGTGCTTCAACCCCTGAGACCCCGTTCTTTCAATTTTAAAGGTAGGCTGACCCAAATGACAAAAAATCTCTTCCGTTTCCTCTCAAAACACCAATATGGAGGTGAGTGTAAGTAAGTTTGTGGTGCTAAAAGCATTGGAAAAAACAACGTTTTGTTCTCTGTTTCACAAAACACTGTCCCTGTTGCCCTGGATAACCAAAGTTTTTTGTCTTTGTTTCCTATTTGGGTAAACCGACGCTTTCATTTTAAGACATGGCAATTTGTACTCCAAACATGAGTGTTACTATTAACTCTTAATAATGATAATTTCTGCCTCCAGAGCAGGTGTAGATGATAGAACATTTGTACATCTCCACCTGTGAGGCCTCTGACCTCCAGGCTGCCCTGTGCTCTCTGTGTGTCTGTCAGAGGTGTCTCCAGTTTGACCAGGACTGCACGGTGTGGAACGCTAAGCAGCAGATCATCTGCTCCCTCAGCGAGTCTTTGTGGGACGTCTACAACTACGGCCTCTTCCAGCCGGCTGGAGAAGGACGGGACGCCAAGTTCCTGGAGGAGGAGCGGGCCCTGCGAGACTACTCCCAGTCCTTTGAGAAAGGGGTGCCTTACCTGGAGGTATGACGAGAGAAATGGTGGGAAAATGGCTCATTGCAGATTTTTGATTAACTTGATTAGCACAAACACACCCAAGAAAAATTTGACAAAATGCTGAAGAGAAATTAATTAAGTACTTGAATTTTTAATTTTTTTGTAGATAACCTGTATTTTTCTGTGAATTTCATTTTGCGAAATCTAAATGCTGTTTTAGAGACACTTCCCACACAGTCAAGAACAACAAGCTGGTATGGAAAAACTTTATGTATTTATTTGTTGGCCCAAACTTTTTCCAATTTAAATGTAAAAGGTCTAAACAAGACTATAAATTCACCTATGTAATATTCAGAAAGTGTTGCTATAACCCCCAAAATAAAAAAAGAGCTCATGACTCCTTTCCTCAGTGGTAGCTACTACCCTAAAAAGAATACAGCTTTATTTTCACCACCAAATTGCATACAGGAAAAAAGTTAAACAACAATGGCTGTTAAAAAGATTTCTTATCCACAGCTATGGTCCATTTACTGCACTTTCATATTTTGCAGCATCTGTAGTTTGATGACTAACTATTGCTGCTACTTCATCACACTTTGGAAACTTTATTGCTCATAACTTAGTATAAAAACCTAAGGCATGTTCTACAATTGCAGACAAATTACTTTTTGTTATTATTAACAGTATTCCCAAGTTCCACGCAGTAAATGAATTGTAAACAAATCTTGACAGAGATAATATCCACATCATGGACTTAATTGTATTTTGAACCTTATGTAACCTACGAATTATATTACATTTCTCCACTTTTTAGGAAGTGGGCTGTTGAGATGACATCAATATGAAGTTGTCATGCTGTGACACAATTATCTCACACTGCCCTCTGGTGGTCCAGATGCTGTAAATGTTGATGAGCTGGGTGGGGTTGAAAGAGTATCCTGCTCTCCGGGTTTTGCTTCAAAACCGGAGTGTTTACATTCTTGACATGGTTCCAGATGAGGACATGTCTGTGTACTGATGAGGCCTAGTAACTAAAGTCTGCTCCACAGCAGAATGTCTCTCACGGCTCTATGAGTGCACGTATTTATAACATGAGTAATGCCATTTTCAATCACTTCAGTGCTTGAATTGGACCAGTATTTGCTGGTATAAAGTTGTTTCTGTATACTGTTAGTTCTTACTGTGTATCACTGCTTACTAATAAGCACATAGTTGTTTTTTTTATTGTAAGCATTAGCCCAGACTGCTCCTTTATCCCGACCAAACACCCATCTGATGCTTTAAGTACACAGCTGCTCTCTGGGTGTCTGAGGTGCAGTATGTCATTCCACTCAGCTGTCAGCTGCTAGATAAGAGCTCAGATGTCTCCTCTCACCTCCATGCCCCTATGCCTGTAAATGGTTTGCCATCACAGTGCAGCACTGATGTGGAGACGGCACATCCACTCAGGTGGTTTTCATTGATGAAGTCTCCCATTCAGGAAGGAGGTGGGAGACAAACCCATCTGAACTCAATTTACTCATCCTGTGAAGGATGTGGTGTTTATGACTTAGCTGGGTTTTTGAAGACTGATTTACTAGACCACAGTTTAGACCAACGTTTTTAATTTAACCAGCTAATTTTTATTCCTGCCAGAGTACAGAGGCCTCTGAAACATTTAACCACATAAGACTGCTCTGATAAATTCTGCTGCATTTACATAATTAACATTTACAGAAACAAAATACATACATACAGTGTCTCCATTAAAACCATGGTACAGGTGTTAAAATAATCTGGTTATAGGATATATTATCAGTTAGAGTGTTATATTTTGAAGTAGGGCTGTAAAGTATGTCAGATCCTGTGATGTATTTGGCCTTATATGGGCATATAGAGAAAGGAAAACTGACCTTGATACCATATCTGGTTGGTAAAAGAGATATAATGACCATCAGAATAAATGTTCACCATTAATTCTCTTTTATTTTGTACTTAATTTATATTTTTATAAAGACATTTTGTAATGGTCAATTTCAGGCATTTCCTTTAACTATGAATAAAATATGTATGTCAAATGTAAATTGAAGTTACATATATTATTTTTGGAATGTCTGGAAATAATCAACATGTATAAACACAAGTCGTCCAGTGAGTCATTACTCCATCAAAATGCATATGCATGCATATGCATACAAAACATATTTTATTCCAATTCAAGCACTGAATCTAATCTTTTCCCAGAGAAACAGAAAACCATATCAGACTTAATATTTTAAAGAAATAAATCATGGAGCTGTTCCAACAACTGGGAGAGTGGGAGAGTGAATTTCTGGAAACAGTGAGCGAGTTTAGCTTCAGTTAAGAAGAGTAATGGTGCTTTTTGTCCTTTAAAGCGGCATTGCTGAAATGAACTAAATGTAATTGTTTGCTCAGAAACAAGCCCGGAAGTCCAAAAAAACATTTTTAATTCCATTTCAAATCCCTGCCTTGCTTCTCTACTTTTAAAAAAAGAGATCAGATCCAACTGTAAGTGCAGATTTATAGCACACAGATTGATCATTTGGTTGCTCTCTCTTTGTACACCATCACTGATAACTGGACTGTGTTGCAGTATGATGAATCACACATTTCTTTTTCTGGTCCTCAGTTTAGGTACAAAACCAGAGTTTATAAGCAGACAAATCTGGATGAAAAGGCTCTCTCCAAACTCAGCACAAAGGTATTTATTTTTGTGTTTGTTGAATATTGCTGATGCACAGTGTTCATTTTTACTAGCTGACATTATTTTTATCTAATCCTATCAGGCCAGTCTGAAGAAGTTCCTGGATTACATTCAGACTGGAGCATTAGATAAAATGGCAAAAGTCCTTGAAAAAGGTCTTGATCCAAATTTTCATGATCCTGACAGTGGAGGTGAGTTCACCACAACCCTGTGTAATTTCCAAATCCTCACTTTGGAAATGACATTTTTAAAGGCTATATAGATTCAGTTTTTGCTTAAAGTAAATGATTTTACAAGTGGTATTGATTGATGACAACAAATACTACAAGAGTACCAGAGGGTAGATTTTCACTTTCACCTTTCTTCCTGCCATCCTTCCTGAACCTCTTCCCCCTCTGTTGATCAGACACCCCGCTAACTGTGGCTGTGCAGTCAGGCCTGCTGGTGGAGGGCATCAGAGTGCTGGTTCAGGGCGGCGCTCATGTGGACTTCAGAAGCAGAGACGGCTTGACACCCTTGCACAAAGCTGTCAGGGCTCACAATCACACTGGGCTGATGGTACAGACTTTGAATTAAAGTCGTATGCATGCAAACACACTCAAGCAGGACAGGCGATGTTACAAAACAAAATGAATTAAATGATTATTATAAAAACACACAGTCACATAAACATCTTTCATAAGCAGTCTCTAATGCTGAAGCTAATAAATGGCTGTTGCAAATGCTGCATCAAATGTTTAGGTCATTAGATTGAAAGATGATGAGGCATTTAATATTGCCTTAAATACTAACTAGTCTACTTACAATTGAGTGTGAGTATGTATACCATAGTATATATATGAGATCAGATGTTAAACAACCAAATTGTTAGATATTGTTATATAGATTAAAAGGCACGACCAGTTCTTTTTTCTTTTTTCTATCTTTTTCTCCTTTCTCAGCTTGTTTATATCTCATTACAGACAGAATATGCACACCCACACACATTAGAAAAGTCATGGTTTTGTCTGTCCTTGCCAGGCTCTCTTGTCCTTAGGAGCTTCTCCAAACTACAAAGACCGCTGTGGCCTGACCCCGCTGTACCATACTGTACTGACAGGGGGGGAAACTTCCTGCTGTGAGACCCTGCTGTACTACAGGGCAAAGCTGGGGACAAGGGATGAGAATGGTTGGGATGAGTCCCATCAGGTACCGGAAGGACAGTTTAAAATTTCAGATTAATACTGAACTCAGTTACTACATATCTGTCTATCCATCTATTGATTCCCATATGGTTTCCTTTCATATTTTTATGTCAAGCATCTGCAGTCTCTGTCTCTCTTCATGTAAACTTAAGCAATGCACCACCATTTCCCTGTCTTATCTCTACGTTTGATGTCATGTACCATCGCCCTCAGTCTCTCTCAGCATTTTCTCACACCCCTCTCCTCTGTGCCTTCCTCACTCGTCTTCCCATTCTCTCTCTCCTTCCTCCCCTCCTTCTCTCTTTCCATAGCACAGGGATGAAGAGGAGTTTGGAATGGAAGAAATACATAAGGTACCCTTCATCCTACCATCTCATCACCCCCCAGCCTTTCAGAGGCAAAGGCACTGAGAATCGTGATATGAAATACAGATAAACTGAAGTGACCAAATCAAGCTGAGTCCAGTTCAGAAAGAGCATTGGATATTATCTCTTTCTTACTGTAGATATGGGTGCATTGCCTACATTATGTCTCTGTGACATTCTGGTAAATTTGCGTTTGTGCTGCGAGCCGGTTGTCATGGTATTTTATTTTGGTTTTGCCGTGCTCTGTGTTTTCTTTCTTTACTTTGTACATATCTTGTGATATTTTAGTCCCCGCAGAAAAATATGAGGAAACCTCTCAGGCTGCTGAAGACTCATTTCTGTTTGAATGTTTTTTTGTGGGTTTTTTTCTTTCCTTTCTTTTCCATCACCGTGCCATGTAATTGGCTCTGACCTGTTTTTTTCATAAGAGTAATTATGGATCTAAATGTGGATGTAAGATATATCATTCCCCTTTTGTAATATCTTCTTCTTCCCCTTTCTGCCTAATTGATTTGTACTGAAACAGTCCTATATAAAATCAACCTCTTCACTTTAATTGTCTTTTTATATACTCTCCAATACTGACAATTTGTGTATAATTCTATCACACTCTTGATATTGAAAGGCCTGCCAGAATGGCTTTGCCCAGCACTTGGAGCATCTGCTGTTTTATGGGGCAGACACATCTTCTCAAAATGCCTCAGGGAACACTGCGCTTCACATTTCTGCCCTGTACAACAAGGCAAGTATGGAAACAGATCTGCCATATGAAACTATTATTACCATAATTATTATGCTGTTTTTTCCAAGTGTGTTAACCGATCACTCTCCCTCTCTGAATGATCAGGAGAGCTGTGTCCGTGTTCTTCTGTACAGGGGAGCAAATAAAGAGGCAAAGAACAAGCATGGTCAGACCCCTTTTCAGGTAAACTGTTTAACTGTCAGTTAATACTGTGTGCATTTTTAATGTCTGTCGAGTGAAATTGCAAGCTTTGACCAACAGTTGTGCCACAGATTAAAAGAGAAAAAGGATGAACAAAATAAAACTATAAATAGTGGCAATTATACCAGCTAGAACAATTACATCTAATTTTGTGTTTTGTGTTTGCAGCTAGCTATAATGTCTGGTCACTTTGAACTCGGGGAAATCATCAAAAACCACAAAGACTCTGACGTAGGTAAGCTTTCACATAAAACTGTCTCTTCTTAAGAGGCTATCAAGTGTATCAATGAGTTCCCAACATCTCTGTACTTTCCTGAATCTATCACATATTTGCCCTTACAATCTCCCTTCTTTTTCCCTAACAATCAACCTAATTTCTCCCGCCATTTCATCCTGTCACATCAAACCCCACTGCCCTTCCTCACTTCCCACCCCTTACTCTTAACCCTCACCCGTAAACCTCACACCCCATCTTCAGTGCCCTTTTTGGAATCGCCAAAGTATGTTCCCAAGCGAAAAGAGAGCGCCCACACCCTGCCTCTCCCCTCACTTCATTCCCACCCACTACTGCGTGCTAACAGCGATAACACCATGACCCAGTCTGACCCTCTGGCTCTGCCCAACAAGGCTGCAACCAATCCCAACCCGGTACAGGTACTGAGGACCATTAGGTGGATGCACATCTGCTGATCTTTTGTGATATTGGATGTGCTTTGCTGATGTTGCATTGCTTTCTCACTCTTTTACATATAATAAATTACAGGATTAGCTATGAGACTCTATCTGGGGTTTGATGTGTGTCTGCAGGGCCAGCGCAGGGCCTCCATAGGCATGAGGAGCTCCAGCAGCCCCAGAACCCGTACTCGCTCCCCATCCAGAGGGAGGGGAGGCCAAAGTGACACAGAGGAGAGGCACCGGCAGCCAAGAGGCAGACAGGGGTAAGGAGCCTGTGGAGGGGAGATTTACTGTGTACATGAAGAAGTGGAGTGTTGGGTTCTTATACTGACAAGGTCCTGTAAGGGCCATCCACTAACAGGGGTCACTAATCTCCAGTTACCATCAGCTGTGTGCAGGAAAATTACTATTTGTGTCTCAGTTGCATGCTGTGTACTATCTTTAACTGCAAGATTGTCACATATATGTGCGGTATGGATGGATATTGTTGTCCTGAAAACAAGGGTGCAGTAGCTCAGGCTACAACTTGGAAATAAACAAGACCTTAGCCTGCAGTCTTACTGTGGCTCTGTGAGGCTGTGCAGTGGTGCTTTGAGCTAATGGCTCACATCACATAAATGTGAGCATGCTAACATAATGACAGAGACAAACATGAACATACTGATGTTTACCATGTTCACCATTTTAGATTAGCATGTTAGTGTGCAAACATCATCATGTGTTTTGCAGATATTTGGAAATTTTGATGTGATTATGGTGCTGAATGCACTAGATCACCAAATTTGTTTGGAATGATTGTCTAGGAACTGTGAGTGTCTATAGAAAATGTTGTCCCCATCCGCTGACGTGTTTAAGTCTGGACTGTCTGGTCTTCCCAAACTGGTGAACTGACAAACAGAAAATCACCCTTGGTAATATAAAATGTATGGTACTTGTTATTTGTGCCATTTTAAATTTTGACATTAGTGATAGCTTCTTGAAGTCGTACCCTGATTGACATCCACCTGAACATTATTCCCATTAGTGCCTTACTCATTGCACTAACTCCTTATGTGATAAATTACATTCATTTCATGTATGTAACTGCCAAAATAGCATAATAGCAATATTATTATAGCTCAGAATTGAATTATATTGACCACTAAATACAAGAATACAGTCTGCATTTTACTGTCGGTATGACTGATTGGTATGACTCAACTCCTGACTGTCTCTGATGTAGCCTGACAAGCCGTATGTCGTCTCACTTGCTTTTCCACAGTGTGCAACACAGTCTTATCTCTCTATTTTTTTAAGAGATGCCCTTCCTCTTTCTCTCTCTTTCTTTCTCTCTCTGTAGTGTAACCTCATCAGGCAGTGGGGGAGGTCAGATGAAGCGTATGTACAGTGCAGTCCCAGGGCGGGTTTATGTGGCCACTCGTGCCCACTCTGCTAGTGGAGACAGAGAGCTCTCACTCAGCAAAGGGGACAAAGTTAAAGGTGAGATAGATCCCGAATGTATAAATATGAAATATGAAAATATGAGAAACATCTCATATGTCTCATTTAAACACTGTTATAAAAAATCTACACTGGATTCATGATGCTCTTTACGTTTTCACATCATTAGCTAAGCCTTCTTAACTGAGTTAATTCAGTGTCATGCTGAGACGCTTCAGGTGCAGCTGCAATGCAGCTTGATGGAGAAAAAAAAAAAAAGCTGCTGTATCTAAAACATCAACAGTAAGGACGGGCCGAACATGAGGGAAGACAGGATTGTAAACAAGAGAAATTAGAAGCACCAGCAGACACTTCCAGTCATCACAAAGCAATACTTTGTGCAATACTAATGTTCCTAGCCATTCTCAGTGGACTGTACAATCTTATTATAAAAAAGGTGGCTAAAGTGTAAACAAAGAAAGGTTGAAGGAAAGATATATAACAGTATAAGAGTTTGTGTCGGTGGATTTACCATCCAAATTGAATCCATCTGTCTATGTCTGTCCGTCCATCTGTGTATGTATCTGTCTATTTATCTGTCTCAGTGTTAAGTGTAGGAGAGGGGGGATACTGGGAGGGAACGGTGAAAGGTCGCACTGGTTGGTTTCCTTCCGAATGTGTGGAAGAGGTGGCGGGCGTAAGCAAAGACAATCGATCAGGTAAGATAAACCAGTTGAGGCTTTACTTCATAGCTTTAAAATATTATTCCAGTCACTGCAAACGTTCAGTCTGTTTTCTAGAGCCCCTTTGGGTTTTATAGAAATCTATTAAGAGACCAATTTGCTTGTTTTTTAATCATTCATGTATAAACTGAAAGACTGTTATTTATAGAGATTACTCTCATAAAGTTAAAGTCAAGAGGTGGGTTAACATGACACATAACAGTTGAGAAGAAAATGACACATAGATTGGAGAAAGGGCATGCTGGGAAATGGGTTACATCCTCCCCCAGGCTGGATTTATCCTTTAAGTCACTGTAACACCCAGCACATGTCACACTTACGTTTACCAGCAGGCCCCTGTGCAGCAGACAGCGGCTCATGAGTGGCACATGCATTCACATTCAATTTTCTCCTGGTTTCACAGCTGCACTGTTCACACAGCAAGCAAACCATATGTCACTTAGAGAACATAAAAACAGGGTGTGAATATATTTGATGCGTTGCGTGTTGCACTGAAGGCACAACACTTCTAGAAAAAGGCAGAGAGGGTGTCAAGACGGAAGCTGAAAGTTTAAATCGAGCATATGTTTTGCCTGCATGTGCCTTGCAGAGACGCGCAGTGAGAAAGCCAAGAGGAAGCTTTTCCGTAATGTCACTGTCGGAGCCTATGATGGCACCGATGGCCCGAGGTAAGGAAAGCTGCTACGACCCTTACAGCTTGTGATCAGTCAATAAGGGGCAGAAACAATAAAACACAAACAATGGTTTGTTGGCTTCAGTCCAGAAGTAAAGCCTGCGCCCTATAAGAGGAACAGCAAACTGGAAAGTCTAAATTGCTGAAAATGTTTAAATGTGAGGGTGATTGTGTTTGTGTGCCCTGTGATGTGTCAAACTGTCCCTGACTTCTTTACCAATGCATGCCGGGAGAGGGCCTTGAACAGGATACCAGTTTAGAAAATAGATGGAGCAATAAAACCAGAATAAACCTGATTCACTGCAGCCTCTGATATAGTTCTCACTGTGGATTGTCACATGAGTGTGGGCAGCAACTGAGCTGTCTGCTCTCTGGTTTATTACTGTAAGGTAAGACTGTGAGGCCAGTCAAGGTGATTGAAATAGTTGACGCACTCTTATTCTTGTGTGTGTATGTGTGTGTGTGTGCCTGCTCGTTAGTTTCACCTATTGTGCTTTCATGTCTTCCTGCGCGCTGTGTGTGTCTGTTTTCTGCTGATCCCGACCAGCGTTTGTTCTCTATTGTTTTGCTGTGCGAACACGTCAGCGCTGAAAGCACAAAGAGCAGCCATGTCATTTTCAGCTCTGCCCCTTTTGGCTCCACCAGACAAATGCACTTGTCTCTTTGATACCTCCATCCACATGGCTCTCTCTCCTCTCTGGTTGCTTGTTTACACTGAACACAATAATGCCATAATGAAAGGAAGGAGGGGGGCTACTTCTCCTCCTCCATGGCATCTGTCTGAAGCTGTAGCTCAGCCTTGGGCGGCTGCAGCTGTGTATTATGAAGCTCTGCGTGTTTGTTAGAGAGTTAGTGTGCATGTGAATATGCCTGTGTGTGTCTTTGCGTGTACATACATCATCCTGCTGGTGAGTCATGAGGAGGCTGAAACACCAAGCGTTGGTTAGGTCCCTGGGCTAGTGAGAAGGACTTACCAGTCACCACCCTGTGGTTTTACAGCCTCTTACACACTGGTGCTGACATTACCCTTGTGCTGAGCAGCTTTCACTGTCATTCAAAAAATGCATTCACTTTAGTGCACCTGCACTTGTGTTCTAAATGGAAATAGCAGCCACTGGGGTTATATTACCTGTGCAAAGTTGGTTAAGCATAATTGCAGCACCGTGGTGAAGTGGTGCTCAATTAAGAGCAAGGTGATCCGGAGCATGTTCCCTCACTGCAGGGAGAATGTCAATTACTATTTCAGAGAGAGATAGTGTTTGTCAGCCTGCGTCGTGTTGATAGCTCTGCTTTAGAAGAGACAAGGTAGCGGGAGGAAAGTTTGCAAACGTGTGCAAGTAAATCCAGGGTGGGAATCTGCTGTTAGTATATCTGTGATACACCAGTCAGTGGATGTGCAAATGCGAGTCTCTCCCTGTGTCACCTTACGTTTATACCCATCCCCCGCATCCCCACCCCACAAATCCAGCTCTCCATCTCGACCTCCATCTCCCCGATTTTGCAACCAAATCCTCTTGCAAACACACACGCCATCCACTCTCTCCCTGTTGTGATAATCGCTGGCATTCTCCTTCTCCCTCTCTGTCTTTCCTTCACATTTTCTTCCTCTTGTCTGGAGTGTGCGGGGTGCGCTCCCTCTCGTCCCCCACCTCTCTCGCTCGCTCTCGCGGCTCTCTCTGCCTGAGCTCTCGCTGGAAGACCGGGAGGAGGAGGAGGAGGGGGGCAGGAGGAGGTGGTGGAGAGCGAGAGAGAGAGAGGAGGGGGGGACATGGCAATGGGGGGATGCGGAGAGAGAGATTTCTCTCTCTCCCTCTCTTCTTCGTGGCCGTCACTGGGCCCCAGAAACAGGAGCGTGTGGTTCATTTACAGGTAGCGGCTGTTTCCTCATTCATTGGCTGGATATGGATGTGAGGAGAGGACAATGGAGAGAGGGGAGAGGTAGATGATGCTATTGAGAGGCCGTGCCTTTTCAAAGACAGACTATTAAGCTATGTATTCTGTGCGTGTCTGTGAGTGTGCGCCTGTCTTAAACGTGTATTTTTCCTCTGCATGTGAATATCTGGTACGGAAGTGGCTTTTGAATGGAGACTCCGCAGCATGTTTATTCCTGTGTCTTCCTCCCGTGTGTGCGTGTGTGTTAGTGCATGAAAGGGAGCACATATTGATGCATTTCAGTCAGACAGTGTGGGTGTATTTCATTCTCTTTGAGTCATGATTTCTTTAAGCAGACATTTTTCATTCACCGGGACTTCCCATTTATTCCTGTTCCTTTAAAAATGCCATTGTCACATCCCATTTTTTTCGCGTGTCCCGTTTTATCATTATAAATGTGAAGGTTTTTGTGTGACTGTACAGGGGGATGAAAGTGAATAAGTCAATAAGTGGCAAGAGTGCGATTTATCAGTTCCTCTCAAGCTCTAATTTGAGATACCGGTCATTTCTGTGCATGTCTGCTTGTGTGCATGCATTTGTGTTTATATGTGTGTGCATGCACCTATACACACTGAATAAAATATATGTGGTTTTCACATATGAGCGTATATACGTCATAGTGCTTGATTGCTGTGGGAGTATCTCTCCTGTACATATATTTATATATATATGTGCCTTTCATCTGTCTTCCACGTCTCCATCCACAGTGTGTGTGTCAGTAACATCTGTCAAGTGCTTCACTTGTGGTGTGTGGGTTTTGTCCCCACATAGCCAGTCTATCTGCATGTACATTCAGCATATGAATGGTTAAAAAGCTGCCTTTTTTCTCAGTAATTGTGGATAGAAGAGAGGATGACTCAGGAGGGTACATAATAACTCTGGTCTCTAGTAGGCTTCCAGCTTCATTGCAGCCAGTTCAGAGAGAGTGTGTCCTACTAGCCAACAGAGAATAACCAGGGACGTTTGCGCTTTTCATGGCCCTAATTGGCCAGGCGACAGTGTTCAGTGTGGTGACAGACAAGTTCAATGGTTGTAAGTAAGTAAAGGAAATCAGGTACGTTACTGCAAGGCAGCAACTCAGCTTAGATCCACCTGGAGGACCAAGGCAGGCCATGTTTCCCCCTTGTAGATGTAGATAGATGAAGAGCCCGATGGATCAGTCCACCCACTCCATGTTACTTTGATCCTCAGAGAGGGAAACCATGATGGAGGACAGGGTGAGAGAAAAAGGAAAGAGGTGTGAGGAGCAGATGGCTGGAAGGCGGCTGTGCGTTGGCGAAACAGTAACATTGATGGAGAACACACAAGGGATGGACCTCAGTAGGGGAAACTAGCGATCGTCTGTTCAGTGCTAAAGTTATGGCTTGGTGTCGAAGTCTGGAACTTCAGGCCTGTGGGCCAACACTCATGACTCTGCTGGACCTCTGCGATTCCACCGCCAAACTTTATTACATGCTCCGCCGGATTAAATACACAAAACCTTGCTGGGTCTGTGCTGTAAGAGACAGTGTGGAATATAATATATTGCTATTGTTATTTTAGTACCTGTATACACATGGGTGTTGCAGAAGTGGCAGAGGCAGAATGAAGTTGGAGTGATGGTGTCCTCTGCCAGACAGCAAAAAGTCAGGTTTGCTGCCCAACACCTAAAAGTAAATCAAAATGTTTCCATTTTTAAACGATGCATTGATTTTTTTCTAAGTGGTTGTATGGTCAGGTTAAACTGATGAATGCCTGGCTGCAGACCTTATTTTCAGGTAGCCAATGAAATGGGTGGGTATAGGTTTAGGTTACAGATAGGTATGGTTGCATTTAAAGCCACAGTTTTGGGTCTGCTGACTCAAGCGAAGGAGGCAGAATTTATATGCAGCCTGAGAATAAGCAGGGCCTGAAAATATTGAAGGGCCATAAAAAAATCCCATTTACATTCACTACTTTTCATGAAGAACCCCGGTGTGAGCGCATACACAATTCACCCAAACTTCCCATTTAAAAGGGAGAGGGATAAAAAATGTATTCCCAGTTGAAATGATGTCCTTAAGTGTACCCACAGCAGTTTTCACTATAAATAAAGGCAATTCTTTGACCCGGATCATCATGTTCACCCACAGTTTAGCCCTTCTAGGAAATCAAATGCCTTAATTTGTCAAGTGTCAGGCTGAGTTAATTTGAGGAGCACAAACTAACACAGAAATGAGCTGCCAAGGAAGGAAATATCTGGAATTTCTCCTAAAATCATACAGCTCTACTCAAGCCCCGGGCTCTCTAACAGAACCAGGGTGAATTGACATTGTTAGAAAGTCAAGTCCAGAAATGAGTCATGAGATGTAGCTGTATGTGGCAGCGTGGACTCCATTTAACCAGTTGTATATGAGAGGAAAGGGTTGTAAAACAGCTTGGCCAAAAGTCCCAGACATGGTAATAGAATAATGAAGGAGCTTGCTGGGCCAGCTGTTACACTACTCCAACAGTCTCATAATAAGATTGCATCACTGACGTCTGATTCCTGTTTCTGCCCTTCCAGTATTTGAGCAAGAGGAGCTGTTTGTGGTGGGAGATTAGAGGCCTGTCTGACTTCTTCTTGTACATAATTTGAAGTGTCATGTATGACCGGTAGTGGTGCGCTGGAGTCGGTAAAGCAGTATCCTTGCAAAAGCTGCCAGAGGCGGTGAAAGCTAATGCAGCGATTTAGGTGCATTTGGAAGTTTCCATTATCAGTGAAGTGTGTGTGCACATTTTTCTAATGTGCCGTTCACCCTGGCCCAGTGCTTGTCAGCTCTAGTTCTGGATTAGTCTATAGTATGGAATATCATCTCATATACACTTCTTCCCATTGTGACACTAACTGTATCCCTGCCATCAACCCTTTTGTGCACCAGCGCTTTCTGTATGACATTCTCAAGCCAACCTATCTTTTGCTGCAGTGTGATTTCATAATGTGATGCAGTATATCTGTTTTCCACATTCACAAAGTGCTTTATTTGCAAGACTTTCCTGTTGCTATAGAAGTCATATAGCTCTCTTTCTCTCTCTCTTTTATTCTCCCTCTCTCTCTACATCCCCCTTTTCCCTTTCCCTCTTGCTCCCTCTTTGCTCTTTCTAAGTGACTACATCATTAAGGAGAAGACAGTGCTCCTACAGAAGAAAGACAATGAGGGCTTTGGCTTTGTGCTTCGGGGAGCCAAAGGTGAGCTTCCTCTCCAAAATTCACGTCATATTTATTCTGTCTCTATAGATTTTACGTTCTTTTTCTCTCTTTCTAATCTCTCTGTCCCATTTTCAAATGTTGTTCTCTTTATCGGTGTCCACTCAAGCTTATCCTTTACCTCTTGTCCGTTACAGCTCAAACTCCCATAGAGGAGTTCACTCCAACGCCAGCGTTCCCCGCGCTGCAGTACCTGGAGTCTGTCGATGAGGGGGGCGTGGCCTGGAGGGCGGGCCTTAGGATGGGGGATTTCCTCATCGAGGTAGGTTCAAGGTGCATTTTGGACTAACCCACAAACCTAACTTGGCATGGTATTTAATCTGAGCTCCTGAATTGTACTGCCAATATGCTGTATCCAGAAGCCACATTCAGGTGAAAAAAAAAATGACCTTAAATGATGCACCATGTATTTCTTGGTCCATGTCGTTGTTACAAATTTTCCCACTGACAGAGTTTGCTGGGTCATTATGCAGTAATTACAACAAGCTACAGGAATCACAATATTACATTTATTGAAAAAATATTAATTAAAAAAATATTAAGAATGTTAATTTAAAATTGCATTTAAAAATACTTGGTGTTTTCACCATTATTGAATGCACATGCAGGTTCTTCTGAGAGTGTCACAAATCATTCTGGAAAATGTAAGAAATAAGAAGAAGAAGATTTGGATCGGGCAGGCTGAAAAGAAAAAAACTACATTTCATCACAAAGGAACTTCTCGGATGCACTGAACCAAACACAGATCGATGATATCTGCAGGGTGGGCAACAGAAACACAATACAATACTACTGCCTTGGAGAAAATACCATTTTGATAAAACACATAGGGCCACATTTACTAAGTTTTTCACTCAGTTTTGGATGGTGGTTTTAGCTCCTGATTTACTTTTACTGATTACTTTTTACTGATTTATTCCGCTGGTCAACGGCACCTTAAAATTCTTGTATAACTTAAATTATTACCCACAAAATTACCCACATATGTCAAATTATTAATACATTCGGAGGGAATAAACACAAAAACCTAATTAACGTAAAAGACATTAAAGATTCCCAAAATATGCACAAGGTCCTCACGACACCGCAGCCAGTGGAGAGGGAGGGAAATGGAGCCAGTGGAGGCAAAAATGGTGTTGATATGGATGTTAATGTTAAGATAATTGCAGCCAAACACAGACTTAAATGTCTTATCAAAACAAAAAAAGTTTAGTTGCAACCAGATTTTACAGTTTGTTCATGGTCAATTTCAAATTCAAGTTTCATGAACACAAACATCCATCCGCTATTTGTTTGTGTTACAGTCATCAGATATTGTGTTAATTCATAATTAATTAATTGCTCCATTGTTGTTTCTATTAATGAGATTTTAGTTATATAGAAGCGTATCCTTAATGCATGTTTATATCTGCCATTAAAATCTTGATTGGCTCTTGTAAATCCCACCTTTGTAAGTTTATATGCATGTAGCGTCCCCTTAGAAAGTCATACATACATACTCCAAAATACATAATCAGCCTAGTTAACTTGTCTCCTCTTATTATTTGTACCATCCTACCTTAAATACATTTGCATATTCTGTGGTTATTTTTCTGGTGATAGTTTTTATATTGTATATTGTGTATTACTGCATGTAGTGTATTTTAGTCAGAGCTGATGAGGGATCGCTCTACTTGTGATTGTTGTGCCTCATCGACAAAGCACCAGCAGTTCAGGCAGCACATTTCTGACTATTTTGTACCTTTAAAAGTTCCCGTAGGTTGCCTGAAAACTCAGTTCTAAAAATGGTGGTTGTCCAGCCTCTATTAAAGCTGACACCTACTGCTAATTAGTATTCAACCTAACATGAGTCACTTATGTAGCCTTTGTAACTGTGAGTTACTGTAGTTGCTGCCTGAATTCCTGGTGCTTCCATCCAAAATGCTGCAAAATCATGTATTTTCTCAAGCTAAACCTGCAGAAAGCTGCATTACCAAAGTGAACCAGTGCAGTCCAGTGCAAGTAGACCCTCATTAACTGTATATATGGTGTTTCAGTTATTGTGTCAACTGCCTGTAACAAGAATGTTTTTTTTTATTATTCAGATGGATATTAACAATGCTGATGCAACCCATCAGCTCATTCTGTATTCAGTCCTTCTGTGTCTTTGTGTCTGTCAGGTGAATGGCCAGAATGTCGTGAAGGTTGGCCACCGGCAGGTGGTCAACATGATCCGTCAGGGCGGCAACAGTCTCATGGTTAAAGTTGTGATGGTTGCTCGCAACCCTGAACTAGAGGACACTGCTCAGAAGAGAGGTTAGAGTCAAATTTTCCTCGTATGTGATTTTCATCCTATGTTTATGATGTGACGATAAAGCTGATTGAATGTTTACCTCAGTCTAAAAGCCTATTGCAATGTGGTTGTCATTGGTGACTGCATGTTTATACGAGGAATACTAAACATTAAGTCTGCATTTGGCTTGCTTCCCTTGGCAGCTCCGCAGCAGACTAAAAGACTGACTCCTCCTGCCATTGCCCTGCGCTCCAAGTCAATGACATCAGAGTTGGAAGACATGGGTAAGATGATAGGGGGGGCTGAATGCAAAGAATAAAGAGGATTGGAGGTCTGGAAAGAACATGTAAAAAGTGATAGATTTGAGTGTACCACAGTTTCTTCTTCTGGGGAGTCATATTTGAAATAGCGTTTAGGTGGGTTAGCAGCTTTTCTGCAGGATGATTGTACAGCACCATGGCAATATTAGGGAAATGCAGCATTAAATATTAACTTACTTGATGCAGAGAGCCAAGAAAATGATTCAGTATAGGGGAGATTTCTTTTTTTTTTTCATTAGCAATAGTTTGGTGTGGAAGGAGCTTTTTGATCCATTTTCACTTTCAGTATTACCTATGAAGAAGAAAGGTGATAATTAAACATTTAGGAGATATAAAAGCATTGCTTGTTGTGAAATAATGCTTGCTCGATGCCGTCAGTCACAAACTGCTCTCTGTTTCTCATCAAATGTGCTGCATACAGTGGACAAAGGTGGGAGAACCATGGATTTGTGTGCTCTCATTATCATTTCCGTCCCCATAACCATCCCTCTCATCCCATCAGTATTCACACCATCACATGTGTCTGAGTATGTATTTCATTCTTTCATCTACTTAATACACACAACTACATAGCAGTTCTAGTCACACCTAATTTCTGTTTCCCAAATTATGCATGCTACAGCTGCCTCACCGTGGAAAAAGAAAGCAGGTGAATATCAGCCTTTATCATTACTCCTATCAGCCCCTGAGCCTTAATTAAAAGTCAGCCTGTTTGATGCTCTGTTTTTCTCCTCCTTTTTAAGAATACGAGTCCTCTCAGGGTCCTGATAAGAAGAGGACAGTCTATCAGATGGCACTTAGTAAGAAATCACTCTCAACACTCTTGTCATACTGTAAAAGGGTGTTTTTAAACCTTGAGGGAACAGCTGGGGGCTCATTGAAATCCTCCTTTTCATGTTTCTGCCTTTATTTTCTGCCCTCCTCTCTACATCTTTTCTGCCCCTGCTCGGACTTTGTTTTAGATAAACTGGATGAAATCCTGGCTGCTGCCCAACACACTATTACATCAGACAACCAGGGCCAGAGGGGTCATGGAGGCAAGAGGGACCGGAGCAAGAGTATTGTTCCCAATGTCTCCAATGAGGTACTGATGGGAATTGGAAGGAAATGGGCCTAGTTTTGGTCGTTGGTGTATTAATACTAAGTAGTTACATATACAACAGAGCTTCTCCGCTGCTTTAGGATGTAGCACATATTTAGTAATGGAAGTGACTAATGCTAGCAGAAAAAAATATTGCTATCTATAAAGCAGCCTGGCCTTTTCCTTTTTTTTTTTTTTTTTTTTTTTTTAGCTGTGTGTGTTCTCTGCCCTCACTGCACTTTACAGAAAATGATTGACAATGGCCCACCCACACCAAAACATTTGTTTAAGAGTGAGTCAGGTTGTGTCCATTCATCTGTGCTCTGTTGCCTGATACACTAAGACTTGGACTGACTGTTTTTTCTGTACTGCATTATACTGTATATCAAATCAATATCAGCTTAACAACCAGCTTTAGTTTGACTTCTTAATATGTGATTAAATGTTTCCTCTCCTCTCTTTACTCCCTCTCTCATTTCCTTTTCCAAAATATGTTTGAACACCTAAAGCAACCCTATGAGCAGCAGTCATCAGTGAGTATGGTGCAGCATGGACCAGGTTTTGGCTACAACCAAGCCCATTTTCAGCCAGGCCACGGTCAGCATGCAGTCATGATGCGTCAGAAATCCATTGGTAATGGAAATAGTCACCAAAAAATTTCTGCCTGCTCAATATATGTGTTTCCTTTATAAGTCTCTGCTTGTAACTGCCTGTGTCCTTGTTCTCAGGTGTAACAGAGGAGGAAAGGCAGTACCTTCACCCACCTGCTATGAAACTGGCTCGCAGCCTGTCAGTGCCGGGACCAGAAGAAATCCCCCCACCCCCTAACACATCTGCCCCAGATCCGCCTTTATCTGCAGGCCCTCATCCTGTGAGAGGGCCTGCTATGCCCATCCCCCCTGTATCTCAAGCCCACTACCAGCTCCACTCCCAGCCAGCTCATGCTACTCAAGCAGGCTGGGAGAGGGGAGGACCTGGTGGGATGAACCAGCAGGTCATGGTCCCCACCCTTCGGAGACAATCGGAAGGACTTTGTGTCAGAGAGCCTGAAGCGCCCAGGAGAGGTGGTGGCAAAATGGGTGGGTTAAGGAGAGGATACAGCAGTGCTACTCCGCCGACAAGTGCTAAGCCTAAGGCCCAACAAGCACCGCAGCCTCACCCACACATGGCCAACCGAGATCAGGGTGGAGGGGTCGCTAGAGGGACTGCCAGGAGAGGTGGTCGAGGAGCTCTGATGAAGCAGTCAAAAGTGGAAGATGGGCTGAGACAGCACAGAGGAAAAGGAGGTGCAGCCAAAGAGAAGAGCTCCATCCCAATCCCCACCATCATCGTCAAAGCACCCTCCACCAGCAGCAGCGGCCGAAGCAGCCAGGGTAGTAGCATGGAAGCTGAGCCCTCCCAGGATATAGAAGACAACACCTCAGCAGATGCAACTTCTGACAGCCCCAACACCAGTCTACCCTCACCACTCACCCCCTCACCCCCCCAGCCCCCTACCTCCACTTCCTTGCCTACATCAACTGTGGCCCCATCTGTTTCCTCGCAGCAAAACCTGGAAAACTTGGATTTCACTCCAACATTTGGCACAGCTTTTGGAGGAGGAGGAGGGGCACGGAGGGAAAGGGAGCGTTTTCGAGATATGAGAAGGAAGAGTGCGTCTTTCTTTCTCTCATCTGAGGAGGACATCCAGGGGGAGGCAGGAGGAGGAGCAGGGGAGGCTGGAGGAGCACTAGGGGCAAGGATTCAGCCTTTACAAGGCTCACAGATGGAAGTACCCACCCCTCGACTACGGCCCTCTAAGTCTATAGATGAGGGCATGTTTTCTGGAGACAGCTATGTCAACTATTCGAGTAGCATGCCCCCAGCCTTTGGCCTACCTGAGTATTCTTCCCCTGTCCTTGGTCAGGATGGTCAGCCAAAGTCAGCTCCCTCAATGTACGGCACACAGTCAACTACCACCTTCATCCACCCACTTACAGGGAAAGTTTTGGACCCCTCATCCCCACTCGGCCTTGCCTTGGCGGCAAGAGAGAGGGCCCTAAAGGATGACCGCAGGACACGCAGGGAGGAGAGACATTTTGGTCGACAGCTGTCCACTGTAGGAGCATTCCCTACCCCTGTACAGACACCAACTCCATCTCTTTTTGCAACCCCTACACAATCAGCCTACACTTCGCCAGTGTCCCTCCACCTAAGTTCCCCCACCGCTACCACCTCGCCTGCATCTCTTAGCCGGCCACAGTCACCAAGGATATTACGTTTGGGAGGAGGAGGTGGGGAAAGGATGGAGAGAGAAAAGGAGGGAGGACCCAGGGAGGGTCTTAGAGTTCGCTTCTCAGAGGACAGAACCAGTCAATATTCAACGCAGTATTACCCACAGAGCCCGAGGGAGAGAGAAAGAGAAAAAGACGTGTACGACAGCAGACCTGCTCCACCCATACAGCCTCCTCCGCCGCCAACTCAACCGGCACCCCGCAGACCTTCCTTTCTGCAGATGGAAAGTACTCCCAACACCAGCTACATCCCTCAGTACACTGTTCCCACAGCCCCAGCACAGACACATGAAGCTATGGGAGAAGCTAGAGCTGGGACGGGCGGTGGCCTAGGACTTATGGTTCTCCCTCCGCCAGCTCCCTCAATAGATGCAGATGACGAGTTTGTCTTTGCAGATCCCTTGCCCCCTCCTCTACAGTTTGCTAATGGTAAGAACGAGAGAGTCCAGGAGTTTTCCCGGCAGCAGCAACACCCAAGTCAACACTCTGCTGCTGTTGTACCACCTCCTCCACCCCCTCTTCCATCTCCCAAGCCCTCAAACGTTGCCCAACCCTCTCCACAGGGTGGTGACTCTGCTGCCTCCAGCCTTACTTCCTACGACAGTGAGGTGGCCAACCTCACACAGTCAGCTCTCTCGCCATCATATCCATCCCCACAGATATTCCCACCTTCCTCTACTACCACCACCACCTCCACTGCAGCTTTACCTACCACATCACTACACAGACCTCAGCCCATGTCTCATTCTCACCCCTATTACAACAGCTCTAATGACCCCTCAGTGGGTACTCACACCGCAGCCCAGGACAGAGGCACAGCTGCCCTCACAGCCACCATGACCTATGCTACTACCACCATGACGGCTACTGCTGCCGCCGCCACAACCTCACCGGCATCCTCTGACTACTGCATGACCATAGCTGGGCAAAAGGCCGGCCTCAGCACAGGAGGTAAAGCTGCTGACCACACTCATCACCCTACTATTATACCCAAGGGTGGAGACTGGCAAGATGCAGTGGTGGATTCTGGGATTGAGGAGCTGGACAGTCACAGCAGCAGCGACCATCACTTAGAAATGCTGGGATTGAGTGGGCTGAGAGGAGAGAGGGGAGGGATTGGAGGAGATGGGCGTGGAGGAGAGGGAGAAAGAGGAGGTGAGCATCAGGATCCTTGCACAACCTACTCAGGTGGGCAAACTTTTGAGGTACACAGCGCCAACCTGGCAAACCCTGTGTTTCCAAAGATGACTCATTACAAGGAAGGGGGAGGGAGGGGCCCGACTGTAGCACTCCGTAGGCAGAACAGCACCAACCCTGCTCCTTTGCAGTTGCAGAGACAAAGCAATCCAGAAGATGCCAGGTTAGATGGAGCTCTTGCCGATGAAAGGAAGCGCAAGCAGGGTCGATCCAAAATGGAGGATGGCTTTACCTCTGCTCTGGCTGCCTGCTTAGAAAGACCCATGGACCCACGGTCGGTGGGCTGGGTTGACGTCAGGGAACAAGAGATGAGTGGAGATGAAATGCAGAGAGATGGTATGGTTTTGGACGGCCGGAGACTTCATTCACCTCTTTCGGGTGTGAAGGCCAGCATCATCAATGAGCTAAGCACTAAGCTGCAACAGATGAGCGGCATGAAGAGCATGGATGAATGGAGCCACAATCCGAAGTCTCCCACCATGCATAGGTTTGTTTGTTTTTATCAACCAGCCCTTGATAATAAAATTAGTTATTTTCATCTGTGCATGTTTGCATGTCTGCTTTTTTTTAACTAAATCTAATTAGAATTAAAGTTCACTGTTTAATTTTGTGTGTCTTTCAGGTATTCAGCAGATTTTACTGATGCGTTTCACAGCCCCCCAACTGGGCGCTCCACTTCACCATTGCCCACCTCCTCCCCACAGCATCGTCAGATCCTGACACCAAATCTGTCAGCCACCCCGTCTGTCTCCCCTTCACCTCAAGTCCCAGTTCAGCGCAACTGGACCCGTTCCCCATCTCCACAGATGCCTTCCTCCCCAGTTCATTCACATCCTCCCCATTCCCCGACATACTGCCCATACCCGACGTCACCGAAGCATCGGTCCAAGATGCGCAGGCAGACTTTTGATTTTCAGTGCAGTCCTACTAAGGAGATGCGGTCTTCAGTGTCACGGCGCCGGGCTCCCAGCCCTCTTATTTATAACACTGAACAGCCTAACCCCGCCCCTCCCAGACCATCCTCTCTCCCCATCCTTCCCAGTACACCTATCTACAGCAACCCCTTTGACTTCCCAGGGCCCCTCACACCTCCTTCGCCTGGCCTCCCGCTAGCAGAGACCTACAAGACTTCAACACCACCACTGTTCTCTCCATCTGGTGTGCCAAGTCCAAACCCCCTACTTGTCTCCCGTTCTCTCTCCCCCACACATTTTCTCTCTGGAGCCTCCTCCCCCATGCACTTGCCCCCTAGCCCATCCTGCCTCAATTATCCCCATCTAACACCTCCTCCGCCAGCCAAACCCTTCGCTGTCAAGCCCCTGCCCTACTGGACCAAGTACGACGTGGCTGACTGGCTGGCTTACCTAAACCTGGGCGAACACAGAGAGCGTTTTATAGACAATGAGATAGATGGATCACATCTGCCTTCACTCACTAAGGACGACTTCTTGGACCTGGGAGTGACACGTGTGGGACACCGAATGAACATCGAGAGGGCACTGAAGAAACTCACGGACAGGTGAGGGAGGACTAATTGACTCTGGAACACATAGAGGCAACGGGGTCCAAAGGTCAAAAACGAAGCACCGGATGGCGAAGGAAAGTCAAAGTGTCTCATTCCCTCCAAGTTAGCCGGACCATCCCCTTTTTCTTCATTAGATGCATATAATTTGATAAGTTATCTCATCCTCCCATAATCCCTTTCTCTTTATTAACCCTATTTAGTTTGCTCTGTCTTTATTTCATTTACGCCCATTCTTATTCTTTCATTTGCCCTCCTTCTCTCCCCAGGCGGCTCTCTTCTCCTTTGCATGTCACTACTTCTCCCCGAGACACAGACTGAGAGACTGAAGGTGTGATTCAAAGATGAAAGAAAGGGAAAGAAACTATTTGACAAAGATGAACAATAATAGAAGATGTGCAAGAGAAGAACAGTGGACATCAACAGGTTGTGTTGAACTAAGACTAAGGGCTGGAGGTGTGGGGGAAAGTGTTTTCTTGCAAATTTGCTATACATGTAGAAAATACTGCTATTAAATTTGTGAAATGACAACTGGTCAAGAAAGGGTATGAAGAAATGAAGAATATCATCTGAAAATGACGCTCTTAAACCGAAAATATACTTTAAAACTTTTGAGGGACAGGCATTTAATTAACACACCGTTTTGTGCTGTAAAAGACAAACACATATACACACACACACACATATTCACACACACTGACAGATGGATTCTCACACCATCTGCTGCTTAGCAGCATTGAGAAAACTTCCATCTGAGTTCAAAGAAAAGTTGAAAAGTTGCTGCTTAAAGGGTAAAACCCAAAATCAAATGTTACTGATTGTGGCTGAGCCAGAAACTCTGGTGTAAGCAGAAATATCAGATTCACATCCTAACATCAGTTTTGTAGCTTTAAGCAGATCAGAGTATCAAATGGCTGTGAACAGTAGACCCAAAGTCAGAATATGAGAGAAAGGGTTTTGTTGGTAAATGATGATATAAGAAAATGGTAGGCATTAATACTATTCTTTTTATATATTTGCCATATTCCCCCAAAGAATACCCCAATAAGCTCTGTATTTATGTACTTTACGAGCACTAAATATATCTTACATGTTAAACAGGATTCACCATTAGTAGAACCATTTGTTTTGTACTAAGTGCTGATCGCAATCATTCATTTCAAACTGGTCAGGGTATTTATAACTGTTGAATTCAAGTTGTGTATAATGCAGACAAACAAATATTGAGAAAATATTGTTGTGAAAAGAACTTTTATTATTTTTCTGATATAGGAAGGAGAGGAAATGTTGGAGAGGATTTGCAAGTTATTTCAAACCGCAAATCATCCTTTCTTAGACTCTATTGGTGTTTATGGCCATAGCACAGGTCGAGGGATGTATCCGTCCTCTTTGATGCCATAACCGCTCTCTCTCACACAGCAGGTGCAGTGATCAAAAAGGGCTTTTTACTGCTTCTCTGTCTGCCTGATTTCCTCAACCTTCAGCCTCTGTGAGTCTGTGTGTCTGATTTTGTGCGTGTGAGTGTTCATCAGCCTGCATCGGTAGCCAAATGCTTTCCCTGACCTACACCTCTCTCTTTGTAATGCCTTTTCCAAAACATGTTTATAATGGTCAGAAAACTTTTTTTTTTCTCCCTAGTTGACAATCCCAATGCCTCCCTGTTCCACACATTAACCCCTGAAAAAATATTCTGATACACTTTTCAAATGTTTTTTTTTTCAGAGTGATAAACTTAAAGTGAATACTGTATATGTTACATAGAGGTGGACATGAACTCCCTGAATTTTTTAAACATGCCAGTTTAGCCATTCCCTGCAGTGAATTCAACTGTAAGGCAAAAACACATCATTTATAGATCTATATGTAATGATGATGACAATGGTAACATTAAAATATAGTATAATAAAGATAATAATATTAAGTATGTACACATTTTTAAGAATCTCCGTCTTCCAAATAGTGTGGACAAATTCTTTAAAGTTTTGTTTATGTTTCATTTTTAGATTTTTCTGTAAATGCTTTCTCTACTGCTCGCCCTGTGGTGACCCCAGTGAAGCTGACACATGTTAGTTAATGCGTATTCTCTCTGTGTGAGTTTAAAATTGTGAGTCTGTGTTCTCATGCTGAGTTGCCTCAATGCTATCCCATGATGGACTATTCTGAGAAGTGAAAGGACTGAGCAGTAGTGTAGAAAGCATTACATACTATGATTTTAAAGAGTATTTTAGGTCTAGTGAAATGCATAATGAATATGACTACATACAGTATGAGCATAAGTATGCAGAGATAAAAGGTATATATATAAATATATATATAAAAAGTTTCGCTTTAAATGAAATACAGTATATACTGATAAACAATATGATAGAGGTATAACTAAGGTGTTGAAATAAATGCTAAAAATAAACTATGGCCCTGTCGTGATTCTCATTTCTTCTTGGATTCTCTCCTCTGACAGATTGACATAATGATCCAATTTCAAGTGCTGTGTTTGAATTGAGTCATTTGGCAGCAGCTCGTCTCAGCCCTGCGGTGGTTGAAGACTACATTGTTTTCAGGTCCAGGATTATTTTCCCATCAGGCGCGGTGAGCTAATAGGACAAAAGAGTAGAGCTCACGGGGAGCGAAAAGATGAGATGGCTTAATTCAAAGCAAGCAGTGGCTGCATCCATGCAGAAAACCCAAAGACGCCTGTAAGGCCTGAAAAACAATGAGAAACAACTTGGAGGAAGACAAATGTGAGCTTGCAGGGTGGCCAGTTTAAGGTTTATGGTAGAAAATTGTAAATATATTGCAGATGGTCCTTTGTCTTTCTGTAGTTGTAGTCTGCTCATAGTGAAATTACCAGATGTCAGAACTTCCACAGAGAAAAACACTGGAGGGAGGGATTCTTCCTAAAATATATTCATTTAATGTTTTGATGGTTGTGGTGGTGCTGTTGATGTTGATGTATAAAATCTCCCATAGGCGTTTGGTTAAAGCTGAAGCAAATTATCATAAACAACTGTATCCTGTACCAATCTTTATTTTCAATGAGGGCCGAGTGAAAGGGGGCACTGATTCTGAAAACTTGATGTTACTCTTGAAATTTTAAAATGTCATTTCCAAGGCTGTGAGCACCACAAACAACCTTCTCTTTTACATTGGGTCAAGGCAGACAGTTCAAATACTGATATCCTAAAACAAGTACACATGCTGTCTGCATGACTAGATACCGCTAGTGTGCGCTAAGTGAGAAAATACATGTTTTTGTAAAGTTACATGTCATCTGTCATCCCCTAGAACAAACGTAAATCTCTGCTGTGTAACCCTCACTGGAGTCACTTAGTCACTGGAAGGGAGACGTTAAATAACATGCTGTTATTATTTTCCATTATTTTAAAGTTTCTCCACTGTCGTCCTCAATGTGAGAAGATTAAAGAGTCATGCTATTAACAAACCGATTACATAAGTATCTACATTATCATCTTTAATATCACAAAAGAAAGTTTCAGATAACAAACAATTTTCCTTGTTTTGGGGACTTATTCTGATCCTGTAAGCCTCCTCCTGAAACCACAACTGCGAAACAATATCTCTTGTATGGTGGGTGGTGAAAGTGGTCTTTGAGACACTTTGGCTCGGGCTTAGCTGTTAAAAAAATATGTTGACATCTGAAAAGTCTAATTATATACAGCATTCATCACAAAAAGGCGGAGAAATATTAACCAGATAGAGGCAGCGGTAAGTGAGCTGTAACTCCGGGACAACACTGGTGCCTCTCCTTTAATTTGTGGCTAATATCCAGGAGAGTAAAGCCCAGAATAAGTCACAGTGTGTGGGTGAACATACTGTACTCACTTTGACACTTTCTAGGCCTGACCACAGAGAGAATGGCAGGTCACAAAGGGGCACAGGGCCACAGACCCCCACCCACCCACCACCCTCCTTTGCTGTCACACAAACTCACTAATAGGCTCACATGACTCCGTGCCACACTGACACAATTCTGTGACCAACGAACGGTCAAAATGAAGGTTCAGGATCTCATTAGCACCATATTGAGAGAGACAGAGGGAGGGACGGACAGGCAGAGAGAAGGAGGGGGATTCTTCCAGTTGTTTTTTTAATAGCAGAGTGGAGAGAAAGTGAGAGGGTGATAGTCCAAGAGGGGCAGAGGAGCTAAACAGCCTGATAAGGAGGAAACCAGTGAGTTAAAGAAGCAAAGAATGGGGTTAAAGTAGGGAACAGAAGAAAAAGAGGAAGAAGAGTTCATCCTGGAATGACTGTGAACTAGAATATCACAGCTGACAGGGGAGGAGAGCAAGCAAGGTAAGTATCTGCCTCCTTTGTTTGCCCTGAATCCAATTAGCAGCTGGGTGATTACCTTGCAAATGATTTGTTTAATTTTTATTTTTTTCTCTTTCCGCCTGCTTGCATTGTCTCTGTGTCTCACGCCCACTTTCAGAACAGCAACCCACGAGTGTGTGTAACTTTAAGTGCCAAGGGAAAATTGGGTCAGAGAGAGGGAGAGGGAGAGAGAAGGGAGAGAAGCATGTGTTAGAGGAGGAGGAGAAGCACTCTGGCAGAGGGGAGACGGACAGAGAAATGGAGAGAAATCCTCAGCAAGCCCTTGAACTACAGTAACAAGTGGTCACTTGAGTAATCACTGGTGATTCAGAGAGAAATGTAAGTGCTTGAGGCATGACTGTTCTGCTGCCACTCTTTTGCTTCTTACTGGCTTGTGGAGGGTTTTTTTTAGCATTCACATACTCTGATATGAATGCTTCTGTGTGTTTTCGAACATCCTCCTTTCCTCAGCATGGACAAGAACAGAATCAGACAGAGGACATAAAGTCAAAAAGTGAAATCTTCAATTTAGCCTTCAGGGACTCCCTACTATGTTTCCACTTGTAGAAGCCCATAACAAGTGAGAAAAATGATAACATAACATGATAAAATGGAGACCAGCCAGTTGAGGGAAAGAGAGTCTTGGACGAGCCTGACTCTCTGTCATGCTCAGTCTTGTGATGAGGTGTGGTTAGTCATTTTCATATTACTCAGCCAGCAATGTGTCAACCAGACAGAAATAGGCCCGAATTGAATTGCATCCTTTGCATGTATGTGCATGCATCTCCCGCCTTTTGTTTAGTCAGCCCTCTAATGTATCCGCCAGTTGTGCTTTGCATTACGCTCTGTGCAAAAATTGTCTGCTATCTGAATGGTTTATTCCTTATATTCCTGTGTTTGCACTTGTTTTCCACATCAGAAATCTGCCCCTGTTGCGCTCTTGCGGTCGTGGTCTCTGAATCAAATGGCAGGGGGAGACAGTTGGGTCTAATAGGCCTTGTATTAGTCAGAGCAAAGGGAAAGATGACCTTTCTCTGCTGTTTATTTTGGGAAGGCAACAGGAAGAATGCCGGAGCAGCTGTTCTATTCCTGCTGGCAGATCCCACCCCTGTGAATTCCAGTCTGCCACTGCAATGACACTCCCCTTACTCACGCAGGGGGGTTCGGATGTATCCAAGCACTGTACAGTGTAAATAACATCTCGTCAGTATCGTCCAAGTTGTTATGGCAATAAGCTCCACAACGTACGCACAATGTGTGGAGCTGCCAATTACTCCCTTTCAGACATGCCTGATGTACAGGGGGAACGGCTTTGCTTATGAGGAAGTAAGCCTGCTATATCTGCATGTTTCACTGCACCGCAACATCCAACCTGTTGCATGCTAATCAGTGTCACCTGTCTGTCTGCAAGCTGCCTTTCATCGCTTCATCGCCTTCATCGTAACCAGTCTAGCAGCTCTTCTTGTTTAACACAAACAGCTCTCTCTTACCTTCTGTGACAGACACGTTCCAAATAATGGCGAGCCTTCCGAAAGAGTCGCCCGAGGATGCCAAGAAACAGAGCTTCTGGATGGTGAGGATTATACTTATGATCAAACCTTAGAAAACTATCACCTAAGGAATAGCTGCTTAATCCAAAACAGCGCTCATGTGTGTTTGTGCAACTCATCCCTATGAAGTTGAGTTCTACCAGCCTGCAATTCTTATTTATCATCGCCATCTTTTCTCCACCCAGCCGGGGAATTATGTGCGTACAGTGCACAGAACTGAGCAGTCCTTCCAGGCCTGCAACGACATTGTGACCTGCTTCATGGAGAGAGCAAAGGTGGAAAAGCAGTACGCCCAACAGCTCAGCCAATGGAGCAGCAAGTGGAAGTCCATCGTGGATTCTCGTGAGTATAAGAAACTGCATGAAGGGGAACCTTGGTGCAGGCATGCCCAGGCCTTTTTGATCACGTCAGTTAAAATACAGCTTGATTCTGATACTCAGCTTGAATGGCTGCATCTGTTGTTTGAAAGTGTTCAGAAGACAAATGGAGGTCATTATTTCTCTGTTGGTTCCATGACTCACCTCTGTGCTCTGCTTATCCCTCATTTAGTCTTTTTTCCCTTCCCTCCCAGGGCCACTTTATGGCTCTCTCATGAGGGCGTGGCAATGTTTCTTCAGCCTCCACCGAGCGCTTGTCCGCCCTCCACTCCTCCATCTCACAGTCACTTGTCTCAGAGGAAGGGGATCGGGTGAAGACCTGGCAAAAGGAGACATTTCCAAAGAGAATCTTCTGTGGTTTCAGGGAGAGCTACGACAACAAGACAAGTTTTTCACGTGCACAGAAACCCTGGTCCAAAAAGCTGATGAAGGTCCAGCATATTTGTCAATTAGATCCATTATTTATAAGTGTGTGTATGTGTGTTTGTTGTGTGTGTGTGTGCACACTTGTATGTTTATTCACATAGTGGGGACATAAACCTGACAGCATAGTCACATTGTGAGGACTTGCTAACCTTATGTGGACAAAATGGTTTAATTTATATAAATGGGTTTAAGTCAATGCAGTGTCCTCAAAAGTTGGGAAAACATGACTTGTGTGTGTGTATGTGTGTTCTTGTACAGCTATCTTTGTGAGAACCACTTTGAATTTCAGACCTTGAGAGTGAGGACATTATTACGTTGTGGTTAAGGTGGTTAAGGTAAGGGGTTGGGATAAGGCATTTAGTTGTGATGGCTAGGGTTGGGGTGGGTGGGCTAGTTAATGACTACTTTTTATTTTATTTCAAATGTTCTGCACAGCAAGAGGAGTTTTTCAGTATGCTTGAGAGGAATAGTTTGGCATTTTGGAAAATATGCATATTCGCTGAAAGTTACATGAGCACATACAAAAGAACATCTAAACAAAGTGTAAAATTGACTTTTTTATGTGTTCAGTATCAAGAAATAGTCCCCATAACTTTTTGCAAGCTAAGCTAACAGACTGCTACTGTAGTATATCAATATGAAAATGCAGTGTTATGAGGAGTTATTTGCCATTTGCTAATAGGACACAGGAAGTCATTGTTTTCAACAAATGAGATATAACATGTTCGTTAGACATATTAGTGTGCTTTAGAGATTCTGTTTGGTAGATATTTTGAACCTTTGGACATAGCGATGTTTGTTTGCTGTTTCCAGTCTTGTGTTAAGCTCAACTAACCATCTCCAGATTTTTCTTTGCCGTACAGATATGAGAGTGGTATCAACCTTCCCACCAACTCTTAACAAAAAAGAAAAGAAGCATCTTTCCCAAAATGTCAAATTTTCCTTTACATAACTAAATTATATGTGTGAATGTCTATTCAACAGCTGGAGAAGGTGCGAGTTGCATATCACAAGTCCTGTCAGAGGGAGCAAACAGCCCTCGACAAAGAGAAGCAAGCAAATGAAAACTCTGAGATGAGTCCAGAAAAAAAGCAGAAAATCACTGAGGCCCGAGAGAAGGCCACTGAGGAGAAAGAAAAGGTGAGGAGGGATTTTAACATACTGCACCTCTCACTCCAAGTGAGTCATGCATGTTGAATAAGGGCTTCATTCACTGCACATTTAAATGCACAATTCCTGATTCATGCAGAGTTAAACATGTTTCATTCCAAGAAGGTTTAGTTGGCCTGCTGCATGTCGTGACATTTATTCAGTTGAGGAGCTTTCGACTCTAAACATGAGCCCCTGCCTTAAATTTCTGTTCCAAGCGTTTCCCTTGTATGGTGATGTGTTATTATTACACTGCTCAGTGTTTACAGAGCCCAGCATGGGAACAGCAAAGACCACCAGATGATTTAGATCGTCCTCCATTAAAGAAACACAGTTGATGTTCTTCCTGAGGGAGCTCACAGCAACTTTTCATCATAAAACTGTTCTTGTGAGGTTCTTGCAGAGTAGAGACCGCTATGAGAAAGTGCTGGAAGATGCGACGGCCTACACGCCTCGCTACATGGAGGAGATGGAAGCCATTTTTGAACAGTCACAGGAGGAGGAGAGGAAGAGGATCAGCTTTCTGAAGCAGGCCTTCCTCTCCATCCACAGACATCTTGATGTCACCAACAATGAGAGGTGAGCAGCCATCCATTGACAGGGTGGAGTATAGTGTTTTTGTCTCATGACCGACCAGCCCTGTGTGTTTGTGTCAGTGTGAAGGCGGTGTACAGTGAGCTCCATGACACTCTGATGGCGATCAGCGAGCAAGACGATGTCAAATGGTGGAGGAACAACCACGGTCCGGGCATGCTCACCGACTGGCCAAAGATTGAGGTGTGTTACAAAATTTCACACCAATACATAGAGGAACAAATTCTCGAAATTAGTTTCCATCTACAATGTTGTAATGCACATGTTCAATTCGCACGCTAAAACACCTGAGTGGAAACACTGAGAAGATACTGCAAAAGAGTTTTTACTCTTGGTTGAGATGGAAAAGTTGTATTGAAAAAAGTGTATTGAAAAAAACATAATGCCACCAAGTGCAATGGAAACATGATTAAATTGTGACATGACGTACACGACTAAAACATCACTGGTTCACAAGTTCACTGGTTTACTGGGGCTTACTTAATTACGCAGTCTCATTGCACTCTCCTCTTCTGCAGTGGTTTATTGGCACTTGACTGGATAATCAGATCTACCCAGTGTTTATCCCAACGAACCAACTCCTAAAAATTGCATAGCAGTAGTGGATGGAGACGAGCATTCATTCACATTTTCTTTACCATATTTTCTTAAAATCCCATTAAAATTAGCAACACATTTTGTAACCTGAATGACACATGAATAAAGTATTTAGCACAACAAAAGGAAACATCATAAACTAAACATGGCAATATCTTTTAAAATTAATATTGTTGTATTTGTGTTTTTCTTGATTGTAAATGAGATGAACTGTTTTCACCATGAAGTGACATTTATAGATTTCTGGTATAAAAAGAGTTGTACTCAGCCCAAATGTTGTTTGATTATTTATATGATCTTGCAGTGCATTTTTGCTGTTTTGCTTGATGAGTGATCTCTTCCATCAGGAATGGGTCCCACCAGTGAAAAAGCTAAAGAGAAAGAAACGAGACCAGAAGAGAAAAGAGAGCCGACCGTAAGTTATCCAGTGTAATGCTTTCAAAATATACGAACTAATTTCACACAAATGAATAATGTTTATTTTATTGCCACTGTTATTTATGTTTTTTGACTGTTTAAACATTCCCGTTTTGTCCTGTTAGTGTGATGATTGGGGGTGTGAAGGTGCGAGCTCTGTATGACTACGTGGGAGAGGAGGGTGACGAGCTGTCCTTTAAAGCAGGTGACACAGAAAGTGTGATGTGACGACACTCAAATCTATTTAGACAGTAGCATCATTCTCAATGTTAAAGCTACAATTAGGTAGCTACAAAACTACAAAACAGGTGGTATCATACAAAATTACAACCATTGTATCTGTAAAAATCTGAGTGGGAAGATATAAATGTATCCTATCCCTCTAAAATAATGAACAATAGGCTGATTAACATGTGTGATGTGACTTCTGGGTATTGACACTCAAATATAATACCACCTTTTCATCAATGTCTAAGTGTCATAGTGTAGCTTTGAAAGGATGAAACTGAGTTTTATTCAAGTGTAAAGGAATGTTTCAGCGATGTACACACAGTACAATTCAACAGCACTGAACTGAAGTTTTGTGGCCACAAAAAGCTACACTCAAAAATGTAAGAGGACAGAAAGGGCATTTATCTCTGAGAGTTGAAATACAAACTGACAGCATAAAAACACAAAAGCACCATTCGCAAAACTTGTAAGTTTTGCAGCCTGACAAATTTAGATAAAATAGTGCTTAATTTATCCCATTAGAGACTGTTGTGTAGCATTTGCAGCACAAATAGGAGAGAGTGAAAAGAGTGAAAATATGAGGAATTTAAGCAAAATGTAAGAAACGATATCATCAGTAAGGTGATGAAACCAAATATGCATAATGCCAAAATATAACAGTTTAACACACAGAAATGTAAATACAATATCAAACCTGAAGTACAGATAAGTATATATGGTTGATTCGACAAGCAATTAGAGCAATTATCAGTCAATCGAGGCATAACTAATTAGATCTCACCTTACCAACATTATTCACCAAACATTGAAATATTGTTGACATGATTGACCTTGTTTTTGCAGGTTTTGTATTTTAGGGGAGATTGTTTCACAGGAACAACATCTTATCATTTATCAATGGCTTTAACATGGAGTTGTGTTGTGTTTGTAATCACATTATCCACTGGACTCACAGACGTTATTCTTATTTAATTTAATTTATTCTATAGCGTCAAAGAATTACAATTAATAAGGTGGCCGATTAGCAAACTCTACTTTAATGTCAAAGTAAACAAAATGACTACTCTGAGTATCATGACAAGCATTAGTTACCTCCACAGGTATTTGTGTTTTCTGTGATTCAGACTAATCTTATCCCTTCTGATCTCAGGTGAAGTGTTCCTGAAGGTGGAGGAGGAGGACGACCAGGGTTGGTGTCGAGGAGTCCTGAGTGGAGGGAAGGAGGGCTTCTACCCTGCAAATTATGCTGAAGTTGTCGAGTAACATCACACTGTCTAATATACTCTAAACGTATTTCTCACAAAGAGTTAGTTTTAAAATCTTTTAAAAATAACATTTATTTTATGTTGAGTTAATATCAGATTAAATCTGTTCCCAAACATTTTTGAAATGTAAAATTGTTGAGGCCTTAATATTCTAACCTAATTGGTTTGAGTACTTCTGCAGTATGAATTAACTTATGAAAGACTATAATGCACTGTTTGTGCAGGAGCTGTATGTGTATATCTGTGACTGTGTGTGTGTTTGCATGCATGTTGTGCACATTAAGATGAAGCAAAAGAGAACAAGAGAGGATATTTATTTACTGCCATCATGTCTGAATTATTAGCTCACTGTAAAATAAGCTGAAGATAGCTGATCATGATACACAAGGTTTACCCAGGCACAAGTTTACAATTATGTGTGCACACAAAGTTAATGTTTACTTAAAAAGTATTATGTAGAAGGCCACAGACTGAGGGAATAGATTTTCAAAATAAAAGTGTAATTGTTCCAGCTAATCTGTGTTTTTTTTTTTTTTGCCCTGTTAGCTGTGTGGGTCAGACTGAAATATCTCAACAACTATCTGATGGGTTGCAGTGGAAGTTTGTACAGACATTCAGAATCCCAGAAGATGAATTATATAAACTTTGGTGGTCCCCTGACTTTTTCTCTAGCGCCACCATGAGCCTGACATTTTAATTTTTTATTGAAATGTTTTTATAACTGTTGCATGGAGAGCCATAGAATTACGTTACAATATTCATGTTGCCCAGAAGATGAATCCTCACTGACTCTAGTGGTCCCCTTACCTTTAAAAATTAAAAATAAAACACAGGCATTAAAAAATATTTCTTTTATTATTATTATATGTTTTGTATTTTGGTGTGTTTTTTAATGATAATCTTCTTTTTTAATGTCTGTGCTTTTTTCAGAGGAACTTATTCTAGTGTTTCGATGCCTGTGTCTCTTTTTTCAGATGAGGTTTTGTTTTCAATTCCAAAATTAACAAAATTAACAAAAACAACAAGAGCAGAAAAAAAACCTTCTACTCAAGATATGCTTTTTAATTTATTTCATCTTTTTTCAAGTGTTGTAGATTGGCATTGGCATTCTGAAAACAAAATTATTATAGGCTATTATATGACATTACAGAAGCTATTGTCTTAAGTGACTTCCATTTTTCAGCCAGATCTGTTTACATGAAGGAATCTCACAGAATAGTCACTGTAGCATATATTCTTTTTCTTTCAAGTGCTATTATCTATTATAATAATCTTGACCTTTTACTTCCCTGTTTCTCAACTGAGTTATTCATCCACCCATTTTATTTACACTCATTAAATGTTTAACTACAGTTGGGCAATATGCAACAGATAACACACTAACTAGCCAACACCAAAGCTTTGTGCGCACAACACACTGTGGTATCACAGAAGACTCTCGAGGAAAGAAACCTGTTGGACAAGATATCTGAGACATGACTGGTGAATGACGAGTCGTCATGCAGGAGCTGAAACTGAGACCGAGGAGGGTTTCATTATTTATGGTTGTGCTGTAAGTTCAGCTCTCAGAGGAATCTACCTGTGTGGGTATGTCTTCTACATGCTTGTTTTTACAGGATTTACTCTTTTTAATCTACAGATAGATGTTGGCTGCATTGTCTAAATGAAGTTTTTTTTTTTATTGGAGTACTTCTCAGTATCTTATAAACTTCTGGATTGTGCTATAATTAGGTTGTGTGTTTATGTTCCCTCTTCGATGTGTTATTAGCTGTCATGTTCAGTTAAATAATGCTCTTTTTCTTACAGGCAGGTGAACCCATGATGGAATTTGCTTGTGGGTTTGTTTATTTGCCACCATCAGTGAATCAGAGGGATGGCCAGCGATCTAGTGCCAATGTCATAAAACGCTCAGGTGGGATTTCCTTCCAACATTCACAGACATCTGACATTTTAAAAAACCAAACTAATACTTGTTTTAAAGGGTAGATTCACATTTCTGGGTCCACTTTGCTGTTTAGGTACCTCGGCTCTACAATTCACTAGCCAGATACAAATATTTTCAATGCAGATTCAGTGGGAAACAGGGAGAGACAACAGATTCAGCAGGAGACTCAAATACCGTATTTGTTGACTAACTAGTTTGAAGAATCCACAAAAGACACACAAAGCTTTCATTCTGCCGTCAGGAGGGACAGTCTAATACTTAATCATAAAATAACCACCAATTTGCTTTGAATATCAAAGATTGATGATACATAACTGTGTAAAAGTTTCTGTAGGTGGATTTCTCTTTTTATTAGAGCTTTCTGGGTGACTGGTTGGTTAAGTACCATTATGTATTATGCAATCAATGACACAAACAACCTCTCCTGTCTATCTTAGAGGAGATATTCCTTTCAGATACTTTACTTTGCTTGGTAAAAGCCATCTGCCACCTGAGTCACATTTTCTTCACAGCACAAAGGTCATCACTGCACCAGTTGTTTTCCCTGCGCTCATATTTCTCCCGCAAGAAACTGTTCAAATTAACAGCCACTCTGTGTTTACATTTTTTTTTTCTGTGCTTTTTAGCCCTTCTCCCTCCTGTTAACCGGATCCGTCCTCGCACTCCTCCACCCCCCCCACCAACAATCTCTGCAGAAGCCAAATCACAGAAGTCCCCCCAGTCTTTGCCCAAGATTATTGAACAGTTGGAAAAGAACAAGGAGGTGAAGAAGGTTGCGAAGCCCACCGTCTTTTATGAGAATGCAGAATTTTACAGTAAGGTGCAAGCGGCTTCCTCCATCAGTGAAACTCCTCAGCAGACAACACCTCCTCGAAGAACAGGTACAGTGAATATAAAGATATGGCTGAAAAGGTTAATTGTCTGTTCTGTAGTATCAGCTCAAATACCTGAGGTGGAATTCATATCTCAGAGGATTTCAACCCAAAATTCAGTGTCAACCTCTCAGTTGCACTCCACTGCAAGATGCTGCAACCTAATAAAAACACAGAAGTGTGAGTGTGCCCAGAGGTTTGTCAGTGACCACATTATGAGGTAAAACATTGAACTTTTAGACCCAATTTTTGATTCTGACATAGTTGGAGCAGATTGCGTGAGCCAACCTTTGGGATTTTTCTTTTGTTAAAGGCTCAGTTCAGAGAAAATGCAAGAAAAGAAAAGGATTTTCCTATTACCTCTAGTGGTATCTAATCATGCACATAGCCCTGGTGTTATTTGTCCCAAGATTGTAATATCCTAAGTAGTGGGCTGGAGGAAGAAATCTCAGATTTGGATTGCCTCATCTCAAAATCTGAACTCATTAAATCAAAGCATTTGCATAGTTAGATACCGCTTGAGGATAGGTAAGTACCATTACAGTCTTTTCCCTTCCAATACTGATTCTTCAGCTCAGGGTGTTGATGCTTAGAATCTGATAATTATTTTTCCAAATTTTAAATCTGTAAGGCAACAAGACAGGGGGTGATTTACAGTGACACTGACAAAGAAAATGTATTTAATTTGGTTTGGTCAAATCATTGTGTTTCATTGATCTGCAGCTAGATGAGATGATACTAGACGAGTGACAGTTTTATTGTTTGGCTGAGTTATTCCTTATCTGCTTCACCCAGCTCTTCTTCCACCACACATGAGACCTGGAGGAAACAGCCCTCCTTACAGCCAGCCTTTCAACTCCTCAAACACCAACAGTCAGACCTTCACCTATGACCTCCCTAAAAGTGAGCCTGATTTAACTGTGGATCCCAGGGACCTAGACTACTCATACAGCACGCCAGAAGGAACAGGGACCCAAGTGAAGCTGCCAGCTGATGCTACCAGCCAGTCGGCACTGGCATCGGGTAAATGACTCCATGATTTACCAGATTTGATGCAGCTTTTTGTGCAAATACTTTTAAGAGATACACAGCTCATCCCGGTCTGCTCTTCTCTGCTCTCAAACCTCAGCCCCGCCCCTTCCTCCGAGACCTTCATTCATGAAGTCAATACCAGAGTACCTGGTTCTGTTACCCTCATCTTCCTCACCTCCCTCATCATCTCGGAAATCACTTTCAACCCTGCCACTTGTCCCATCACCTACGAGTAAGGGTAATTGGAACAATCTCTGCCACGTTGTCAGAGAAACAACACTCACTACTTTCCACCTCCAATGCAACACAAAATGTTGATTCTTAACGCTCATGTTGTCCCCAACTCAGGCTCAGCAGATAAGGGGCTTCTGCCGGGGAATCCTAATGTGGTCCTTGTCAGTTTAGGAAAATTACTCACAGAGCAAAGAGGTCAGTAAACCTTTATTGTCACATAAAACCTTCATCATCTGCCATTTATTTTAATTATCAGTCTCACTGGCTTGTGATGACGACCATGTTTGCTTGTTTCCAGTGCAGGCCATAGAGGGAGAACCCACCTCCTGCTCTCAATGTGGATCTGTGCTGGACTCCTGCTATGACAATGTGGTAACTACATACTGTATTTCATTTGACCTTTATTCTGTGACTGATAGGTTGTAACGTCATTAAGAGTCATTGATTACAAATCTCCTCGTAGGCACGTAAGCGATCAAAGCATAATGAAACAATGGATGACTGGGATTGATTAGTTTTGTACAGACTGCAAGCTATTTTGTAAAATGTGTCTCCTCTCATGCTGAATCACAGGTTAATGTGTGCTACTTCTGTCAGTCCTTGGAGTCGTCCAGCTCCACCAGTAGACCACAGTGCCCTCCGAACGGTTACCAGGATGGCCTCTTTTTGCTCAGTCCTGACAAAACCCCCACGTGTGCTGCTGACGCTCTGCTGATCTTCTGTATCGACATCTCAGGCTCCATGAGCATCACATCCCAGGTGAAAGAAAACATGGCACTGATGTGTGTTTTGTGGAGATCATGAGGTTATTTGTGATAATCAAATGATCCATCTCTTTTATTTTAAGGTGTCAGTGGGAGAGCACGTGTTCCACAGCTCGCGTCTCCATGTAAGTTTTTTTGTCAGACTTAAAATGAACACTATGTAGGTCTTCTCTGTGGGTGAGTTAGAGTCTATTTAACTCTCACAGTAATGGAACATTATGAGTTGACTTGAAAATCAACACTTGGAAAATGAAAAATGTGCTGTTTGTATTACAACACAACAACAACAACAGCTATCCAAAGATGCTATAAAGATGCCTTTGGTAATAAAAAAAATCATTGTATTCACACCAGTTTGTCCAGGAAGCTGTGTTGCAGTCTGTTCAGAGACTAAGTGAACAACAACCTAACACACGAGTGGGACTCATCACTTTCAACCATCAGGTACATGGTCAGAAGCTTGATTTAAAAAACTCTCTTGTTCTCCCAGAAGTTTGTGTCTGACGCACATTTTATTTGTTTGTCAGTTTATTATTTTCTGAGTTATTACTGTTGCCTTTTCTTCATTCCATACTGTTTGTGCTACCAGGTGACAATGCATGGATATGAGAATTTCACGTCTCAGTTCCTTAGCGGTGCAGAGTTGACTGACAGTGACTATCTGAAAAAGGCTGCAGCCAGTTTTCCCAGTCCACCTCCACTCTCACAGACTAAGGACTACTTACAGAGACAAGTTATGGGGTATGAGAAAAATCGGTGATTGATGTACAATCAGTGTTATTAGATCATGGTATCATCATCTTCAAATAGTATAATAATGTAATTTCTGATTTTCCTCTGGTTGAAAGATTATCTGAAAGTGGGACCACAGCTCTTGGTCCAGCTGCTCTGCTGGCAATTGCAATGGCCTCCAGACAGCCAGGTTCCAAGGTAGGTTTCAAGTATTTCTACACTTAACACAATTTACAGGTCACATTTATATCTACCTGCATAGAAGCAATGACCAAAAAGGAACCAGGAATCCCACACAGTGATGGTGACTATTACTCACTTTATTTGACTATGAAGTTGACCTTCATCAGCATTTCTGGCTCCTTCTCTGTGATAAAATGTATTTTTCCTGCATTTATTAGGCCTGCACATATTTCCACTCAGATCTATACAGTCTGATTTTGAAACAATGCCTACTTTAACTTATTATATGGTTAAAGATTTTTTTTTCAAATCAGTCAGCATTTGAGTTGTGATTTACAGTTGAAGCAATCATTTGTCAATTTATCATTTTTCTTTTTTCTAAAAACAATACAACCCTGCTCTGCTATCCCTGCTGATCTCCAAGGTGATTATCTGTACAGATGGGAAGGCCAACACAGAGTTGGGGAATCTGGAGGTGGAGGATAATGATGCTCGCACCCTCCTCTCGTCCACCATCTTCTACCAGGATGTCGGGCAATATGCTGCCAATCAGGGGTTGGTATAAATCTCCTCATAAAGTGTTAAAGTACATATTATACTGCTGAACAGACAATTAAGAGACATTTACATACTTGAAGCATTGTTAGACCGGTACTCATGCTAATATTAGCACTAATAAGGGGTCTGTTTTGCACTGCGCTGTAATGTGAAGAAATTGGACTGAAATGTCCATCTTTCATCAGTGTGACTGTGTCTGTGCTGTCCATTGAGGGAACAGACTGCAGACTGGATGAGCTGGGAAGACTTGCTGATCGCACTGGAGGAACAGTAGGAGACAATTGAAATTGCAGTTGTGATGTATTTAAACAAATGTCAGTATTAAATTTATTTATTTTTAGAGATTTATTTTTTTTTTATTCTTTTTTTTATTGTCCCATAGGTGGTGATAGCAAGTCCAAATAGGTTGCACCCAGAATTTGAACAGATCATAGAAAACAGGACCATAGCGACACACTGTACTGTCACATTACTGCTGCCTCAGTCGCTGTAAGATCTACTTTTTACATACCTTAAATACTAATTCTAAATCCTTCAAGAAGTGGTCTAAGTTGGCAAGGGAATGCACTTTAAATTACATTATTAACAAAGCATTAACAGATATCCTTTGTTCCAGGCGTATGAGAGGAGAGAGGGAGGCAGGACATAAAGGGACCAGAGAGGTGGGGAATGTGGCCCCAGATACAGAGATCACCTTCCAATTTGGAGCCAATGAAGAGGATGGAGAAGGTAAAAAAAAAACCCATTGGTATGCCAGTAATGAATGATTGAGAGTGTAATAGCATGTGGGGCAAAAGACGAATTGGTAAACATCCAGTCTTCACTCAGAACTTGTTTTTTTAAGGTCAAACGGTTAAGTTCGACCTTCAGTATGACAAACACTCATTCAGGAATATCACAGGTGCTGGTGTGACATGTGCTGAACATTGTAAGATGGTCGTCTTTATATCTTCTTAATATGCTGAAATCGCCTACCTACAGCTTATAGTCTTCTAATGTAATTCTCCTTGAAACTCACGCCTTCAGATTTGGGAGCGATACAATTTTCTCAACTTTAGACTCTGATATCTTCACAGTGGCTGAACAGATTTTTATCATTCTTACAACTTTTTAAATGTCCATCTCTCTTCTTTCCTATACATTTTGAACTGCCAGGGGAGCCCCTATCAATCTTCTTTGATATACCTTGATTATATCAAGATCATGGGTGACCCAGGGAACATAGGGATGAGTCTCAATCAGTCCACATTGTTAACCAAAAGGGAGCCAGAGTCATTACACCTGAAAACAAGAGCTAATAACAAGGCTGGGTTGAAGAAAAAATGCAAAAAATAGAGCAGGGATGGCCACCACTCTGGCCCAGGCTGCAGTGTCTCAACATCTACACTTATGATTGCCTTGACATTTATGTATGTATGACATGTATACAGAGTGGAGGGCATCCAAGATGGTTCATCTGAGCCAATCTGACCTCTGACTTACAGTCCAGAAGTTGATGCGTTCAAGCACTACAACACTTAGATTTGTTGAATTTTGTTTTGTACATATTCATCTGTAAACCAAACCAGGCCGTGATACAGTCTTTTATGGTCAAAAAGCAACATGTTCTTTCTCTGTGCTGCAAAAACAATCTCTTGATTCATACTTGAATTCATTTCTGGGCCTCTTTCCAGTGTCAGCGCCAGCCCCTGGTAGCCGTGTGTCCATTCAGCTGCAGATCAGGTACAGACAGAGGAACGGACAGAGGATGCTCAGGGTGATCACCTCAGACCGGGAAGTTACCAATGACAGGTGATAATGATGTTTTCACAGTCACAGCCCTTCCTCTACTTTAGCTACTGTTTTAAGATTAGCATTGAGCTGTTTGCATGTCCATGCCCCCCTTGTAAGCTTAAACAAGTCATTATCTTGTGACATCTTTAATCACCTAGACGTGCTCACTCTGAGGATAATAATTGGTGTATTATTATTATTATTTTATACCAATCTCAGTGAACCCTTAGGCAAAGCAGTTTTGGAAAAATCCAAGGAGACTGGCTGTTGCTGAGATACTGAAGCCTTCACATCGTGTAGAAATGATTGAACCATGTAAATCCCATTTCTCATCCATTCTAACATTTAGTCACACAGTAAATGAACCTCTCAACTCAGGCTGCCTGCTTCATATGATGAATGAAGGTCACGCAATTCATCGCCTGAGCAGCTACAAAGTGGCCCCCGCATGTGTTTGCACAGTAATACAATGGCAATGCTGAGGCTGTAAATGTTGAGAAGCACTCTCCTGATAAAAGTGTGACCCTTCTCCTCAGCTCGGCAGCCCTGTCCTCTTTGTCTCTGGCCATCATTCAGCTCAACTCGTCACAGGCCAGCGCCGCTCTGGCTGTCAGAGGCCGCTTCCTTGACGCCAGGAGAGAGGGAGAGCTGCAGAGGAAGCTGATCGAGAGAGCAATGTGAGTTACAGGAGCGATGGAGGAAACTCTGACTGAGAGCTCAGGTCTGACAATGGATTTATTGAGGGCTGATTCAATATGCATTCAATACTTAAAATTTACAAAAGACAGGATGAATTACTATTACAGGTGACACTAAAATGGAGTTTAAGAACAATTTGCATTAAATGTTATGTAAAAAAAATATTTTTATATGAACATTTATGAAAAAAAAACTGCATTGTATTACAGCAACGAAGAGCAAAACTCAACCAGATGCAAAAGTGAAAAGTGAGTTAAAAGAAAATTAAAATCACACAGAGTACTAAATCTACAGTATTGAAACTTGCAAGTACATCTTATCATTTGATTAACTAATGAAAAAAATATGATTCAAAATTATTAGTATTTCATCTCTTTCTTTTTTTAATTCAAAGGTTCAGAGGCTTTTTCAGATATAAGTTTTGGGTTCATTCAAAATGATCATCTTGTCCTTAATTTCTTTTTTTATGCCTCCTGTGATTAACATGATATGAGTAAAATGACAGTGTGTGTCTGAATACATGCTACTATATTGGCAGTAGAGTATTTCTTAAGCCGGGCAGAGAATGCACTGTACAAAGTTAGCGTGTCTGTGTTTGCAGAGAGCACAATCGCAGTGCTGAGGATAAACACACATACCACGAATGGGTTAAAACCATGGAGCCAATATACAACAACATACATAATTTCACTAGGGTGAGTTTTTACAGTGTTTCTATCAGTTTCAATGCTTTACACTGGCTGGAATTGCCCCACTTAACTTTTGGGTTTTGTTTTTTTTCCAGAATAAATCTGTCATTTCAGACTCGCAGGTAATCCATGTCATGTACTCAGAAATGTTAGATTTTTGTACTAGACTACTTTGCCCTTTTTGCTGAACTTTTTTCTGACAATTCCTCCCTTCTTTTCCACCCACCAGTCTCTGACAGATGCTGGCGCAGCGCTGCTCTACAACATGAAGCACAGCAACAGGAAGTCCATCACGCTGAAGAATAACCAGAAACAGCCGGCCTCCACCTTTTACCTCGTTGGAAGCAAGTCAAGTCATGAATGACAAGGAGAAATACTGCTGTTTCACTCTTATTATCTGGCTGAATAAATATCCTTCAAATATTTCAGTGTAAATAATGTACATACAGTACATCAACATTACATACAGTATATCAACATAAAGAAACTCATCCTTTATGGTGTAAGGCTTTAAATGATTCCTATCAGTGTTGCACATCAAAAATGCTGAGTCATTATACAGTATACATGGGTGTGTGTTTGACACTGTCTATTTGGCAGAGTTTGAGTTTTTGCACTGACCAAAATACACATGAAAAACCTGACTCAGAAACGCCATTGCACTGATAACGCCTAGATCTTTTTTTTTTTTGTAAACCTCCAACATAACTGATCATATAGTTCGGACTGTGATCTCGGAAATGTTTTACCATTTTTAGTGCACCAAATTTGACAATGCAACAGAAAACTGAATCACACAAGAACAGCTAAGCATTTTACTGTGGTACATACTAAAAAAAATAATAAATGAACTGAATATTCAGAGGATGTATCAGTACAAACACACTTAACGTGTGTTCACATTATTCATATATGCATGGTCAGAATATGATAAGTACTTAAAAATTGCAAAGATAGTGACTGATAGAGTACATGCAAAACAAGGCTGAAGAAACAATAATCATGCCTGAGACAGAGGCCAGCGCATAAATAGACATGCGTTTCTCTGGGGCGGCCCTCACAACACAAACATGCAACTCTGAGCAGATGTGTGTCGAGCACTTGTATGTACCGCTGTCCAGTGCTGGCAGGTTCCAAGAAAGCAGAACATACACAAACCAGATTTCAACCAGAATACGCAGACAGATGCTGAGCAGGTAGAAACCTAATGTGCCTCTGTCTCTGTGGAGATCTATGACCGTCTTGCCCTTGGGGTCGGTGGACACAACCTGAGCCTCCTCTTTCCCCCGCGCCTCCAGCTCCACGTCAGTCTTCACCTGGGAGTTCCTCTTCTGGGCCAGGGAGCGCAAGTGGGAGGCGAACAGCTCCATGAGCAGGACAGAGATGACGACCAGCACATAGATGAAGTTCCAAGCCACCATCATGGGTCTTTTAAAGTGTTCATTAAAACAGGACCTGATGCAGATGCTGTCCCTGGTGCCGTTGCAGGTGAAGTCACTGTCCAGTTTGGTAAAAGGCAGCTCAGCCAGGAAAAGGATCACCAGGCGGATGCACAGGAAGCCAAACCAGAGGGAGCGGCACTTGTAGGTGGTGGTGGCATCGACTGCTGTTCGCAGGATGGGGATGAGGCCTGTTACTATGGCTGCCATTGTCACATCACGCCTGGCTTTTTACTGGGAATCTTAATGGCAGAGAATTTAGAAAAAAGAAAAAACTGCATTAATTGCAACTGCACATTTGTTTTATATTTGAGTGAGAGGAATTTTAAGTTGGTTAAATTTAACTGTTGAGTAAAAAAAATCATGAATGTTGACAAAATCAGCAGATGTTGAATATTTTGGCTCCAAAGTTTTTGTCTGACTGTACAATAAAGGATTATTCCATCACTAAATGGGATGTTCCTCAAGGTCAGAACACAAAATTAACCTTACCCAGTGAATGTTCAAAACCAACACAAGTCCAACAGCTCTCTACTAGTCCAGCCGTGATTTTACCAAACCATAAAAACTGTTCATTTAAGCAATCAAAAATATTTACAGCTGTTTATATTTATGGGTTGAGATGTTTTCTTGGTGTATTTCAATATACATTGCATGTCGTTAACGGGGAATAAAGTATGTAGCAATAAGAGCTTACCTTTAGGAGCTGCAGCTGCTGATAAATAACATCACACTCACTTTCCATGCCGCCTTTTATGGATTCAAGAAATGTCCCTGTCATCAATATATGTGTTACAGTTTCTCACCAGATGATGTGCTGACTCATAAACATCTCCCTCTTCAACATTAAAAGTGAACACTGAAAGGAGACACTGCACAGACACATAAATTAACAATATAAACACAAGTATATATTGCACAAAAAGATAAACCCAAAATGTTACACATTACACATTTTTATTGGTATAAAATTTTAATTCCTCTGATTTTACATTTTGGAATGCCACTGACTTTTTTTTTTTATTGTCAATTTTTATAATATTATATTATTCAAATAATTACATCATAAAACAGTTACAAATTGTTTGTTTCAACAAAATGTAGATTCAAAGAATGCAAAGAATTTAAGACTGTAATTTTTAAAAAAAAGCATTATAAAAACACATTTACCTGAAATCACAACATTTTAACATTTTAAAGTGATCAGCATACATGTTTGCGACACATTTTCATGAAGAGAGAGACGATTTCATAGTAGGCTACTTACAGTACAGTAGATATTTTAAAACATGACCATCAACATCTTTCTAATAGCATGGCAATGACAGCAGTGTGAAATTTACATAAATGAGACTATTGTGAAAGTTTTCTTGAAAAATAACACTTCAGACCCACCATCTAAAAATATTTAAGGCCACTGGCTAAATATTTGTTGGAATCACAGTTCCAAAACAGTAAAAAAAAAAAAAAACAAAGGAAGAAGAAGAAGAACTTTAAATTCCCTCTTCTTTGACCAAGTACTCTGGCAGAGTCTGAAAAGCAGTCACAGGTACAGTCACTGGAACTGCCAGGGATATAGCGCTGGGTTCAACAGTTGAGGGGGAAACCTCACTGGGGGGTGGAGGAGAGGGAAGAGGATCAGTATGAATAATGTTTATGTCACTGAGCTGCTGGGCGGCCGGGGCAGCCTCTGCATGAGTCCGTAAGTGCTTGCGAAGGTAGGCAGCAAACAGAAAAGCTTTGCCGCAGTGGGGGCAGCTGTGGGGTTTGCTGGTGGAATGGATTTTCTGGTGTTTACGCAGTCCAGATTTGTTGAGGAAGCCTTTGCCGCAGCTGTTGCAAACATGAGGCCTCGGCTTGGGATGCTGCTTCTCATGCTCCTGTAAGTCTGCCAGCTGTGCAAACTCTGCCTGGCAGGTTTCGCAGACGTGTGAGCCCATGGGCACAACTTTGGTAACAGTCGGAGGAGTGGAGTCAACGGAATGAAGATTTTCATGTGCCTGAACTTCATCCCAACTTCCAAACGTAGCATCACAGTGAGTGCAGGAGAACTGAGGTAGAGTTGTGTGGGAGGAAAAGCCTGAGGCTGACCCAGCCTCTGTCTCCTGTTGTTGTTGTTGCTGTTGTTGCTGTTGCTGCTCAGAGTGCTCTGCTAGGTGAGTTCTCTCATGTTTGCGCAGGCTTGACGACACCACGAATGACTTCAAACACTCCTCACATTTGAAAGGCCTCTCTCCAGAGTGCACACGTCGGTGCTTGTTGAGGCTGGAGCGCTCTGCGAATGACTTGTCACACTCGGTGCAAGAAAAGGGCCTGAGACCAGTGTGGACAAGCATGTGGCGCCGCAGATCCCAAGACGCTACGAAGGCCTTGTCACAGCTTTGGCATTTGTACGGCCGCTCTCCAGAGTGGACACGTTCATGCACGGCCAAATCAGCTGGCTGCCGGAACCTCTTGGAGCACTTATCACACGGGTAGGGCTTGAAACCCAAGTGGGCTCGCTGGTGGCGACGGAAACTGGAGGGGTCAGAAAACATCTTGCCACACTGCGGGCAGAGGAATGGCTTCTCACCAGAATGAGTGCGGAGGTGAGACTGGTAGGACGACAGCTGGGTGAAGCCCTTGCCACACTGCTCACACTGATAGGGTTTATTCTGGGAGTGAATGCGCTGATGGCAGGCCAGCGAGGAGGAGCGGGAGAAGGCTTTGCCACAATCGGAGCACAGGTACGGTTTTTCTCCGGTGTGGGAGCGCTCGTGGTTTTTAAGGTCCTTCAGTTCTGTGTATGTTTTTCCACACTCATCGCAGGCGTAAGGGCGATGGCCCTGGTGGTTCCGTCTGTGTTTTCGGAACACTGAGGGGTCAGCAAAACTTTTCCCACACTCAGCACAGAAGTACGGCTTTTCTCCTGTGTGAGAGCGCATGTGCACCTTCAGTTTGGACAGCGTCGGGTAGCTCTTAGAACACTGACGGCAAGAGTATGGCCGCTCTCCGCTGTGTTGTGTCATATGGATCCTCAGACATATAGCCTGCATAAAGGCCTTACCACACTCTGTGCACACAAACGGTTTCTCACCAGTGTGAGACCGGCTATGGTTGCGTAGCTCTGTGGGTGTCTTGTAAGCCTTGTGACAGTCGGGACACTGAAAGGGACGCTGTGCTGAGTGGGTGCGCTCGTGCTTTGAGAGTTGAGCCTTGCTCGTGAACGTTTTAGCACACTGAGAGCATGAGTGTTGCTGCTGACGGTCCTTCACGTGTGCTGAAAGTTTGTGGCTCCGCAGAGCTGACAAACTCCTAAAAGTCTCTGTGCATGCAGAGCATTTGAAGGACGGTTTGGCTTTTGGAGGTCTGCCTCTGCCACGTTTTTTAGCCGGCTGATCCCTCACCAGCTCTTCCTCCTGTTGGCTCTCTTCATCCTGTGCAGGAGGGGTGTACTGCTCCGCTAGAGGTGGGCTGCCGGGCTGAGGAGAGGCCATCTTTATATCTGCAAAGAGATGATAAAGACTTTTGTAATAACTATGTAGATAAACTTGGCAGCAGCAGGATATAAGGCTGGAAGACTGCTCCAGACATTAGACTGAAAGTCCTGTGTCAGATAAGGGGAGCAAATCGCCACTGTCAGTAGCTGATGATGGGCCAGAAAAAGAATCTACCATAATATTTGAAATATGTGAGTGTGCATTCAATCACAAAATGGCTGGCATTAGGACCTCAGGGACAATAAGCTAACCTCTTTGATGCCAGAGGAGGCTGGCGGTGCAATGACAGAGATCACCCTGCATGAATGACTGACATGTGCCCCACTGCAGACAAAGATCAAACATCAAGAGTCGGTGTGGCGGCAGTAACGACGGGATACCATATGTACGTATTCATCACCACTAGCTTTCTTCGCTAAACATTTGACTAACTCAAAATGGCTGGCTTTAGGACCGGCTGCACAGATCCTCTCCAGTGTCATCGCCGCCGTGACCGCGATCATACGGGATGGATTCAACCAACATTAGCTGCCTCTGCGTGATACGTGAGGGGGGAAAAAATAGGTGTTTCTTACCTGAATCAGGGCATTAATAGCTGGTGGGTAATGCCCGAAAAACGCCTAGATACACGGCTGCATTAGCAATGAGAGACGGTGATAGCTGAGGACTGGCTGCAGGATGAAGGGCGGCTCTAGGACCATGATGACGACAGCTCTCTGCAAGCCAAGTGTGTCACATTTTAATGCGTTTAAATGTTCAAAAAACAAGAAAATAAACACACTAAATGTATGAGAAACCCCCCCCCTGTCACATTTGTTTGTCCTAATAAAGTCACCGGGCTCTCTGTAATAACAGCCGTGTGAAAGTGAGGGGAAGATAATTCACAGTGCGCACAAGTCACAGCAAGCTACAGCTAAAGCGGCTACGTGTTTTAGGAGTTTAACGAACACCAGCGGCAAAAGAGGGAGATTAACATTTTAATTTTTAGTTATTTTGTAATTATCAACCAGTATTTTAGCGGTGAACTCGCCGCAGTTTATACTATTTAAACTTTTATCCCGCCCAGCTGCCTTTCGGGAGGGAAGTGTTTCGGTGCTGCACATTTCCTGTTTCCTAGCAACAAGAGCAATGTGGAAATGGTGATGGAAGAAAAAAAGACAATTGGAAAAAAAAGGGGTTGCCCTTTGGATAAAAATAACGCTTTAGATTAATGAATGAAAGCATATCCTCGGAGACTCGCCCTGAATCAGTGCCGCTGCAGGTATTTATTGTGACTGGCTGTCTGCCGACGCGATTCCGCATTTTAAAGACGACTTCTTGGCTTTTTTGGTGCAATGTTTGTTTAGCTAGCCTCGATGGTGCTAGGTCGGTGGCGCGCTAAACGTTAGCTCGCTGCTGCTTTAAAACACACATTTAACCACAGTCAAAGCTCTCCGCTGAGTCCTATAACCCAACGAGGACCTGTGTGTTTTTGTCTGTTTTGTGGTTGTTGTCGGAGACTGTGCTTTTTGCAGAAGCGATAAATCTGTAGAGAGAAAGAGGCGTTGGTCTCCCGGTTTATTGACACAGCTAGTTCAGCTAGCCTGCTGCTGCTGCAGAGATGAGGCTAAACATGTCAGGTTGGGCACTGTTTGCACTCAACTTAATAGTTCAGTTTAATAATACTGTCCGTGATGAAGGTGATGCATTTTAACTAACATACCCGTGGCAATTATTTTTCCAGGTTTAGATTTATTGACTTTTTTATGAGATGTTCACTGTTGCTCAAGTTGTTTTATTATGGAATGATTATTTGAAGAAACAGCTAATATCTGTGATGTATTATCTTTATCTACCTACAATGTGTACATGACAAATTGTTGAAATTGAGCACTTTTTAATGTATTTACTGCAGCTCTGGCTGACATCTGACTCTTTTGTCCTCAACAGCTCTCTTTGCCTGCTCCATAATTGTGTGAAACTGACTCTCAACATCCTCAGTCGTGTCACCTCCCTTGACGCTCATCGGACCTTGTTGCAAAAAACTATTTTCTTTTAATACGGACTTTAAAGGCATGTAATGCATTTCCCTCCTGCATATTCATACACGCTGGTGCACATCATTGAATCGTCATCTTGTCATGGCAGTGCACGATCCTGGCAGGACAACAGGTTTTCCTTGCAAACAATGTGGCATGGTGTGTCCCAACATGCCCAGTCTGCTCGAGCACATGGACACTCATCTTCAACAAGAGGAAGACCGCAAGTTTAAATGCGACGAATGTGGACGTGGTTATAGGCATGCTGGTAGCTTAGCAAACCACAAGAAGACTCACGAAGTGGGTTCTTTCCAGTGTAATATATGTGGTAAAGAAAACTCCAATGCTTTGGCCCTGAAGAGTCATCTCCGGAGCCACACCTCACAGAAGAAGTACTCCTGTGCAGAATGTGGGAAAGCTTTTCGTCTGGCCACACAGCTGGCTACACACGAGAGAGTCCATCTTGCCAGGCGAGTAAAGGAGCAGTCATATAGGAAGGTAGACATGGAATACTCCACACATGAAATTGAAGATGATCACCCTCATCATTTCAGTGAACAGTCAGCCAGCGTTGGGATTTCTATGGAGAATAGCCCAGCTGAGGACAAGATGGAGGTTGTTTGTAACGCACAATCCGAGCCCTCTGATGATGCAGCAAATCGACCTTTCAGATGTGATTTATGTGACAAATCATATATACACCACCGAAGCTTGACCAATCATAAAAAGACTCACCAAGTGGGGATGTTTGAGTGCACGGTATGTTTTAAGCTGTTCAACAACATGGCTGCCCTCTACAGCCACCAGCGAACTCACAAGGCAAGAAGTGGGGCGGACCCCAGTTCAATGGGTGGGTCATACACAGGCACACCGCTGGACCAGTTTTCACCTCAGAGCCAGGATGCTCCAGTAAATTTTTGCCACTTGTGTCAGGTTCTATTCCCAAATGATGAGGAGTTCCAAGAACACATCCAAATGCATAACTCCTCATCACTTTCATTTGGGCTTCAAGATACCTTATCAGAGAACCACAATGTATCATATGACAACAGCATCGCTTCTCCTGATTCCAATTTTTATGCATCTCCGATAAATAACGTTCCTTCAGTGTCATCAATAGATAATCATGGCGGATTTGACCAGCCACAGGAGCAGATAAGAAGTAACGGACATGTGTACTCAGACTGCTCCAATAATCAGACACCATCTTCCAATAACACTCAGGGAGAACCTCCAGTCATGGACCCAAGTATTCTTAATCCTGCCCTGACACACACACAAAACACAGACGATGCAACTGAAATGGAAGAGACATCAACTGTAGACTCTGATGAGCGTCCATTCAAGTGTCAAATCTGTGGTAAAAGCTACAGGCACTCTGGGAGCCTCATCAACCACAAAAGGTCACATCAGGTTGGGATTTACCAGTGCTCCATCTGCAGAAAGAGCTATCCTCACCTGGCTGCCCTCAAAAGTCATCTCCGTCTCCACAAAGCTCAGCCGTCATCTTTTAGCCTCATTGGCGAGGGAGACTGGCTCTCTTCAGAGCCTCTGACTCTGGATAACCAGCAGGGCTGCTTCTCCTCTCAGGACGAGGAGGAGGATGGTACTCACCCCATTCTCAGTATGGATCAGGAGAATGGAGCTGACCACAGCAATGGAGCCTTGTACCATGAGCAGTTTAATCAGGACTTTTCCCAGGACATGAATGTGCATCTACCTCACAATGAACACCTGATGCAGAGGCACATGTGTGCAGACTGTGGTGAGACATTTGCAGATATTGCAGGGATTAAGTCTCACAGTTGCCCACTGCTACAGCAGCAAAATGACACTACTAGTAGTGAGTATGACAGTAATATGAATTTCCAGGACAGTAATGGTCACTGTGCCATGAGGAAATCTAGGGAGTAATGTAGAGTTTAATGGTCTGAATGGTAGCCACAACCAAAGTTACTTTGAGCAGAATTTCCATGGTAATATGAGCAGTGATCAGCTTAATGATGGTAGAGAAGGTGATGATGCTGACGAGGAGGAGGAGGAGGATGATGGAGATCTTTATCAGTGCTCTATATGTGGAAACAGCTACACCAGCATGAGGGCTCTTAGGAGCCATCTCCGAGGGCACACACAGTCCCATGGTACTCCTGCAAGCTCAGGGCCTTCCTCCATGTCCTCCCATGAAGAGGTGAAAGATGATGAGCCTGGAGAGATGATGATCTGCAGCACATGTGGGGAAAGTTTTGCCAACAGGCAGGACTTGTTAACGCATCAGCTTCTACACAACAAGGACCAGGAAGATCACGTTAATCATTTACATATGAACAGCAGTGATGTGTCTGAAAGCAAGGAGGAAGCACAGAGTATCATCTGCGGCAGCTGTGGCATCTTCTGCACCAGCTACCATCATCTTGATAACCATGGCTGCACAGCTGATGGGAAGGATGAGTCGACGCCTTGTAAAGAGGAAATGAAAGTAAACGATGTTGCCCAGAATGAAGACACGAGTCACTTCAAAGAAACTGTCGATACTCAACATCGTCAGTACAAGTGTGATCAGTGTGGGCGGTCATACAGACACGCCGGGTCTCTCCTTAACCACAAAAAGTCCCACAAAACAGGTGTATTCAGATGCCTTGTCTGCCAGAAGCGCTTCTACAACCTGTTGGCCCTTAAAAACCACCAGAGGTCACACTTTGATATTAAGAGGTTAGTTCCAACATTAATGCATGTCAAATTCTTTTTCATTCAAATCATTATTGTTTGGTGGTCTCTGTCTTTTTGTGTTGCAGATATTTGTCATAAGGGCTCCGTACCCTGTGTAGACTTTTCCCTTTACTGAAAACACAGAATTAACTTTATGCCTTGTCTCCTCACCCAGGCATACTTGTCATGAGTGTGGGAAAGCCTTCAAAATTCAGAAGCAGCTATTGAATCACCTGAGAAGGCACAAAGAGAACCAAGCCAAAATCCAGGAACTCAACAGCCAGATCCAGGCTCTCATGCAGATGAATGGGACCAGGTCAGATGGAAGAATGCAGTCCTTAACGTCAAATGCCAATCAGGCTTTTACCTCTTCTCGACGCTGCAAGCAACTGCCTGAAGGAAAGAAAGGACAAACAAAATCTGAGACCTCAGTCAAATCAGAGGAAACAGGTGACCGGCGGCCTTTCGCCTGTGACCAGTGTGGGCGTACATATCGCCACGCAGGGAGTCTGGTCAATCACAGAAACTCCCATAAAACAGGTGAATACTACTGTTCTGTTTGTAACAACACATACTCAAATCAGCTAGCAATGAAGAACCACTTGCGCACCCACTTTGCATATAAAAAGCACTCTTGCCAAAACTGTGGAAAAGGCTTTAGGGGAAAGAAGCAGCTATTAGCTCATGTTTGTGCAGACCTCAGGAAAAGATGGGGCCGTGGGCAGGAGGAGCCTAAAATCTAGATCCTTTAAATGTAAGGAATGTAAGCAGGCCTTTCTCTCTGCTGACCAGCTGACAGCCCACACCTGTGATGGACCTTCAGGCAGCAGTGATGCACAAACAAGTATGTGTTCAAAGAAAGAGGAGCGGCCTTTCACGTGCAACATATGTAATCGCAGCTACCGCCATGCAGGCTCACTCCTGAACCACAAAAACACCCACAAGACTGGACATTTCAGCTGCACCTACTGCTCTAAGCCCTTCACTAACCCCATGGCTTTGCGCAATCACACACGCATCCATACACAGAAGAAAAAGTATGTGTGCCTCACATGCGGAAAGGCCTTCCGCCTTGCCAGTATCCTGCACAACCACCAGAGGGTCCACAACCGGGTGGCAAGTCACTTCAGCTGTCCTGCATGTGGAAAGAGCTTCCAGGGTTGGTCTGGGCTGAAGAGGCACCGCTGCCGCAGAAGTCAGGAGAACACCACAAGAGCTGGAGTCCAGCAGTCAGAGAGGGGAGACAAGTGCTTCATGTGAGTTATTGTCTCCTTTTCTTGATTAGTCATGGCTAGAGTTGTTTTTATGTTATTTATTTGGTTAACAAAGCTTTTTCCGAGCCAACATTTCAGCAAATATTTGCTCATTGCAGATCTTTATAAGTATAAGTGTATATGTTGGCTGATAAGTCACCAGAAATTGCATTATAGAAATGCTAAAAAGTTTTTTGTTTTTTGTTTTTTGTTTTTTTTAAAGTTTTTTTCAACAGAGAGCACTGACATTATAAGGACCTGATTTGGTTATAATACTTGGTTATGATCAGCCTCAAAAATCCTGTATTATATAAGTAATTTGTTAAGAATTGATTGACTGTTGGGTAAAATGATCCAAGTGTAATATTAGGTATTAAATGTTATCATATCCTTGCTGCAGGTGTGACCTGTGTGGGCGCTCCTACCGCCACGCCGGCTCTCTCCTCAACCATAAAAAGACACACTCCGAAAACCTCCACCACTGTACCTTGTGTCTCCAGACATTTCCTGATCCTCTCACTCTGCAGATCCACTCCCAGATGAGGCGCCACTGCTGCCCCGAGTGCGGCAAGACCTTCTGTCTGGTTGCACACTTGCAGAGCCACATGGAGGTGCACTCGAAGGACCAGTCCATCGTCTGCAGCATCTGCCAGCAGAGCTTTCCCAACACAGCCAGCTACCAGCAGCACCAGGACATGCACCACAGGGCTCAGGACCACTATCAACAAGGCGTGGAAGAACCTGTTGATAACAACATCTGCTGGGACTCAGGAATAACTCAGACTATGGGGATGGATGAGATGCACAAGCAGGTTCCACCTCCTTTGTCCCACATTCCAAGAAGTGTTGCAGATTTGCAGAAGAGTAACGACTCTGCAGGCACAGAAGAGAAGAGCCACGTTTGCGAGCACTGCGGCCGCACTTACCGCCACGCCGGCTCGCTCCTCAACCATAAGAATAGCCACAAGACAGGCTCCTTCTTCTGCTCCGTCTGCCAGAAAGAATTCACCAACCTGATGGCGCTCAAGAACCACCGCCGCATTCATACGGAGCCCAAGCGCTACCAGTGTCTGGAGTGCGGAAAGGCATTCCGCGTGTCCACTCAGCTCATATGTCACCGACGAATTCACACCAAAGAGAAGCCCTTCGCCTGCCTGCTGTGCGACAAGAGCTTTTCCAGCAAGTCCAACCTGCGGCACCATCAGAAGATGCACCAGAACAACCAGACCTACGACTCCTCCTTTAGCATGGATGCTAACACATTTATGGACTTGGACATGGGGTCTTTCCTTTGAAATGGACTTCCACAGTGTACGAGAGAAGAGGACAGGTTGTCCTCTTATTTATCTGTTATTTATCCTTCTATCAATAATTGTAAAACAGTAATTTTTTTTTTCAGAAAGTGCTCCTTGGTCCTGACAGAAGCTCCTTTGAAGACATGCACATTTCATTACAGACCTCCAGTCTTACCTCCGCAACAGATGGTGACGTCTCTGAAAAGAGGGTTTATTTATCATCTTTTAATAAGGCCTGAATGTTTTCCATTAATACACATGATCCCAGATTACAGTATGAATTCCTCAACAACAAACCAACCAACCAAAGTGAACAGAAAAGTGCAGCCCAGGTCCATGTGAGAACATTAACACTGATAACTCGTTTTTGTAAGACAGTACTGTTCTAACGGTGATCTCTCCTCTCTTGCTATATATAATCGTGTTCAGTGCCTCTGTAAGTTCCTTAGGAAACAAAATATACAAACTATATTTATCTCTGAATCCTTTTGTTTAGCTTTGCCGTCAGTGTTAAAGGACTGCACACTTTCCTTTGGGATTTCACATAGGGCAAGCCTGTTATTAAGTCAAATACCTCTGGGTGTGTCCAAAGGTGAGTGGCAAAGTGATTTACTGAAATCATATTATCAAGTAAATAGTCGTACTGCTAATAATATTCACGTTAAGTGACATTGTATGCTAAAAATGGATGTATTTATTAATTTATTCCTGTTATTTTATGTGTATATTTTATTAGAAAAACTTTTTATGAATGTTGTAAAAAAACAAACTGTCTTCTAAAACTCATGTAGCCTTTTAAGGAGTTTCATTGGTCGATTTATATTCACTTATTAGTTCTCAGCTACAACAGGCAGGAATGAATGAGCCAAGTATTATTGGCATTATTGGCAGCACTCAGGGTAAAAACCTTCAAAAGGAACAAACCTGATGTGTAAAACATTGTAGATAATCAGTTTCTGAACTGAGCATTTTTGTTTTTCACTCGTGCCATTTCAACACTTACAATTAAGCCCATGTAACGGTCATCAGAGTCACTCCAACATGCAGCTCCACACGCTGTTGAATTATGATCCATCTCAAACCTTTTGAGAAGCATCAGTTCTGTTGAAGTGCCAGTGCCTAAAATGTAAGTCAATTGTAGCAGTTTAATGTGAACAAACCTCCTCTCACTGGACTTGTGATACTGTAAACCATGGTGTTAATTTTGTACTGTCCGTAACATAATTAGATTTATTTTATCTTCTGATTTGTGAAACTCCTCAGCCACAAACTGTTGAAATGTCTTAAAGCAGTTGATGACAAAAGTATTGAAGCAGTGAGGTGAAAGTGGTTCTTTTTTTTTGTCTCCATGAATTTTCTTCCCTCACAGATTTTTCTTATGAATCAATCTAAACTGACTTTGCATGTGTATTCTTCAAACAAATTTGTGGCCAAAATGCCTCGCTTCAGCTAAGCACAAGTATTACTACAAACAATCCATTATGGATTTACAAGGATGAACCAGTTTCATCTTCACTGTCGACTTCATGAACCACTTGTGTAAAGAAATGTGCAATTGACTCTCTGGGTTATTTTCTTTTTGCCAAGTTGTCTAATGTGCCTGTTGTTCCAGAAGTGGTTTCTTTTCACAAATCAGAAATCAAGCAAAAGTGAACACATGGCCTTTTGTTTGTTTGTTTGTTTGTTTGTTTGTTTTTTTGTTAGTTTTTCTTGTAACAGTCTGATTTTCTTTATGCCTTATACATTACATTTCATATATGAGTATGTTTGGCACTGGTCAGAAGTATGAAATACCTCATGGGAAGCCCTGCCTACCTAACAACTGCTATTTAATGCCTCATGCAGCTTAATTGTAGAGAATACACTGTAATCATAGAAACTCAGATAGTTAACAATTGTAAGACAAGTAGAACGGATGGAGCATCAGTTTTAAGGTTTTACTTTGTAGTTTGCAGGTGCTTTTATCTCCATAAGATGGTTGTTTCTCTGCAGTTTGTTGTGTTCAGAGTTATATTTGCACATTTGTAGATGAGACACTTGTAGCCTAAGGAGGACAGAAAGTCTATAAGGAACAGCCGACCTGCTGTCCTTTGTTGTGTTTGTCGTCGACAGACAACAAGTTTGCTGTCCGATAGTTCACCTCAGCTAGTTTGCGGGTCGTAATATTTAAGCAATATGCTGAAAGTATTGTTTCAGTGCATGAACTGAGTACATCTCATTTGTTTCGTTTTACCATTGTATTGAGTACAGTGGCATCACTGACACTAGCCTTGAAAAACCATGACAACTTGCCATCTGCCATTTTGTGACATTTAAAATCTTCTCTGTATTAATTGTAATGATTTTACTGTAACAGCATATTTTCATACGCCATGGTAGCCTACTTGGAAAAGGACACATGCACATTTGTGTTGGAAACGGACTTATTTTTTTACTATGTTCTCCATCTAATCTCCTCCGGCACTTAACACGTTCACTCCTCTGTCACCGATCACAGTCACAGCCCGGTGTTTGTGGCGTGCGTTAATCTCAGAGCTCTTTCTGTAAATATTAGAACGAAGATAACAGTTGGATCTGTAAATTCACGGCAAAGGTTTCTTCAGCAAGGGGACACTGCTAGATTAGCTATTGTGTAATAAAAAGCATATACCACACATTCTGATTTATTGGATTTTCAGTGCTCAAAAATGTCTGCTCACTATTTAATTCATATTTATATAACTATTTTGTCACTCTGAAACGTAGATTTTTACTTCTTTGTTAGAACTTAGTTTAGAATATAAGCAAATTATTGAAAATAAAACTAGAAATTAATTAAAAGACTTGGAAAATACAGTGTGTTTGTCTCTTGTCCATATTCTTCCAAATGAAGCCCATAAATAAATATAACACAGAGGTGTTTTTATAGCATCAGTAAGACTTGCATTATCATTGGAAGTTGTCAGTTTTATTGTGAAAATACATTTGGTACACAAAGCAGTTTATAAGATTGCAGTAAGTAAAAGGAAGCCAGTGCATGTACAGTATATACAATTAGAAATAGAAAGCAAAGAAAACTAGCAGGAAATGTTAGTTATTGCTCAGTAACATCGTTGGCTGGCCTGATGGAAGTTTTAAAAAAAATCTTCACTGGAGTCCCGTTAAAACTGTGCTTGTCGCTTGCAGTTGATGCAAAACAACACTGCAAGATACTTAAAAATAAATAATATAAAAATCTAAAAAAAAAAAAAAAAGTATGTGTATTTTAAGTGATTCCCTAATTTTGCTGCCAGAGGGCAAACCATACAAGCAGACAGATCGAAAAACATGACCTGAAACATTGTCAGTCACATTAAATATCTCAGTAACCACATACTGCATGATGTTTTGGAGATTAAAAAAAACATCTCAAACTAAAAAAGAAGTAGAAAACAACAAGCCTTCCTTGCTGGTTTCAACGGCTACAAAATTACAAACAGACATCAAGATACATATCTTTTTGCCTCTTTGCAGATCTGAAACGACTCGACAGGTTCAAGAGTTGGTAAGCTTAGTGACTGTGTAGCTCCACCCAAAACACTGTAGGTGTAATTTTCTTCACTACAGTGCATTCCTTACAACATTCCCACATGTTAGCAGTTTGGGACTGTGTGTCTAGTGTTTCAAACATCCTGTCCTAAAGAAAGGCACCGGGACAGTTAACTGGGGTTGTGATAGAGAGAAATAAAAAAAAATCCAGCTAACATCTCCTAAAACTTGCTAACATTCAAACAGACAATACGATATTGTAATGACCTGCAATACAGGGTCTGTGTTGGTCTCGGGAGACCCAGTAACAGTGAACGAGTACAGTTTGCTCCTGTAATCGACAGCTTTATCGCTGCATCAGGCTACTGAAAAGAACAGGGACACAGAGGTATTGGCAGGCCCAAAGGCTGGAATACATTTCACCTACTATAAATGTAGCTACATTCAAATGGCCTCGATGTGCCTAACAGTATGTGTCTTTAAGAGGCTGCTGTGGAGGTGACCAGCAGATAGACCCCGTCTAACCCCACTGAATAGCAGGAGGTCAAACCGCCGCCCAGCAGGCAGCAGTAGCTGTGTTACATTCATCGGAGTCCTGCTGGAAGAAAAAAAAAACACAATACAGGATTTGGAAAGCATCCATCCCTCTGAAGAAAGGACTGTAGTTTCATCTGATTTTGAATCAAACATCTGTAAACCCTTCCAGATCAGAAAATCATTTTTTAAGTGGAATATAGAGGCACATTAACTCTGAACATGATACCACTAATGTTGTTGCTAATCCTAAGGAGGTGTGAGTTGCTCGTCGTGAGTCCCATGGTCACTGCTGGACCTATGCTGAGCATGAGAACTGAGCACTGCCCCTCACTCGACAGTCTAATAAATTAAAATGGTGCGATTCGAGTCGTGGATACCCTGCGGTCAGAGTATACAGTTCACGGTCCAGACGTTCCTCCATCAGGCTCTGAACCAGTCGCTCCTTGGTTCTGTCACATCTGTTTCCAGAGGAGGATGAGGCTGTGGAGTCCAACACAATAACAGTACTGGTTTTACAGACTCATAAACTGGTTAAATTAAATGACATTCACTCCTCTTCTGTCACTGTGTAGCCCTGACTGCTCAGATTCACATTCAGATATCTGTCAAGCTCTTACTGTGACAAAATGAAAGTTTATACTTACTGAAATGTTTAAGCTTGATAAAGTGGCCCCGCAGTCTCTTCAATGGGTTCTGTAATAAATCAAGACATAAAACAGTAAAGTGATTGCATATCTAAATGGTCTGTAATTGGCCTTTTTTTGCAGATGTCAAAGCAGGAAAAGAATTGGTGTTACTAATAACATTAAAAATGACTGTTCTGTTCAAGTGTCCCAGTATTAGCATGCACAATACCAGGACTCTGAAACTTCCATGTCAAAATGTCTTCTCAAAAGAAGGCTTATTGTGTCTTAATATACGTGAACAGATAAGTTAATTATTAATAATAATAAGTTCTTTTCTGTGCCACGTTTTGACGGTTTGTGACACAGCTGCAAAGCCTTCATACCAAAAAAAAAAAAAAGCTGAACTGAACAAAGTGTGCTCTTGTTTACCAAGAACTGCTTTACACCAGGGACATGACATGATTTTTAAAGGATAAAGGATTACTTAACCCCAGAGAAATCTTCGTCATCAATAACTCATCACTATTGGCCCTGAATGTCACGCAAATAAGGGTTTTACTCCGTGCCTTCACAGAGAATGTGCTGTAGTGTAGAAATGTCATTGCCATACAATCCTCTAAAACATCTTTTAAACACACAAAAGAAAGTCAAATCGGCCATTAAATAAGGCCCTGAGGAGAAGCTTTCTTTTCTGGGATTCAAGCGGATGCAGAGTGAGAGAGTAATTCAAAAACTGTTGGTAGAGAAGAGATTACATTTGACAATACACTTTCATTTTTCTGAACAGAGGTGGATCACACTCTTGCCACTCAATAAAATTTAGTGTTTTTACATAAAAATTCAATCTGATTCACTTTAAATGTTATAAAAGCTGAATCTATGACCCTCTGAAGAATCTCACCACGTAGAGGCCGTTTGTGTGACTTGCGTCGATGCACCATGACACCGATGATCAACGCAGCGCCGACCAGCACGACGGCAAGCACTGAGAAACTGGTGATGGCTGCCAGTTTCCACACATCAGGTGTCTCATCCACAGATTTACCTGTCAATTGAACAAAAAGAGTTTAATCTGGTTTACTGAAAGGAAGAATAACTGCTGCATGATTCAATCATGGTCCTGACTATTTAACCCTGTTCTTGTCCACTCTAGTTAGTCCTGTTTTACATGTGTGTGCTTTTCTTAAATGTGTTTCAAACGGGCATTGTTCCTTTGATGTTTGCCCTGTTAAATGAAAATTTCTGCTGTTTTGTGACAGACTTTAAAGTTTATCTTATCCCAATCATTGCAGAGGGTCATTTACATTCTCGGTATCTGATTCACCGTCTTACATGTGTTGCATGACGGGGTCTTCGGATACTGCTTGCATGATGCACACGGCAGACAAACATCCAAATCTGAGTTCCAAAACTCTGAACTGCCGCACTGACCTGCACACAGAAAAACATTGTCATTATCACCTGTTAGTTATGCCAGTTTCATTTCTTCAGTTGGTCACTGGGAAAGCTGTGACTGGGAGGGTTTATGAATCCTTCTGGGACGAAACAATTTTCACAGTTTATGAAATATTTAACACTGCTTGACATGACATGACATGAAGGTATTAAAATGAAAACAAAACAAACCACACTCTGGTGACAGTTTAATCTGGAATCAGCTAGTACGGTAAAAAATGTAACTGGACCAACAACACGTGAGGACCTTTGTGGTTTTCTTCTTCTCATAAAATGAAACTGGGAAATTCCTTTGGCTCAGACTGCTGATGCAACTTAATTGCATGAGAGAGAAATGCTCTGTAGCTTCTGGCGCGTGAACATGCAGGCCGCGTGTGAAGAGCAGGATGTGTTTGCTCAGAGTGCTTCCGTTGAATTGTTTTGCGCCGGTGTACGTGTGCAACTTCCAGAGAATAAACGAACGCGTCTGTGAGCAAGAAGTCGGCGGCGGTTTAAGCTAGGAAAGAGGAAAAAAAACATCTACCTCTGTGGACACAATGGAAAGCTTCATCGCGTTTTATGGCGGCCAGACAGCTGAACAGTTATAGCCGTGCACTTCCCAGATGATAAGGAAGGAATTAGCCTGAAGATGTGACACAGTTAATGCAGATAGCGAGCAGAGTGTGGGGACAGTTTTAGTGTTTTAACAGTGTGTGGTTTCCTCTGCAGGTTTAACATCCTGGCTTTGCATTAATACCCCAAGGTCATGCATGAAGTGGAAAATATTGAGACATGAAGCTGAAAAAAACACACCTCTACGGAACAACATTACAACACAAAGTCTGCCTAATACAGTGACTGACACAATACCAGACATAACAACGTTTCATATTGTGTAAGACGGAAATACTCTACAGATGTTTGATAGATAAAATGATAAAAATCTCTCTTCCTTCTCAGTGTCACATGTGAATTTGCATGGACACCTTCTTTTGTGTCCATCATCATAACAAGGAACCACCCCGAGACTTCACTGAGTCATCAATTGTGGTAACTTTCAAGTTGAAATCATTACTGAAAGTGATCCCAAAACTTGCAATGACGTCAACCAAAAGTCATTAAATGACTGCTTAGGAAACTGCGGCTGCTTCAGTGACAACAACAGCAGGTGATGTGCATCAGCTTATGAACCAACTTTTTAAAAGCGTTACACACGAAAAATTCAGCTGACAAGATGAATGAAACTTTAGCAGACGTGACAGGATGTCAGATAGAAGAAACAATACTATAAAATAAATAATCTGTAGATATTAGATAAAATGATGACAATTAGTATAAATATTATAGTTAGAACTATGCAAGCTGTCTATATATGATTGTGTCAAGCTTTAGTGCTTTCTCTTCTGCTAAAATAGTATTTATCAGTAGTAATAGTAGTAGTAAATAGTATATAGTAATGGTCTGAACACTGATATCCACATGAGGGTTACAGTTTTCTACTGTAATCAGTCCCAAATAAGAAACTGGAGCCTAGTGTGCAGAAGATTTTCCTGGATTTTCATTTTTTTCTGTATCTCACTGTGTTTGGAGCTGTGACAGCAATGACATTCAGTGGTGGATGAAGTATTACAATCTTTTACTGATGAGTGCAAGTGCTCAGTTACATTTAAAATCTTATAATATAGAAGTACAGAGGTATTATCAGCAAAACGTAGATAAAGTTTAAAAAGTAAGAAAAGTCACGCATGAGTGATATACAGTATTATTAGATGTTATTACAATATCACATGTTCAATGTTTTAGTCTTTTCTCTAGTCTCTTTAATCAGCCTTAATCAGATATTTAAATGAAACCATGTGAGAAGCCTCAGGGGAAAATATCTCTTGGGTGGAACTGCGAACACATCACTGACATCTGCAACATGACAAGGGGCCCCAACCATCAAAACACATAATCAACGATTTGTTTAATGCTTAAAAGTGAACTTAATAGGCTTATTGCATTATTTTCTTTTAGATAAAACAAAAAAAGTAACTGCAGCTGTCAGGTAAAAAGTTGCTGTGGAAAAAAGTTGAATAAATCTCATAGTGTCGAAGTATCAGCATGAACAAGAATTTCCCAGTGACACACCCCTGCTACCACTGATGAATTTACAACTCTACCTAACTACAGCTAACAATGATTAAAATTTATCTGCTTATTATTTTTTCTCTATGAATTATTCAGCCAGTACAATATCAGAAAATAGTGGAAAGTGCCCAAAAGCCCAAGTTAATATCCACAAATCGTCTAACATGCAGTCCCAAAACTTAAGAGTTTAATATCACCTCATTTTTAACATGTTCAGTGTGAAGAACTGTGAATAATGTCACCTGTGGCTGTTTGGGGACCCAAAAGGCATCCTTAAAGAGCTATCATATACTTTTTTTTACAGTATCTTACACTTATAATACAAAGCCTGCATTAAACAAGGGTCTAACAAGAGATAAAATTCAGTTGCATTATGGGAAACAGTGGTTTTGGAGCTTGACCTTTGACTGAAAGTCAGGACATCTCAGGCTCTGCTGTTGTGATTTTGACTTTTCGTTTTAGAAATCTATCTCTTGCGAGTTCCTCAACTTTATTAAAGTGCAGTACCAAATCGGAGGAGTACCACTTTAATTAAACGAATGATTTAAACTCTAATCACAAATAAATCCCCTTGGCTTTTCTCATCACTCGTAGCCAAAAAAACTGAACCTTAGCTCCAGAATAAAATCTCAGTCCAGATCTAAAGCCCCCATCACAAATGTACAATGTGACACACAATACTTGTCCACCAGTCAGTATATGTCATTATCGAACCAGCTGCGGCCAAAAGGCACCTGCTAAAAAAGTCATGTTTGAGGCATTTTGACCTTTAACTCTGGTTATGTTTCAGCCACATGCTCAGGATCCCCGGAGACTCTCCGTCCTCCACAGCCGGCCCGCCTACAGAGCCGGTCTGACTCACTTTATAGCCGTGGTCACAGTAAAAATGTGTCACACTTCTTGTAAGCGTGATTTCAGCCCTACATCATCCGGATGGACTCCCGCTCCAGGGTTCAAAAGGCCACAGAAAGGAACTGAACCTTGACTGCCGGTTCACCTCTGTCCCCAAAAACCCAAACCACAACTGAGAAATGGAGCGCTCGCTGCTCGACTCTGACAACAATCTGAAATCTCTGACTAAACTGATCGCTGTTTCAACCGTGTTTCTGAGCCTTTGAGCTCAGGCAAGAAAGGTTTCTGTTGGGAGAGTTCAAAGTGACTCCTCATTTTTTATTCCAGCTACACTTTTTTCCACAAATTCATGAATGAGCGTTATATTTCAATAGAAAGAAGCAACAGGGAGGATTATCAGATGACTCCCACAGATGCTTCTCATGGTTCAGTGTCTAAAACCTGGGAGAGAATAACACATTTGGAGCCATTTCTTTGAGCTCCTGACTGGAGTCCTTGGCAGATCTCAGCATCAAGCCTGACAAAGGGTGTTTTTGGGTGTGGGGGTGCTGTGTTTGGTCCTGAGCTGGAAGGGGGTGGGTGGACCAGCAGCTGATGTCCAGATGTAGAGATGGTTTCACACGGACAGAATCAGGCATGTTTTGAGTTTAGCGTGTTAAAGGCGCACTTGGTTACTTTAATGCCCTAGCAAATGGCCTTGACCCCATGTAATTATTCAAGTTTTTTTAATGTTCTCAGTGCAACCTGAGTCTGGTGTTCTCCTCTGGGATTAAATCCAAACTTCGGGGCGGCTGTGGAAACTAAGTTTTAAAAGAAAAAAAAGACGAATCTCTTCTCAAAAATGGACACGGGGCAGTGCGCCCTTTCCATGCGGCCGGTCCTTCTCACCCTGGGGCGCGGATGGATGGGGTGAAATAAGGCGATCGGAATGCGGAACCGGTGAGAAATGCAGCTGGTAAAAGGAAGCGGCTTTGTAAGCAGACCCTACTATCTGACTCCATTATTAAGGAGGACCAGTCCGCCAGACGAGGACAGCCAACAAGAATCACATTTTTACGCACGGAAAGAAAAACACTGAAGTCACTTGAAATAATAATAATAGAAAAAGAAAATCACGGTTTTCATTTTACATTAAGAAAACAAGAATTGCTGTTGGGATAAAAAAAAGTTTCACTCACTTTTCTGTGCGCTCACGCCGTAGAAATTGGTGACGGCCGCTATGATGAGCCCGCAGAGCGCGCGCAGAGCGTTGGAAGCCATGGTGTGTGCGGGGGGAAGGCTGCTCGCTGTCGGCCGCACGATTCCCGAAAGTTCATCTGATTAACAATCCGTGCTGGGCTTCAGCATGGAAAAGCGAGCATCAGAGCGAGTGAGTCACCCGGAGGAGTCTGCGCCTTGTTTTAATAGCGCACACACCCACGCTAACAGTTCAGCTCCTATGAGTCATTTCCTATGTACTGTACTGCGCGGCCTCTGCGCGCACTGCCCGACTCACAGGAAACTCCTCAGCCGCACTGCGAGCCCTTTCTTCGCCCCTCTCCGAGTGAAAGTTTCAATCAAAACCACCTCAGGTACCACACATTTAAGTACACAGATTTCTTTTTTTTTTTTAAGACCACACCCTGCGCTGTTTTCTCCACATTTTTCTCTCATTTTTTGTCTTTCGCCAGAGCAGTCTGGAGTTAATAGTGTTCTCATTGTTATTACCACGCCTGTCGACGTCACCCTCTCCCCTCTCTGCCAAAAAACACAACTTTCTGGCATGAGTCTGGGTCCCATGCACAGAGAGAGCGAGGGGGAGAGAGAAACAGCAAACTGAGGCAAAAACAGATGACATTCACTAGGAAGAGAGAGACAGAGAGAGAGAGAGCTCAAAAAGTCAGATAAGCTTCATCTTTCCACTTGGGTGCCCTGTGCAGATACAGAACAACACCACCGTGATGCTCTTTTTGCTTTTTTGGAAACCTGACATTTGAATAGTGAGCGTCCCTGACGCAGGGTGGTGTTATTAATGTCTGGGGCTGGGTGTAGCCTGCTGCTGCAGCACAAATATGCAATAACAAAGCCAGTGGACGCATGCCTGGAGTGCTATCAGGCTGGCCCCTGTCACAGCATTGTCTCATATATTACATGAAGACCATCACAACATCTGTGCGGCACAAACGATCACTTAGCACAAAGTGAAAACTACTCATTTATTTATGACAGGTTATGCACATTCATGTGAGTAAACAGCCACTACCTATCAAACTTTTCTTATTTTGGCCAACAGTCTCAGTTAACTGTTCCCAAATGTCTGATAAACTCCCCCCCCCCCCTTCACATATTCACTCTTTTACTCTGCAGGCTGGAACTTTTTATGCGAGTGCTACATGGTGTGAACTGCCTTTCCCACATGAGCTAACGTCAAACAGACGCTAACCAACCTCCCAGTAAATAGTTCACATCATCAGAACAGAGGAAAAGGAGTTTCATTGGCTCAATTAGGTTTGAAGCATGTTGTTAAACAGATGTTTTTGTACTCGACTGTCACGGCTAACCTTTAGGAAAGCAGTCTGAGAGGACCTGGAGCAGCACAGCCCACTAAGGACACCCATATGAGCTGACTTTCCACTGCAGTGATTTCATCAGTAATGAGGCACTATAAGCTGCAGATGTTGTGTCAAACTCTCCAATAGGAACCATGGCAACAGGATGAACACACACAGAGGACCTTGCCCAAGGTGATCCAAACACTCCTGTATGTGCTGACTGGGTGCCAAACTAGCTGACGTCTCTCAGGCATTGTTAATACTATAGCCTAACCAAAAAGGCTGGACGTTTCTGGCTGTTTTACTTTATATATTAGAAACATATTTAGTTTTACACATGCAATCCTCAAGTCTGTAAAGGATGGCTTTGTTTAATTTTGAAGTTTAAATTTCACTGATTTTACAGGATTTCCAAAACCAGCAGGACAAAAGGGTTCAAAAGAAAACGCTTCAGGGAGATCCACCGTGTACCACTGCAATTCCATGTTTATCAATACATTAAAAAAAGAAATGAAGCTAAAGAAACATTTAAAAGTGGGCCCAGTTTGTTAAACAGAGAGGATGTTTTCAACATGGCAAGAACGTCAAGGACAGAAAAAAAAAAAACAGTGCAGAGCAGCTTGACATGTAAGAATATCACTGTGTGCACAAACAACTGTGTTTATTAACTACAGCATAACACTCTCAGTCAGATGTGTCACTATCTGTTTGGTCACCAAATTAATCACCAACTGGCAATGATGCAGTTAAACAAAGTCTTTCCAAAGAGAGATTAAAACAGCGGAAAACACACTCATCTGACATCCCCCACAATGTCTGCCTCTTTGAATAACTCCCCAGTTCCTTTGTCTTTTCTCTACTTTTTTCTCTCCTTTGGTTCTGTCTACTCTTTTCTCTTCCCGCTCCTCCACCTCTCGGTGGATTAGGTGATGTAGATGCGGTGAAAGTCGTTGGCTCCGAAGGCACAGTTGCACTTGGGGCACTTCCTCTGTCGGGTGTCGTAACGCATCTTCAGACATTCGTAGCAGAATACGTGGAAGCACTTGGTGAGCACCGTCTCCTTGTCCCGTGTGTTGCAGCAGGGGCAGCGCAGCTTGGCCTGGAGACAGATAAATACATTGTATATGGGCCAAAAACTGACTTGCCAACACTGTTATTACCTCTATGCATTTCAGGATAGCACTTGAGGGTGTAACAAGTTTGGATTCTTGATATCCCCACAGCTCAAGGTGAATGTAACATTTCTGCAGAGGTTTGAGCTCACTTTCTGGCCCATACTCACGAATGAAAAACTGCCATTACTAGCCAATCAAGCAAATTACAAAGGTGTAGTAATTAGCATTACAACATATTACTTTTTCACGAGACTGTTACAGTTGTTGCAGCAACAGTCTGCTGCTGACTGTGCCAGAAAGCTGTTGGTGTTTTTATAACTCCCTCGCCTCTAAAAGAGGTTGATTAAAGCCATAAATTTCTCCGCACATGAACAACTTTCTCTTATTCTCACCTTGTACTGGTTGATCTCCTCCTGCAGGATCTCATCAGCGTCAGAGTACACCTCCACCTTCTTCTGTTTCTCCAGCTTCCGCCTAAGCCTGGACAGATCCTCCTAGAAGGCATCAGCAGAGGGGTTGTTTAGGATGGGTTCCTAATGCGACCGCCCAAACAGAACCTGAGCAGGAATTTGTGAGAGTCTTTGGAGTCGGTGCTGAAATATGACATACCTGTGCTCGTTTCAGGTTGCTGCTCTCCCTCTCCCGGGCGGTGCGGTTCTCAGCCACAGAGACCTGGATCTCCTTAAGCTTGGCCTGTGTGTGCTCCAGCTGCACCTTCAGGTCCTCTGCCAGCTGGGCAGCCTCCACTGCCTGCAGCAGGGAAGGAACCGGACACACTCAATAAAGAAACCTAATGATGAGATTCCTGGGTTGTAATGTGGTGGTGGCGAATTAAAGCTGTGGAAAGCTTGAGATTCTGAGTGTACTCTTTGGGCTTTACTTTAGAGATTCAATCGTGTACTACCTTAAACAGTGTCACTGTTGGGTTTGCATGTTTTATCCTCATTAACTGAGGACTGTGTGCATTTCCCATCCCTGACGACCATTTTTCCACAGCATACCATAAGTTTTACATTCCCTTCTTAGCTTCCAGGCGACCACTGGTTTCAGTTAAAACAAGCAGCCCCCTTTTGTCTGTTATGTCTTAATGTTATTATTCATGGATGTTCCTATTCAAACAATATATTTACGTAAGCAATGGGATTACCTCATTAGCATGCCCATATGCACAACTTCAGTCGTCAGGCAATGTTAGGAATTACCAGAAACTTGTCACACAAGTGGACATGCAGACGGTGGGTTTAATTTTCCAACAGTGGAGCTCAACAATGCAAAAAACGCCACAGACTTTGGCTGTCAGAGTGTTTCACAAGCACCTGAACGCAATGAAACAATGATGTGTACAAGTACAACTTTTGATGCATGTGAAGGTCCAGATCCTCTCATAATGCAACTCAGTGTTTAAATTTATTACAATCGACATCTGAAAGCAATCACTTCATTCAATTATAAGCAAGCAATTATAAGCGCATGGTTGTTGACGTCTCACTTTCCTCTCACCTTCCTCTTGTTGAGTTCTAGAGCTTGCGTCCGGACAGCCAGCTCTTTTTCCAGAGCAGCAAGTGTGCTCTGAAGAACGCCCTCTTTTTCTTCAAGTTTCTGCACAACCAGCAGCTGGGCATCCACCTGGAGAGTAACAGCAACAGCTCATATTTCAGTGCACTGAAACAGTGAAAACCATTGATGCTGCATTTCCACGTTACAAAGTTGAGCGTCACCTGGGTTTTGAATGTGAGGACTTGGTCGGCCAGCTCCTCCTTCTTCCTCTTTCAGCAGCTTGTAGATCTGGTTAGATTTGATTCGCTCGCTCATCAGCTTGAAATTGGCGTCGTCCTTCTCCCGCAACTGCTGCAGCAGGCGGCTGTTCTGCTCCTGCATGTCCTCGAAGGCCTGGCCGGTCACGTCCATCTCACTCAGCAGAGCCTCCTCCTCCTCAAGAGAGACACAGGCGTCAGCAATCAAAAGCTATAATATTGCTTCTGGACTTCAGTACAAAAACACCATTCTCACTTTACAAAGTACCTGTTGGGGGTGTGCAATGTAGTTTGAGTAAGAAATAAAAATGTCTTCCATTTATTTCCTTAGTTTTTTTTTTGCAGATTCAAACAGGAACTGCTAGCATCTACTCTCCCTGACTCCGTCCTTACTACTTCTACATAAAAATCATCACTACACACACAAAAAAAACATTTTTTCACTAACATGCTTTTTTTTTTTTTTAAAAAAAAACATCTTATCAGCCTGAGTCAAAAACAGTTCACTCCCTTTGGTATCTTTTGGCACGAAGAGTCACACATATGCAAATGTCCTGATGTGATTAGTGACATTACACCTTCATTTGCCTATTTATGATAATGCATAAACAAGCCCGGGTGCAACCACACCTGGTGCAATCAAAAAGCTGGTCTGTTTTCTGTGCCACAAACGATGCTACAAATTTTAACTTTGCTGCATCTGCTTCATTTCAGTTCACGCTGCCAACTTACAAGCCAACTGGGGCCTATAAACAAAAGTCATATGAACTCACAAGTTGCTTGTTTATTGGACAGTTTTGGCAATCTGTCACCCGGTGTAGTTAAATTCTGGCAGCAAGGAACCCGAAGTGAACAAATCAAACACATCTGAGTGCAGGACCTGCTGCACTTTAACTTCATCACACTATGAACAAGAAGGCAAAGGTAAAAGAGATGAATAAATTAATATCAATTCAGACGGTGTTTTGCCTTCTGTTAATAATGCTCAGCGAGACCTCCCAAGCATGAGGGGCTACAGGTTTTTAGATCTCAACATGTCTCCTTTACGCTCATAAAGTGGCATGGAACAACAAGTTAAACGACTTAAAACACGGTCATAACACTTTTAGATTTTGATGTCATTTCCTCTATTTAATTTAATTAGTCTCAGTGTTGATGAAAAGAGACCTCAATTTTCTAGGTGGTCTTCGCGCAGTTATTTGCTATTGAGTTCAGCGACACAGTGGAACCCAAACTGAAAGAGTGAGTGCTTGAGACTCCTTGGGTGAAGATAATATGATTCATATTAGGCAATAAGCCTCTCAGGCTGATCGCATTCATCGTAGTACCTTGGGGTCAACAGCTGAATGAATATTATCGTGACAGTTCTACATTATCTAATGTGGGTGTATCCACTATCTACTCAAGTTTTAGAGTTACGATGACATTACTTAACCAAAGTATTTGACCCTAGCCAGTTGATGGTTTTTATATTTTCCATCTTGACAGTCCTCTCTCTTATTCCCTGAGTTTTCTGACTTACTAATGAAATTCCAAAAGAGCGTCTTAACATTTACAAGACAAGCAAAGCCAAGTAAGTGAGCTCAGATGTGACAGTGTTTTTACATACTTAGAATTTATCAGGGTAGCCCACCCAAAAAGATTTGCCCCACCCGAAATGATTTTATTTTCTTCAACATGTCAACATATAAGTTGCAATGCACTTCCCTCTTCCTCTTGTCACAGGTTCAGACAGTAGAGAAAATGTATTCATGCCAGATAATGAAATGTTGAAACTGTATTTCAGAGCACCAAAAATACATATTTACTCATTGCATGTGTAAAATGTCTAGCTTCAAAGATACAGCCACAAACTCAAGCGTACGTGTCTCTTAATTATCAGCCTGCTTCCTCCAGAAGCTGTGACAAATTAAAGAAATATGAAAAAAATCTATTCATGGGTGTATTACAAAGGGCTTTAAAAAGCTATGCTGTGAGAATCAATAATAATAATAATAATAATAAGATAATCAATGAACATACATAGACAATGTCTAAAGAAGAATGTGATTACAATTGATTTTTGTATTGGAAAAGTTATGAAAATGAGTCTACAGATTATGTAAGATCAAACCAGAGTGGCTTCAGGGTAAGTTATTTTCTTTTGCTGCCATGTTTACAGCTGTGTCAAAAGATCTGTGATCTGTTCATTTACAGCTGATGAAACTGCAGACAAAAATACAAAAATAAATAAATACTTAAAAACAAACAAACAAAAAAAAGAAACAAGAAACAATAAAACTGTAAATAATGTTAGAATAAAGTTATTTTTTTTATTCTAGGCCACAGCCCCAGCTTTCAGTTCCTCTTTTGTCGTCTAAAATTAGGAGAACGCCTTTCTTAGGCAAATGTGACACTCATTGTGTTACTTTCATTCTTAACACAGCTGGCTTGTTCATATTCATATATGGTGAAGTCCCAAAGAAAATGACATTTTTCAAAATAGAGGTGATGAGTCATGTCCCATTGCTTACTGGTCTGAAATTCTTAATATGTTGTTGATGATGATGATGAAAGTGGAAGATGATGTTCAGCTTTTTTCAACCTTTTGAGCACGTCAGTTTGCTGATATGACAAATTGTAAGAATAATGTACATGTCTATAGGCTGCTTTTAAAAACATTGGAATAAAAGCAGGGCACAGAGTGCTGGAAAATAAAGAAAATGTGTAACTATGTAGAAGTAAATAGTATCCTTGCTGAGATATGTTTGAGACAACAAAACACACATACCTGTTTAGTGGCAGCGAGTTTCTTCTGCAGATGCTCAATGGTCTCTTCTGCCACTCTGATCTTCCTGAGGGCATCTTCATCAGCCAGCTTCTTGCTTTCCTTCCTCTCCCTCTCCTCCAGCTCTCGCACTCGCATCCTCAGCTCATCCACCTGGGCAGTTGGAGACAGGGGTTGGGTAATGAATTTAACTTGAATTTCTGTTTAAACGGTTTGGAGCTAGCAGGCAGTAAAGAGCTTATTGTGACATGCGAACTGATGAAAGGTCCAAGAGTAGGACAGAGGGACAACACACCAAAGAACAAACCTCAGCTTTAGATTTGCGTTCAGCTGCCATGAGCTGCACTTTGTCCCTCTGCTCCTTTGGAGCTGACTTATACATGTCCAATAAGAGCTTCATCTCTTTCTGAGACTCCTGGGCTTTTCTGATTGGTTAAAGAAGACAAGGAAAGATTACATTAACACCAGCTATCCCTTCAGTGCAATTAGTTGAGTACTTCTAAGTGTGCACACTTGATCCTTGATGACATAGTTGGTGATAAAACAAAAGCACAAACACAGAATAGTAGACTGTTTTGCAGTTTTTGATGTTGGTGGTGCCTACAGTTTGTAATCTGTCACTGCAGTGCACATGACCAGCTACTTTGTTTTGTAGCAATGGAGGATACTGGCCTCCAAAATACTGAGTTTTCAATCATGTGTGGATTTATGTTTTGCAGCAAATATGTGATTATCAGACTCGAGAAGATGGGGGACATACTTGAGCTCTACTCTGAGCATCTTCAGTGTGTCTGAGTCCTTCCTCTTCAGCTCATCGCTGCGCTGCCTCTCTCTCTCGCGCTCCCTCTCTCGTTCTCGTTCAGCCTCCCTCTCCCTCTCTCTTTCCCGGACCCGCTGTCTCTCTAGTTCCTTTCTCCTCTCCTCCTCCTCTTCCTGGTCCTCATCCTCTTCTTTCTTCACGTCTATGCTGTCACTCGTCGTCTCCTCTAGAATCAGAACCCCTGTATCGCCACTCTGGCAGCGTAACTGTAGATAAAGCACAAACATTTTTTTAAGAATTGCAACGATAACTGAAGTGAGGTTGATTAGAGGAAATGTATTACTACTACAGTTTTGGACTACAGAATAAAACATCATGTCATGTACCTTATTAATCTCCATCTGTGTTTCCCGTAACTTTCTCTTATAGCGCTGCACGTCACCTTTCAACTGCAGGTTGTGGTTCTGAAGGCTGCTGATTAAGTGTCGCATCTCCCTGTTGATTGGTCCTGAGAGAGCAGAGACAGACACACACAGAGCACTGTCAAAGTGTGGTTATGTTCTGAGTCATTCAGCATTATCTAGTGCTGTAAATGATGAGCTCAACTGAATGATGCACAGGAGTGACATTATGAAACAAATGATATATTGTGCACTGTTCACACAATGACAATAAGTACACAATCATCTCTGAGTACAGGTGTAAATGTCTAAATATTTACAAGTACAGAATTAAATATAAATGCCCCACACTATGGCTTGATTTCACATCGCTCTACCAAGACTTCCCCATAGGTATGAGCTTATGTTTCCAAAGGTACCTGCTTGCTCGTTGGCCGCCAGGTTCTGCTCAAACTCGATGCGCAGCATCTCATACTCTTTGCGCACCTGGGCCAGAGTATCCTCCAGCTGGATGACCTCAGTCCGTAGCTTCTTCTGAAGGGACAACTCATCACTCTGTACAGATGAACACAGTAAGACCATATTAACCATATTGCAGTCCGTTGGTAATAATACATACATCCAGATGTAAGGTCTAGTAGGACAAAATACTGTAAAGACAAATAGTTGGAATAGCAACACTGGACTAGAGCCAAGAGGCAGTGTAGAGAAATACATACTTTCTGTGATGAATACCTATTTTTTCTTTTGGGATCAACTTTAAATGAAACATACCTCCATGTGCTCAATCTGTCGGAGGTGGGCGTTCTTGGCAGTGAGCAGGAGGGCCCGTGCCTCATCCAATTGGGTTTTAACCCCAAGAGACTCATTGTACAGGAGGGAGAACTGGGACTGCAGACATTTGTACTCTAGTGTCTCCTTCACAACCTCCTCAGGAATATTTCTTAAGTCCATCTGAAAAATTAGGAGATGACAGTGAGGGTTGAGTATCTGAAGTCACTACAACACTAAACCTCTAACTTTAATGTCAGTGGCACATTTTAGAAAATGATCTGTCTCAGACACATGCAATGGGTTCTAGATAACCAGGTGTAGTGTAACCAATGTTTCTAATCTAATAAACAGAGACGAAATCTTTACCTTGAGTCTCTCACTCTCCCTAACAGCCTCCTGGAGCTCCAGCTGCAGTTTCTCCAACTCTGCCATGCGGCTATTAGCCAACTCCTGGTTGTGCTCCAACTCTGCATTGAGACTCTCAAACTATGATAAAATCGAAAAAGAAAGGACATGTTATAGAGAGGAGAAATGTGCATGGTATAAAAATACTGTTTTGCCAGCTGAAACTGGCATCTGAAACATTATATCTGTAACATGCAAATAAACCAACACGTCACAGCACAGTAATTGCAGCCATTTCCTATGAATGCTCACCTTCTGAATGTTTAGTGTAATCTGGCCTCCAGGTAGTCCACCTGAGCTGCCAGTGCTGCTGTATCCAGATTTAAGCTATAGATAGAAAACACAGAACATAGATTTTACAAAGATAGAAAAACAACATGAACAGCATCACACAACCTATGACATCACTCATGATGGTTATTGTCTTCATGTCCAGACAGCTGATGCAAATAATACCCTTCCATCAATGCACACATCGTCAGCTAGATGTGCATCAATGCAAGCAGCTGGCTTGACACTCCTTGATGCTTAGAGCCTTACCACTGTCACCTCATGTGTACGAGAAACCGGCATGACCCAACGAATAAAAAACATACACACACACACAAGAGGCAGATGTACACAAGCTCCACACAGAGAATATTACAAAACTGCACCTGCTCCATGGCCTCTGCCAAATGTTTGTTGAGCTTTTGTTCCCTATTGCGGAGTTTCTCAATGTCCCACTGCAGGTCCTCCACTGTCGTCTCCATCTCAGACACCTTGGTCTCAGAGCTAGTCACCTTGTCCACCAACTCATTGTACTGCAATAATGGTAAGAACATGACAGCAGTGTCAGCAATGGTAAGTGCAAACCAAAAGCAAAAGTCTCACGCCCACACACAAGCACAAATTGGTGCCCGGCTGAGTAGATACTAGAAAAGTACCTGGTACCAGGTACTAACACGTAATGGAAAAGCCTAAAAAATCAAAGTCGAGTCGAGCCGAAGTTGAGCCGAGTAGGTGCTAGTGGAAAAGTGCCAATATTCAGCACACTTGCTAACACCCACAAATAGTGCCAAGGACATTGTACCTCCATGGACATCTTGTGGTGTCGGCCCTGCAGGAGAGTGGCCAGGTCACGCAGTCGACTGTTCTCCTCCAGCAGAGTGTGGTTCACATTGATGATCTCAGACTGGGCATCGTCCTCACATGCTGCCAATGATCAATATAGTTGTGCCAATTTAGAGTGGAGCTTGTAAGTGTAAAAAAATAACCAACCAACCAATAACTTGATGACCCACTTGGTGGCAGGAAGTTACTTAAATGTAGGATATAAAATGTTGCAAACGTTCCTCTTACCTATTTGTATGTTTGTGTGTCAATGGCTTATTATATATGAATCTGTCTCTATGGTTACCTGCAGCCTGGACTTGCTTGCACATGCTGTCGATGCGGCTGTGCAGCCTGTCAAAAACACAGACCAAACAGGCAATGGCTTCTTTGCTGAACTGCATGCGGTCCTGGAGGTGCAGGGTTAGTTCCTCCTCGCTGCTGTGCTCCAGTGTGGCTAGGAAACCCTTGGCATTTTCACTTAAGGGAGGAGGGGGCGGTGATGCATCTGGAGATGAGGTAGGTTTTTTTAAGAAGTTGGTTAAAATCACCAGAAAAGATAATGATATGATCTGATGAAATGAATGAAGCATCAAACCTCAGTATTTTGTGAGAAAAACAGAAACTGTGTCTACCCTCATATCTGGGAAAACCATTAACTGACAGTTTGGGCTTGCAGGAATTGTTCAAAGGTTATCACGACAATTAAAAACATGCAGCAGTAGATGAGGAAAATACAGATAGTAGGGTTAGCATCACATTGCTTAAATTTCTACAATGAGAGTTTTGTTTTTTGATAGGAGAGTCAGGTTACCGAAGTCGGATACCGAAATATGGTGCCAATGTCGCACTAGTTCCTATACAACCAGGATCTATTGTACTGAATCCCAGCCGCATTTCACTTGTGTTGTTAATTGACACATTTTCCCTCCCTTGCTCAGGCAACAGAATTGTAATCACGAGTGCCATCACTAGTTATTGTCACACACACAGCCTCTAGCTAATGATAGGCTACTTTAAACATGGTTCAAATTCCTGAAGCTAAACAGTACAAAGTGTGGCTGTAAAGTCAGGAAACACATCAAATTTAAATAAAGCGTCTGGCAAGACACGTGACACACTTGAAATTGGGATGCACCGTGTTAGACTGCTTGCCTGACCTCATACCAAGTCAGTGGCGGTACCAGATAAGCTCAACCTGGTAGATCTGCTTGGGGTCCTGTATTTATAGATGACGTAACATGTTATGATTGGTTGTGCATCATAAAGTGTAGGGAAGCTGTGTGTTCGCAGCACAAATTTGAATTGTTTGTGTAGAGAAATAGATCTATATCTAATAAAATGTAAATGACGAAATGCAAACTAAATGCAAACAATTCAGTTAATTATTTCTTATCTGTTGTATATCTATCTGAGTAGAATGTAAGTTACTTGCTGGAGAAAGCAAATATGATAATACTTCTGCTGAAGTCTGTAGCATACCAAATCAACATTTATTTTTATTTTGCTTATTTTTCATTTTATTTTGCTGTTAGGAGTCTATACTCAAGTATACTTAAACCATTTATATTTAGAACATTGTTCAATTTCAAGTTCAAATCCACTTAAGCAACAAAAAAAAAAGCTGTTCTGTAATACTGTCAACCGTTTTTTTGTGCTTTTATTTTTTTATTTTAAGTACCAGTTCAGCCACCGTTTAGGCACCAAATATTATCAGTAAAATGGCCAATTTGAAGAGGAGTGTTTAAAGTTGAAGACTGGGAGGGAACAGATACTGCAACCTATTGCGTTATAACATTAACACTCAATCCAAATTCTATTAATACTAAATAAAGTCAAAATCCGATTATCTAGTCATGATCATAGCAGTCTACAAATGCAGTCAGTGATGGAGACTTGCTGCCTGCTTACCTGTTGTTGAGTCCTGTGGCGGCTCTGTAGGTGTCAACAACTCTTCTGACCCAGTAGGAGGAAGGGGCTGTTGCTGCTGCTCCTCCTGATGCTCTTCCTGACGCTCCTCCTGCTGCTGCTGCTGCTCTGCCTGCTCTCCCTCAATCTGGGCCTCAGGGAGCGGAGGTGGAGGCACTGCGGAAGTTGGTGAGGCCAGATCGACACCATCTTCCTCCATTGGTGTGGGTTCGGATAGAGGGGCTGAGGGTGGGGCAGGAGCAGGTGTCACCGGAGCTTCTGGCTCAATACGTTTTCGTAGGATGTGCACATTCTCCTCCAACTGCAAAGCACAAGGATTTAAAGAAGATTTATTTCCCTGGAAGAAGAACCACCATGTATAATGGTGCTATTCCAAAAACCCACAGTTTGTAAGATCTTTAGACTACCATTACAGTAGTACTTCTAAACACTTAGCACAAAAATCAGGTTTATTAATAGAAGGGTAATTAATCTGTCAATCAATTCCCTGATTAATCAATTGTTTGGTCAATAAAATGTGGATCACTGTTCCCAAAGCCGAAGGAGACATCTTCAAGGATCTTGTTTTTTCCACAACCCAAAGACATTCAGCTTGCCATCACAGAAGACTAAAGAAATCAGAAAATATTCACATTTGAGAGGCTGAAATCAAATAACTTGGACACCTTTCCTCGTAATGATAGTTATAGTTAGCCATTACTTTAATAGTGATGACTGATTAATTAATCAGCTATACAGAGCACAGCTCAAAATTTGGCCAACAGACTATAAATATGTCGGGACAGACAGTTGGAGAATATTTCCATGTGTTGCATTTGTTGTTGCCTGGTGGCTTTAAAGAATGGGGACCCCTCTAATCTAGTGTTCACACAGACATTTCTCAAATCAAGATGGGTTACAGCTCAGTTAAAATGATGTAAACAAATGTGCAGGAGTACCTGTGACCAGTAGCGGTTGACAATCAGCAGGGTAGTGTCATCAGTGGCTTGTCTCTTCTCCAGCTTCTCAATCTTCTCTCGCAGCTCGTCCTCCATCGTCTGTCTCTGCTCCAAGCGCTCGCACAGTTTCTTGTTCTTGAACTGGAGAACCTTCATGTCCATTTCCTCCTGCACAAAACAGAGTACAAACACCCAAGTGAGAATTTCAAGTAAATGATAGTAGTATAGGAAAGACCTGAGTGACACCACATGACAGACCGTAGAGGAGACTCCAGCTATGCGGATGGGCTCAATGAGGGTGGTGGTGGTCTTCTCCTCCTTCTTGCTCTTCTTCTCAGGTGGACCAGGGGGGCTGTCCCCCCCGGAGGGACGTTTTCCTCCCCCAGCACCTGACATCTTTCCTTCCCCCTGCGAGAGATCAAACAAGACATGAGATATTTACGTTGGAGCAGCTTCAGCAAACCAGATTAGTTTGAACTCATTCATTTGATGTCAGCTAGCCACGGGATTAGCCTCTCATTACGGCTAACTGGCTCAAATGTACTGTTGTGCTGGCGTTTATATAAAACACGTGTCCCTGGTGCGTTGAGCTCTTTGTTATTGTAGATGCCGCTGTCTAACAAGCTAATAATATTTTTTTATTTTGGGATATCTACTGAGATTAACGAATATTAGCAAGATCGCTAACGCCAGCTAGGCTAATGCTAACACTAATTCTCTATCTTAGCTGAACGGCGCTCTTTGTTTTGGCGTATCTAGCGACTGGTGGTCGGCATGTTTATTCAGCGAACGTCAGCACACGCGTAAGACATCTGTGAAGAAACTCTACAAGCACAGATGCATATAAACCGATTTTCTGACAGATATTGACGTTACAAACCTTCACAAGGAGCGACTGAAAATGTAACTCAAGGCATCGGAAAAGCTACAGGAAGTAACGACATTGTACTTCCGCATAAAAAATAGATATCAATAAAAAAATCGGATTAACTATAATGTTTAATTAAACTGGAACAAAACCAATTTATTTTTAATCATTCTAATATTATTTTTTATTTAATTTACATTTATATATTTTGTTTTAATAAACCACGCTGCAGTTCTCACCCCGGCCTCATAAGGGCGCTGCTGTCACATGCTGCAGAGGAGTGAGACCAGCATGTAAACAGTGCCCGAGTGATAACTAACTCCTGACCGAACTACCTGCGAATAACTTTAATATCTTCGCTGCTGAACTTGTGGCTTCATCGTAGATCTGTCGAGCCGAGATGGCGCTTTGATAGTGACATTTGACCGCAGTCTGCCTCTTCCTCCTGTCGTTTGATCGCATACATGGTGAGTAGCATGTTAGCTCCACGGTCAGTGAACCTGCAGTTCAACACAGCCAGCTAGCTGTCAGGATGTATGAAGGGCACAATAATATAACGGTATATAAGAATAACGGTGGAAAGGAGAGGTGTGTGTGTGTGTGTGTGTGTGTGTGTGTGTGTGTGAGTGTGAAAGAACAACATCCTGATAACGTCCAGCTAACTAATATTAATCAACAGTGAAACACTTCCCTGTTTAGTTAGCTCAGTTAGTTCCTGTTACTTATGATGCAGTTGTCAGAAATGGAAGAATTACGTGGTTTTTACAAATAAATGTCCTGTCCTTACATATATTCATGTTTACAGCTGGGAGTCACCAACTTTAATTTCATCATGTGAAAACATAATGACAAATAAAGATTCTTGATTCTTGATTCAAAAAGCATTAAATGGCTTATTTCAGAATGTATATAATGTTTATTATATTAATGGATGATGATTATTGACCATTAATGACTTCATCGCTTTAATGCTGCAGCTCCTAACCATGGAGCTAATTTACTACTTTATCTGCTGGGTAGTCAGGGATCAATAAAGTCAGACTACAACTAACAGATTACTTTTGTTGTTGATTTACTTTTGTTGTTTAGTTGTTTGGTCCATAAAACGTAAGAAAATGGTTAAAAATGTTAACCAGTATTTCCCAAAGCCTTACATAACATCCTCGGGTGTCTAGTTTTGTTCACAGCTCCAGAAATGTTCAGTTTACTTTGGACACTTTTTCTTATGAGCTGACTCAAAACAATTAATCAGTGATCAATGCAGTTGATGATTAATTTAATAGTTGACCACTAATTGATTAATGAACCTTTCGCTGCACCTCTACAGTAAAGTTTTGTCTTAATTTATGATATTACATCATCATTTTTTTATTTATTTGTTGTGTGCTGCTGAAATTTAGTTGAATAGAAATATAAAGTAATTGAAAATGGAAATACTCCAAACCGTACTTATTTACTGTGTGTAAATGTACATGGTTACTGTTTACCACTGGCAGCAGTGTTACAAAGCGACATACGTATGACTGACACTTTGCTGTTTTTATAGATTTATATGCTGTCACCATGACCAAAGACATCGTTGTTGGAGATGAATTACCAGACTGGGTGGGAGCCAAGGAGTTTTACCAGAAATATGACCCCAAAGAGGTGATTGGCCGGTGAGTTTGTCAAAATTACCTGAAATGTGTCCTCAGTTTTCATAATTTGGTAATAGAAAAAACAATCAAAAACTGTATTTTATATCAATGGTGTCTCAGGGGTGTGAGCAGTGTGGTGCGCAGATGTGTGCACAGACACACGGCTCAGGAGCTGGCAGTGAAGATTATTGAGATCACAGCAGAGAAGATGACTGCTCAGCAGCTGGAGGAGGTGAAAACCTCCACGCTGAAGGAGATCCAAGTCCTCAACATGGTTAAGGGACACTCCTCAATCAGTATGTTGGATACACTGCTCTTTTAAACTGCAATTTTTCTTCTTGGAGATTCACAAAGATTCAAATCGCTTAATAACATTTTGTCAATTCCCTTTTAGTTACTCTCATCGATTCCTATGAGTCCGCAACCTTCATGTTTTTGGTGTTTGACCTGTGAGTATAACCGCAGATAGCTAAAATGTGAATGTTTATACTGTGAAATCACTCTAGGGTGGTGTCAAGCTCTTGTTTTTATTTACAGCATGAGGCGAGGAGAGCTGTTTGACTACCTCACAGAAAAAGTTACTCTGAGTGAAAAGGAAACCAGGTGAGCTCTACCTCAGTTCATTTAATCTGCTTAAAACAGGCCTTGTTAAAGGTTTATGACTGTGTTTCTGCATGTTTTTAGCCTCTTGTATGGGGAAGTCATGTATTATTTACATTTATATTGAACATTTTCCAAAGTATACTGTGGAATACAATTAATGCTTTTCTTTGCTTCATATTTACTCAAGCATAGTATTTAAACATGCTTAAAGGGCTCATATTCCATGACTCTGCAAGTTCCTCTCACGCTAGTTAAAATAGGTGAAAGCAATGGCAACCTGGAAATGAGATCATGCAAAACTGGCGCAATTTGTACAACCCATCCCTCTACAGGAGTATTGTCCGAGCTCTGCTGGAGGCCGTGCAGTACCTCCACTCCCTCAACATCGTCCACAGGGACTTGAAACCTGAGAATATTCTCCTGGATGATCAGGGACACATCAAGCTGTCCGACTTTGGTTTCTCAGTGCAGCTGCAGCCTGGAGAGAAACTTAGAGGTGCTGTAAAATGTGTAAAATGAAACAGATGATGAACTAAAGATCAATGTATATCATTTATATAGACAGAGGTCAATATGATCGTTTTTCACTTTTGTTGAAATTAGAGCTTTGTGGGACACCTGGTTATTTGGCCCCTGAAATTCTGAAATGTTCGATGGATGAAACACACCCAGGCTACAGCAAAGAGGTCGATCTGTAAGTCTTTCCTTTTGTCAATAACATTTATCCGAGTTAACATTTATATTAGTGTTTATAAAGCATGATCCTGGACTTTCTTTCTTTTCTTGCACCCTTGTTCTGATGCGCCCATTTGTGAAGCTGGGCATGTGGAGTGATCCTTTTCACCTTACTAGCCGGCTCACCACCATTCTGGCATCGCAAACAGATGCTGATGCTCAGGATGATTATGGAGGGTCGCTATCAGTTCAGCTCCCCAGAGTGGGACGACAGGTCTGACACCGTGAAAGACCTGGTACGACTGCTAAACCTTAGAGTTTCAATTTAAATATTTGTGTTTGTTAGAGTTTGGCACAGCATTACACTAGTCCTGATTTTCAGTTGTTTTCCATGTGCTGCTCAGATATCCAGGCTGCTGGTGGTGGATCCAGCTGTGCGTCTCACTGCTGAACAAGCCTTAGCACATCCCTTCTTCAGACAGTACCAGAAGGAGGACGTGCGGCTCTTTAGTCCAAGGAAGACATTCAGGGTGAGTCACAGTGCTGACATAAATTTTTAATCCTTGCACATAAAAGGAATGGCTGTTGATCCATGTGAGTTGATGAAGCAAATATTCTCTACTTTTGTTATTTTCTTTCCTTTCCTGCCTCCTTCAGGTGTTGATTGTCTGCGTGTTGGCCTGCATCAGGATGTACAGCCACTACCGCAGAGCTCGGCCGCTGACCCGGGAGGTGCTGGCCAGAGATCCTTACTCCCTCCGCGGTATCCGCAAACTCATCGACGGCTGCGCCTTCCGCATCTACGGGCACTGGGTAAAGAAAGGGGAGCAGCAGAACCGAGCCGCCCTCTTTCAGAACACGGCTAAGATTATGCTGCTGGGCCTAGAGGACTTTGAAACATAAAAGGTTAACCTCATTCCTAACCATGTCGATTTTTATTTAAACATTTGCATGTGCTGTCATGTCGGTGTTTGTCTTGTCAGATTACTGTGTTTCATTTTTAATTCAGGGACCGGAACGTTTGTATGCCTTAATGCCCATCGTGGTTCTGCAAGTTAAAGATAAGCATGCACAACTTTGATGTTACTTATGTGCCCTGTGACCCAAGTTTGACCTGTCAGGTCATCATGTTTGCAGTGCCACTTTCAGTGGAGGACATATCGCACAATCGTTTGATGTAACACATCACATATATAGGTACATGTTGCACATTTAGGATTTTACCAGTTGGTTGTCAGTTGTAACTAAAGAGAGCAATGTGTTTGTAAGCACTTTGTTTCTGAAGTGGACATTAAAGCACTGTGAGTAATTATTTAATAGATAGTTATATTCACATATTTTAGGCTCTGTTTTACAAATATTCCAGTGTTACAAACCCGTACTGGAGGACATGTGGGAACCAATCAAGTACGGTATTTGTTTTTAGTAGAGAATCCTGTAGCCATCATGCATGCAGACATTCCTCAATAGGGAAATCACTTACACTAACTGTGAAGACCATTTGTGACTGTGTTTCCCATTAAAACTAACCAACCCCGCCATTCTCACCATTCTCTTTTTAATAAGTGGCGCATAATAAGTTCCTGCCTTGAGAAATGTACAGTGATTGTACAAATGCAGATATACATTGTACTGTATATGATGACAAATGTTTTATTGATAATAAAAACAGATGTTTTAGTTTGAACTGTCTTATTGTATGTGAGTGTTTTTTTATTTATTTATTTCAAAATCAACATACTGAAAGAAATGTCCATTATCTTTTGGCCTTGCGGTTATGCTGTGGAGACTCTCGCATGCTGTTGTGCTGATCTGCAATTTGTTTCATTCGCTGATCTAGTTGTCCAGACACAAGCGTCATCTGCTCTCTGACCTCTTTCTCTATGAGAGCCTTCAGTTCTGATTGGGAACCTGGAAGTGAGGACATGAAGCACTTTAAATACACTATCAAGAATCATGTATTGTCATCATGTTTTCACATGACAAAACTTGAGATTGGTGACTTCCAGCTTTAAACATAAATATATAGTAAAAATATGTAATATGTACACAAATATCCAAAGCAGCAGCAGCAATGCACAGTAGGGGGGTGGGTCAGTTGTTCAAGTGCAGTCAAGTGCATGTCTCAAGTTATCAAATATCTGGGGTATCAAGTGGAGTATTTCACTTGAACAGTTATTTCTGCCTAGTTCTTTATGATATGTGATCCTACCGAGTGTGGACTTCTCTGTGATGGATGCTTCCTGTGTCTTAGGAGAGCTGCCTGCCTTTGATGCTGCTTCTGTTTCCATCACATTTTCAACATCTGGTGCAGGAAAAGGACTTAAAAATATAAATAACTGTGGTCCAGTGTACTGTAAAAAAGAGTATTCTATTCTTCATGCAACACAACTCCTTTTGTAAGTGTCATTTTTATGATTGAAACATATATTACAAAGATAATATTTGTTATGAAAACCTATCCCATGTAACCAAGAACTTTTTTTGCTAGAAAACGGCTGAAACCTTGTAATTATTACCTGGAGCAGAAGAATCCTCAATGGGAAGTTCATCCTGGTTTGGGATCCCAGAGTAAGTCAAGGACAAATCAAGTTTTACCTGTAAAAAAAATAAGAAGCTTCTTATTCTCTCCAGATATATTTAATATATAAGATATAAAATAAAACAAAATGAAAGCAGGACTTGCTTGAAACAATCTGTGCAGGATAACTACTACTTCTTACCTGTGGAGTGAGGATATATTTGTAGAGTTTGTAGTGTCTCACATAGCTGTCGTGGATGTACTTTAAGACGCAGTTCACCTCCTCATAGTTGAAGAGGCTGATACTGAAGGGAGGTCTCTGCAGTTCAGTCAGCAAAACAGGGAGAGAAATCCAGATGAAGCACTATATTCATGAAAATGTGTTAAATTGATATTGTGAGTAAAAAAGATGCTCAGTTGTTTTACACACCCTGACTGAGTGACAGAGAAGCAGCTCCTTGCAGTACTTGAAACACTCTTCTATGTTGTTGAGTGGAGTTTCTGCATAGAAAGGAGTTTCTTAAAGTTGGGGAACTTTAAATGAAATATCTAAACTAATTAAACTCAAATTTTTGCCCAGCAGCAAAGGTAGATGATGCAAGTCTGATTCCAATAACTATTTTATCTTGAGGAGAGTTGACTTTCAAAATTGAAAATAGACAATATTTTCTCTTATTTCCTAAATATTGAATTGGTTATGTACAGATAATGGTATGTACTGTAAAAGCATGTACTGTAAATATACTGTTCAGGTGTCACACAAGTGTTTGCTGCAGAGGTAACTCATACAACAACAGTGATGATAATAAGACTTTACCAACCTACGTTAGCTTCATGGACGGACTTGATGATAGACAAGAGAGCAGAGGTTTGTTCCTTTTTGAAGCCACGCTCTCTGCAGAAGAGCACAGTTTGGACGTACAACTCCAGCAGAACTCCTCTTTTTGGTTCAGGGAGGTCAACTCCAAACACACTGGATAAAGCTCTGCAACAAGGCAAAGAAACATATCTCAGTGTTGTGTGTGTGTGATTGTGTGTAAATAGACAGATGTGTTTCTAGTCATAATCAGGGAAGAGAAACCTCTCCAGATCAGCGATGGACTGCATGTTGTCGAGTTCCTCCATGTCATGGTAGCTCACATCTGTCCTGAAAGCACCAAAGGGGTGAATTCAGGGTTAAACAAGGAGTAAATAAAGCAAATGAGCACAATCTGGATTGTAGAGACAGCTCTCACCATAACATCACTTTAGCTTTAAGCGCCTGTGGTACCTACAGAACCAAACCAGGTTTTATTTGCAGTGCATTACAAGGCAGGATAGATTAAGTAAGAGGCATAATATGAGTCTGTATGAACTTACCTTTATTTTTGTATCCATTTTGTATTTCTTTTTCTGAATTATAAACAGCTGGACAACAGAGAAAGACTGATTTGATTCTGTTATAAAATAATATTCACATTACACACGATGAGGCTTTAATGATGATCATTTCCTGTTTGGCTCCCTCGCTGTATCCTAGCAACCTGAAACATAATCTTTTTTCTATTTCCGGTTTAACGAGAAGACACAACAAAATAAAATGTAAACAAATATAAACTGTAAACATAAACAATATACATACATATATATATAATGTCTGTATTAATATATGTAACTTTAAAACCCCGATAAAATCAAATAACAACAATAGTACAAGAAAAATGAAATGTCTACTTTTTATGATAACAGTCATATTTTATTCATTACAACTATGTTAAAATCCCTAAAACAAATAAATAACATAATTAACGAACCCCTAGCCTGACATAAAAACTATAACAATGTCCAGACCATTTTTATTATGTTTCTGCAACTAAATGACTATATCACTATTAGGCCGGACAAAATCACTAAATTACTACCTAAATTACTAAATCACTACCTTAAACTAAACTACAACCTTACTTTACCTAACTTTTGTATTTGTACTGTAATGTGTCAAAAAGGTACACTTAAAAACATCAAATACATAATAACAATACAAATGCTCCTAATAGTAATGATAGTATTTATTATATTATAATAATGATGGCACTGTTATATCGTTATTTACTATGTACAGGCTTACATATGCATATATGTTGTTTATTTATATACGTTTTCATATATATATTGACCCATAATTTCATGTTTGTGTTTACCTCTGTTGTCCTTGTTAGGGTTAGGATTTTAGCTATATTTCTTTTCCTTTTCTGTGTAAGCTACAGGAGTCAAACAGGAGTCAAACTACTTGTTGCCTATAATGAAAATAAACGACAATACAAATAATACAAATACAAATAAAAAGTTAGGCTTTTTTCTTTTTTTTTTAAATCAACACCAGCGAACTAAATGAAAACAGTTTGGATGTCACACAAGCAGATGGACTAATAATAAAGAGGTGAATGGTGTTAAAGTCACTTAATTGCTGCTTATTTTGGATTTCACATCTCTCTGCTGCTGCAGGGAAGCCGTATCCATGGCGACGAGATAAACCTGACGGAGGCAGCCAGTCTGCTTGTGTTTGTTTCCCGGGACGTTGTTTTTGTCCCTTTTTAAGTTTTTTTTTCTTTTTAAAGGTGCAATATTGCGTGAAAGTGCAGCCCAGAGAGGCAGGCCCGGTTAGAAACGGAAACTTTTGGAGGCAGTTTGCGGCGGTTTCGACTTCCGTGTCTGAGCGTCCACGGCCGGGTAAGTGATGCAGCCGGGTGGTGAGTGTGGAGGCAGGAGGAGCAGGGCATCACCTCCCTCTGTCTCCTGTCTCTCCTCTAACAATGGGCCTTCCCTGTGAGGTACTCCCTGGAAAGCTCGCCTTACCCCCGAGGCTGCTGGTCCACACTGGCCGAGCTGTGCGGTGCAGTTTAAGAACATTATCCCCCTTTAATCCACTTTGCCTTCTGCTGCGTGCAGGTGGACAGACTGTCAGATGGAGCAGGGTGGCACCACCAGACGCCCGCTTCTGTTTTTAATTGCTCTTTTATTGTGGAAGCTGAACCACTCCTCACGTTGGACTCTGATGCTGGGTTTCACCTGCACCTTTTAAAAATCCCCAATCACCTATTTTGCAATTAGCAGTGAGTTTTTACTCAGGCATGGAAGACTCCGACATACGACAGCAGAAGCTGGACAACCAGGTAAACACAATGATTTGACTTTACTTACACATGAATGACCTAAAATATGGTTTGATTTCTTTTAAACAAAAATAATAATATATAATATATAATGCACTTACTATGGGTTGGTAATTTTAAGCTTATAGAGTAGATTTTTTTAATTTTTTATCAAAAACATGCATGCAGAATATATATAATATTATAGTCCATACTGGCAGAGGAGTAAAAATGTATTCCGTGTTTAAACAGGTAAAAAGTGGTTAAAACTGAGCTTTTCAAAGCTCTACCTGTGTCAGAACCACCTGCTGTTTGGTGCCATACTTAGAGACACACACTTGTTTATCCTGCACAGGTTGTGAGTTACTCGCTTTCATCCAGCAGAGTACTGCAGAAAACTCTCCAGCAGCTAATCAGTGATAGAAATACTAATAGTAACTGTAACCTAATAGTACAGATCCTAAATTAATCCATGGTAGTTAGCTGAAACAATAATGTATGGGCAACTGCATTTAAAATCTTGTGTCATTTTCAGCTAGCAATAGTAACAATAGACTACCTCTATCTAGAATTTAATACAATAAGACAATAATAATAATAATATTAAAAAGAACATACCTGGTTCCTTTCTTGTTATATAATGTAATATAGTTTTACAATAATGACCAAAGAACATAGCAAATGATGGCAGCATATTGGCAACATATTCAGGTTACCACCTAAACAACAGTGTGTGCTGCAAGCAAGTATGTGCTGAAGGTGGAAAGATCACACATTCAAATCAGGAAATTTTTTATGGAACTAAAGTTTGTCAAGAGCAAAAATAATTCGCGACATCACACTGTGACTGACTGCAGACATATAAGAAGCACTGATCTGCAGTGGTGTGAATGCTGTGGGGAAAGAGTTGAATGAAGCCTATAATACTCAATTCTCCTACAGCGGACGCTTTTGATGAAGAAGCAGCAAAAGAAGAGGGCAGATGCCCAGATGGTGGTGGCCAATCGCCAGTCAGATACTCGCCAAAAGAACCGAAAGCACAAAGCTGTCCACTCTGATGAAACACCTCTGCTGATCAGCCAATCCTTGAGCAACACTTCCCTGAGTGGTTAGTATGAGAATAATTCATGTTTTTATGTATTACTAATTTACTTACATACCATTACATACAGTTATTTTTACTTACATGTTTTGTTTGTTTGTTTCTGGAGATCAAGTTGAACATGCCCATGATAACCCACTGGATGAGATCACACTGGGTGAATACGACATGACAGTGAGCATGACACTGGACAAAATACCCACCACTCCCAAGAGGATGGACTTTGAGGTCGACAGAGAGCCCGAGGGGAAGCATGAAGCAGAGAGCGATGTTCAGGCGGAGGGAAAAAAGATGAAGAAGAAAGAAGTGAAAAAAGAAAAAGCCAAGCGTAAGAACAATAAGAGCAGGACTTTGAGTATACTTCAGTGTGATGTCTTTGTGTTCATTTGTGTGTGCACGTAAAGCCAGGAAACGACTTTGCTTTAGTGAATGATTCATTGGAAACTCATTGCTCTTTCAGAGATGGAAGAGAGTGATGAAAAGGACAAAGAAAAGGAAAAAAAGGAGAAAAAGACAAAGAAGAAAGACAAAGCTAAAGAATCTGACGACCAGCAGAAGACGAACAAGACAACCAAACAAGAGCGTAAAAGTAACGCTAATAACATTTCAGTACTCTGTATAATACTCTATGTACGTGTGCGCTACACACATTTCACACATACATTATAACAAATGTAACAGGTTTTACAGCATTTAAGTGTCCCAACCTTTGCAGAGAAGCACCTACAAGAGGCTTCAACACAGGAGATGGAGTCAGTGATGGAGGTGGCAAGTCCGGAGAAGAACAAACGTGGTGAAAGCGATGAAAGTGAGAAAGAGGAAGAATCCCAGAATCCTCCCGTTCAGTCGCCCAAAAGGAAAAAAAAACTCGACACATGTGAGCGATGATCTGGGCCGCATTTTTACAAACCACAATGCTCCACAGCTGCCGCAAAGAGTAATGTTGTGTGTGTTGTCTCCACAGCCAGGTGCCAAATAAGCAATGAGAGAAAAGATGAGGAAATCCAGGAAAAGGAGAAAAAGGAAAAGAAGACAACCAAAGCGGAGAAAGCGACGCCGAGCCTGGCTTCCCTGAACTCCAACTACAGGGAGAATTCATCCTCAAGCAGTGGATCTAATGAAAGAGTGAGCCGTCACAAATGGTTTATATTTATGTATATTGGGGAGTATGCACACTTTATTATGTATTAAAAATGAACCCATTCTCACTCTTCCCCACATCAGTCAACATCCCCGTTGTCAGTGGAGGATCTTGAGAAGTTTGCTTTGCGTCCAGCCCCGAGAGACGTGACGATCCAGTGTAGGGTCACCAGGGACAGGAGGGGCATGGAGAAGGGCATTTACCCCACTTACTACCTCCATATGGAGAAGGAGGACGGCAAGAGGGTTGGCACTAATGCAAATCTATAACCAAATCATTGTGTGATTTTAGTTTTCATTATGTGATCCTATTCTTTTGAGCTCATATTTACATCTGAGTCCTCGTCATTGTCTGTCTCCGTCAAGGTGTTCCTAATGGCAGGCAGGAAAAGGAAGAAGTGCAAAACATCCAACTATCTCATCTCCACTGACCCGACAAATCTGTCCAGAGACACAAACTGCTACATAGGAAAACTAAGGTATAACTCTACTCGAAGGTGTAACTATTTGTGGCAGGAAAAGCACTGGTGTAACTAATAACAGTGACTCAGTGAGCCCCACTGCTGAGCCAGTATGCATAACACCAGTGCCCTGGTCAAGATGTATTTTATTGCCATTCCAAGTGGACATTGGACAGGTGTTTTGACTTCTGGTGGCAAGAAAAGTATAGATGAAAACTTTAATAAAAGCTCCAATCCATCTAAGTGTCCCAGTTTCAGGGCTTTGGCGTTGTGCTGTGAATTGTGCAATAGACTTCATGCTGAAGGCAATATATAGCAATGATGGGGGAGGGGTCAAACAAAAAGTTATTACTGCAATTATTGCAAATGAACTGGAACCAAATTTTTTTTAATTTGGCATTATTGGCAGTCATTTGACATAGAAGTGACCCCCAGAGTTGACATTTCTGTTGATTTCAGATCTGATAAGACTAACTTGTTTCAGGTCCAACGTCCTGGGTACAAAGTTCACAGTCTATGATGGAGGAGAAAACCCTGAGAAAAAGCCTTTCGTCAAAGAGTGTGAATCAGTGCGGCAAGAGCTGGCAGCAATTTGCTATGTGAGTGCAAATCTGCAATATACACTCGACATCCCATTTGACACAACATGTTAAGAGATGAAACCTGTTATACAATTGGCTGTCATGTTCCAGGAGACGAATGTGCTGGGATTTAAGGGTCCCAGAAAGATGACTGTGATCATCCCGGGCATGTTGGAGAACGACGAAAGAGTGGCCATCCGTCCAAAAAATGTATGTTTAAAAAGTAACCGTCAAGTTTTAAAAACCTGTGATAATGTAGATGAAGTGTGAAATATCTCAGAGGAACTGAAATCTGACTATTCTAGGAGCTTGAGACTCTACTGGTCCGCCATGCAAACAACTACACAGATAAACTAGTCACCCTGGTGAACAAATCCCCAAGCTGGAATGAACAGACTCAGTCATACGTGCTTAACTTCCACGGACGCGTCACCCAGGCCTCTGTCAAGAACTTCCAGATCATCCACCCTGACAACGGTAAGATGGCGCTTACGCATCGCGTCTCTTCTTCTGTCATCAAAAGAAAATCTTGTCTTTATTTTTAACCTCCCAGTCACATGCCACCTCTCTTTCTACCGCCCCTGCTGGTGTCTAACCCCTAACCCTTTCCAGAGGATTACATAGTGATGCAGTTTGGCCGTGTAGCAGAAGACGTCTTCTCCATGGATTACAGTTTCCCCATGTGTGCCCTGCAGGCCTTTGCCATCACCCTGTCGTCCTTTGATGGCAAACTGGCCTGTGATTAAACCATGCTGGTGTGCCTCAAGTGCTTAACTAGGTCCCTGATCAACATAGGAACTTCCAGTTTAAATAAAAACTATACCCATAATTTTCCACGTTCTTAGTGCATTGTAACATTTTGTATATGTTAAATATGGAAAAAATAAGACTTAGACTCCAGAACAGAGTTGTTTTCTAGGTTCAGTATTATTTTACCACTTATTTTATTTTAGTTAGTACAAGTTAATGTATTGGTCTTTCTTTTTTATATATACCAGCTGTGTAAAGGACATGTGCATTATTATACTGAGGACAATTGTGTAAACACTACCAATAAAATATTAAGTGACAATAAAACAAGGTAGGGATGTGTGTGAATGTGTTTTCTTATTTTAAACAGAAAGATGAAAAGTGCTTTTCTAAAACAAAAACTACTTTATGCTGTTGTAATCCTCCCCCCAGATTACATGTTATTTTGAGCCAAGTTGCATGTTTAGATGTGATCTTCAGAGACTTTATCAAAAAGAAGGAAACATCTTTATCAAAGTAATAAAAGATGCGAAAAGCACTCATATCAGATGCCGCGGAACTGCAGCGAGTTGCAGATAGAGCCGGCCATGTCAGCGTTTCTGCTCTTGCACAATATAAAGACTTGAAAATATTTCCATCACACGAGAGCTTCGTTGCTGATCTCAAGCACGTTTTTAACACAAGTTCACTGCTTTACATGACGGGACAGACAGTCACCTGGGTTTCAATAAATAAAAATAGGCCTCCCTTATGCGCTGTGGTGAAGTAAGGTGATTAGAAGTGTACAGATATTTTTGATCGCAAAAACCTCTCTTATCACACTGACATGAATATGTGCATGGTAACATGCTGTTGTTTCCTGTTCAGATGCCCTTCAATTCTTAACAAGTTATATTTAAATCAATGAGGCCATGCAAGTATTGTCTTCTAAAGTAAGTAAAAAAGTAAATGACCTCTGCAAGTAATTCAACTCACTTCACAAGTGATGTAGATACCTGGCTACTTTAGACCACAGACTACCAGACTTGTAAAATGCATTTCTTCCCATTCCCAATTACAAACCATGTTTGCCTGAGCCAAACTGAACTGGCATACAGTGCCAGCGCTGGTGACTTCCTCATAATGTGTTGCAGATTACTTCATGCATTTTGAGAAACCCAACACAGTAAGATGCAACACTCGTGTGTGAGTTTGTATTTTTACAAACTAAATCAACAAAATCACAAACCTCAGAGAAAGACACCGTGGGCTGTATCGTTTGCAGAATCACAACCAATTATCAGTTGATCTCACTGTTCAACCTGTTGCACAACACTTTTGTAAATTGCGCAGTTCATATTTGCCAATTTCACTCACATTCGCCACTGTGTTTCATAGCACATACTATGACAAACCAGATGACATAAAATCATGTTATATTTAAGCGTCCAAGAACGATCCACCAATGTAAATTGTACTCCTCAAACAGCCACAAACATTAAGCTGAAATTCATCCACTGGTGGGATCTCTCACTTTGGTTTGTGGTTTAGTAGATGTAAATAAGATATGTCAGTTCAGTGCATAAAAAATGCCATTTGGAACATTTTAGGTTCACTGTACCAGTGAGGAGTAATAATTGGGATGGGAAACTATTAATAATTTGTTTATTTCAAAATAGTTCGCAATGTGATAGAACACTTGAATGTGAGTTGTTTGTGATGTATAAAGAAAGTATTCAATGACCACATTCGAAATACTGCATGGTGTTCCAAAATAAGAAAAGTATATACGCCGAACATTTCTGTATGCACAATCACATTCAGGTACATTACTAATGTACATAGAAATGTGAATGTTTCGTTTCATGTAAATTAGCTCTATTTTGAGCACAAAAACTGACTGACGTAGAGGCTTTAATTGCACACAGGCTTTCAACACTAACTAGGACTTCAGCAGAGTAAACCTGGACAAAGATAGGAGGTAAATTGCATGCGTGCAGTAATTAATATTATGTGACATGTTTAGTCTCACTATTATATATCACTATTATTACTATGTGAATTTTATTGTCTTCCAGCTTTGGGCCTGTTTAGTCATTTACCATATGCAAAAAACCCCCCAAGAAAACTGAAAGAATACATTTAGATGCACCGCATTTCACTATGGAGCATCTCAGCACGAAGGGTAAAACATTAGTGCACTTTTATAGGGGATTTTGAATTGTATTACTATGTCAGATTATGAAAAACATTCGTACTGTTTAGCCTAATTTTATGAAAAGTTTGCATACAGTATGCTAGTTTATGTTGTTGAGACTTAACTGTTACCCCTTTCACACACTCATTTTACAACTGCTCTCTTAAAAAAGCACATCCTCTACCACTAGTGACATGTGATAGCGATCAGTGTGACGACTGACTGATACCCCCTCCTTCAGGCTACATTAACAACAGTTTTCACTAGAGCTTCGGGGAGTGGGGTGACTTATTCGAGAGCTCTCTGGGCTGGGGTGATGTTTAAACCGTCTGCTGAGACAGATCGGGGTTCTCCGCCGAGGCTGAAGATGCTGATCACGTTTCTACTTGTATCTGCCAACATTGTCTGCCTGCTCGGAAGTCCTTCCACAGGTTATGTCTCTTCTTGCTTGTTTTCTTTTTTTCTTAAGTGATAGAAAACCATGCCTGTATGCAAAAAAGACATAAAAACCCTCATCATGTTTGTTTTTATTGTACTTTATCTGTGGATTACTTGCTACAAAAGACAAATACTGTAAAACGTAACTGTAGGGAAAATGAGATACAATACAACATGCAAACTAAAAGCAAGAATAAATGACTCAGAGGCTTTGTTGTATGTGTAACGGACTCTGATAAGATTCTGCTATGGCCTATTTGACCTTTGACCTTCCTCTTATTATAAACTGCCTTTTATTTGTTTTTACACTAATTACCAGAGGTAAAGAGTTAATGACTTACTGGAAGGCGTAAAGTGTGTTTAAATGTTTTCTCATCTTACAGAAGCAATTAAAGGATTGGTTCACACTAATTTAAAGTAATACTCACGTGTCCATATGTACAGAGGACCCTGTTATTTTTCCTCCTGTCCATTCTAGCCACAAAAAAAGTCTCTCAAAGTGATTTTTTGCAATACCCTCAAAGTGTGCATTTTAAAATGTTATCAAGTAAAAAAGTAAAGACCAGAATAATATAAAGAAAAACCTAGAAATACTAAGAGGGTAATTCTCCAACAAAAGAAGGGTTGTTAACTTAAAAAAAAGGGCTCTTAACCTGGAAAAGCTCAAAAGGTTGAAAAAAAGTGACTCTAAAAATCTCTGACGCTGTCTGCGTATTTTTAGGCACTGACCACCATCTCCGCTGTGTAAACAACTTCGTGTTCACCATCAACTGCTCCCTGAGACTCGCGCCATCAGAAAACACCTCAGACAGCAATGGCTCCTACTGGCTCACAATCACAGAAACCCACGAACTGTGAGGCACCTGTTTGTTCGTGTTAGTCGTGGATGGCCCTAACCCTGATGTTGTGTTTCACCACTGCGTGTCTTCTCCACATTGTGCAGGAAGACGTTTGGGTGTGTGCTGACGGAAAACAACGGGGATGACTTCTGTTCTGTTACAACATACGAGCTACCGCCTGATGATGATTACTCAGACATCTTTGATGACACAGATAACTATAAAATCTCACTCTGCCACAAGCAAAAGGACGGTTATGACATCTGTAAGGTGCTGGATGAGAAATATTTGCCAGAGAAAAACAGTAAGAAAGATATTGCTCTGCTCTTCTAACCGGACACACAGAACACATTCATAGATATTCATAAAAAGCACATGTGTGTTTGTTTTATGTGTCCTCTCATTAGTTAAACCAAATGCGCCGTGCTGCCTGACAGTCAGCCACAACTCAAGTCAACGACACTTTACATGGGAAAGTACCTATGAGCGATACAAAGAGCACAACGATCTGACCGACAACCTCAAGTATCAGCTCCGTTACTACACGAGAGGAGACAAAAATAATGTAAGATTAAAGGTTGCTTTAAGGGAAATTTGTCTGGCCTGTTGGAGGACTGTTTGCACCAATTTAAATCTATTCAGGAATTGATAATGATTAAAGGATCAACGGAGAAATATAGGATTTAATAATTCAAAGATAAATGAAAACATTAATCAGTCATGCTGATATCTGATGATTCAATGATGATGCAAAAGGCTGATATTTCACATATTTTGATAGGTAGAATTACAATCAGGTTTCTTGTCAGGTAGGTTATTACATACAAGGAATTTACCTTGATGTTTTGTTGAATAACAATAAACACAGTAAAGAAAAGTATAAAGAAAGATAAAAAAAAAAAAAGCAAATGCAGCAAGCCAAGAGCCATGAATATAAAATATAAGATTTACAATAAAATATGATATATTTGATAACAAATATGCACACTATAACTTAAAAACTGTTTTGAAAGAGCTGTGCAGTTTTTTCCACTGTGTTCACATGGTGAAGGGGGTTAAAGTTTCCTGTTGTGCCCACACTGAACACACACCTGGTTTATTACAACACTCAAGCTCTGAAAGCTAGACTGTGACACAGGATCCCTTTAAGGATCTATATATCTAAAATATATAATATAATAAAATAATTGTCCTGCTAAATCATCTGCAAAGTAATACACTGATTTGTTGATTTGGCACAAATGATCCTCCATACCATACAGTTCTATCCTTTTCAAAATGTTTTAGTGCATACTCTATATTTCTTTCAGGTGATATCATATGACATTAACACCGACAGTAAAAATTATTCCCTGGATGAGCATAACTTTGCGCCAGACACCAACTACTCTGCCAGAGTGCGGTCCAGTCCTAATCTGGCTTATTACCAGGGAGAGTGGAGCGACTGGTCCTCTGAGGTGCACTGGAGGACAGGAGTCAGGTCTGACATTCTCTCATTACTTTAAACTTAAAATTTCACTACTTTGCTTCTATAATTTTAATTACTGCATTTTGGTCCATTCAGATCCCCCATTTTACACCCATGTCTCCGGACTGGGTAAGGTGTTAATCCCAATATGTGGGATGGTGGCACTCTTCTTACTTTTGTGCTATACTCCGGTTAAAAAGTAAGCATCTCACTCTATAAATACTAAATTACAGTGTAGAGCATGCCATTTCCTACAACAACTAAATATTATCTTTTTATTCCTCACACAGAAGGTGGAGGCAAAGTGCCTTCATCCCAACTCCAGCACCTTACTTCCACACCTTGTATAGTGACTGCCAGGGAGACTTCAAGGTAAGTTTAAGCTTGCCACATAAAATACTGGCAATTTTCTCATGCAATGTACCTCAACATGACTGTAATTACAGAGCTGGGTGGTTACACAAGAAATCACTGCAGACATTCTGCGGACAGAGGAAACGCTTCAAATTGACACACTAACCAAGTGTGCAGACGTCCAGGAGGAAGAGTGCCAGCCTCAGTTTGAGCTCCAGGTCATGGAGGGCAGCATATACAGCAACATACCAGGCTGTGACACCCGTTTCCTGGGCATCCCGTACGCTGTGAGCACCATGGCTCCACCATCAAATGCAGGGAGCTCACACCTGAGTCTGACCCTCAGCTCACAGCCAGGGAGCCCTGCTGAAGGAGACTCAGGGTGCTGGCTCAGCAGCCACACGTCCCTGGAGAGGGACCCTCCCTGGTACTGCAACGAATACTGCACCCTGAGCGCTTTCCAGCAGACAAGTCCGGTTGCAGCGGAGCACTAGAGGGGCCTTCAACAAAATCCTGCTTGACTGGGATGATGAGAGCGGACACCATCACTAAAGCATAAGATGTGTTTCTATGTAGCATCTGGACTAAAATGGTGAAGTTGAAATTAAATAAAGTTTGCCTAAAGTTAAAACATCTACACAAAGTGTAAAGCTTCAAAACACTCAACTATAACTACAGTAAACTCTTCACTTGTGTCATCAAAAGAGGTATTAAGCTATTGTGATGTTATTTAGACAACATTTGTTAAATGTCTCCACAGCATTATGGATAATGTAGATTATGTAACATACTAATTACATAACCTTTTGCTTGAATTAAATTAGTAAATTGTGCAAAGGAACTGTAAATAAAATGCTTCTTAAAAACAAATCAATTTTTTTTTAAATAATTGATTAGTTTGTACATTGAACTTTGTGCATTTCAATCATTTAATAAATAGAAAATAGAAAGACATTTTGTAGAAAGTTTTATTTACGCCAACACATACATGAACAAAGCACCATATAACCTTAAAGTCTGATACAGAGGTAAGCCTACCTGCCTCAGTCATCATGGCCATTTTTATTTATTCCATAGCAAACACTCTGAATAACAAAAAGACAGCCAAGGCAGCAGATTCTATCATATATTACAGCATGCTGAATAGAAAACCTGGGAAAGAGAATTAGACAGAGCCATCTAGAGACACTAGTGAGATACAACAGTATAAAAGTGCCATTCATTATACAGCAGTTGAAATACTGACAATGAAATAAGCTAATTTTACATTAAATTTATGGAAAATAAAAGGGAGAAACATAGGAATAGACCCTGTGAAAGAGCAAAATAAAACAGACATTTTCTTCCTTAAACATTGTTGACAGCCAGCTTGCATGGAGTTGATGAAACTGGTACCGAGCTGTGTCCCTTGCACCACATAAGACAATTAATATTTAAAAAGAAATGACCAGGGTGCTGAAGCACCCATCCCCTCCCAGCATTATGCGCCGACTGGCAATTAAGAATAAAAAATGATAGGTCAAAGGAGAACGGATGGCACAGAATGTGTGGAGTTCAAATAGAAGTCTTTAAGTAAGTCCTGATGTGAGAGGAGCACATTCATTGAGAGACTGAGCGGGGAGGTGATTCTTGTTAAACCCATTCCTTCTGCCACAGCGGAGAGAGTCTTCACCCTTACGAGGGGGAGAATTTTTTGGCTTGTGCTCGAACTCTTTTTTCATATTCTACTCTGTTTTGGCTGGAAATGAGTTTAAAAAACAAAAACAAACAGAAAAATCAAATCATTTTTGGCTAATATGACAAAAGCAGAAGATGCATCTTCTCCAATCTCGTGCCAGATTTAAATTTCACGTTATAAAGATGGACTTCAAAAGAGTCCCCTCAAATATTATTTCTATCTTATACACACAAATTAAAGAAAATATCATCTTTGGGATTCTGTAGGTACACACAAGAAAAAAATGTATATAAGTTTTGAGGTCCCTGAACTTGCTTCAACCTCGATCACTGCAGTTAGGACTTTAGGACTGTCTCTTCACTAAGAATTGGAGTTTAAGAAGCCTGTCCTATTGATCTAATCACTGATGATCCTGCTCTCATCTGACAATGTCCTCACACCAGTCAGGAGCTGTTTGCAGTCTGCTTAGCAAGTAAGGTGCTAAACAATAATCAGTCTACTTCAATGGCATTGATTTGGATCGTATACTTTTACTAAAATCAAAAGCATGAAAAAAAACAAAAACAAAAAAAACAAACAAGAAATCAACAGAGTTGACAATCAGTTGACAATATTGGTGTATTAGTCAAGAGAACAAGTAAAAACATCCTCGCACTGCCTTTGGAATAATCCTGTGCCTGTATGATGTCTATATTATTACAGCACAAATATAACTCACCAGTCTCAACATAAACATTTTGGCATTGTATAATAGGACATCAGTAACTCTGTTCTCTTTTCCTTCCCTTTCCATGCATATCACCAATTTTACATTTCTGTGTTAAAACAGATAAATGCAGTGTCACTTACCAGTAGATTGTGTAAGCCTCTGCTTGGGCTGGATCCTGGATATTTGGTTCATTTAGGAGTTCCTGGATACCTAATAAGATCTGTACAATAAAAAGGCACCAACGACACAAATCAAGTGTTAAAAATCAGCTAATCATCCGTTTTGTATTTCTTTATATGGCTTCTTAGATTTGTCATTCCCAAAAGTTGTAGGTCAGTCACATTAATTCTTAAGATCCCACTGAAGGATTCAAGAACTGACCAAAAGGCAGACCAAATTTAATTGAATTTTATTTTTTAATATTACAAGATGAATATCAGAACATTTTTGTATTTATCAGACCCCGCCTTTTCCATAAAGTTTTAATTAACAATGTCATGATAACTGAAAATACCCACATTCCTTTGGCCACATAGATACAAATTCAGACAGCCCTAAAAGACTTTTTGGAAAGGCCCTGTGATGCCAATGAGGTATGCTTTGCAATCCAAACCTGCTTTATTGTGATGGCCGGTCTCCAGTCCTTGTCCTCCTCTAGAATAGATAGGCATACTGTGCCTGATGGATACACATTTGGATGAAAGAGCGGAGGCTCAAATTTACCTGAAACACAATAAAATGTTATGTGCACTTCTGTGTCGGATCCATTACAAATGTCACACAAGATGAACAAAGTCCCAAAATGTCACTCTGCTTTTTTCAGAGCATACAGTGGTCCAAGTGTTCCACTAAAAGGAATCGGCTTCTGTTGTTCGCCGAAGCAATGGCTTCATGTTATTTTAATGTGACATTCAGACACGACTCCCCTGTTGCTGGATAGAAACAGCGTACATCACGGTGCCCTGATGTTGTGAATGACCCACAGCGGTAATGATTTGGTTGAAACAATAAACCAGTATTGTGCTCATGGCAAACATTTTAACTTTTTGAACAACTGGTTTAGCTTCACGTATATATCAGCTCTCAAATTAAAAGCTGCACTATGAAATGAATTCATTAATATCAAGCCCTCAAGGAGTATGTAGTGGTAAGACCGTTGCTTTTATATCAACTTTGACAACCTTTGCAGTACTTAGAAGCCATTAACAATCCTTCAAACACAAAAACGGTGTAGAAAAAAGTTTGCTACTGCTGTCTGATGACTCACAACCACTGAATGAATATAAAGATGGACGACGCGCCTCCAGTTTCTCCGACAAACCGACTCTGTACAAAAATGAAGCCAAACATTGCGGATACAGATGCTCCACTGGAGCAAGAGTCTGCTGAGACTGTGATTGAGGAAGGAGTGGCGGCATCGAGGTCCCAACCACACATCCGCCCGACTCGATTGGTAATAAGTAATTAGAGACTGCTAACTAACAATCACTTGCTAGAGTTACATCTCCTCTCAACGTTCCTCCTGAACATGTCTGCAGCTGACTCCATGACTACTATCACTGTCGTGTCAGCCATGATGTTTCACGACCTTGTTATAGCACCACATAACCAACACAAACCCAAATTTATCAGATACATACAACATAAAATTACAGAAACCAAATTTGGGAAAAATGTATCTGATGTGTATTTTAATGTTTTAGTTTTTGCTAAAAATGGAGCCACCAGGGGTGATTGATGGGTTTTGGCATGACTTTTAGGGCACTGTAACGTTGTCCATCTATACAGTCTATTCTCACAACCAAAGTGTCAACACGGATTAGCTTGGTCATATTTGGCAATCAGTGTTTTCAAAATTGCTTACATCGTAGGAAGAAAATAGACGCTGGTTGCCCCTTCATGTTGATTATTAGGGGACTCTGGACCTCACCAACCCTACATGTTTTCACTGCCTAGATGGGATTGTCCAACATCTGTCTGGCTACTGTTACACTTACTGGTGTCAGGACAGAAATGCGCTGAAGAATGTTCCAGTGTAGTGTTTGTTATGAAGTCCATCTACAGACTGAATAAGGCAGATGGACGCCCAGCATAATAAGTGTGTGCAGTAATCACAATAACAGTTGTGTTTATGCTGAACACAGGAACTCACATTTTGGAGGTGAAGAAGGATAGTCATCCTTGAACAACATGCGCAGTTTGAACAGGCCTCCTTCCCAAGGAGTCTGAGGAGACAACCATAGATCGGTTTCTTGACAGAACATCATGTCACAGAACACGCACATTTACGCAAAAAACTAAATCATTTTAATTCCAGATCAAATTTCAAAGCAGGTTTAAGATTCATCATTGTCAAAACTGTTACTATGAGCGATCCACATTTAAAAAAAAAAAAAAAGAAGTCAACATCTGATCAGCATTCTTGCAAAAAAAGGAAACGCAAGACATCACTATGGCTTTTATGGAACAGATTAACTAAAAACATACATGCTCTTTTAAATCTGGCATAGTGTGAAATGGCACAGTCTTAGAAAGTTCGCTCTTCTGAGAATGACTATGAAACACATTACCCCCTTCTTGCCAGGAATAGCACATTCCCAATTCATGAGATTCATGGTTCCATCTGGATTTTTTGTTGGTACAGCAACAAATCCCTGAAACATTGAATAAAAAAAACAAACAGTCAAGACGTGAATTTTTACTGAAAGACGTGACACTTCTCTGTTGCACTACCACCGTTCAAACAGACCAGAACAGGTGCATCTCATGAGACACTACTTACAAAAGGATGGTCCTTACGCCATGCCTTGCGCTCCTGGGCAAGCCGGCTCAATGCAATGCCTGACATGATTCGTGGACTCCTGCAAAGAACGAACATCGAGTCAATTATATGAAATCATTCCCAACATAGGGTGTAACATGGCCACGTGGATTCACAGCCGGAGATTTTGTGGAGATTTTTCTGCTTTGTATCATAAAGCTTTTAGACTGCCAGCAACACTTTAAAAATGCCATGTTGGCCTTTAGGATGGACACTTCTGTCACATTATAAACAAAACAAATAATGAAGAACACAGTCCGATTAAGCAATAACAAAAATGATCATTAGATTGATCTCTAATTGTTTTCATCTAGAGTGGCAACAGTTCCTTAATCAATTAATTATTTGAACAAAAAAACTATTGGTTAAAGTTATTTTTGCAGGCTCTCAAATGTGAATATTTACCTCTCACTGGTCTTGCATAATAATAAATTGAATATTTTGGGATACGGCTCAGTCAACAAGCCTAGATGTTTGACGAGGTCATTACGCATTGTGATGGCATTTTACTCTGTTTTCTGTTTTAAAGACCAAAAGACTGACAAAACAAAAATTCTCAGTAGATTAACTGATAACAAAAGTAATCTGTGCTGACAAACTTTGGTCCAGTTTGACTCTAAACATGATTCAATATTTGCTTCATCACTAAGCAGTAATATTACTGCATCACAAGCATAATTCATAACACTTTCAGGTTGTGGAGAGTTTTTCCAGACAGCTGTCTACATGATCCTGGTGGCTGAATATAATTACTAACAGTGATGGGTAAGCTCCAACTTTCTGTAAAGGGATCTGAAGTTGTATTATTACAGTGCACAATAAAGGACTTTACACACACATTTTCTTAAACACATGAATGAATAACCCCCTCTTCTCTGGATCGCGGTATATTGCTCACTTACACAGTTACAGTTGATGAAAGCTGTGAAACTGACATCTCTGTACAGATGTGCCCAAACACCACAGTGTTGCTTAGGAGCTAATTAAGAGCTTTAATTAAGACCCTCCATTGAAATGATCTCTACAGCAACGGAGCTCTGGAGGCAAAGCAACAAGACGTAACGAAGCAACTTTACAGCAGCTCAACTCTTTTACTTCAGGATCAATATTGACCAGTTTCTTTCAGCTTGGCAGTAATGTGTTTTAAAGTATCGTCTACACCGACATGTCTGATAAGCTAAGGGTGCTAGCCAGGAAAAAACAAAACAAAAAACACGCTTCTACTCTTTCTTTGGTGTTTAACTTAAGAGGCAGGTAATGGTAGAAAGATTAATTTAGTCTCATGTTGGCTTAGCTTCACTGTAAACTCGCTGTCACCGCAAAAACGTCCACAAGCGGACTATGAGAGCTAGCCGGTTAGCTTGGTGAGCTAACTCATGTGCGCCAGAGTCGCGCTGTTAGCGTCTGACACGGCCTGATGCAGCACAAAAATGCGCAATTGCACTTGATTTTGGCCACTATTTTTAAATGAGAGGGGGGAAAGTGACCGCAGCTTTTCTCTCTCATGCTTTATAAGGCGTGCTCTTAAATAACAAACGGGAGTGTGAGACCTCCTAAAGAGATTACTCACACCATGAGCCATTAAAGAGCAGGGACAAAGAACGACACAGCTAAAAGGCGCACATTTCTGCATTACCAAACTAGCGAAAATGGCGCAAACAGAAGCGGGTAAAATGTCACAATACACGATGAAAATTGCACGTCCTGTAGTCAGGCTGTTATCCTACCTTTCAGTGTGGCTGCACTGGCTCTGGTAATTAAGCGAAATGTAATAATCGTGCTCAAATCCCGTTAAAGCTTGCAAAGTTTCCCTCCTGAAAAACCACCCGCTTCGACTCCAGCCAGACGCACGCAGCGAGGCCAAACTCTCATCCGTCCTGCACTTCCGTCTTTGCTTAAATACCCTCCATAGGAAGCTCAGGATGCGCGTTTATCTGTTCACAGTTTGCGCTTTTTGTGTGTGGGTGTCTTCTTAACCTTCAATGATTCCGCCGTTAGATTTAGTCTGATTATTTGTTGTATTTTTCAGTCTCATTAGACACACTAAGCTAGCGGCTGCTCTAGCTGTTGCTCTCCGCTCATGCGCCGTGTCGCTGTCTACCGTCACCTGTTCAGGAAATAAAACAAGCAATATCTCACTTTGAAAATATCACAGAGTCGTCTGTGTAAGTATATGCTCATTTGAACTCTTTATACCTGTAAGAAATAAAGCTTTTCCTGTTTTTACACATCATAAATGCATAAGTGCGAGAACCCACTCCAGCAAACACATGCGGATTGCCATCTTCTGTAATATAACATCTTTGACCACACCAAAGACCGTTAACCCAAACAATTATCTTTTGATAAATTATACAACATTATGTGTGCAATTCAGAGAGTTTACATTAAACTCATTTGAGATTTTCGGCCGTAAAGCATTTCTTCGTACATGGATTTATTCTCATGTGTTAAAAAACCTATATTTAAACAGGCATTTTTCAGGACAACTATGTCTCCGCAACGTGTTTCGAGGACTTGACAGCAGAGGTCGCTATTTATCAACAACAATGACTTTTCCATTTATTTATTTACAGGTATAAGACTACTCTTGTGTGATCTGCATGTTTTTTTATAATTATAAAAGGCTATTTATGTGTATATTATTGTAAATAAAAGAACAATAGTGAGATTAAAGTGACACTGACAGAGCCACAGAGTAAACACTTCTCTGAAAACAAACAAAACAAAAAAGAGCCAACACACATGAATGACAACATTTTTATTAAGTTTACCTTATGCAAGACCATATAGATCTATCCCCTTAACCTCATACATAGTTTTTATATTTTTAAACATTGCATAAGATCATATAGAAGTGATCTATGTAGTGATATGAGAACCTTATTTGTCGATGTAATTGCTAGATTGAGGAAAAATGACACATTCATTCCCTCTGATTACAAGTGTGATCATCTTCAATCATGCATTACAGTGGTATGTGGCTTATGACTTGAATGCAAAAACAAACTGGGCACTTATAAGTATTAGGCTACAGATTTTGATAAGTTTTTCCATCACAAGAAATGATTATCAATGCCAAATCCCCAACCAGACAATCTGTTTGCGAAGGGCATTAAAAGGTAATGTAGCTGCTAAAGTAGAGGGGTTAAACACACCTCAGACCAGAGTGTATCAAATGAGGTTACAACCGAACCAAGCAAATCAAAAACACAAACACACTTTTAAATCTCATTGCAGGAAAACAAAACAAAAAAAGTCTCAAAAGAAGACTTAAATAAACCTTTGCTCTGAGCAGGTCAGTTTCACCCTCTAAAAGTGAGCATCTCTGCCATCAGAGAGGGCACAAAGCAAGATTGTCTGCAACGCTCAAGCACAGGCCGTCAGAAATGGATGGAGTTATCTTATCAGTCAGTCTATGTGAAACTGTGGGTGGAGCAGGGAGTGCTAGTTGCCATCGGTGCGGTCACACAAGTCAAGACGAACGTTAACGTGTGCGAGGGAGTGCAACACAGTACATAATTGGAAGGCTTCAGAATACTATAGCAAATGTAAACATAGCCTAGCTCTGGCAGGAAATCCAGTCTATTCTGATTGAACCTCTTCGCAGATGTCAAACTTTGCACTTTAAAAGCCCTTGTGTGTGTGTTTGTGTGTATATCTATATCAAAAACATGCATCCATACTTGTTTCCCCAACAATATAAAAATTGTTTTAGTCAAGTGTATACGTGTACATGTGAGTAAATGGAGGTTTGTGTGTCGTTAACAAGTCTATATGTACAAAGTGTGCCAGCATTAAGAAAAGTTTACTCATCCCTGACACTAAGATTAATGTGTACAATACACATAAGACATTGGATTTTGGTCATTGGGAAAAAAGGCAACACTAAATGATTATTTGTGAATGAAATATCCAACCTATCAAAACCACACATCAAACCTGAAAACAACTTTCTATTAAAAAAAGTGTTCTAAAATGCAGTATTTACATGAACAACATTACAGGCTTGTAAGCAATGTGCACAGTGTCGTTCTCCACTGTAGTGCTTGTAATGCTGTGTACGAAATCTACACAATTCAAAATGCTTAGAAGAATCTATCACAATGCAGGAAAAAAATACATTTGTTTTGTTTTGTTTTTTTAAATGTAACAGTCAACTTCATAGCCAGCCAAGTATAGCTTTGTTATTGGTTATCAAAACATGTTCCAGGCATGTTCTCAGTGAAAGACACCATATTCAGCATCAGCTGTTTCAACCCTCTCGGAAATCTCCTGTATAAACAATGCCAAACAGAAGTCAACATTGTCAAGATTTTCTCTTTTTTAAAGATCCAGTATAAACAACTTCAGTTCGAAGTTGTGTTTTCTATACAGTGTACAAAACGTGCAGTTTTTTAGGAGTTAAATATTAATATTGAATTTGGATTATTTACATCAAAACAAAATCCTCTGGATATGAACAGAAAATCCTTCACCGCTGTCTTCAAAACAGGTTCCAGTCCCCACCAAACCCTCCACAACACAAATACCTCCCCTCAAAAAAAAAAAATGTTGTTCCCTCAAACATACAAAATAAACAAGTCAAGGAAAACTCAGAAGTCAGTGGGAAAACAAAGATGCCACTGTCTCGAGGAGGTTTTTCCTGACAGGAAACAGGACATGGTTGGAGGACATTAATGTTTAAAAAATAATATCACTGTAAAAGAGAGTTCACATTTCAAAACACCGTTTTTTGGCAGTTAACTTTAGACTTATGAACATGAGGAGGTCTCAAACTAACTTAGAAGTTAATAAAAAAAAAAGGTCAGACTTGATATAAACTTCCATTTTAAAACATTTAGAGAGCAATTTTACTTGTTTACACTACTCTGAGTCAGAAGCAGCAGGACTCTTACTTTGAAACACAGCGGTTTGAAGGAACATTTGCGGTAAAAAGATGCATCCAATATTTGAAAGTGTAAAACAGGTAAGTGGACTTCCTGGAAATATAATTAGCACTATATCCCGCAGCACACAATCTGTGGGTAACAGCTCGTGCCACAAGCAGCTACACTAGTAACACCTGCACGTCTCAAGCCAAGAAAGCGAATGATAAAGAAGTATCTTGCATCATGACATATTTCTGCTGTATCGCTAAAGGTAGCTTACTTCGTCTAAATGAAAATGGACCTTCCATATTTCTGTTAATTACAGGTCACTTCCTCAACACCAATAAAAGCCCTGGAAGTGATAAATGACCTAATGCCCCTTTATCGACAGCATCAAATCACTGACATTTTTGTTCACATAGTGGTCTGAAAACGTGACTGTTGTAAATAGTTAGTAAAAATATTTGCCCGATTAAAGTAAAAGGTTTCAAAATGCATCTGAAAATGTGTGCTGTATAGCCAGGATCCTCATGATCACAAACCTCAGTGTAACTGTTTGAAATCTTTGGAGAAATATTTGTTTTTGGGGGGTGAATTTCACATTTAACAGCCTAACTCTTTAACATGTGCTAAATAAATGCACAATTCCCTTTCTAACATCTCTAAACAGTGATTTTGAGTTTTGATACTTTTGAGCTATAAAGACCATGCTGATCCCTTACCAGACTCTTGAGTTGGAGGATATAAGAATTAACTCAACAGATGACCCTGAGTGAATCATTGGCCTTATATGATGATGGCCATATTTTATAGCATAAAAACATATGTAGATTGCAATTCCTTACTTTGAATTAGAAAAGAAAGAAGAAAAAAAACTTGCCGCTAATTCAAAAAAAAGGTCCAGTTTAAATGTACAGGCACAATTTGTCAGTAAACAGACTTATTTACATCAAGAAATAAAAACAAAAATGGAGGGAAAACACAAATTAAATGCATCCCCACCCCCCATTTAAATCTCCATTGTGCCAAACGTTCTTCCACAAAGATGATATGTTTGCATCATAACACCTGGAGCTCATAATACTGAGTCCTCTTCACATCCGGGAACCCCTTTCCTGAAGAATCTGCAGAGAATTAAAAAAAAAGACACAATGAACAAAAACACATCATACTACGAGGTCTGAAAGTTATTTAGTACCCGTCTGTAGGGTCCCCTTCTTTTCAGCTGCTAAAAATCACTTTAGAAAGTTTCTTTTTTAACTGAAGCGCTTCATCCTGCCACAGCCTGCACACATGTACGCTATGTGCTGGGTGAACTCAAACACACTTCACAGGGGTGCAGAGAAAAGGGGAAATGTTTGCACAAGTGAGGAAATAAAGCGTTGTGTGACTATCACAGTACGTGGTTGTTGAGAGAATTCTGGGTGAGCTAGTAGAGCAGAAAAAAAAGCTTGTCAGGTGGGATCAACCTGGGTACTGGAAAGACATGCTGCCAACACCAAAAACACACATAACCTTGTTTCAGTATAGATTTGGTCTTTGGACTTTGCAATAATGAATAATTTTTAGAGTGTCAATTTAAAGATGACAGCTTCTTTTTCAATAGTTTGTTTGTCACACCTCTGTTGCACCTACCGTCCCTTTGAGGGCTCACATATTAAAATAACTTCAGGAGCCTAAACCACAAACCCAAATAAATTCTTTGTGCAAGTCAAGTGAGATCAGAATTGGCTGATACAGATTTTAAAAAGAAATGAAAAATATGGATTCTAATTCAAATTTAACTTATTCAGTGGTTAAAAATTGTGTATTTTCAGCTTATATTATTGTCCAGCTCTATGTAAGAAAATAAATACATAAAATAATCAATTTAGAAAATAAACTGGGAGATTATTTGATGAAAAAAAATAAATATATAATTGCAGCCCTTTACCAAATTCATTTAAAATAGTAACTGAAATATGAGGTGTGAACTTTCACTCAAAAAAACTAAAGGGGACATGTTTCGTTCACTTCTTAATTTAGTGGCTTAGTGTAGAAGCTAAGAATTGATTAATATTAAGTTTGTAGATTTTACTAAAATGTGATTCAGATTATCTCAGTTTATGCAGTACACTCCCAGCACATCAAGAGAAGCTGTTCCTGCTGTTCATTTAGTTTAATTTCTTCTCTTCTCTTCATCTCATTTTGGGGACACAAACATCCTAACACGGTGGATTTCTCGAAGGAATTTCAACATGTGATCTGTGATCATTTGCAAAGAATAAAAAGTTTTTAGTCATTATTTAAAAAATGAATACTACCTACAACACCTTTAACTGTAGCACAGAGACTGAACTCAATTTTCCTCATTAGATCACTCTGTACATTTTTAAAAGCCAAGAGGACGACGGACGAATCAGTGATCTGACTTTGAAAAGACGTCAGCGCTGTCCAAGCAACGCGACACCTGCTTTTGACAATGTTGTGGACAAAGGGAGTGTAGTAGCCCTCCTTTCCCTTTAAATGCCATTGAATGAGGGATAATGAGTCAAACTGCAGAAGCTGATGATTCAGCATGCCCTCCATTAACCAAGGCTGTGAGCACAACAACAATTACAAGGGTCTTATTTACACTACTGAAACAAATGGAGCTCTTCCCATCTGGCTTACAACAGAGCTTCACCTGCAAAGAAGCATTTGTCCGGCCTCCACAGGAACCATCTGGCTTTTGATCTGGCTTTGGCTTGTAGACTCTGAAGGCCAAAGCCGATTTTCAACCTGGAGTCTGTCACTTCGCTCTGGTTTGACTTTCTTATTAGCTCAAGTTCTTTGAAAGCACGTGTGAAAAAGTTTCAGTAGTGTAAAGCGCATTGAGGAGGCGGTGGGGAGGGAAGAGAGGGACAAACTAAGGGGGTGTGGCGGAGGGACTACGAGCACTTGAGCGCTCACCAGTGAGTCATAAGTGCTCAACCCTAATCAGAGTCATTCATTTCATAATCCGTCTCTTCGTCCTCGCTCTGAGCAACATGCAGCATACAGGCGGCACAGAAGGAGACAAGAAAGGCAAGTCGTAAAATGATGGAAATGAATGAAGGTGCAAAATGTTGGAAAGGGGAACAAGGAGAAAAATCATACTAATGGGTTACATTCAGAGGGGACTAACATTAACAACCACATTCAGTGCGTCTATGCAAAACACAAGAAAACAAATACAAATGTCATCCAAGGGCACCTTTCTACCATAGTCAATTCACTTGTCACAACAGATTCCAAATTGTGCCATTTTTCAGGAATAAAACCACAAAAAGGATCATTTTAGATTTCAATTATTTGCACAGTGACCTACTGAAATGAGCCAAACTAAAAGGGCCCAGTTTGGACAAGGTACCCCTGGAAACAATCACAAAAAGGTCTGTATTTTCTCTCTACATCGGCTGGTACATATGCCCTGGTAGTGTTTAATTATCCTATGACAACAAACAGCAGCATGAATGGAAGTTTAACGGTGTGCTTCTTCATGCGTAGTTGCCTTTAAAAGGAGTCGGGGAGGTGGGTTGACAGGGATAAGCTGAAGGGAGCCTGAATTCCTCAGGGTGTGCTTCCTGCTTCGCTCCCAAAGCCCTTGAGAAAATGACAGAGTTTCCCCAATAGCGCCGCTAATCTGCAGACCTGTAGTCTCTAAATGTCCCCAGCACAGATGATACTGGGTTTTTTTTTTTATTTCATGTCAAACATAACATGAGTCTAAACGCTGGGTTAGTACTGTTGGAGCCACGTTAAAATTAATGTCTGGTTTGCTTCAATTTATCCATTTCTTCTTCTTTTTCTTCTTCTTCTTCTTTTTCCTCTGATCACTTACAGTCATACAGGCAGGCTGTTTTTTCTCCCCCAGCTGAAGGACTGAATATTCACAATGTTCTCCTTCATAGAGGCTTCTCATCAATAAACCAGAGGTGCATTCAGTCCCTCGGTGGCATGTTCATAAATGCAACACATTTAAAACATCCAGCACAGGCCATCATTCACAGATGTTTGCTATGGATGGATTTTCAACCAGCCTCTCCACACACTCACACACACTTACCTTCGCCTTCTCACTGGGCTCACTGTTTGTCCCGTATGATTGATTGTGCAGCTCCTTGGAGACTACACACAGGAACTCGGCTTGGTCTTCGTTTCCGTAGTTGTAAGAGGAGCCTATGCTGACCAGCTAGAGAGACACGAGAGCAGAGCACAGGAGGAGGAATTAGCCTTAGACTGATGGAGCAGAGGCACAAACTGGGTTACTCACGGTAGGAAAACGGAGTTAGGAAGATGTTAAAGTAATATGAAAGGAGGTCAACAACCAATGAAAGAGCTCAGAGAGTCTACAGGTTCCTGTAACTTAAATTTGAGGGTTCTCAATTTATTATAAATGGCAGGTTTGACTAATTAAACATAGCTCAAAATGTGTCAACACGCACTCTGAAGTCTGTTTTAGGGATTATATTTTCTTCCTTGTATGAGAGTAATACACCTTATAATATGGGTGTGAAGTGGGAATGACACATAAAATGTCCTCAGTCAGACTTGCACAGTTACATGGTAGACTGAAACCAACTGTCCAACAGGGCTACCCACTTAAAAATGTGTCATTTACAAGTCATTACATTTATATAATGCAACGCAAACAGTATTTACAGGACCTGCAGACGCACCAGCACTGAATTTAAAACACTCTAAATAAAACATTCATGAAGACCAAAAACAGAAAACCAAATGAATAACACAGAAATCAAATAATTGGTGTAAAAAATAAGGTAGTGATAATGAAAGAAACCGCAGACAGAAAGACAATCAGCAGAAAGAAGTGCAGGGACTCGACCACAGGAAGCAAACATGCTGGTTGAAAACTGATGGGGAACGGTGGATTTGACTTGATGGGACCAGGCTTGTTTAAAGTGAATGGCTGGATTCGAACAGATGCGATCAACTTTTGAGACCTACAGTATCTCCTACAAAGCAAATAAGGAAGAGCAAACTGCAAAAGTAGCTCACTCCAATCAATAAACACCCATTTTTTCAGCTCTATGACTGAATATTTGAATGTCTGTAGTACCGTCATACATGCAGAACCATCAGTACTAAATATCATCAGCTACATACTATTATCAGCTTTCTGTGACTATATTTCATTATGTCTTGCTTTAGCTGCATGGCCACAAGGGTTTACTCAAAACCTGAGAGGGAATGGAGTGCAGAACAACCCAAATTCAACTACTATAACATACATTACACTACAGAACATAAACATGCCATCTCTAAATAAATATTTGATAATAATAATAAAAATGTTAATTTCTAATATTCCTGTTCCCAGTCATGTCAGTTTGAATAAAAAGACACAAGAGGACAAATGAAGGGAGGACATCTGTAAGATCTTTATAAACACACTGCATGCACACCTTGAAAAACACGAGGGGGAAAAAAAACATTTCCTGTTTCTGAATAACTGCTTTTACTGCCGAATGTTAAGTGTGTGTACACTGCAGGCTACATGTGTACTGTCTGCACCCAGGTGTGCATGTTCAGACATGCATCACCTCATTAGCCACTGCTGCCGGAGACTTGTTGTTGTTAACCGATCTGTCTTACATTAGGCGTCAATGCAGGGAACAAGACCAAATAATCTCAACCAGCCACCCCGCATATCACTTGTCACATTGCTAGAAACTCAACAGGCACCAAAGCCTGATGACTTTCAGCATAAAATACACTTCAACAAATTGACTATGTTAGTAGAGTCTTTAAGATGGCAGTAGGTCATTAAAGCTCATCTCCCCGAAAGGCTCTCCTGGGTTGACTGAGCTTTAGGCTTTGCATAAGGAGTGTTTCTAGGAGTTTCCCATCTGACCTGTGTCAGGAGATTAGAGAGATTTTGACGCTAATGGGAGATCCAGTGTTCCCTCGTCTCAGAGAGATTCATTGAAACGTAACACACACTCCCCAACTCCCAAAACATGCGGTTTTAGAAAAATGAGTCTTCCTGAACACGAACTCTTACATAAACTCGCACTATTGTCTCTTAATGTTTGACTATTTCAATCACAAGGTACAAAACCTGTTTTTTACCTGTATTTTTTGTTTCAAGTTTCACCTCTGAACAACCGGCATTATGTTACAGCGCAGCCCCCAAAACAGCCAAGCGGCTACATCAAAGCAAAACACAGAAGGCTGTTGACAAGCTTACAAACTGTGAACGTAGTATGAATATAAAAAGAAATCAAATAAAAAAATGTATAATAGAAATCAAATCACAGACAATAAAAAAAAAAAAGGTGTAATATTCTCTTAGCCTCACTGGTGAGCAAGCAGTACAAATGAACACTGAAAAAAACTCAAAAAATGACTGACAGCTGTGTCTACTTGGGATAAACAATGGCTAACGGGGTGTGTATGAACAACATGGGGACCATGCAGTGACCAGCCCGTGGACAGAAATTTGTGGGACACACCTCTCCGCTGTTGTTTGGCAAAGCAGACTCCTCTCCCTTCACCTCCCTTGACACAATCAGCAGAAACTCTGACTGGTGGGCCCGCCCGTAACCTATACTGACAAGCTGCAACAACCAATCAGAGCACAGAAGGGATGCCCGGATCATGTATGCGGACATTGAGAAAGATGTGATTTTGCTGCTTGGCTTTTTTAGCCTATTTCCAATATTGAGGATTGGGACTTTCTGGGTCAATGTGAGCATAGCGGGGTGGGTGAAGCACATGAAAGGAGGATTGCTGCTGCTGCTGCTCTTGCTGCTGCTGCTGCTGCGACCCTGCAGGAGGAGATTTACCTGTTCAAACTTCCAGCCGTCAGACATTGTTGACACCATCTGTGTCAGCTCCTCCTCCTGGCACTGCAGCACCCGGTACACATGCTTCACCGGAACCTGAGAGGAAGAAGGAGCATGTGAGGGAAACGTGATGGAAAAGAGGCCAAAAAAACAAACAAACAAAAAAAAAGCAAAAGCTCACATAATTAACAGAACTGGGATGTAGAACAGAGAAAACCTAAACAGAGCTTCATATACCTGTGATGTTTTACAGTCGCGTTCCCTGATCTTGTCCTTGATGAGCTTTATTAATGATGTGATGTTGTAGAATTCAGCTTCTTCTAGCACACCTAAAACAGTGAAAAAAGACACATTGAAGCTTTTGATGGCATCTTCTTTTTTTTCCCCAGAGATGCTTAAGTATAATGCAGTAGGACCTATACTTCTTAATATTAAAAACAAATATCCAGGAATTTGTTAACAATATTATATTCCACAGTGACATTACCTTCCTCTGCCAAGTCCCTGTTGAGCACCAGTTTGCCATGCCTCAAGTAGTTAAGCACTGGCCCAAAGTATGTGGGGTCTCTGTCTATGAGATAGGCACCAGTTTCATCCTGAAAAGCAGAAAAGAGGGATGATGAGGTTAATGGAACAACACCTGCATTCATTGTAATTTGAACAAACGGTCCAACATTTAGAAAATATGCTTGTTTCTGGTCGAACCCATGCTTTGTTAAACACGGATTTCAATTTTAATTCTATGCATCCAGTACGGGGAATGCATTGTACGGACGCAGTCGATGAGCAGGCATATACCTGAATTGAAAAAACAAAAAAAAACTGGTATCAGTGGATAAAAGTCGAGGGATGAGAATTATGAGGTCAGCTCCTGTGCTGATAATCTCTACAGGGGTTGGCAGGACACGCGCATGCAGCCACACATGTACTACAGCTCTGGGATATCACTCCACTACTCCCACAGGCCTTGGGTTTGATCCCGATTTCTTCACAACCGCTGGGTATTCCCCTATTTCTGTAAGTACTGCGATTAGATCGTCTTCATCTCCTGGGGGAAGGAGGAGGCTAAAACAATTAGAGCAGAACAGAAAAAGATTTGGAACAGAAGGCTGAGTCCACCGAGGGGACCGGGAGAAAGCACCTTGGCTTACAACTGACAATTAGCCTAGTCTGGTCTGTTACATAGTCGGCCTAACACATAATATCAAAGTTAGTTTCAACAGCTGTTTAACTTCCACGGCTGACATCATTTTAACACTGAAGCTGGTTTAATGCGATGTGACACTTGGTGAGTCAAACACCTATGACATTCAGGAAAACACCCAGCGCGGGAGGAGGAAAGGCCTTAAGCAAATTTTGTGCTAATCCTCAACCGCTACAGGATGTTTGACTTTACATCAGCGGAGTGTGTGGCTCCGGGAGAAATCAGCATCACTGCTGGTTGGAGCAGCTTCTTCATTATTGACCCAAGACCACAGCAATATTGTCACGCACCCTAGGCCAAACCAAACTCAAACATACAGCCAAGTCTGAATAGCACGTTCAGTTATCTCCTCTTCGCAAGTCCAGACATGGACTCAACTCCAAACCCATTAATCTTGCCAATAATGAGAAAAGGTCCCAGTACATTTTCTTTTGTAATGAATCTCTGAACCCTCTTAGCTGGTTGACCTCCTTTCCAAAGCAGAAATATCCCACTGGAGCCCAATGGAGCTCTATTCCGGTCTCGTTGCCCTGTGTCAGTTCTTTACATTTCCATAGTCACTGAAGTTTAAGCACAAGCACAGGTGGGCCTGCATGGAGGAAACAGACGAGGCCAAAGCTACACAGCTCACAACAGTCAAACCACATTATACATAATGGTTTACTTTAAGCTTCTGGCCTCTATCTTAGTGATTTAGAGAGGCCTAAATAAATACATAAATATATTTCTTAAAACTACATGGCCACCTGTATCCAATGACGTGTTTAAAAAAAAAAAAAGTAAAACTGTGGGAAAGTACATTACCTTTCCATTGAGACTTGCTTTCGAGGTCCACTCACTTAATTATAATATATGAACACAACATCCATGGTTTTTCCACACAGCCACTACTGTCCTCTTCTACGATGGAGATAAGATATTAAATGAACTATGGCGGTGTACTGAGTGCAAGTTAAAGCGCACAGTGTGTCATGGTTTTTAAATCAAGCTAAGATCTTCATATTGTATTTCAATTTCCAACCTTTTTCTTTATTTCCACACTCTGGAGGGCCAAAAAGTTTAATTTGTTATTAACTTACTTACTTATTACAACAAAAAGCAAAATACATGGGAATTACAAGATCAAAAACAAGAACGGCCATGTTTCTCTATTACTTACAGTGAATATGAGAGCAAGATGAGCTTGTTTGTGTTGTGGGTTTGTCTGATGTTTCCCGATGAGCATCACCTGCTTTTTTTTTTATCCAGGACAAAAAAAAAAAAAAAATCTGCCCAGCCAGTACTAAATATAGCATTTTTGCTTTCTGAATATATATTGCAAACCTGAAACTTGAAAGCACTGCCAGCATCAGAGCGCTATCGTTTCCTTATTACACCTGTCATAGCAGGGAAAGCAGAGGTGGAATTAAAACGTTAACGATGGCTCCATTCCAGCAATTACTAATATCGCTGCTTACACCTGTGTTTGACAAGTCCCCCGGTCATGTGGCTCTGTGACAGGAGTGTTTGGGAATTGCTGCTTTAATAAGAACCTGTCGAGGCTCAGGCAGAGAATATCAACATTTGTGCCTGAAAAATGGAAATCCTTTTAAAATAATTCAGTTTCTAAGTTGCTGATGTGCTTTTAGCAGAACATTCAGCTGATAAAAAGGGTGACAGTAGGGTTCATGTCGCCTGATGGTTATAGCTCTCTCACCTCAATTCCCTTCTTCCATACTATCGCCTGTCCAACAAACACCAGCAACAGGTTGTTTCCTTATGTGGGTCTATTGAACTTGGGCTGGGTTTGAACTCAAGCTTAATGAGAGGCTTGTACATTGCTGTGAGACAACGTATGAGATGTGAATCTCTTCCTTGTAAAGACATTTGGACATGACACACTATGAACAGCACGGGAATAAGCTGCTTTGGTTTCAGGGCTCCACAAATTGCGCATTTTGGCTCACTGTCACACTGGGACACATGAGTAACAAAGCCTTTGTTAATGTTATTAGCAACACCTTTGCTGATCCGACTACAATGAGTCAGAATAAATAAGGCCAACTGTATTAAAAAACTCTTCCTGATCGAACACTCAAGGCTTGCACATGTGTACTGTGCATTTCTGTAAACTTTCTGCATCCTGACCGGTTGTGGTCCGGTCCTCTGGGTGCACATGCATCTGTGGGGGATGAGGGGTGACCCAGTTGAGAGAAAGGTGATTATGGGGGGGGCTCCGATATGGGCCAGCGTACACAAAGGGGACAGTTTAATTAAAAACAAAAGGCTGAGTCTCTGGGGGCCTGGGCTGGGGATGCCCTGGGCAACAAACAGAGAGGAGGGTTGTTGGGATGTTACTGTATACAGGCAGGAAACGAGAAGGAAGAATTAGGGAGAAATTTATTGAATTAGAAAGCTTGAAATGCAGCCTGAGAAAGCTCTCCATCTCTGTGTGATACTAAGATCGTGATGATGGAAAAAAAAAACAAAAAAAACAAAAAACAGCTCCAATGTTTCCCCTAGGTTTAGGTGCCTTGATGGTGATGACAAACTATCTTGACAGACACTAAATCTTCATTAATACTGTTTATGAGTAGAACACAACTGCTAGACCTACATGGGACCAGGCCAACTGCTTAAACCAAAGAGATCAGATGATATCAACAAATGCACTGACAAGTGTCAACACCGCCTACAATAACCACCAAAAATAGGTCAGTTCACTGTAGGTCAGGCCCGCTACGTAGCGTTTTGTGGTTTGGCCTTGCAAAAATATTGAAACTGCAAAGCTCTCTGTACAAGAGCCAAGTCAAAGCACGACTGGATTCAAGATCATTTTAAATTAAGGTAAACAACAGCTAATTAGAAGGGTGGACTTCACAGCAGAGGAAAGCATAGCGAGCGTATTAACCTTATCATTCGTCTCCTATGCACAATACATATCCTCCCACAGGAAATTCCACGGTGACCCGCCCTTTCAAGCACATGATGTCCAATAAGGCTTTCTGCAGACACATCAATGCTGAAAGTCAACCCCTTAATTCAGCAAAATTAACAAGCTGCTGCATGTTTGCATCTGAGGACAACAACGGGAGTGCACCAAAACTCTGCATGCAACTATTCGCCAATTCGAGCCAGACAGGTGTGGAAATATTCGCTGCTAAATTTCATACAGACTTTCAAAAAATACACCAGATGGTTGCCAGTAATTATAAAAGGGGGAAAAAAACGGCAACAGCAGGGGATGAAAACAATTATCACTATCATGTGAAGCCTTTCCAATTTGCTCAGGCCAAGAATAAAAAGAAAGCATTATCAAACACAACTTGGCCTTCACTGCAGCCAAGCTGGAGCACAAGCCCACTGCAGAAACAGTACTTAAAGATGTTGCAGTAGATCTTCGGAGTCACATGACTGTAGCTACTTAGCCAAGTGGAAGACTGATCCTTGTAGAGCAGGAGCCAGGAGTCCCTCTGGAGTACAAGCAGTAATGGCATAGTAAAGTAGGCCTTCGTCTTTTAAATAATACACACATCACAGAGGCTATATTATGTAAAACTCTCTCATATTACAGGATGTTTAACACCGTCATTTAAATACAAGTTCGACCTTTCGCCAAGGCTGGGAGGAACTTCTCGCCTGTCTTCCATTTTCAGCTCAGCAAGGCAACACCATCAGTGCGTTATGCAGCAACAATTTATGATGGAGGAGTGCTCCAGGCAGTAAATGAACAGCTCCTTTTAAAAAGTCCTCTAAAAGCTTTGCTGTCATGATGAGAGGCAGTTAAGTAGCTCCACGGCTAAGCTGGAAAGCCAGGAAATCACTGCAACCTGGAGTTTTCTCTAGTCAAAGCGGGAAATGTGCAGTGCAGCAGAGGAAAGAGAGGCTGGGAGTGAAACGATTGCTCTCGCCGAGTCTCGCCGAGTTTAATGCAGGATAAAATTCCAGCAGACAACATTTTTTCAATTTACTGCAACACAACGGCTATGATCATGTAGGCGCCTGGCTCTGACGAATAAAGTTACTTTAGACTTGATAAAGCCGATCAGACTGGCCTCAAGTCACACCTGATTTGCCAATGACGCTCTGCAGTGTCCTGGTGAGCACTTACTGCGAGAAGACAGAGCGGGAAGAGACGGAGGTATCACCGTTAAATATTAAAGCTGCCTCCCACAGTGTGCTCAGGCATGACATACAACCTGAATCCGGCATTAAATGCGGCCATATTTCCATCACACATGCCGCAGAGAGAACCTCTCCGGGCACCAAATGGATATGAATATGAAAAGAATGAGACATTGAGAGAACAAGAATCCTTTGTGATGGGATGCTTGAAAAATTGATGCAGCTCTCAAAGCTAGAAAGCCAGGCCACAACTTGAGTGGTCCTGAGCTGAGTAGTTTAAGAGCAAGGAGTCTGCCAAAGGGAGAGACGCCCATTGAAGCGCATCCCTTTGACTGGATGACTGACAGTTTTAAGAGAAATACCTGCTTATGATCTTTCAGCATAAATTGATCAACTAAGCTGAACAAATCTAGTGACAACAATATCACCTTAATATGACAACGAGTGGCGTGCCAATTCTGGGATAAATGTATTTATAAGTATTCTCTTTAAATAAAGATCTTCCGCTGTTATGGCCACGCACGTCACAGCACTTCCTCCACTTTCTCCCTGATCTACCCCAATGTGCAAAACAGACTCCAGTCAACAACATGAATAATGCAGTTCTCCTCAAGAGTCCTGCTGAAGCACATCAGCCTGCGTGACTGAGAACAGAACCACTCATTTCCTTTGCTGGGAAACACAATACTGCATTCGCCTGAAAAAAACGGAGCTCTTCGCTGATCTGTTACTCTGCTGGGGCTTCCTATTCACATGCGGGGCTGTGTGATACAAAGAAAAAAAAAACAAACAACAACAACAAAAAGGCCTTCATGACTCAGCTGCAAATCAGATGAAATCATGTCAAAGTATATAGTTTGAGACAGCGGCAAGTGAAATAATATCTAATAATAACCTATCCTTTACTGCGGGAGAGACTCGCAGTAATGGCTTGAGAGTCTGATACACACTTAAGGCGAGGGATTGAGATGGACTGATCCGTTGCTCATGGGAGGATAAACTGACAAAAAAGCAAGCTGATTATTCAGAGATTAAAATATTTGCATGAAAATACGAGATGAGCCGCGGCCTCAGCTTAGTATAAAGGAGGGCAGGGGTGAAGATTAAAATGTGCAAGTGAATGAAAACAATGAGCCATGAAAAGTGGAGCATATTACGCGATGTATACAGACACTAATACATTGTGTTTGACAGTGCTGGGGGGCCCTCGAAGCGCACACGCTGCTGTTTAAAACTGGCAGACGGACAAGCAGAGAGGAGCCTGCATCTGGAGCGCCGAAGCCATTCAGGGAGATGGATGACTTCATCCCCGGCTCTCAGTTTGTCAGCAGCACCTCGCCCCGCTTTGGCAATGACTTGTGTGCTCATTAGGGGAGCCTCACCACCAGCACAGAGGCCGATTACTGCAGAGCGAACAGAGCCAAGAAACAGACTGACCTCAAGAAAAAAAAACAAATTGATCGAGCAATAAAGTCTGCACGTGTAAATCATTTTGCAGGTTAATTATAGCAGTAATACTTGCAGGGGCAGATGAAAGCTATAGATGGATGATGCATCGATAGCATAGCAATATGATATGAAATTCTAATCTGATTGAGATTTTATGGGAATATTATGTTGCAACCCAATTGAAGTTCTAGCAAAAATAATGCAATTGTCTGCACTTATCTGACTGTTTCAGCTGAAATACCGCAACCAAAGTTGAGAGCAAATATTACAGTACAGGCAGTGAGGTTAAAAGAGAGAGACAGAGTATGTAACAGTAGTTTTTGTCAATACTGTGCAGGTTGGGAGAAAAAAAAATGAGATTACTGTCACTATTTGACATTTGACACCTCGATGAGTGCAACGCAATGCAACGGCCTCAGATGGGGAAAGTTTCCAACAGCTGGGGCGACCTCGTATTTTAACTGACAGGGGAAAAAACAAACTACAGAAACAGTTAAAGATACATTTAAAAGCAAACATACTTAGACAGGTGCAGGAGCTGGTAAGTTATCTCACAGAGGAGCTAGCAGGGAGATCGTGTGTCATGTGGTGACTGTCGGAATCTAGCTAGCTTAGCGGGCTAACGCGAGCTAGCCACACACATATACATAAAAGAAATCGCAAAAAGTACGAACAAACACAGGATTTCACAAAGCTGACGAAGTGATAAAACAAGCTCGGGAACCCAGTTAACAACCACCACAGTTTCTTTATAAAGCAGAGAGTAAATATTGAGAAATGTAGTGGAAAATAAAACACTCAACTGCGCTCCCAACTACAGCGCTAACTAGCTACTAGCTTAGCATTTACCTTGTCGGAGTCGAGCTCGGGGTCAGCTTGGCTCAGTCTGTACAGAAATGATTTGGGATCTCGACACAGCGTTTGTCTCGTCGTTAAAAAATACGTCCCGCCGACATTTAGGCGAATCCACTTGGATGCCCCGACAGCGGGCGAAGCGTTTCTCTCCGCCGGGGAATGGGCCACACATCTCCGGTGAAGGGAGCTGCTCGACTCGGAGCTGTTCTCCGCCATCCCTCGGCTGTCTGTCTGTGTGTGTCTGTGTGTGTGAGAGAGAGCTGACAGGAAGTATCCGGGCTGCAGCCTCCACTAAACTTCCACGATTCATGCAAAGCAGGCTGCCAGCGCCTCGGCCACTCCTACTAACCCCTCTCACACCAGGCACAGACACACACTTGCATAAATTATCCCAAAGACCTTCACACCTTTTTTTTTTTTTTTTTAAACAGCTTTCTCTACAGTATTTCATATGATTGCAATTTTTGCAAGTATCTAAATCAACCAACTTTCCTGCTGTTTGTATCCAAGTGTGTATAAAAAGTAATTTTCACACACACACACACACACAGAAAAAAAACACTCATAATGGGCCGGTACTTTATTTACATGCTGCAAAAATGTGAGATGCCATTGCCACTGAATGCTGCTGCTTTCACTGTCATGACCGTGGTTGTTAACAGAAGACAGGACACATGGCTTTATTTGTATGCCTAAATCCCTACATGCTTTAATTACTGGACTACCAAGCATTAAGTGGAAAATTCATCATTCAACATCTACTGACCTAGCGCACAAATAATCAGAGAGAGAATGAACAGATTCATTAAATTATCAGAATATGATTAAATCACTGAGCAAATAGAAAATGTATGATATAGTAAGAAAAAAGCTGTAAAATATTATAGTTTACAATAATTATTCACATTCAAAGGCTTTACATCTCAATACATACACAACATGGCCCCTGAACATGACTTCAATCCAAATATGATTCATATATTAGAATTTAAATAACACAGAATGAACTAGAGGCTAAACAATAGCCATCAAACAACCTTATACAAGAATAAAAATACAAAAACTGTATCCTAATATCATTGCATTACTTGCTTCAGATTTTAATAATACATCATCTGTACATCACAGTTCTCGTCAGTTACAGGCCAGGTAGAGTTTTCCATACACAATGTAACCGACTGCCATCGACTTGATTCAAACAAATTTTCTAACTAGAGGAAAACACGTCTCTGGTGCTTCCTCAACTTTATAGACAGATACAGCAATTTCATTGGTTATTTGGATCAGATAGATATCCTTTAACTGACATCCAACCACACCGAGCCCCGGGCCCCAGGGCCAGAGGGTCCTATTCACCTATACTCCAGTCACACACTGCACACACAGACTCAGCTGAAGGAAGAGGACCTTTGGAAAGGACCTTCAGGTAATATGTCAAAAATTAAAAGCATTATGATAATACATATTGCTAAAACAAGAGCACAAGTTAAATCAATCGCTTTAATTTCTATTGGGCCAAACATCAGAATGAAAACAAAACAAAACAAAAAAAAAGTAAGGGCCAAGAAGCCCCATGAGGCAGTTCTGCCATCTTGTCCAGGGACAACAGCTTTACTGTGATTGCTTAAGAGAATGATAGTATGTGTATGTATCTCTGTTGATGAAGGTTTTCTGTTCAGCATGGGGTGGTCAGCACATAAGATTTTGTTTTCAATAGGACGTACTGAAGATGAGCCGACTATCCCACCGAAAAAAAGAAATGGAAGAATTCACACCACAAAGTAATAGCCAGTGAATGGTACAGAACAGCCAAATCATCCAATAATAGTCGCTATGGTTGCCAATGCAGTCAAAAATACCCACCTTTAAACTTGAATAAACTATATCTCCAGTGCCCTAGGAGAGAGAAGCGGACAGGGCTGAGCTACAAAACTGGTCATGCAGGAAAGATAAGCAAGTTATGATTAGGAAGTACAAGCTAGTGGCATGTTTACCGCCCCGTTAGCAATACATCATCAGTAACGGCAATGGAAGGCTCACACTTATACAGAGACTGATTCAGACCCATGTCTCACTGCAGACCGGCACTCTGCTTTGTTACACCGAGACCTTAATTGGACTGCAATAAGCAAGTACCAAGAGACTAAAAAACTCAAATACCGTGGGGACATTTGGGCTCTGACAAAAATATATATGGGATTTGAGTTTGGTAAACGTGTGAGACTGAATCAGCTTACAGTATCTGTTACAACTATGGAGTATATGCATTAGAAGTGGGGGCCTGACTACAGCTTGCACGTACGATGTAGGATTAGGATATGGTTTAATTAAGATATCAGGATAGGCTCTGGTTCACAAAAGCTAGATTTTGTGTTATGGTATTATTGAAGCAGGAAACCAGTCCTTGCATTTGAGATAGTCCTAGCGGTACCCAAGCTTGTGTCACTCTACAGGACAAGCTTGCCCCTTCTCTCTTCCCCCCTTGCAGAATGTACAAAAAGCAGATGTGCATGGTGGCAGTCTTATCATCCATACATGGAAAAATGCAATAGAAGCCTCACAGAGAGCACAAAGAACAAGCAAAGCAACCCTGAATCCAAAGTTGTATTTTTCCCATGGTTCTACTCAGGAAAACAAACAAGGTCTAGATGCCAGCTTCTCTAAGAGTTTGTTTACAATGCGGTGATGAAGGGCACTAAAGAGGGTGTTACTCTGCTCAGTGATTGGCCTCAGAGCTAAAGAGGAGCGGCCACAGGAGGAACTGTGCTCCTATAGGCCAGGGTTTTGGTGCCTTTGATAGATCTTTCTCCACACTTCATGGATCTTCTTGCACCATCTGTCGGCATTTCCGCTGGGGTCCATCAAATAGTATGTTCGGTTAGGCTGCAAACATGACAGAAAATGGAAAGAATATGAATTACAATCACATATGAGATGTGACTCTAAACAGTGGGCAAGTATCAACATGCTGCTGGAGGAAAATGTCCTGGACGGACATCAGAAGTAAATAGTCACGTACCGTGTGAACAAAGAAGGTTTTGAAGTTTTTGGCCTCAGGGCGTAGCTCTAGGGACCAAGGAATCTCTCCTTTCAGGACCTTGTTGACAGGATCCACGTAGTACAGGTGTGGTCCTTCAGTGAGAAGCAGCTGTCTCCGTCGAGCAAACAGACCCTGCAATGGAATGCCACACGTCTCCAGACATTAGTTCACCAACAGAGGGCGCTGTGAGGCCAATGAGACTTCCCCCACCACAGCAGGAAATTCCCCTTTACTTCCTATATGCCAGCAGTCAGAGCAATATCATGGGAAGTGACTTCATTTATGCTGAGATAACTTTAAGTTGAAGACCTGTTTACGTTTCACTTTGAAATTATTCTCAGCACAGCTACTGTGTAATTGAGTCAGCAGAAAACCTCTGAGCAAGTTAACCTAAACTACATAAAACAAAAAACTAAAGATAAATATACAACAATACAACAAATATAGGTTGTATGAAAATCTCAAATACATTTGCTAGAATTCACACACACCTTTCGTTTATCCACTGGGCCCATTTTCAGGATCAGGTTATTCTCCACAAACTGGTGCCTGTGTAAATAAGCAGCAGCAGGTTACCGACGCCCCCTTCCTTTCCCTCAAACATGCAGTAAATATTCAGCCAAACAAATACATATCTAGAAACACATATTTTAAATCTAACTTTGTTCTTAATTCTGGGACACAAGCAAGACTTACTCATTTAGATGTAAATAACAACGAACAGCATTCTATTACTACACACTACTAACAAGTTGATACGGTTAAAACATTGGAGGGATTTACCAGGGGTTTCCAGTGGTCTGTTTGTCCAGCAACAGCTGCTTCTCTTCCTCAGTGAACTGCAGGTCCAGCTCAAACGAGTTATTGTCCAGGTCATGGATGTACTGTTCAATGTTGCTGCTGGACCTCTGCGGGGGCGTGGATTCATGTGGCGACAGGGAGTGTGATGAGCTGGACTGGGCCACCTGCATGTTACTGAACTGGCTCAGGAGGTCATCGTACTAGGATTGGAAATGAAACAGGTGGGAAAAAGTATAGTGATGTTTGATATTGCCTCACACGGGGGGGGGGGACAAAAAAAAAACCCATGCCGTGACAACATCTCTTACGTTTCCATAGCAGTCCTCATCATCCTCAGACATGGCTGGCAGGTAGGGTGTGAGCTTGGGGGGTGTCTGTAAGTGTAGGTCGCTCCATGAGATGGTGTCGAAGAAGGGGTGCTGCTTCAAGGGGTCGTACCCTCCCATCTCTTCACACCCAATCCGCTTGGAAGGGTCCAATGACTGAGGGAAAAACACAGAACAGATATAAGATGTTTTCATTCACTAGAAAAGCACTGCCCTGTAAATAAACCGCACTAGCATAGACAGCTAATATACAACATTAATGTCACCACATATATCAGTAACATTTAATTGTACCTTGAAAAAAATGAACCATGGTACTTGATGACCTACCAAAAGCTGTCTGACAAGATCCTTGGCTTTGGGGAAGAATTTCTCTGGGAATTCATACTCCAGCTTTATTATCTTCTGGAATATTAGGTACTCATTTCTACGACACAAGAGGAAAATAACCACAAGAGAGAGAGAGAGAGAGAGAGAGAGAATTTAAAGGAAGTGTACCACATATGAAATGTTGTTTGCAAGACTATTCTCTTGACCAGCATTTCTTTCTCTTGAAATAACTTTAAAGAGAAAAGCAGTAATACAACATGATCAGCCATCATTAAAGTAATAAATGGATGAACTGAGCTGTGACATCAGTATCCCCTCAGTACTTACCCAGCTCTGAATGGTGGTAAACCAGCCACCAGCTGATAGATAATACATCCCAAGGCCCAGAGGTCAGAGCTAAAAAAAAACGAAAAGGGAAAACAGAGAAAGAAACTTACAGATGTGACACCACTTTTATCTGACAAACATACAAATACAACAATAATTAACACGTCAGCATCAGCTGCATGATTACCTCTTGCAGGCCGATTTCTCAGTTAGCAGCTCCGGAGACACATACTGTGCCGTTCCAACAAAGGAGTTTGCTCTCGCTGCCAAACAATGCAAACAAATGGTAAAAAGACACAAATAACTTCATACTGCTAACAACAACTAAAATGCTACATTCCCATCACTAATAAACTCCTTATGCTTTATAATGAGAGGTACAATCAAGTAAAATCAGGATATACCTTGTTTACTGTCTGATGATAACTGTTTTGCTGTCCCAAAATCTGTTATCTGGATGTGCATCTCTTCACTCAGAAGAATATTTTCTGGTTTCAGATCTCTGAAATGAAAACAATAAGTTGTAACTTATGGGGGAAAACAAACACTTAACTTGAAAACTTAAATTTATTATGGAAAACAGCAATAAAGGACAAAAACATCATTATGGGAAAAAACAAACAAAGTCTTACCTGTGTATTATCCCCTTATTGTGTAAGTATTCTAGGGCACAAACTATTTCAGCTGAGTAGAATCTAGTACAGGTCTCATCAAATGAACCAATTTTGCGAATGTATTTCAGGAGTTCTCCGTTCTTTGCGTAGCTCAGACCAAAATCTAAGAAAAGCTAGTTAAGGAAAACTGTGATTACTTTTAATAAATGGGCAGGTTGTTAATATAGAACAGGTGTAATTGTTATTTATATACAAAATTTGGCTTTTTGGAAAGGATACACAACTTCTCATCATCCTGAAATGTGAAGTAGAGCTTGACGAAGAACGGGTGATCTAGATTTGACATCAAATCCCTTTCTCTTTTCACGTACTGGGCTTTGTTCTCTTTCATAATATGGCGCTTCTCTAAAATCTTAACTGGAGGAGAGAAAAGAAAATTTCAGGTTATAGTAGTAAAAATAGCTTCACCAAGAAATTTTACATTGAAGTTTAATTCACCAAAAATTGGTGCATTATTACTTACTTGCATATTCTTTCCCTGTCACCTGCTCTCTTGCCAGGACAACCTAAGGATAAAAAGGACACAAAAACATAACATGGCATCACACTTCCTTGTCAGGGTTAAGAAAATCTAGTAGCTCTTGGGGCCTGTTTAGTCAATTCAACTCAAATGAACTGAGGATGACTCATCCAAGTACATTAATCAAAAGAATGCTAGCATGTAGCAACATCTACCCAGGTATAATTCAAAAGATAAGTGGAATGCAAGTTACATACCGTAGAGAAGGAGCCCTCTCCCAGTATTCTGCCAAATTTGAAGTCCTCTGGCTTCTTCTTGCGTGGCTGGGAGGCCTGGACAGCCGGCTGTGTGCGGAGGTCTGAGCCCTGGCTGGCAGACGCTCCAACAGCACGGGCCTCTGAGGCTGAGCCCTCCATGCTGGGACAGTGGCTACTGCTTGCGCCCGGGATAGCAAGTGGCGAGCAGGAGTCAGGGTGGTTTCTTACCATTGATGGATGCGAGCAGGAACAGATGACAACGCTGGGCTGAATGGGCACAACATCATACTGGAACAGGAGAGGGGACATTGAGAATATGTCAGTCAACAGGGTGATGCAGTTGTAGTTGTTGTTTTAAAAAACAAACAATTCCACGTGTTTAAAATATTCACTTCAGACAAATGGGAGGACTCTGTAGTTAGTCAAAAAAATTGTCAAAATTGACCTCTGAACACTCAAAAAACACTACTGAAAATCTACAATTTGTCCTTTCACTAAGACCAACAGTAAGTTAACAAGTTTAGGCAAACCACATGTAACAGCCATATAAATGCTAGGACTATAATATTAGCATATAAAAGCAGCGAGAGCTGCTTCCAATATCAATTTGTATAAAGAACATCTGTTTATATAAAAGGTTGTGCTTTCATGTATGCACTTTTAACTCATCTGAACTGGGATTTTTAAGCATTATTTTAGTGGTAGTAGTATTCATGTAGTAGGTAGTAGTATAAGTATTTATCACTCAAAATAGTTGTCAATTATGTTAAGAGCTGACAACTAATCAATGAATTGACTTACTGTTGCAGCTCTAACATATACAGTGTATTGCATTTTAAGTCACAGCAGCCTGTATAATGAAAACAATATGATGTATTAAAAAACAAGAAATTACAAAACCCATTCCAAAAAAATGTATATAATACCAGAGGATATGGGATTGACAGGATCTGGACCAAATAGAGCAGGCACACTTTCCAAGGTCTCCCTCTTAAATAAACTCCTGTTCTTTGGGGGAAATCACAACTTAAATACATGTTTCAAAGTGAGACCACCTGAGGAGCAAAGTCTAGGATTGATAAGGACATGCAACAACTAGTGAAGAAGCCACTCTTGAGTCCTGGTGGTCCCACCCTCAGAAGTTACAGCTGTAAAGAAAACTATATTAAAGTTAATTCTTTCATGTGACAGCTGTACTGAGCCCGTCAAATCTGTTTGTACATGATCAAACTAACACAACAGCTGTAACACACACACACACACACACATACACACACATATATAACCCCTGACGAGAAACCAACTAAAACTGAGCGACAGGTTGTGTTTGCACCAAAGTTGGTTATTTTAACCTGCTCAACTCCTGCAACAGTCCGTGCAGATGTTGTAGGGTTAGTTAGTGCAGCTGTCCTCGCTTCTTCTCATTCAAAAACCAAGGTGTGGCCATTTAGCTGCCTTATCCGGACTTCACTGTGCCGCTGCCAAGTGGTCGTGTAACTATCCATTGACCCCCTTACTAATGGTTGATCGAAAATGTCAGCTAACACTAACCCAGCCCTGAGTACTCGGGTAACAACAGGCCTGTCTGAACTTTCTTCGCTAACTACCAGCTGCTGGCTCCTGCTGCTCTTGTCAAACAACGCCGGCCATCACTGACAGCGAGTTATAAACTTAACGCTAACACAGTCAATTAGCTCACGTTAGCACGACAGGTAGCCGACGAGCAACTTCGAAACCGCCTCCTATTTTAACGCGGTATCACCCAACCGCGTTCACAGTTAGTTTTCATCATTACTGACGAAATGTGAAAGTTAAAAAGGCTGACAGTCGAGCTACAAAGCGTTAACCTTAAGGAGCAAAAAAGAAGGTGCAACGCAGCGAAGCTAACTCGTTAGCAGACAAGAGCATCGTCCGAAAGCGCGAACATGATTAGCCGACACATATCGTTGCCGACCAAGGGAAAATAAGACACAAAGCCAAATAAAACTACCACAAAGGGATTGGAAAAGCTAAATCAGCCGCTGGTGAATCGACAAACCTTCACTCATGAGTGTTTGGGGGCAGCGAAGCAGCAAACATTGTGTGTTGTGTTAGCCGACATTAGCGAGCTAACGCGGCTAGTAGCGATCTTTTGCGGCTAGCAGATGAAGGCCCGAGCTAACTATTTGTTGTCAAACAGCCGCCGAGCCGCACATTTTCTGAGCTGGCTTCGAGCCGCCGTTCGCGGTGAAGTCGCCACACTCACCAGCTGACTTGTAGCTCTTGCCATCGGAGTTTTCCGCGAGTATTTATCTGGAGTAAAATAATTAGAGAAGCTCCAGTAATGGCCGCCTCTGTGCCTTCATTTTCGAGCTGTGACGTCGTTCCACAACAATGTTACCGCAGGACAGCAGAGGAGAGTCCCGCTGAGTGTCCGCCCCCCTCACACACACACACTGCTCCACTACACACACACACACACACACACACACACACACACACACACACACTGCACACACACACACACACACTGCTCCACTACACACACACACACACACACTGTCCACACACACACA